>OU015745.1:55742246-55775616 GCA_907169655.1 Acomys percivali | reverse complement strand
AAAGAAAGAAAGAAAGAAAGAAAGAAAGAAAGAAAGAAAGAAAGAAAAAGAGAGAGAGAGAGAAAAGAAAGAAAATCTAGGTTGGGTGGTGGTCACGCATGCCTTTAAGCCCAGCACTTGGGAGGCAGAGGCAGGCGAATCACTGCGCGCTTAAGGCCAGCCTGGTCTACAAAGCAAGTCTAGGACAGCCAAGGTTACACAGAGAAAACCTGTCTCAAAAACAAACAAACAAACAAAAAACAACAAGAACAACAAAAAAAACCTAACAAACCAAAAAAAAAAAAAAAAAAAAAAAGAATGAAAGAAAAAAGAAAACCTGGGCAGATTATGCCTGAGCTAAGGAGTCAGAAACAGGATCCCTGGGAGCTTCGCTGGCCCCAGACCAGTGAGAGATCTTATCTTAATAACCAAGGGTGGTTGGGGATTTAGCTCAGTGGTAGAGCACTTGCCTAGAAAGCACAAGGCCCTGGGTGCCATCCTTAGCTCTGAAAAACCAAACCAAACCACTGAGGGTATTTCCCTCTTTGATCACCTCCTACTCTGGGGATCCCCCACCCCCCAATAAAGCTACATTTTGTCAGCAAAACAAGCTAAACAAGATGGCTGGCTGGGGAGGGGGTCAGTAAGCTCATTTGCTGTGCTGGAAAGAGGGTCTGAGTTTATAGGGACCAGTACATACATAAAAGCCGAGAATGACACTGATAACTTGTAGGCGCATCTAGGAAACTTACTGGCTGGCCAGTCTGAAGGTCATAGAACCCTGACCTGAATTCAGGTTTGGTGAGAGACTGTCCTCAGAACAAAACAAACAGTGGAAATAGGCTGAAGAGATGGCCTGGTGGTTAAGAACACATGTTGACTCTTGCAAGGGACTGAGGTTTGATTCCCATGATGGCTTACAACCATCTGGAGCTCCAGTTCCATGGGGTCTGTCTGACACTCTGTCCTGACTTTCATAGGCACCAAACACAAAATCCATACATTCAGACAGAACATTCATGCACCCAAAATAAATAAAACTACAAAACATATGGTGCAGTGTGATAAGAGTCCATCTGATCTGACATCCTCCTCTGCATAGATGTGCACTTGCAAATGCACATGCGAATACAGCAGAGATAACACACACACACACACACACACACACACACTGACACAACATCCTAGTTGGGAGCAGGAAACAACACAGGCCCGCATTGCCTTAGCATAGAGTACTCAGGAGGTCACAGTGGGATGCAACAGCAGGCTTTTTATACTGCCCAAGGTGGAAAAGGCTTTGAGGCGCTTTGAGGAGGAAGTTCAGAGAATAAAGGGGAAGACCCACCTTCCCCACTACAGCCAGGATTGTGGTTTTCCCACCACCCTCCTGCCTGCACTCGGAAACCATCAAGGGTTTACCTGGAAGACAGGGCTTTGACTGTGGCAGGAATGTTCCACCTGGAGAGGGCCTTGTTGCTGACTCCGATGTGCCTCGATCCTGGAGACCCTTTTTTGGTCCTTATTGCATATGATTCCCAACACCCCCCATCCTAGACAGCGTTTCTCCTCTGTAATGGCCCTGACTTGGAACTCTTTGTAAACCAGGCTGGCCTTGAACTCAAGAGATTCACCTGCCTCTGCCACTTGAGTGCTGGGCTTAAAGGCATGCGCCACCACTCCAGCTGTATGTTTCTTCAACAGAGTATCTGTGATAGCAAACACTAACGCTGAGTAGTGTAGTCACAGATCCCACCAAAATGCCGTAGCCTTTGCTGCCCAGGGCGCCCCCTAGTGCCTTTCCTGTTATCTGCTTGGAAGCCTTTTCCAAAGCCTCAAGTTATTCCATTCCCGGGCTGGAAAGGAAGCTACTAGCTTTGGAGTTATTAGGTACACCTCTTGAATCTGGTTGTTTCTACTTGGATCACGCAGTAAGCAAAACTTACACTGACTGCTTCCTGTTTTGAAATGCTACTAGAAACTGAAGTCTTGAGGGCACATACCAACTGTGATTACTACCTATGCCTTCTTCCACTTTTGGTTCCAGAAACACAGCCAACCCTTCAGACAGAGGTGAATAAATACACCAGTGCATTCTATATATACTTATGAAAGAGTGCTTTCCAGTTATGTGTCGGAAGCCTTCATTTTACCAATGTGGGTATTTCCTGTTTTCTGGCATATACTGTCCTCACAGAGTAGCTGGGGAAAAGGGTTAGGAGTTTACAGGGCAGATTCAGTAAGCTTTTAGCACAATACTTTTAATTGCAAAAATAAACAGTTTTGTCAAATGCTTGATAGCGTCTGCTTTACAAAAATGAACGACACCAAAAAGGAAATAACCCCAAAGCAAAAACATCACATCCAAAGGCTTGCTGGGCATTGCTGTACAAAGTTTTCGAGAGACCGGCTCGGCACAACTTGTCTTTGGGGAGGGATAAAGAGGAAGGCATGGAGCATTGCCCAGTTACAAAAATTCTCTTCAGTCTCAAGGAAGTACCTGCTCTGAGGGCGGCCCCAGATCCCTGTCTCCAGAGTAGCTGGCTAGGCTACTCCGAAACAACGGGCGCTGTCCACGGAGCCAGTGCTGAAAAGGGCGTGTGCGGCGGGCGCTTCGAGGGAACTGGAGCTGCACTGCGGGTGGCCCCAGACGTGCGTAGAACAGGCAGGAAGGTTAGCGAGGACGAGGGACCGGCAATGCGCCGAGCGGCGGAGCCCCCAACCTACGGGGCCAGCTCTGGCTCACAGCGCGGAGAAGGAGAGGCCCAGCGAGTAGAAGCCTAGGCCCTTGAGCCGCTCCTCGGCTCGCGCCTTCTGCTTCAGGTGCACCTTGCTGTGTCGCTTCTTTTCATCGCTGCGCGCGAAGCGGCGGCCGCACACGTCGCAGGCGAAGGGCTTCTCGCCGGTGTGGGTGCGCACGTGCGTGGTGAGGTGGTCGCTGCGGCTGAAGTTGCGCAGGCAGATGCGACACTGGAAGGGCTTGTGGCCCGTGTGGATGCGCAGGTGGCGGTTGAGCTCGTCGGAGCGCGCGAAGCTCCGCACGCAGCTCTCCACCGGGCAGGCGAAGGCCTTGACGTGCGGCCGCGGGCAGAAGCAGCGCGAGCTGCACTTGCCGCCCCGGCGCCCCTTGCGTCGGGCTTTGGCCGCAGGAAAGGCGGCGGCGGGCGACCCGGGCGTGGTCACGCCGCCGCCCCCCGGTAGGTCGGCCACCAGGGGTTTGGAGAAGTCTGCGGTGGCAGCGCTGGCCAGGCCCAGAGGCGACAGCTGTGGCTGAGAGGTGACCAGGAACTCTGCGCCTTCTCCGCCATTCCCTCCCTCCCCGCCAGAAGGGGTCAACAGCCCCGGGAGGCACTCGGTCCCCTCCACTAAGTCACCCGGGGTCAGCGAGAAAGCGTCGTAGGCTCCTGCTGGGTAGAGTCTGGTGGCCGAGCCAGGCAGCTCAGCGGGGCAGCTGATGGACAGCAGGTCCTCGACCTTTGTCCCTACGGCGGAGAAACGGGCCTCGGGTGTGGCCTGAAAGCTTCCCTGCGACCCACAGGTCCCCGAGACCCCCGCAGAGAGCAGCTCCCAGGGGGCGTAGGGCCCTTTGAAGGCCGTGGCAGCGTCCAGCGCTGGTGAAGCGGGAGGCGCCCGCAGCCCGGGCTTGACGTCTGGCGGGGAGAGCTGGGGCTCGAACAGGCACTGCGAAGGAGCGCCCGAGGAAGGCGCAGCCTCCCAAAAGGCCTCCGGAAAAGCGGTCGAGCTCAGATCCGGGGAGTAAAGGTCCGGCAGCAAGGCATCCGGGCCTGCGGGGAAAGGGGTATCCAGCGGGGACTGAGACGTTGCCGCCTCGGAGCTGGGAAAGGGTGCCAGGCCCAAGATGCCAGACATGAGGTTGAAGAGGGCCTCCGGGTCGTGCGGATGTTCGGGAACCGCCTGGATGAAGAAGCTGCCGCTGTAGCTGAGGCCCGGAGGGGGCGTGGGTGCAGGGCCCTCCAGGAAGCAGGAGTCTCCTAAGTCCCCCCCGGCGCCGCAGCTGCTCAGTGCCCAGCTCAAGAAGTCGCCTGCCGAGGGAGGGACCATGCATCAGCCCTGCGCACCTCAAAGGGCGTGTGCCTCGGAGCCTGCAGCCACTCTACCCGAGCCCTCCTGGTACAAGCTACAGGCAGCGAGCGCCTCGTGCGCTTCCGATCCCGCAGAGGAGGGACCCCCCGCGGACGCCCCAGGACGTGCACACGCACGGACTCCCACACCGCGCCTGCGGCCTTGTCGGGGGCTGGGAATGATACCCCGCGCCTGGGAACCCCCCGCGCCTCTCCCATCACCCCTCGCCGTGTTCGCAGTGTTCGCGCCCCTAGCCCCGCTCCTTACCTCCAGGATACGCGGCGGCCGAGGTAGCGTCCCTGGCAGGCAGCCGGGGCAGGTCGGGGCTGGTGTGCGCGCAGCCTTCGGTGGGCTTGGAAAGGAGTGCGTCGGGGCCGGAGAAGTCGCTCAGGTGGAGCATGGCGCGGCGGCGGCGAGGCACCCGGGGCCTCGCTGGGTTGGGGCGCGTGCGGCTGGCAGAGAATCCGGGCGCCCCAGCTCCCGGCTCCGGGCGCTCGGCTCGGGGGTGCCGGTTGGGGGGCCGCGGGGCCCTGGCTCTCTGGCACTTGCCTCGGGTGGCGGCTACAAGCCTCTCCAAAGTGCAACCGAGCTCCCCCAACCTACAGTCCACCCACTTATATAGCTGCGGCGGCGCTGGCTTCGGGCTTCCGACTCCCCGGGCCACTGCCATTTCGGGAGGCCCCGGCCCTGGCGCCGTGACGTAAATGACCAAACATGGACACAGGATGTTTGCCGGGGACTCCCGAAAAGGAAAGCTCGGCTTGTGACGTCGCTGCCGCCGCCGGGGCCGCGCCGCTGCGTGCGCGCGAATCCCCTGAGCGTGGAGCCTCGTGCGCGCTGGGCCACGGGTGCGCCCCGCAGGGGCTGTGAGCCTTGTGAGAGCCAGGGATGCGCGTTGCTCTCCTGTCGGTAGAATCATGGGTTCAAATCTGCCCTTTTCTACTTACAACATTTACTCCCGCCTAGCACCAGTTTCTTCACCTGTAAACTTGATAAGAGGAAAAATTGAGCCAGATGACGTGAAGTGCTGGACTCACTAAAATGGATACGGGCACTTGAGTTGCAAACACGATTGAGTTACAAGAATGAGGACCTGAGTTTGAAACCTTAGCGTCCATAGAAAAAGCAAGACGTGAGCGACTGCATTAGGGGTTTAAGATAAGCATATCCTTAGAGATTGCCTTTATTTAGTGTGTGTCTTTGATCCTGTTTTAACATTTCTCTAAATTTGTGCTTAGGAACAATAATCTATATAAAAATTGTCATAATGGCAAAGCTCGATAAAGGCGGTGAGCAGGATTAACTACTGCACAAGAGTATTCCTTTCATTTTTTTGAGGCAGGGTCTCACTATTCAGCTATGGATGACCTGGAACTCACTGTGTAGATCAGGAGGCTAGCCTTGAACTCACAGAGATCCACCTGCCTCTGCCTCTGCCTCCTGAGTCCTGAGATTAAAGGTGTGTGTCACTGTTCCAAGCTTAAGAGTACAGTACGTTCTTAACTAAGAATTAAAAAGACTTGTAAAACGAGTATCTCTTGAGGAAGCCACATTGAAATTTCTTGAGTAGCTTCTGGAAAGATGGTTTTGCCTATTCAAACTGTTGTGCAATTTTTTCCCCCACTTAAACCAGCTGAGAGATCACATCATGTCTGAAGACAAAAAGTTAGTTTGCTATTTTTGGGGGGTGGGATTTCGTGACAGAGTTTCTCTGTGTAGCCGTGGCTGTCCTAGACTCGCTTTGTAGACCAACCTGGCCTCAAACTCACAGTGATCCACCTGCCTCTGTCTCCTGAGTGCTGGGATTAAAGGCGTGCACCACCATGTCCAGCTAGTTTGCTATTTTCTAAGGCTAAATGGATAACAAGAAGACCCTGATTTAGCCCCTGGTTGGTTCCGAGCCATGAATAGACAGGTAACTTCCAAATTCTTGCTTTTTTTTTTTTTTAAACCAATGCTGTTGTCATCATTGTTCTTAACTATATAACTGTGAGCGTGTTCGGGATAAATTCTTGTGAGTTTAAGTCTAAGCTTACAGGATATTCGGTTTTTGACAGACAGTTGTCAAATTATTCTCCAAAGAAGTGCCAGTCCCTGCTCTGCCACCTGTGGGGGAACCAGGTGCTTCTATGCACAGTTTTCCTATATTTCTCTGTGGCAAAGCATTCCCCCCCCCCCCACATACATTCAGGAGGTAGAGGTAGGAGGAACAAATGTTCAAGGCCAGCCTGGGCTGTATAAAACCTTGTCTCCACCAGGCATGGTGACACACTCCTTGAATCCCAGCACTCGGGAGGCAGAGGCAGGTGGATCTCTGTGAGTTTGAGGCCAGCCTGGTCTACAAAGTGAATCTAGGACAGCCAAGGCTACACAGAGAAACCCTGTCTCAAAAACAAAAAACAACAAAAAACTTGTCTCAAATTTGAAAAAACAAACCAACTCTTTTTAAAACGAAGAGAAGTTGTCCCCAGCAACACTGAGAATCTCCATGTGGAGTCATCTGGATTCCTCAACTTCTAGGGGGCTGCCTGTGAACAGCACCAAGAGTCCACTGCAGCCAGGAGCTTTCCTGCTCTTTCTCTACTGTTGTTTCTGCTTCTTCTCATTCACTCATTTTATCTTAGCTTCTTCACCTTCCTGAGGCCAATAAAATACAGGGATTAACCTGTGTATGGAATAGCTTTTAATTTTTTTATTTTTTCTGAGATCAGGTCTCTTTATGTCTCTGGCTGTCATAGAACTCAGTATGTAGGCCAGGCTGGCCCCTAATTCACAGAGATCTGCCTGCTCTGCCTCCCAAATGCTGGGATTAAAAGTGTGCGCCCATATGCCCAACACAGAGTGGCATGTGTTACATTTTAGATTTTTTTTAAAAATTATTTTTAATTTTGTAGATGTCTTTGTTTATGTGCATGTGAGTGCAGGTGCCCACAGAGTCTAGAGGTGCTGGGCCCCCCTGGAGCTGGAGTTACAGGTGGTTGTGAGTCACCCGACGTGGGTGCTGGGAACAGGTCATCTGGAAGAGCAGTAAGTACTCTTAACTGCTGGATCACCTCCTCAGCCTGGAATAATTTGGCTAAATGGTAAAACTTGGTATAAAGATTGAAAAAAAATAAGGAGCTTCAATTTTGGGGACTCTGAGGGCTGGAGGACAGGGAGAGCAGCTCTGAGGTTCCCCAACTTCATTTCTGCTCTCCTCCAAATGGAAACCAATTCCATGCAGGAGCCACAGAGGCTGCCCGTGCATCTCTGAGAAGCCTCTTCCCATAGTCCTTTTCAAGAGACTGCGCCCCTTCCTTTATCTACTGTATCAACTCACTATTGCAGAATGCTCAGCATCCGCTCAGGGTCAGTCCCCTAGGTTCCTCTTTAGGCCCAGATGGTAACCCCACTTCCATCCTTAGCTATTCACTTATGCACCCCACAGTGACTGTCCCGGTATTCACAGAATTAACTCCATCACACACTCATCTGTAGAGTGAACCGCCCCGCTTCCATGCACCTTCCTAAGTCTGCGAGCTGGTTGAAGGGTGCTTTACAGCCATGCACACAAGCGGCCCAGGGATGCTCATGGTTTCAATTCTATGCTACCAGTACACAGATGTGCATATAGAAAACACAGAAGTGGGGATGTTGGTGTCCCTCGGTTGTAGAGTGTTTGTGTAGCATACACATCTCTGCCTAAACCAGGTGTTCACAGTTGTAACCCCAGCACTCTGGAGGTAGAGGTAGGAGGACTTAGAAGTTCAAGGCCAGACCTACATGAAACCGTATCTAAAAAGAAGTCCATCTGTAAGGAACACACATACACACACACACACACACACACACACACACACACACACACACACTCACACTTTCTTCTGTTCCATTTCAGACCCAGAGTTTGACTCTAGTCCAAAAGCATCACCTAGGCCAGGTGAGCCCACACCCAGACAGGAAGAGCACAGGTGTCTCACATATACTCTGGCATCTTGTGGCCTGAGGGGAGGGGAAGAGGAGCTTGGCTGGGCGCCGGTCCAGCGCTCCCTGGGTGGCCCGTCGGGCCAGATTGGCCAGCTCCAGGTGGCCTATTCCTTCTGCTGTTCTTCCCTCTGCCACAGTGTCCCTCCTCCCTCTTAGTCATGGATAATTCCCTTAGTCCTGTGGTGAGGTGCCAGGCCACTGCAGCTCTCTGCCAAGGCTTCTTGGGCTAGGTCCGTGCTGGGACAAGCATCCAAGTTGCTTTAATTTGCTCTTGCTAGAGGCCAGATCTGGGGCAGGGCTGGAAAGAGGAGCGCTTAGGAGAGGAGATAGCAGGCTGTTCGCTGAGTCGGGGCTGGCACACCCGCATCTCTGTGCACTTACATCAGGAGACACGCTCACACTCACAAAATTGCTGCCCCTGGAGGATAATGAGCATCTATCTGTATTTGGTTCCCTTTGAACAAGAAGGGAGTAAATGGAAGACATGTTAGCATTCCCATGCATGTGTGTGTGTACATGCTCATGTGTGCATGTGTGCATGTGGAGGCCAGAGGTCAACGTCAAGTGTCTTTAATCACTTCTATGCTGGCTAGTTTTCTGTCAAATTGACACAAGGTAGGGTGGTGCACGCCTGTAATCCCAGCACTCATGAGGCAGAGGCAGGTGGGTCGCTGTGAGTTTGAGGCCAGCCTGGTCTACAAAGTCCATCCTGAAGGGAAGTCCAGGCAGGAACTCACTGCAGGAACCTAGAGGCAGGCACTGAAGCAGGGCCCACGGAAGACCACCGCTTGCTGGGTGGCTTCCCCACAGCCTGCTTTTCTTATACAGCCCAGGACCATCTGCGCAGGAGCAGCCGTGCCCACAGTGAGCTGGATCCTCCCACATGAGTCATTAATCAAGAAAAATGCCCTGAGGTAGGCGTGGCCGCGCACACCTGTAATGCCAGCACTCGGGAGGCAGAAGCACACAGATCGATGTGAGTTGGAGGCCAGCCTGGTCTACACAGTGAGTCCAGATCAGCCAAGGCCACACAGAGAAACCCTGTGTCAAAAAACAAAACAAACAACAAAAATGCCCTAAAGGCACATCTACAGGACAATTGGGTGGAGTTTTTGTTGTTGTTGTTAAGGTTCCTTTCCCCAGATGACCTTACCTTGTGTCTTTTTGTTTGCTTGGTTTTTGTCTCCCCCACCCACCCACCCCCCTCAGACAGGTCTCTCTGTGTAGTCTTGACTGTCCTAGACTGGCTTCGTAGACAAGGCTGGCCTCCAAGTAACAGAGATCTGCCTGCCTCTGCCTCCCGGAGTGCTGGGGTCACAGGCGTGTGCTACCACTGCCCGGCTTTGAGTTTTGTTGTTGTTGTTGTTTTTGTTTTCTTTTGTTTTGTTTTTTAACATTGGTTCTGGGAGTCCAATTGAGAGCCTCCTGTTTGTGGAAAAAGCACTTTACCAGTGGTACCATCTCCCCAGCCTTTCCCCCTGAACTTCAGGAGCTTTTAAAGAGACTCTGGGTTCAAATGGAATAAAGGGCTTTGAAAGAAGGTGGAAGGAGAAGGGAGCGAGCTCCGGCCAGTTTTAATCCCTCAGATAGAAAAATATGCATGCTCCAAAGGGAAAGAATACCGGCTTAGACTTTGCATACACTGTGTCACTTTCTTAACCTCCTTGGAGTAAGGAGCAGCAGATTCCTGTTTTCAGTGAGGAAACACTGGAGAAGTGTATGTTGCCCAGGGCAGCTTCTGTTCTGTGTCAGGGTAGAGTGGTGGACCCAGGCTAGTCCACTCAGCAAGATCACTTAGGGAAACGTCCTGTGCTTTACAGAACAATTCACACAGAGACATCCATGGGTGGAAGGTCTTCCTCTAGTTTTTCAGGGAGCACATCCTAGCCATCACTGATGAAGGCCACCATGGACAAGACTGCAGAGGTCTTGTTGTCAAAGCAGATGGTGTAGTGGTAAGGGGTGTGTGTGTGTGTGTACACATACGTGTCTATGAGGAGAGGAAAAGGGTATTTCATATTTCCCTGAGGAGGGTGGAGTTTATTTTTAGACAAGCGAGAAACAAAATGGTGCTGAATTGAATGAATGAATGAATGAAGGAAGGAAGAATGAATGGATGAATGAATGAACGATTTCATTCACGAAGTGCTCACTGAACACAGCCTGATGCCAGGTGCTGTGAGGGCCTTTCAGATAGTGATGCTGCTGCAGCACCTGACAGGGCAAGTACTGCCTCCATAGAGCAAGCTGAGCCCAGGAGGATGGCAGGGAAGGCAGCCTACTTTCTCTCTCCTCTGGGAAGGGAAAGAACCCAGCCCCTGCCACAGCGCTGGTAACAGGACCGCTCTCTTCCCCCACACCCCACCTTGATCTTTCTGCTCTAAATATCATTGTGTTCAAATAATACTGCGTGTATTTTAAAAGACTCCAAGAAGACAGCTGCCTGGGAGTATTAATCATGAAGAGACCAGTGTTCGGTCGCCATGGTGACTCCTGACAAGAGCTGAAGAGCAGTTCCCTGCCCCACTTCCCGGGGCCGTGAGGATGCAGGGACGCTGCATCCTTTGCTTGCGCGTCTCTCTTCTTTCTGCTTCTCCTCTCTTCCGTTCTTCCTTTTCTCTTTCCCTCTTTGTCTGTCCTTTCCCTTTTCCTCTTCCTGGAGGATTTACTTAAAAACGCGGGCAGCAGCAGGATGGGGCTACCAGACTGACAAGGCGGAAGGCCAATGAGGCAGCAGCAGGGGTAAAGCGAGTGTACACAGTGTGCCCAGCTTCCCTTCAACTCATGCAAAGCCCTCAGGGTTCCACGGTCACTAGGGCAGGGGTTTAATCATCTGTTCTTGGATGGAGGGGGCTCTGTCAGAATCCTCTGTCCTTTTTCTCTTCCCTGAAAAATAGTCACTTTCTTTTCTCTTTTCTTTTCTCTTCTTTTCCTTCCTTCCATTCCTTTTCCCTCCTCCCCTTCCTCATTCTCCCCTCCTCCCACTCTCTCTCCACCCCTCCCCATGATGGGCCTGAAATCCAGGTCCTCATGATATGTTGGACAAATGCTTTTTCTGTCATGTACGCTTACTGGCTTTGCCGTTGATGTCGCTTGAGATGTCGCCCATCCCAGAGTAGCCTTATTTGCTGTGTAGCAGACGACAGCCTTGAGCTCCTAACTCTCCTACTTCTGCCTCCAAAGAACTGGGATTACAGGTGTGCATCACCATGCCTTGTCAGGGCTTTGTGCCTGTTTGTAGGCACTCTAACAACCGTGTGGCATTCCCAGCATCACTTACATGTTTTAAACTCCAAGCATTAAAAGAATCTGGGTATGCTGTATGGTGACTAACAAAGGAAAAAAGAAAAAAAAAAATCACTGGGCACAGTGGCTTGTGTTTGTAATTACTCCCAGCACTCAGGAGGTAGAAGAGGTAGGGACTGGGAGTTCAGGGACAGCCTGGGCTACAAAGTGAGTTAAAGGACAGCATGGGATACCTAGTGAGACCCTGTGCCAAAACCAAAACGGGTTAGGCAGGCAGGTGGTTGGGGGTAGGTTAGGGAGGTTGGTTGCAGTTTGTTAGAAAATTGATTCAGGGATTTTCCTAATTCCTCTCTCCTCTCTATCCTTATTTCTCTCCTATCTAATGTTAAGGGTGAAACTGGGGTGCACACACACTTTTAATCCCAGCACTTGGGAGGCAGAGGCAGATGGATTGATGTGAGTTTGGGGCCAGCCTGGTCTACAAAGGACAGCCAAGGCTACACAGAGAAACCTTGTCTTGAAAGAAGAAGAAGAAGGAGGAGGAGAAGAAGGAGAAGAAAGAAAGAAAGAAAAACTGGGGCAGGGAGGCGATAAGGAGTGGGAAAAAGAACGCACAGAGCGGCAAAGACCAGCTACAGAAAACCTATCTGAAAAATTGATAAAAAAGAATCCACCTGCTCCAGAGTGTCTTGTTTATACTTGGTATATTGGTGGAATAGTAACACATTAGCATGCTAGCTAGTGTTTATGTACCACTTAACTATGGGCACCATTGCCAGGCATCATTTACTTCTATAAGCTGGTGGATACTGTTATCACCTTTATTTTATAGGTGAGGGAACTGATCCATGAAGCTGTTAGTTTCCCCAGTCTTACAAGGTTAGTAATTGGTAGCTAGGTCAAAGGTAGCAAGATTTAATATTACGAATACTGCCAAGACCACATCGGAAAACATGGCTTCGGTTTCTAGGTCAAGCAGAGGCATGGGGAGCCAGCTGGCGAGCTGACTGAGGCATCGCAGTTACATTGTGAACATTATCAATAAGAATGGGCACCTCTGTGCTGGTCCTTGGCGTGTCTTTTCCCATCACCCAGGCCCATGATTGGAAGCATCCTTTTGCAGGCACAGTGGACTCTCTGGGTGGAGCTCTCTGATGTCACTGGGCTAAGAACTAGACTGGAATGGTGGGGGCGGGGGTGCAGTTCTGCACCCTCTTTAGTTTTGTTCTATTTTTGGCTGATGGGGGATGCGGGGAGGAGGAAAACAAGATGGCGTCCTAGAAGCTACTCCCCCGCCATGAGGGAGGTTATCCTTTTTCCTGACTTCGCTCTGCATCCTCTAGTGCATCTGTCTCCTCCAGGATGGACCCGCCACCGTTGAAACATCATGGCAGTGGCAACCACACGAGACTACCAAGAGACCAGAGCCTTCCCAAGTGTCTCCCTTCCATTTCTGTTGCCGCGATAAAATACTCTGACAAAAACAAGTTGGGGTGGGGGAGGGGGGACAGGAAGGATTTATGTTAGCTCAAAATTCTAGGTCCTTCATAGTAGGGAAATTACAGGCAGTAGGAACTAGTCCCATTGTTAGTCAAGAGCAGAGAGGAAGTTAGTGAGCCCGTGCCACCTCCAGTGCCTAGCTGGCTTCCTCTGTTCTTACACGGCCTAAGACCCCATGCCTAGGGGATGGCGCCATTCACAGAGGACTAGGTGTTCCCTTTCAGTTAATATAATCAAAGTCGTGTCCCAAAGGCTGGTTTAATGAAGGCAATCCCTTGTGTCGACTTCCCGTGTAATTCTAGATTGAATCGAGTTGAAAATGAAAGCTAACTCCAATACTAAGGTCCTTATGAGGCCTCTCCTTTCCCAAATAGTTGCCTGGGTTGACACTTCCTAACGGTTTAGCTGCCTTTGAGTTGCTCATATTCCTGTAATCAAACCCAAACTGGCCTTGGAAAGAACCATTTGGTCTGTCGGTGCCGTCTCTGTACCTGCCTTATTTGTGTTTCTAAGAAAACTCACAGCAGCCTTCCCCCCCCCCAAAGTAAACATTGGACAGAGCTAAGAGATAGATAATCCCAGAAGACTGGATTGTAGGTGGATCAGAGGCAGGGGTGGACCTAATGACCCTGCTCCAACCCTGGGTTTGGAGTCAGCCTTGCACTGTCCCTTTGCATCTAAGCTTGGTCTTCCTTTGATGCCAGCAATGAATTTGGATTTCATATATGTTTTATTTACTTTACTTACTTATTTATTTGAAGACAGAGTCTTTCTACACAGCCATGACTGATCTGGAACTCTCAACAGGTACCACAATACTCAGCTTATTTATTTATTTATTTATTTATTTATTTAGAGATAGGGTTTCTCTGTGTAGCCCCGGCTTTCCTGGAACTTGCTCTGTAGACCAGGCTGGCCTTGAATTCACAGAGACCTGCCTGCCTCTGCCTCTTGAGTGCTGGGATTAAAGGCATAAGCCACTACCACCAGGCGGCTTATTTTATTTTGGTTTTTGGTTTTTCAAGAGCTTATTTTATTTTTAAAGATGTATTTATCTTTATGTGTCTGGGTGTTTTGCCTGCATGGATGTCTGTGTACAACTTGTGTGTGATGCCATGACTTCCTTGTAGTGATAGACTGTAACTTCAGATTGTGAGCTAAAATAAACATTTTCTTCCTTAATTTTTTTTGTTTTGTTTTGTTTGTTTTGTTTTTTGAGACAGTGTTTCTCCGTGTTATCTTTGCTGTTCTGGAATCTCTTTCTAGACCAGGCTGGCCTTGAACTCACAGCAGTCCACCTGCCTCTGCTTCCTGAGTGCTGGGATTAAAGGTGTGTGCCACCACGCTCAGCTCCTTAACTTGTTTTTACAAGGATATTTGATCAGAAATGAAATTGGGGCACTTGGAGAGCCTGTGACCTCCTCAGGGTCTCACATAGAAGAAGGAGTCAGGTTCCCTGGAACTGGACTTACAATGGTGTGAACTGCCATGTGGGTGCTAGGAATCAAATCTGGGTCCTCTGGGCCTTGAACTCTGGTAGTCAGGCTTGGTGGCAGGCATTTTTACCTACTAAGCCATCGTGTCAGCCCTGGATTTGTTAGCTGATGATGGTAAGAATGCTGATTTTCAGTTCATGGGTTGAACAGGCAAAAAGGAAGCTGCTGAACCAGGCGGTGGTGGTGGTGGTGGTGGCGGCGGCGACAGCAGGGGTGGCACACGCCTTTAATCTCAGCACTTGGGAGGCAGAGGCAGGCGAATCACTGTGAGTTCGAGGCCAGCCTGGTCGACAAAGTGACTACAGGACTCGGAAAACGAAACAAAACAAACAAAAAATTAAAAGAAAAAAAAAAACAAAAAACAAGCAAACAACAACAAAAAGGAAGCTGCTAGAGTGGAATGGCAGGTCTGGAGTTCGAGAACAGAACTGAGCTGTCACAGTCAAGCCTCACCCCCTGTCCCCCAACTCTTTCTTCTTTCTTGGTGCCCTGCTGCCTCCTCTCCTCTTACTTGAACTCATCTATTATCTTTTCACCTTCCTTCCTTCTACATATGTGTGTGTATGTATGTGTGTGTGTGTGTGTGTGTGTGTGTGTGTATATATTTTTTAAGTTCGGGTTTCAAGTAGCCCCAGTTGGCCTCGCACTTAGATCCTCAAGCTCACATGATGTGTGCTTTGCTGACTGAGCCACCCCAAAAACTGTCTTGCCTCCGTTTTTGCTGGTTTTCCTCTTTGACCTCTTGGCCATTGTGTTAAGACTCAGTGCGACTCTTCAGACGGGCCCGTGGACCTGGAGTCTGGACGTTCTGTCCCCATCCCTGAGGCCCATCCACCACCAAGCTAGGCTTCTAGCTGTGAAGAACAGAAACACAGCCTGAGTGAGTTTGGGGTCGAGGAAAGGAATGTATCAGCTAAAGGAAGGGCTTTAGTGTAGGGGACACAGAGACCCAAGGGTGGAGCTAAGACCTTTTGCCTAGGAGTCAGGGACAGTGGGTTCAGCCCAGGTCTACTTTTTGCTTATTCCATGACCTTGAACAAATAACTGATTAACTTGTTATTTGATTAACAAAAATGAGGGCGTCTGGGCCAAAGCTGAGTCAAGACGCAGGGAGTTTCTAGAATGTTCTCAGGTCTTCCTTCTTGCTCTCACTGGTGACTAAAAACTTGGCCATGATCCCTGTGCTCCCCTCTCCTGCTGAGGCAAAGAAGGCACTTTCTGAGGCACCAGGCAGAGGAGTCCCAGGCAGGGAATGAAGGACGGCCCTGCTTCCTAAGGCAGTGTTCTGGCTGCTGGGCAGGGTAACACACGGCTGACGGCATCACTAATGGCTTGCACTTGTTTTCAGAGCCATTCTAGGAGAAGAGGGTACCACTGTGAACCAGGAAGCCTTCCAAGAGGCCTCAGCCTCAGCCACTGAAGACAAGAGCTGGGCCACCACAGGCCCTGGCGCCTTCTCATTCCCCCCGGGGCTGATCACTTTGTTTCACTGATCGCTTTGTTTCACATGCCCCTGGAGCAAGCCACCTCCTCCATCTGCACACCGGCTCCAAGGAACACTGCCTAAAATAAAAATCCCCAATTAGAAATTCCTGCTATCCAGAGTTTCAAAACAACTTATTTGTTTCCTAGAATAATCTGGAGCTACATTTGGCTTGGCAACCAATGGGTCCCACAGATTCATGCCACGCACCAGCAGGAACTTCTGTTCAGTCAAGGCACAAGAAAAAGGCCTTGGTCACCTCCCAGGCAGCAGCAAGCAGGGCCAGAGAACAAGGTCGGTTTGCTCAATGCTCTGCAGTGGGTTTCTGCAACAGGGTAGCTAGGGAGAAGAAAGAACTCCAATAGGACTTCAAACAGCAGCTCCCACAAAGGCTGAACCAGTGACCCCTACGTTTGTTAGGGATACACAGTCTGCAGGGAGGCAGAGCCACCCAATGAAGGAGTAAAGAGATCAAGCTGGGAGCCAGAGGGGAAGTGAGTTAACCCTGCTCGCTCTCCCACTCATTTGTTCTGTGACCTTGAACATGTGGCCAACCTTTCCCATGCTTCCTGACCAAGGAAATGGGGGCTCAGAGTTTCTTCTACCTACGCACACTCACAATGAAGAGTAAGAATTGGAAAATAGTTAGAATTTAAGGCTGTAATAATGCCAGCGCTAAACAAGTCTGTAATGCTAGCCCTCAAGACTCAGCCGGTCCAGTCAGGACTACATAGTGAGACCTTGTGTACAAAACAAAACACAGCTGCCAGCATCACGTGGCAAGGTGTGTAGAGTGCTTACCTGACATGCACAAAGCCCTGGGTTTGACCCACTGCACATACCAGGTGAGGTGGCCCACACCTGTAATTTCAGCCCATAGAAGATGGAAGCAGGAAGATTAGTTCCAGGATGGCTTTGGCTACATTGGGAATTCTAGGCCAGCCTTAGTTACATGAGGTACTACCGCAAAAGAGTGACCATAAAAACAAAAACCAAACAGACAAAAGAGTTGCTATATACTTGATACAGAAAGGGGAAAAAAACTAGACACAATGTGAGAAGCAATTTATCAAGGTAAGAAAAGGTGGTTGGGGCTGGAAAGACAACCTAGCAGTTAAGAGCACTCGCTGCTTTTGTAGAGGTCAAGAGTTCAGTTTCCGGCACCCACAACCCTCTTTAACTCTAGCTCTAGGATGTCCATCAACTTCTGGATTTATGAACACTGCACATATATATGCATGCATGTATAATATATATATAAATCTTTTACAAAAAGAGAGAATAGCTTAGTGTTCTGTCTTTTCTGGCACCTTTGTTGTTGTTGAGACAGAGTCTCATTATGTATCCTGGAATTATCCTGGAAACAAAAATGTAGACCAAGCTGGCCTTCAATTCACAGATATCCACCTGCCTCTGCCTCCCGATTAAAGGTATGTGTGGCAATCTTCCAGTTTTCTCTCCTCCATTCCTTGATCCATCCATCAAACTATCTCTTGAATACTTACTATTTCATCCAGCTCATTGATGTATTATATAAAATGTGTGATGCCCGTGAGGGTGATGGAACAGGGTGGTGTGAGGCAAGTTTGAGGAGAAGGCGGGAAGTAGTTACCAGACAGGATGCTCTGGCATGAATCCCCACGGGACTGACACTGAATTGGTAAAAGTGACCCTAAGAAAAGGGGAATGTGGGAGGCAAGAGTGTGTGTGTATAAAGTGTGTATAAAGTCAGAGACAAAGAACAAAGAGGTTCAATTCAAGGTTCTGGAGAAAGCCCTCCATGGCTGGAGAACAGGGCTTAGAAGGGGCTAAAAAGGAGAAGCTGCGTTCAGCTGCAGAGCTGCACAAGCTTAGGGCCATGGAGGGCCTTTAATTTTAAATGAATTTTTATTACATGTATTTTTCATGTGCATGCCACAGCACATAGTTGGAGCACAGAGGACAGACTTTCCGGTCACTTCCTTCTTTGTACCTTGTGGGTACCTGGGAATTGAACTCATGTAGTCAGGCTTGTCAGCATGCTCCTTTGCCCACCCCTATGTGAGATCTTTTCAAAGCTAGCTCAGACAGCTGGACCTTACCACTCACTAAGTAGTCAGATGTCTCAGGAAAGGTCAAGCTGTATAGGTAAGACAGGTTTTTGTTATTTTTGTTTTGTTTTGAGATAGAGTCTTACCTTGTAGACTTGGCTTGCCTCGAACTTACTATGTAGACCAGGCTGGTTTCAAACTCACAGAGACCTGCCTGCCTAAGGCTCCCAATGGCTGGGATTGAAGACTTGTGAGGACCCCAGCCCCGTACCGTGTGGCAGAAGGAAAAGAGGAGGTTCACAGCCCCAGGAACCTAGTATCTCTCACCCCACCCAAGTCCTCACATGTAGGCTGAGTGCTCTACCACTGAGCTGCACAGAAGCCATCCTATAAAAGACACACGGAGCTGATGGGCTTTACTTGGGCAGAGGGACCAGAAGTCCTGGGTTCTGCTTTTGACAGTGGGCTAGGTGCTTACTTAGATGGAGGTGCAGCCAGCAGCAGGATCTCCCCACATATGTTTAAGGAGCTGTAATTCATATACAGGACAACAAGCAAATGTTTACTGTATGGGTTGTTGACTTTCCCCCCAAAGCAAGAGATAAAGCATCTCTGCTTCCAGAAGTTCTCTCGTGCCCCTTGCTAGCCATTAGACACCTCTTCAAGTAACCTCTTTCCAATTCGATCAGTAATGATTAGTTTTGCATACTCTTTTTAAAAATATTCATTTTAAATTATGTGCTTCTATGTGGATATATGCGCGTGCACGTTGGTGTCTGAGGAGTCTAGCAGAGAGCACCTGGTTCCCTGGAGCCAGAGTTACCAGCCATGTGCTATGCCACGTGATCTGGGCAGCGGACTTGGGGCTTCTGCCATGCCCCCCCATTATGCATATTCTTGAACCATCTACACATGGAATTTATGCCTGGTACCTTCCACTTTCATTTCTTTGGTCTTCATTAATTTCTCTCTCCAAGCCGAATATGGTGGCACATACGTTTAATTCCAACACTTGGGAGGCAGAGGCAGGTGGATCGCTATGAGTTCGAGGCCAGCCTGGTCTACAAAGTGAGTCCAGGACAGCCAAGGCTCCACAGAGAGACCCTGTCTCAAAAAATAAACAAACAAAAAATCTCTCTCCGTGCCCTCTTTCTTATAATTCTGTGTGTGTGTGTGTGTGTGTGTGTGTGTGTGTGTGTGTGCGCGCGCGCATGCGTACATACACATTCTATGACATGTACACGTCGGAGGACCACTTGCAGGAGTAGGTTCTCTCCTTCCATTATGTGGGTTTCGGAGGCTGAGCTCAGGTCGTCAGGTTTGATGGTGTCTTTAGTTACTTTCTATTGCTATGATAAAACACTGACCAAGGCAACTTACAGAGAGAAGGGTTTACTCAGAGACTCCAGTTCCAGAGGGACGGGAGTCCGACACCATCATGGGAAGAGGCAACAGCTGAGGGCTCACGTCTGTCCCATAAGCAGAGAGAGCACACTGGGCATAGTGAATGTAGGGAGGCTTTTGAAACCGTAAGCCTGTCCCCAGTGACACAACTCCTCTAACAAGGCCACACCTCCCAATCCTCCCTAAATAGCCACCAACTGGGAACCAAGTATTCAAATGTCTGAGACTTATGGAGGGCATCTCATTCAAACCATGACAGGTAGCAAGTACCTTTACCCATTGGGCCATCTTGCCAGCCCCAAAGATCTTTTACTTCATACACTTTCAAAATCTAGTACCAGGTGTGGTAGTGCACACCTGGAATCCCAGCACTGGGGAGGTAGAAGCAGACGGATCGATGTGAGTTCAAGGCCAGCCTGGCCTACAAAGTGAGTCCAGTACAGCCAAAGCTACACAGGGAAACCCTGTCTCGAAAAAACCAAACCAACCAACCAAACAAGAAACTCTGGTAATAAAATGGGCAAGGCAAATTTTGAGAAAAGGATACTTTTTTTTCTGAAAGTCAATTAAAAATACATTCAGCATGGAGGTTGGATGGAAGGATGTAGTGTAAATAAATGTATGGGAGCCAGGTGTGGTTGCTTGTACCTCCAGCACTTGGAAGACTGAGGCAGGAGGCT
This sequence comes from Acomys percivali, assembly GCA_907169655.1. Classification (NCBI taxonomy): domain Eukaryota; kingdom Metazoa; phylum Chordata; class Mammalia; order Rodentia; family Muridae; genus Acomys; species Acomys percivali. Next base: position 55,755,752 of record OU015745.1, on the reverse strand, counting down.
TGGCAAAACTTTTGAGATGAACTTGGTTTACAGAGTGAGTTCCAAACCAGCCAAGGCTACTAAGTTTGACTTTCTCTCAAAACAAACAGAAAACCAAAAAGTCTAATCCGGGCGAGGCCCAGCAAGTACTGATCCAGCCTTTGAGAAAGTGATGTGCCCTCCTGAAGAATGAGGCTGAGCACAGCTGTTTCCAAGAGGGCTGGGGCATCCAAGGGTGTCTGCTGTTGCTGTGGGAGTGCCTGGGGTTCTCCCAGCAGGGGTCTGGCTTTAGGAGACAGATAAGGAGGAAGAGAAGAAAGGGATAAAGGAAGTGACCTCTGTTACTTATTGTTCTGGTTCGTGGTCATCATCAACTTGAACTTGGAATCACCTAGGAGACACACCTTTGGGCCTGTCTAGCAGATTGTCTCCAGAGAGGTGTTTTTTTTTTTTTTTTCCCCCCCTTTGGTTTTTTTGTTTTGTTTTGTTTTGTTTTTTGAGACAGGGTTTCTCTGTGTAGCCTTGGCTGTCCTGGACCCTTTGTAGACCAGGCTGGCCTTAAATCATAGTGATTCACCTGCCTCTGCCTCCTGAGTGCTGGGATTAAAGGCATGTGCCACATCGCCTGGCAGTGTTCTTCGGTCTTTCTTTCTTTCTTAATTTCTTTTTTGTTTTTTGTTTTTGTTTTTGTTTTTCTTGAGTCATGGTCTCTCTTTGTTAGCCTTGGCTGTCCTGGACTTGCTTTGTAGACCAGGCTGGCCTCAAACTCACAGAGATCCACCTGCCTCTGCCTCCAGAGTGCTGGGATTAAAGGCATGCACCGCCATGGTCTGGCAGTGTTTTTCTTTTTAAATTGAATATTTACTTATTTTTACTTATATGTATGGGTGTTTTTCCTGCTTGTGTGTATGCCTGATAGCATCACAGGCCTGAGGAAGGTCCCAGATCCCCCTGGAAATTGGAGTTACAGATGGTTGCAGGCTGCCGGTAAGTGCTGCGAACCAAACTCAGGTCCTCTGCAAGAACAGCACATACAACGGCTGAGCCACCTCTCCAAGCCCCGTGATTAGTAGACGGGGAGGAAGAAGACGTGCCACGCCGTGGCACATGTGTGGAAATCAGAGGACAAAGCTGTGGACTGACTCTCTTCTCCACCTTTATGTGGGTTCTGGGACTTGAATTCAGGTGGTCAGGCTGGTACCCAACCTGCTGAGCTGACTCCCTCTGATTCTTCACCACAGTGGCACCCTAGGCAGCCATCTCACACTTCTGCCTCCATGCCCTCCCCACCGCCATGGAGTGTCTGTACATCAGCAAATTGTGAACCAAAGCAAGCCCTTCCTCCCTTAGTTCGCTCTTGTCAGGCGTTCTGTTATAGTCACTAGAAGACTGATGAGCACGCTTCTCTCCAGAAGCCCATACTCTTCTGCCCCACAGCACAGTGAAAACTGAGGGTGGGGAACTGTCAGGAAGGTTAGCACCCTCTTCCAGGAATGAGATCCCACCAACATTCAATGGAACTGGGCTAGGGATGACTATGTTGTGGAGTCTGTTGGGGTCTGCACGACCTTGGAGAAGGGAGGGTGGAATCAAAAAGGTCACTATCTCTGCTCCTTCAGCCACTGGCCTCATGTTTGTGATGGGTACAAACCAGAAGTATGACAAGTCACTCAAGATTGCCAGCAATGCCTCCTGTCCCACCAACTGCTCAGCCCCACCCCACCCCTACCTCCACTCCCTCACCCCCTACCTCCACTCCCTCTCTCCCCATCCCTCAAACCTCCCATTCCCCACCCCATCCTCCAACCCCCATCCCCCAACCCCCCTCTCCCTCCCCCACCCCCAATCCCCAGCTAAGGTCATCCATTATAACTTTGACATTGTCAAGGGACTTGGGACCATCACCCAGAAGACTGATGGAACCACTTGAGAAGCATCAGGAGGCATTGCTTTGTTGAGAGAGGTGTGTCACGGGGGTGGACTTCAAGGATTCAAATGCACTGGCTATTCCCAGTTAGCTCTCTCTGCCTGTGACTGCGGTTCAAGATGTAAACTCTCAGCTATTGCTTTAGTAAGGATGAGGGATTAGTCACAAGAGTGGCAGTGGGTGGGAGATGTGACTCAAAGCCAGCTGTGTCATGGAGAAGCCGATCCTCTCAGCATGGCTGAGAATTCTCAAGTGCCTCGTCCCAGAGGTTCCAACAGAACTTGCAGGCAACAGCTGGTCTTCTCAGCAATTGTTACTACTTGTGTGTGGGAGGCCTCGGCACCTTGAATCTTGTAAATTTCAGGAACTTTCTGAGACTTGTAAATTCTGTTTTCTTCTTAAGCCTTTAAGGGAATGTTTCAATTTGGAGGACACAGCTGGCCGATCGGCAGCTTTTTGTTTTATTTTGTTTTTGTTTTTTCGAGACAGAGTTTCTCTGTGAGTTGTTCTGGAGTTACTTTGTAGACCTGGCTGGCCTGGAACTCACAGAGATCCACCTGCCTCTGCCTCCCGAATGCTGGGATTAAAGGCATGCGCCACCATGCCTGGCTGACTCACCAACTGTACCTGGGATGAAGGTGATTTTATAGTCCACATTTATAGGGGAAGAATCTGAAGAGTGTGGTGTTTAAGGGTTATACTTTCCTGTTCCCAGCTATTTTTATTGTTGTTACTGAAATGATTAGTTTCTAATATATTTTGAGGTTTAATACCTTACTAGATATATGATTTGAAGATATCTTTTCATCAAGTTTGCCTTTTTATTGTTACCTTCCCCATTTCCTACCTTCTTGCTTTCTTTCTTTTTTCTTTTCTTTTCTTTTTTTTCCGGAGACAAGGTTTCTCTATGTAACAGCTCTGGCTGTCCTGAAACTCCCTCTCTGTAGTCCAGGCTGGCCTGAAATTCACAGATCCACCTGCCTCTGCCTCCCGAGTGCTGGGATTAAAGGCGTGCGCCACCACGCCCGGCGCAGTTGTATTCTTTATTGCCTGGGTATCATCCTTTCCCCGATGGTAGCTACTAAACAAATGACCTTTCTTCACTTTATCTTTTTTGGCATCCTTGTTGGAGATCAGTTGGCCTGAGATGACTGGGTGTGTCTGTTGGCTCTCGATTCTGTCCTGTCAGTCCAGTTGTCTGTTTTTATGCTAGTAGCGTACTGCCTTTTGTTACTGTATGTGCAGCTGAGAGTGCACATAGTGTGTGTGTATATGTACATGTGTGTACAAGGGTGTGAGTATGTGCAAAGTGCATACGTGTGCAGGTCAGAAGTCAACAGAACTGTCTTCCTCATCCCTCTCCGCATTATCTCTGTAGATAGGGTCTCTCAATGAACTCAACACTCACTGTTTGGCTAGAGAGCTCCAGGGATCCACCTGTCTCCATGTTCCCTGTCCTGGAGGTACATGGTTGGCTTTTTCTGTGGGTTTGGGGATCTGAACTCAGCTCCTCCTGCATATGTAGCAGGAACTTTAGTGAGTGAGATGTCCCTCTTGCCCCCTTATGTGACCTGTTTAAAATCAGCAAGTGTGATGTTTTCAGTTCTTCAATTTTTGTTCTTCTTGCTTGTGCTGGATAGACATGGGCTGGGGTCATCTGGGAGGAAGGAGCCTCAATAAAGAAAATGCCTCCATAAGGTATAGTTGTAGGAAGACTTTTAAGGCATTTACTTAATTAATGATACATAAGGAAGGGCCTAGTCTGAGCCCATTGTACATGGTGCCATACCTGGGGTGGTGGTCCTGAGTGCTGTAAGAAAGCAGGCTGAGAGCCAACTGTGGTGGCACATGCCTGTAATCCCAGCACTTGGGAGGCAGAGGGAGATGGATTGATGTGAGTTTGAGGCCAGCTTGGTTTACAAAGTGAGTCCAGGACAGCCAGGGCTACACAGAGAAACCCTGTCTTGAGAAAACAAAAACCAACAAAACAAAACAAACAAACAAAAAACAGGCTGAGCAAGCCATGGGGAGCAAGCCAGTAAGCAGTACCCCTCCATGGCCTCTGCATCAGTTCCTGCCTCCTGGTTCCTGCCCTGTTTGAGTTCCTGCCCCGACTTTCTTCAGTGATGGACTGTTACCTGGAAGTATAAGCTGAATAAGCTCTTTCCTTCCCAACTTGCTTTTGGTCATGGTGTTTCATCATAGCAATAGAAACCCTAAGATGTTGCTCAAGACTACTTCGGCTCTACAAGGTGAAAGTGACCTATTTGAGATTTACATATTAAAACTCATGACTGGGGAGATATATCAGCAGTAAAGTGAGTTGAAGACATGAGGACCTGTGTTTCATCTTCAGAACCCACATAAAAAAGCTGGGTGTATAGCGGGTGTGGTGTCGCACGCCTTTAATCCCAGCACTTGGGAGGCAGAGGCAGGCGGATTGCTGTGAGTTCAAGGCCAGCTTGGTCTACAAAATGAGTCTAGGACAGCCAGGGATAACATAGAGAGACCTCGTCTCGAAGAAAAAAAAAAGCTGGGTGTGGTCCCAGTGATGGGGAGGTGGAGATAGGAGCATCCCTGGGGCTCACTGGCCAGCCAGCTTAGCCTATATGGCTAGCTCCAACCCAGTGAGAGACTCTGTCACAAAAAATAAGATGGAAAAAACCCCTAGAGAAACGACACCTGAAGTTGTCCTCTGACCTCCACATGCACACATACAAACATGTATCTCCTCATGCTGGAGATGGCTCAAAAATTAAGAGTACATCCTCCTGTTTCAGAAGTTCTGAGTCGCCGGGCGTGGTGACGCACGCCTTTAATCCCAGCACTCGGGAGGCAGAGGCAGGCGGATTGCTGTGAGTTCGAGGCCAGCCTGGTCTACAGAGTGAGTCCAGGACAGCCAGGGCTACACAGAGAGACCCTGTCTTGAAAAATAAAAAACAAAACAAACAAACAGAAGTTCTGAGTCTGATTCCCAGCACCTACAAGGAGAGGATCAAAAAAGCCTGTAACTCTACATCTAGGGGATTAGGCTTTCTTCTGGTCTCTGAGGATGCCCCTACAGACTTGCATATATTCACACAGAGACATGCACACATACACAGCTAAAAATAAAAATGACACCAGGCAGGGCTACACAGAGAAACCCTGTCTCAAAAAAACCAAATAAATAAATAAATAAAATAAAAATGACTGTTTGCATATACCCCTCATATGAATGTACACACACACACACACACACACACACACACACACGCGCGCGCGCGCGCGCGCGCGGGGGGGGGGGGGGGGCAGATAATGTCTGTAATTCCAGCATTCATATATTATATCAGGAAAATTAGAGTGAGTTCCAAGCCATCCTGGATTACAGTGTGAGACCCTGTCTCAAAAATAAAAACCAGACTAGTCCCTTGGGTTCTCAGCTTTTCTTAGTCATTTCTTCCATTGCAGTACTAATCAGGCTTGGCCCCACGTAGCTTCTGAGATCATAGAGGACATGGCGCTCTCAGCGTGGTCTGGATGCAGCTTTTCCTCCTCATTTATAAATTACAGGTCTGTAGGGATTCCAGAGCCAGGGCCAGTTCACCTCACACTGCTCACTGCATGGCCCATGCCAGTTTTGGAACCTTAATTTTTATTTTATGTATGTGGGTATTTTGCCTGCATGCGTGTCTGTGCACCATAAACATAGATTGCCAGTGAGGGCCAGAAGAAGGCATCGGATCCCCTAGGACTGGAGTTACAGACAGTTGAAAGCTACCATGTAGGTTCTGGGAATCGAACCCAGGTCTTCAGGAAAAGCAGTCAGTGCTCTTAACCAGAGTCAGCTCTCTAGCCCCCTTAAGGGGATATTTTTAACCAAACGGACTAGAGTATAGAGAAAATGGAGCCAAAGAGTGTCGTCTTCTTCTTCTTCTTCTTCTTCTTCTTCTTCTTCTTCTTCTTCTTCTTCTTCTTCTTCTTCTTCTTCTTCTTCAAGAATTACTTATTTTGTGTTTTTGTTTTTATTCTTTGAGACAGGGTCTCTCTGTGTTAGCCTTGGCTGTCCTGGACTTGCTTTGTAGACCAGGCTGGCTTTGAACTCGCAGCGACCTGTCTGCCTCTGCTTCTTATTTTGTGTCTTATATATTATATGTTGAGCACATTCTCACTCCCCTCTCCACTCCCGGGATCTTTCTCTTACATCAACGTTTCACTACTGAGGAGGTGTCGACCCCAGTCTTTCTGACGTCATTTCAGAGACTGGAGGCATACCATGTAATTTACACATAGGAAACACATGAAACTTGTAGTGGGTTTTTGTGTGTGTGTGTGTGTGTGTGTAGCTAATATTTTCTAAATTGAAAAATACCCATGTATTTAGTTGAGCATACTGGTACACATCTACAATCCCAGACTTGTCATGTGTAGGCTAGAGGACTGGAAGTTCGGGGTTATTCTTGGCAAGTTCAAGGCCAGCCTAGATAAATGTTTTATCAGCCTACACAATGCTTTATCTAAAAAAGCCAAATATACATATATGTATGTGTATATACATGTCGTGTGTGTGTGTGTGTGTGTGTGTGTGTGTGTGTGTGTATACTGGTGAGATGGGTCAGTGGGTGAATGTACTTGTTGCCCAGCCTGACAATTCCACTCCTGGAGCGGTTTCAATTCCAGGAATCCACAAGGCAGACGGAGAGAAGGTGCCTTCTGACTTCTACATATACACTGTCACATATACACGGTCACACAGTAAATGAAGAAGAAATGAATATACCATTTAAAAGGAATTTGAGGAGAATGCTCAAGATTTCCTGGTTTTCTATCCCATTTCTCATTCCTAGTGAATAACTTTTAGTTAACTAACTTTAATAATGTAATAAACTCTACCAAGCAAGCTTTGCTCAACCAACAACCCTTTTGGTAGTAACCCACATATACCCATGTGGTCCAAGTCCCACCGAACACAGTCCTTCACTTTTTTTTCCCAAGACAAGGTCTCTTTGTGTAGCCTTGGCTGTCCTGGACTTGCTTTGTAGACCAGGTTAGCCTCGAACTCACAGTGATCTGCCTGCCTCTGCCTCCTGAGTGCTGGGATTAAAGGCGTGTACCACCACGACCAGCCTATACAGACCCTCACTTAAGATAATTCCTTTGGGACTGGAGAGATGGCTCAGAGGTTAAGAGCACTGACTGCTCTTCCAGAGGTCCTGAGTTCAACTCTCAGCATCCACATGGTGGCTCACAACCATCTATAATATGACCTAATACCTTCTTCTGGCATGCAGGTGTACATGCAGGCAGAGCATTGTATACATAATAAATAAATACTATTTTTTAAAAAGATAACTCCTTTGTATGTTCCGGCCAGGCCTGTTCCGTTGTGTCTCCCCCTCATCAACTCTGCTCTGTACCAATAGGGCAAATGAGCTCAGCAGGTTTAACATTTAGCAGATCCTTAAATGGCCTCACTTGGCAGAGAGGAACGCTCGGATTAAATGCTATTTCTTGTAGCAATTTTTTTTCTATGTTTAAGAAGAGTTCAAATATAGCTGAGATATTATTCATCTTGAAGCCATCACTATCCCGCCCCCCAATCTGGATATAACTTCCTTCTACACATTCTGGAAACTCTACCAGGACGGAGGAACTCTTAGGCGGACTAAGAGAACCTCCACCGGCGTTTTCTCCTGAGGGTCTGCTGAGGGCTGTAATGCTGGCTCCTGGGTTTTCCTTCTAGTCTAATAATTTAGTGCCTCCTGGTTAGAGAGACATGGCCTGCTGTGAGTCACCCCAGCACTGAGTTTGTTTCTAAGTGGTCCTAGAGGCTGCAAGAAGTGACTGGGGAGCTGTAGAGATGGCTCCGTGGTTGCGAGCATGGACCGCTTTGCTCTTCTAGAGGACTGGGGTTTGGTTGCCAAAGCCTACATCCAATGGGCCCCTAGTGCCTGCAACGCCAGCTCCAGGGGAACCTGCCCCTCCCATTTCCTGTTGAAGTAGTAAAGTCATCTTATATATTTCTGCTATCCAAACCAAACCCACCACCTTTCTTTTTGTTTTCATTGCTGGGTGTTTTCTGTCAATGTGAGTGCAGTGCGTGTGGAGGCCAGAAGAGGTCGCCTGTAGCTGCGGCTACAGGTTGCCTAATGGTGAGTGCTGAAATACAAACTCTACTGCAAGAGCCTCAAAGGTGCTTAACCCCAGGGTTGGCTGTCCCTCCAGTCCCACCAGGAAAATCCTGACTGATGTAGCTCATCAGGTTTCAAGCTTTCTGACTTTGTTGTTTTCTTTAGTTTCTTTAATTTTCTCTAAGTCAGCCTTATGTCTATTTTTATATCTTTGGCAATGACTTGTGTGCTCTCGATGTAGCAGGATTGCTTTTATAAAAAATGATTTATTTATTTATTAATTATAAGGGCATTAGATCACATTACAGATGGTTGTGAGACACCATGTGGTTGCTGGGAAATGAACTCAGGGACCTTTGGAAGAGCAGCCAGTGCTCTTAACCACTGAGCCATCTCCCTAGCCCCAGGATTGCTTTTCTTTGCTTGACGTTTCTTCACTTATATTTCTAGCCACTAACCACTCACCCTGGTTTGGTATCTCTGCTCCCCTGATGTCCCTTGTACTCCCTCTTAGGTTTCACCTTGCCAATATCAGTGCCAAACCACAACTCTCACAATAGGAACAAGACATAGTCTATTCTGGAGCCAAAAATTAATTCTGTTGGCCCATGAACATAGACTCAGGTGAGCCCAAATTCCGTTGGGCTCCATCAGGGTAACACTTTGGTGACGGTTCATAGTAACAAAACAGAGAAAGCCATAAATCAAGGGTACTTATAAAATGTGTGGGTGGGGGCATCAGGTAGTCAGGCAAGGTAAAGGGGAATTTGATGGAATCTGATGACAAAAACTGAGGTTCTGTTTGTATCTTTCAAAGGATTCACCTAATGGTCACAGGATGTTAAGTCACATACAGGAGGGCAACAAATGGTTATTAAAGGGGCCAAAGAAGGCCCTAGATTATTCGGCGCTAGGCTTGTGATATTTCAAATTCTCCACATTCTTGAAGATTTAATCAGTCTACCAGCCTTGCAAAAAGCTCCGGCATAAGGCACCAGTCGTTTCAGGAATATTTGCTGACACCACCGAGGTCTCTTCCCTTTCCTTCTTCATGCCTTTTGAACCAATCATGAGCGCAGTAGAGAGAATGACACAAATGTCCAGTCTCCATGTGCAGGAAGGTAAATTGTGGTCATGAGTGTGAAAAGGGTGTTTTCTCTGGTGATGAAGAAGATGCAGGAACTCATGGGAAATTGCAGGAGTCCCCCTCCTCCACACACAGATAACCCAGCCATCCCCTCTCCTTCCACAGAGAATCCCACTGACCTGTAAGTCCAACACTGTAGCAAGGACCAGAGAGATGGTTCTTTCTGTTTTTGCAAGCATGAGGACTTGCATTTGATTTCCAGAACTGACACACACACACACACACACACACAAAAAAAATAGCCAGGCCTAGTCTGGTTCATAAGATACAGACTGTCAGTCTACAAAATGAGTCCAGGGGGCTGGAGAGATGGCTCAGTGGTTAAGAGCACTGCCTGCTCTTTCAAAGGACCAGGGGTCGATTCCCAGAACCCACATGGCAGCTCACAACTGTCCGCAACTCCAAGACCTGACACCCTCACACCAATGTACACAAATTAAAATTAAATAAACTATTTTTTTAAAAGTGAGTCCAGGACAGCTGAGGCTACACAGAGAAACTCTGTCTTGAAAAACAAACAAAAAACAAAAACAAAAACAAAAAACAACAACAAAATATAGAATAGACTGTCTCAAAAGAAAAACTGAGGGGTGGGGCAGCAATAGATGGCTCAGCGGTTCAGAGCACTTTCTGTTTCCCAGATTGGTGTTTGAACTTGGCTGTGAACAGAACCTTTTGAGAACCTCCCTAGAATGTGGGTTTCCAGCTCCCTGCCTCTTCTCCAAAGGACTGTGCTGGGGCAGAGGCTCCATAAGGCTTACCTGGCAGACACTTCACTGCAAGGATAACCAGAAGTGATTGTAAGGGATACCTAACTGGTTATGGGCTGTTGTGTGACCCTGGGGAGACACGTGCCAACATCTTCTCATGCTAGACAGGGAAACTAATGACAGACCCCAGTGATAATATCACCAAAGTTCAACTTGGTAAACCTATGAGTTTATTGCAGTTACTTACAAGAGTGTGGGTGAGGTGTTTCTTACATCAGCCACATCCCCAAAAGCTTCCTCTAGGTAGCTCAACTGATCTGAGGTTCTTCCTGGAGGTTTGACTGGTCTCTGTCTCCTTTGTGGTCCTTGATGCTTCTAGAACCTTGAGGAGGCAGGAGGATTGTGAACCTGATCAGTTTCAGGGTCTTTCTTAGACTTGTGAATTGTTTACTTCTAAGGCTTTTCTTTAAAGGTATTTTTAAATATATTTTTATTAATTTATTCATATTACATTTAAATTGTTATCCCATCTCTTGTATCCTCCCATTCCTCCCTCCCTCCCATTTCTCCTTACTCCCCTCCCCTATGACTGTGACTGAGGGGTACCTCCTCCCCCTGTATATGCTCATAGGGTATCAAGTCTCTTCTTTGTAGCCTGCTATCCTTCCTCTGAGTGCCACCAGGCCGCCCCATCCAGGGGACGTGGTCAAATACGGGGCACCAGAGTTTGTGTGAAAGTCAGTACCCACTCTCCACTCAACTGTGGAGAATGTCCTGTCCATTGGCTACATCTGGGTAGGGGTTCGAAGTTTACGGCATGTATTGTCCTTGTCTGGTGCCATAGTTTGAGCAGGACCCCTGGGCCCAGATCCACCCGTCATAATGTTCTTCTTGTAGGTTTCTAGGACCCTCTGGATCCTTCTATTTCCCCATTCTCCCATGCTTCTCTCGCCTCAAGTCCCAACAGGATGTCCTCCCCTCTGTCCCACTTTCCTGATAAATGAAGACCTTTAAAGGTATTTTTATTATATTTACTGTGAATGTAGATTTACATGTGTCATGGCACAAGTGTGGAGGTAAAAAAAAAAAACTTATAGGACCAGGTAGTGGTAGCACATGCCTTTAATCCCAGCACTCAGGAGGCAGGGACAGGTGGTTCTCTGAGTTCAAGGCCAACCTGGTCTACAGAGTGAGTTCCAGGACAGCCAGAGATAAACCCTGTCTTGGAAAACAAGCAAAAGCAAAAACAAAAGCAAAACAAAGACAACTTATTAAGAGTTCCTGTACTCTCACAAGTCAGTGGAATTTTCTGTGGAAGGATCACAAATACCAGGGAGGAGAGGGAGCGGCCGAGTTATCTGTGTATGGGTGTGAGGGGAGGCTCCTGCAATTTCCTGTGAGGTTCTGCATCTTCTTCATCACCAGATAAAACACCCTTTTCATACTCGGGGCTGTAATTTACCTTCCTGCACATGGAGACTGGGCATTCTTCTCTGATTTTAGCTGCTTTTATTCCCTCTACCGCCCTCATGACTGGCTCAAAGGACTGCTCAGGCAGAAAAGAGAAGAGCTTATCTTGTTGCCATGAACACATGTGTAAGAGTGAGCAATGTACAGGAACTCCTCCATTAGGGTCCTTCCATGTAGGAACCAAACTCAGGAGGTGAGGTTGCTGGCGAGCACCTTTATCTGCTGAGCCACCTGTTTGTTGCCAGTGGTGTTTTTTGTTTTGTTTTGTTTTGTTTTTAGATGTGGGTCTCACTATGTGGCTATGGTTGGCCTGGGACTCACTATGTAGACCAAGATGCCCTTGAACTCAAAAAGGTCCACCTGCTTCTGCCTCCTGAGTGGATTGAAGTCATGTACCCACCGTGCCTGGCTCAGGCCATCTCTTAACAGACTCCCTCTTAGAACCTCCAGGGTCTTGACGTGTTTACCTACAGGATCCTTCATCTCGGAGCAAAGTTCTACACAACCAAATCTACTTAACTTTACACTCTCCTCTTTCTCTTATTCTTGCTTCCTTGGGGCTGGCTTCTCTCACGACAGTGTTGTCACATAAATTTTGCTCCATTGCTCTGGCAGGGAACCTGGGCTAAGGACAGGGAATAGAAGTAAATAAGTTATATGTAAGTAGATCTCCCACATAGAAGACCCTCAAATTACGTAGGCAATTTCCCTTGTTGATTCCAAGGCCCAAGGCTCTTGGGACTTAAATGGTTTATCAATAGCTACACAACCAAATGTCCCAGTGAGGCGGGACAGAGGGGACATTCTCCATCTCTCCAGGTTGGTCTCCTGATCCCCAGCGTCTCTTGGGGTCTTTGAAACACACAGTACTGAGTTTAGGGAAGGGCAGTAACTGCTGTCTCTGGGAATGGGAGGAGGAGAGCTGTCCTCTTCAGTCTCCACGGTTGTGGGGCCAGTGCTGTCCTCTCTAAGATGTCCTTGTACATCTCAGGACACTTGAAAAAGTGAGCTGTGCTGTTAATGGGAATGTAAATTAGCTCAGTCATTATGGAAACGAGTAAGGATGTTCCTCAAAAAATTAAAAATAGAACCACCATATGATCTGGCAGTCTCATTACTAAGTATATATATCCCAAAGAAATGAAATCAGGATCTTGAAGCGATGTGTGCACTCCCATGTTCACCGCAACATCATTATTAATAGCCAAGATAGGGAGTCAACTTAAATATCTATCAGAAGATGAATGTGTAAGGAAAACATGGTATACACACACACACACACACACACACACACACACAGAGGCACACACAAATATAGACTACTATTTAGCTTTAAAAGAGAAAGAATTTCTGTCATTTTGAGATAGCTTGAATGAAACTGGAAGGTATCGGGTTATGTGAAATAAATTGATCACACACAAAAATAAACACTGCATTAACTAATTATACATGGAATCTGAAAAGTCTGATACACAGCAGCCAAGAATAGAACACCAGTTGCCAGCACCTGAGGTGTCAAAGGACACAGACTTTTATTTACATGGGAGTATATTCAAGGGCTCTACTGTGTAACATGGTGACTCTAGTTAATAACAGTTCTAGTTTTGGTTTTACTTTGCTCTTTGCAGCAGTAAGGATGGAGCCCAGTACCTCTTGGTGCGAACACACTAAGCACGCCTCCAAGTATTCCTGAAAGTTATTAAGACAGTAAATTTTAGCCAGGCTGGTGGTGCATGCCTTTAATCCCAGCACTTGGAAGGCAGAGGCAGGTGGATTGCTGTGAGTTCGAGGCCAAACTCTACAAAGTGAGTCCAGGACAGCCAAGATAACACAGAAAACCCTGTCTCAAAAAACCAAAAACAAAACAATAAATTTTAAACATTATTTTTAGATTTAAAAAGTTTTTAGGGGCTGGAGAGATGTCTCAGTCGTTAAGAGCTCTGGCTGCTCTTCCAAAGGTCCTGAGTTCAATTTCCAGCAACCACATGGTGGCTCACAACCATCTGTAATGTGATCTGATGCCCTCTTCTGGTGTGCAGGTGTACATGTACATTCATACATGTCTGGCTGCATTCCATATTTTAAAAGGAGGAGGAGGAGGAGGACGAGGACAAGGAGAAAGAAAGAAAGAAAGAAAGAAAGAAAGAAAGAAAGAAAGAAAGA
>OU015745.1:55708576-55732389 GCA_907169655.1 Acomys percivali | reverse complement strand
CCTCCCTGCCCCCCCCTGCCTCCCCACCTCCCCGCCCCCCCCCCAGCTAAGCCTAACTGCTGGTGGAGCTCTCCATTTACCCTCATTGCATTCTCAGAGTTCTCGTGTTTGAAGGGGTTTATTGACAGCTTTGCCTGAAATAAAATACCATGCTTCTTTTCCTTCGCTGAGGTGCTTTCTGATTTGCTTTGCAGCCTTTAGAAACTTGCAGTAGCTAGGTGGTGGGGGCGGCACACGCCTTTATTCCCAGCACTCAAGGGACAGAGGCAGGTGAATCTCTGTGACTTTGAGGACAGTCTGGTCTACACAGAGAAAGCCTGTCTCAAAAAAACATATATATTGGGGGATGGTCTGATGTATTTTGATGCTAATTACTGAATTACTGCTTGCTGTCTGTGTGACCCACCTTTTGATTAATAAAAAGCCATCCCACCTGGGCAGGGCAAAGGAGATAGGTGGGGCTAAGAGAGAGAGGAATTCTGGGAAGAAGAGAGACCACCATGAGGAGAAAGGAGAGAGACCTGAAGAGAAGAGAGGAAGGCTGTTATGGGTTAGCTGGAGGAGAAGCACATGGCCAGTGGCGTGGATGGAGAATCCAGCCCAGATGAAGAACATTAGCAAGTATATGGGATTATAGATGGGAGGTAGCTTGATAGAAGTTATTAGAAGCAGATGACATGGGATTGAGACAGGGATCCCATGCCTTCCCCACTATGGAAGGTAGTTTAGAGGATTGATATCTGCCCTGCCCCAGGTTAACTAAGGCTATTTTAAAATATAACAAGTGTCTGTGTCTTGATTGATTGTTACCCGGGCCTGTAGATAATACATGTAATTTGAAGAACAATATATATATATATATATATATATATATATATATATATGATATTTGCAGCTAAGTCTAGGAGGTGAAGGCAGGAGGAACAAGAGCTCACCTCCAGCCTTGACTATGTAGCTACCCTGGGCTAATGAGACTCAGCTTGAAAAAAAAACCAAAAATTTGGAGTGAAGAGGAGTCATCATCACTGCCACCACCACCATTATTATTATTATTATTATAGGGACTCATTCTGTAGCCCAGGCTGCCCTTGAACACATGGTGATTTTCCTGCCTCAGCCTCCCAGGTGCTAGGATTGCAGGTGTATGCCACCATGCCTACCTAAGTCATTATTCAATGACTATAAAAGTTTTCTTCTTTTTTAAAATTGTATTTTATTTTATGTGTATAGGTAAGTTTTGTCTGAATGTATGTATGTGTTGCACGTGGGTGGCTGGTGCCCATGGAGGGCAGAAGCAGGTGCTGGATCCCATGAAACTGGAGTTATAGATGGTTGTGAGCTGCCAAGTGAGTGTTAGAAACCAGACCTGGGTCCTTTGGAAGAGTAGCCAGTGCTCTTAATTGCTGAACTATCTCTATAGACCAAAATTATTCTTCTTCAAAATATTTTCTTTTCTTTTCTTTTCTTTTCTTTTCTTTTCTTTTTCTTTTTTTCCGAGACAGGGTTTCTCTGTGCTGCCTTGGCTATCCTGGACTAACTTTGTAGACTAGGCTGGCCTCGAACTCACAGCAATCGCCTGCCTCTCCCTCCTGAGTGCCGGGATTAAAGGCGTGCGCCACCACCACCTGGCTTTCAAAATATTTTCTTATCCAGGCATGGTGGTGTGTGTCTTTAATCCTAGCATTTGGGAGACAGACGCAGGTGGGTTTCTGTGAGTTTGAAGCCAGCCTGGTCTACATAGCAAGTTCCAGGCCAATTAGGACTAAATAGTGAGACCTTGTCTCAAAAACCAAATAAATAGCCAGGCGTGGTGGCTTTAATCCCAGCACTCGGGAGGCAGAGGCAGGTGGATCTCTGTGAGTTCGAGGCCAGCCTGGTCTACAAAGGGAGTCCAGGACAGCCAAGGCTACACAGAGAGACTCTGTCTTGGAAAACAAGAACAACAACAACAACAACAAAAACCCAAAATAAACAAGTAAATATTTTGTGTATTTTGTGCATGTGCATGTGCTGGGGTGAGCTTGTAGAGGTCATAGAACAACTTGTGGGAATCATTTCTCTACGTCTACCATGAGGGTTCTGGGGACTGAATCAGGTGGTCAGGCTTTGGAGGCAGTGGCTTTACCCATCGAGCCATCTCTCCAGCCCCCTGAAATCATTATTCTTGAGAAAAGAGGTGGGAGAAGTAAAGAAAGATGGAGAGAGTGACAGGCAGCAATTAGCTAATACTATGAGTAAAGGAAAAGAAGTCACATAATATGCAAAAGCTGAGAACATTATGTAAGAGCACAGCAGCTGAGCTGTTAGCTGGAATGAACAGCAGGCCAGAGTCACTGACTAAGCAGTGACTCAGGCGCGTCGCAGCATTTCTTTCACGGAGCTGGGCAGGTGGTGCAGTTTGTGGAGTGCTTGCCTGGTATGCACAAAGCCCTGGGTGGTTGAAATAAGAACACGCCCCCCACCCCCCCAAGACTCATATGATTACTCAGTTCCTAGGTGGTGGAACTGTTTGGGAAGGATTAGGAGGTGTGGCCTTGTTGGAGGAGGTGTGACACTTGTGGTTTTGAAAGTCCGTGGGATTCCCAGCTCTGTGTCTCTGTGTCTCTGTGTCTCTGTGTCATCTCTGATCTCTCTCTCTCTCTCTCCCTCCCTCCCTCCCTCTCTCTCTCTCTCTGCCTCTCAGCACCATGCTTCCCACCTTGGTCATGGATTCTATCCCTCTGAAACTATGAATCCCTAAATTAAATGCTTTCTTTCGTAAGTTGCCTTGGTCATGGTGTTTTGTCACAGCATCAGAACAGTAACGAAGACAAGCACCAAACTAGGCATGAAGGACAGTGTGATTGGTGAGGTGAGCCTGCCCAACACCCTATACATTAGTGCTCGCTTTTCATTAAAACCAAACCAAACCAAACAATTTTATTTTTTCCTCACTAGGTTACATTAAGATATTTGTATGCAGGAATGTAATGTATATTGAGAAAATTTAAACTTAACTTTGTCTAGAGAGGGCTTAGCTGTTAAGAGCACTGGCTACTCTTCCAGAGGACTGCAGTTTGAATTCCATCACCAACACAAACAGCTCACAGTTATTTGTAAACTGCAGTTCCAGGAGATACAATGCCCTGTTCTGCCCATATAGTGTACATGCATACCTGCAGGCAAAACATTGATACACATACAATAAAATTTTTTTAAATGTTTAAAAAAGTTAAATGTAATCAAGTTCATTGAGACAATTGAGCAGTGGGGGAGGGCAGGCAGGGTAGAATGAGAACTGAGTTTCTGTTTTTTGGGTGGAATATTCTAGAAATTGGATAGCAGTGGTGATGCCTTCATGCTGGTGAGAATATACTTAATAACA
Organism: Acomys percivali; assembly: GCA_907169655.1. Classification (NCBI taxonomy): domain Eukaryota; kingdom Metazoa; phylum Chordata; class Mammalia; order Rodentia; family Muridae; genus Acomys; species Acomys percivali. The sequence continues at coordinate 55,729,025 of OU015745.1, read as the reverse complement.
CTGAGATGTACTCTTAAAATGAATTTAAAAAATGGTTAATGCTTTGCTATGTATATTTTAAGTAATTAAAAAAATTATGTGGTGGGGGCAGGTTGCAAGGGTGGAGGGTGGATATGAAGGGGCAGGTTTGGGAGTGGGATTGGGGAGCGTGATGTGACATTCACGAAGAATCAATGAAAAGTTTTTAAAAATTAACATGGAATTATACCTTGTGATGGCTGGCTTAATTGTCAACCTCACACAACCCAGAATCACCTGGTGGAGAGTGTCAGCAAGGGATGGTCTGCGTTGGCTTAGCCTGTGAGCATGGCTGTGGGAACCACCTTAATTAAGCCGACTGATGTGGGAGGATCTAGCCCTCCATGAGTGGCACCATTCCCTAGGCATGGGGTCTTGAACCATGTGAGCAGAGAAACTGGACTGAGAAGCAGAGGGCGAGCGAGCAAGCGAACGGACGCGCATCCACCTCCCTCTGCTCTTTACGGTGGGTATGACATGACCATGAGCTCTTTGATGTTCTTGTCCTGACTTCCTGCGATGACATATTGTAATCTGGAATTGTGAGCTGAAATAAACAGCTTTCTTTCCTGACTTACTTTTTATTGGTGTATTTTATCACAGCAATGGAGATGAAACTAGGACACTGCATGACCCAGCATTTCCACTTGTAGCTATTTAATCGGCAAAACCACACTTCCGCACAGATTGCTGTACATGACTGTTCTTCTTTGAACATTTTAAAGATTTTATTTGTATGTTTTTCTTTTCAAGTCAGGGTTTCTTTATATAACCCTGGCTGTTCTAGACGCTTTGTAGACCAGACTGGCCTTGAACCCACAGAGATTGTATTTTTTTATTTTTTATTTTTTACTGCATGTGTGTTTGTGTATTATGTGCATAGTAGAGGCCCACAGAGTCCAGAAGGACTAGTTACAGACAGCTGTGTGTTGCCATGGGGTGCTGGGAACCGAACCTACATCCTATTGAAGAGCAGGCAGTGTTCTTGACATCTGAGCCATGTCTCCAGCCCCACCCCCAACTGATCTTAAGAGCATGATGCAAAAGTAGAAAAAGCCTGAACATCTGTCAGTTCATAACTAGGGATGGAGGATGACCACTAATGGCTGGAGGTTTCTTTCCTTCTTTTTTTAAAGATTTATTTTAGGCTGGGCATGGTGGTGCATGCCTGTAATCCCAGCACTCTGGAGGCAGAGGCAGGCGGGTCGCTGTGAGTTCAAGGCCAGGCTGGCCTACAAATTGTGTCCAGGATAGTCAAAGCTACACAGAGAAACTCTGTCTTAAAAAACAAAAACAAACAAACAAACAAACAAACAAAAAAGAAATGCAAACTTAGGTTTGGGAGGGTACAGCTCAGCTGGTAAAGTGCCTACTGACCAAACATGAGAGCATGCCTTTGTATCCTGAGGAATCATGTTTAAAAAAAAAAAACAAAACAAAAAAACTGGGTGCGGATGGCATGCATCATCAACCCCAGCCTGTGCAGGAAGGAAGACAAGGGGCCCTGGAGCTCAGGGGTCAGTCAGTCACCAATCAGGGAGCTCCAGCATCCGTGAGAGACTCTCGCGGTTTTTTGTGTTTTTTTTGTTTTTTGTTTTTTTGGTTTTTTTTGTTTTTAAAAGACAATGGAGTGACTGTTGACGTTCTCCTCCATGCACATGCACACACCTATCCACATGGACAAATGCACACACGCACACAGAGGAAAGAAAATGAAAACTTTATTGGCACTCTTACAATTAGAAGTATAACTTCATTTTGTGTTTCCTTAAGCTGAGTAATTTTCAAATAAAGACTTCCCAGGATGCAATTTTACTGAAGCCAAGGGCTGTTAGAACAGATAATTCAGTGACAGGGAAAAAAATCACTGTCAGAGAGGCAAGAACAGGAATATCTCCTTTCCATGCCGTGCCTCTGATTTAACTGTGGTGAAGCAGACATTATCTCAGCAGGCCAAGCCATAATTAGAGTTCTAATTTTCTTCCAGGCACTTTCTCCTGAATTGTTCAAGCGGCCCGATGAGAGGTGCCTTTAACACTGTGCTAATGTCCTGACCCTGTTCAGTGCCAGCGGAACTGAGGGGTGTGTGGGAGGGAGGGAGGTGCGCAGTGCTGGGGGAGAAAAACAACCCCACGACGACCCTTAGGCTGCCATACAGATTTCTGCTTCATCGAAGGAGATCTGGGAAGACCCCTAGAAGCCCCATAACACTTACTTTGCAGAAACTTTCCTTTAGAACATCTGTCTCTCAGAGAAAATATGCTTTGGTCACCTGAGCATCTGGAATATGGTAGAGATAACATTAAGTGAGAGACTGGAGAGATGGCTCTGAGGTTAAGGGCACTTGCTGTTCTTTGTTTTTGTTTTTGTTTTGTTTTGTTTTGTTTTGTCTTGAGACAGGGTTTCTCTGTGTTAGCCTTGGCTGTCCTGGACTCACTTTGTAGATCAGTCTGGCCTCGAACTCACAGCGATCCGCCTGCTTCTGCCTCCCGAGTGCTGGGATTGAAGGCATGCGCCACCACACCCAGCCTATTGCTATGTCAAAATATCATGACCTAAAGCAACCTGGGAGGAAAGAGTTTGTTTTATCTTGTACTTCCAGCTAATAGCCCACCACTGAGGGAAGGCAGGACAGGAACTCAAGCAGGGCTGGAACCTGGAGGCAGGAGCTGATGCAGAGGCCGTAGAGGGGCTCTGCCTACTGGCTTGCTCCTCATGGCTTGCTCATCCTGCTTTCTTATAGAAGCTAGGAACATCAGCCCAGGGATGACCCCACCTACAATGGCTGGGCCCTCCTATGTTATGTATTAATTAAGAAAACTTCCTATACACTTGCCCACAGGGCAGTCAGCTGGGGGTGTTTTCTCAAGATGGTCTCTCTTCCCAAATGACCCTGGCTTTTGTTAAATTGACATGAAACTAGCCAGGATACTCCCTCTAATAATACATCCCACCCATCCTTTAATTACCTTAGGTATCAATTCATAGATTTTTGTTTTTCAGCGCAGGGTCTCAGGTAGGCCAGGATGACCTTGAACTTCTTACATAGCTGAGGTTGCCTTCGAACAATGAAACCCTTGCCTCTGCTTCCTAGTGCTGGGATTACTGGTGCGCACCACCATGTCCAGCTCATGGTAGCATCCTGTCTGCTAGGCAGACACTCTTGTACCTGAGCCCCAGTTCCAGCCCTCAGTCCATCATTACTCCTGTTACAGCTTGGCTTGAGCAACCACGCCTCGGGGAGGCTGTACATTGAGATGCTTACTTGACTTGGTTACTTTCAATTTACCTACTTCTAAAACTAGCTTGAGATGCATCGAAATAGCAAAACACTCATGACAGAGGGAGTACAGATTTAGAAAAGGAAGCCAAGATTATTTTAAAATGTCAATCAAGAGGGAACTGCTTATGTAATTAGAAAAAGAATTGGCCTTTCTCGCCCCTTTTCTCTGCTAGGGAGTAGAGGGAGGGTCAGCCTAGGCTAACACTTTAACTAGGCCAAGGGTAAAGAAAAAGGACCAAGCCTAAAAGCGGCTCTTCATGGCACTAAGCCGTAGGTATAAAGAGGAAGGTGGCTGAGCCAGGCGTGGTGCTCATGCCTGTGGTCCAGCTCTTGAGAAGTGGAGGCAGGAGGATCCGAAGTTCAAGGTTGCCCTATATAATATGAAATTCCTTCTTGCTCAGCATTTGGTAGCTTCTGCCTTTAATCCAGCACTCCAGGGGCAAAGGCAGATGGCTCTCTGAGTTCAAGGCCAACCTGGTGTCTGTCTGTCTGTCTCTCTCTCTCTGCCTCTCTGTCTGTCTGTCTGTCTGTCTGTCTGTCTGTTTCTCTCTCTCTCTCTCTCTCTCTCTCTGTCTGTCTGTCTCTCTCTCTCCCCCTCTCCTCTTCCCTCTTCTCCTCCTCCTCCTCTTCTTCCCCTCCCTCTCTCTCTCCCCCCTCCCTTTGAGACAAGAATTCGCTTCCTTGAAGCTCCAGAATTAAAGGGTTTAATTTCTCAGGGTAAGCTGTCCTCAGCTCCAGGAGGCCACCCAGAGTTCCTTACCAGATGGCTACTTCTGTCATGGCAGCTTAAGTCTTCAAAATGAGTAAGGGGTGAATGTGGGGGCAAGGGGAGACAGAGACAGACAGAGAAAGAGAGACAGTGGGGTACAGTGGCAGCGCATGCCTTTAATCCCAGCACTTGGGAAGCAGAGGCAGGTGGATTGCTGTGAGTTTGAGGGCAGCCTGGTCTACAAAGAGAGCTCCAGGACAGCCAAGATAACATAGAGAAATCCTGTCTCAAGAAACCAAAACAACAGCCAGGGCTGCACAGAGAGACCGTGTCTCAAAAGCAAACAAACAAACAAACAAACAAAAACAAAAACAAAAGAAAAAAAAGAAACCAAAACAAAACACAAGAAAAAAACAAACCCACAAAACCCCACAAAAACCAAAACCCAATAGTGTGCAACATCTTGGCTGCATAGATGGATCTGAACATGACCTGGCAAGTGTAGGGGGAAGAAGACAGAGTCAGGAAATTACGTTGAGGGCTGGGGATGTGCTTGGTTGGTACAGTACTTGCCTAGCATGTTCAAAAGGCCTGGGTTGGATTCCCAACACTATATAAACCAAGTATGATGACGGAAGCCTGTAATCTCAGCACTCTGGAAGTGGAGGTGGGGAGATCTGGAATTCAAAGCCAGGCTGGTTACATAGCCAGTCCAGCCTGCCTGAGATACTGTCTCAAAAATAAACAGACACATTTTCCACTTGGGAGGTAGAGGCAGGAAGATGGAGGCCAGCCTGGACCACACAGGAAGATCCTGTATCAAAAGAAAGTAATGGCTGGGCCTAGAGGCATACGCCTTTAATTCCAGACTCAGGCTGCTAGCCTTTGTCAGTTCATGGCCAGCCTGGTCTACATAGTGAGCTCCAGGTAGCATGGGAAGCCCCATCTCAACAAAATGAATGTTTCTCTTTTGTTTGTTTGTTTGTTTTTTGAGACAGGGTCTCTCTGTCTTAGCCTGGGCTGCCCTGGACTCCCCTTGTAGACCAGGCTGGCCTTGAACTCACAGAGATCTGCTTGCTTCTGCCTCCCGAGTGCTGGGATTAAAGGCGTGCACCACCATGCCTGGCAAAATGAATGTTTCTTATGAACGTGTTTTCATACTTTGGAGAAATGTGAGTACAGAGGTCAGTAAGGATAGAGTCAGCAGATTAGGGATCTCAATTTAGAAAAAAGAAAAGAAAAGAAAAAACTGTCTAGAGTAGAGCACTGAAATTCACACTGGGAGGAAGGGTGGTGGTCAGAAGAGATTTTTGGAGGCGGTGTATTGGTGGATAAGGACAGCTGCTCAGATCTGTGACCCTTGACCTTATTGACCTTCTGAACCTTTGAGTTTTCAACGCTCAAGATTCACAGACAACAGCCTACAATTACTTAAGCACATTCAGTCTCTCATTCTTAAAATAGTGGAATCACATAATTCATGTTTTTAACTAATTTAAATGTGGTTCTACAGTCTGGGGGGGGAAGGGGGAAGACAACGGGAGAGAAAGTACAATTTAAAAAGCTCTTTTCCCTCACTGCCTCTGTGCTCTAGAGTGTGTCTGGAGGGAGGGTGTGGTGGAAACCATGGAGGTGCCATCTCCTGGAACTAACTCAGGGCCCTTGGATCTCTTTCTGTCTGAGCCCTAATACCTAGAGAGACCTCTCTTCTTTGTCAATATGGTTTCTAAAATGGGACAACCACTTCACTGGCTGCTAAAGTCAGAGAGCAAAGATAATGGCAGTTGTGCACTTCCTGAAAAGCATGGTGGATGTTTGGACACACTACATTTAAAAAAATAATTTGTTCACTTTACATCCCAATTGTAGCCCCCTCCCTCATCACCTCCCGACCCCACCACCCACCCTTCCTCATCCTCTCTCCCTCCTTCCCCTCTAGTCCTCAGAACATGGACCATCTGACCTTGGCCCATCAAGTCTCGTCAGGACTGCCTTTGTCCTCTTCCTCTGTGGCCTGGCAAGCTCCCCACCCCACCCCATCTTCCACCCTACCCACCAGGGGGAAGTGATCAATCTATTGGGGCCAGAGTCCATGTCAGAGGTTGTCCCTACTCCCCATACGATGGGACCCACAGGAGACTGTGCTGCCTATCTACCACATCTGAGCAGAGGGTCTAAGTCCACACCACGCATGGTCCTTGGTGCATTAGTCTCTACAGTACACGCCCCCCCCATTTGTTGGCTCCATTGGTCTCCTTGTGGAGCTCCTGACCCCTCCAGGTCCTTCTATTCCCCAACTCTTCCACAAGACTCCCTGTGCTCCACCCCGGAGTTTGGCTGTGTGTCTCAGCATCTGCTTGGATCTCCTGCTGGGTGGAGTCTTTCAGAGGAGCTCTATGTTCCTTCTCTTCAACTGCTTCTTGTGTCTATCCTATTTGTCCTTCTGAATGAGAATGAAGCATCCTCCCTAGGGTCCTCCTTGTTACTCAGTCTCTTTAAGTCTGTACAGTGTACTGTGATCATCCTGTATTATGTGGCTAATATCTGCTTATAAGTGAGAACATACCATGCATGTCTTTCTGGGCTGAGTTACCTCACTCAAGTTGATTGTTTTTTAGTTCCATTCATTTGCCTGCAAATTTCAGGATTTCTTTGTTTTTAATAGCTGAGTAGTATTCCATAGAGCAAATGTACCAGAGTTTATTTATGCATTCTTTAGTTGAGGGACATCTAGGTTGTTTCCAGATTCTGGCTGTTATGAGTAAGGCTGCTATGAACATAGTTGAGCAAATGTCCTTTATGTATGGTGGAGCATCTTTCAGGTATATGCCCAGGAGTGGCATGGCTGGATCTTGAGGTAGAACTATTCCCACTTTTCTGAGAAACAACCAAATTGATTCCAAAGTGGTTGTACTGAAGAGATTAAAAAAAAAAAAAAAAAAAAAAAAAAAAAAAAAGTTGTTTTTCAACCCTGGCCACTCGGTACTTTCCGAGAGGACCTCAGGGCTGTTCTATTCTTTCCGAGAAAAACTACACCCTCTCACCTGTCACGAGCACCTGACAGCATGTGATGTCCCAAGCTGAGCTCTTGCCCCTTCAGGGATAAAATAACTAGTAACCAATCATTTTAAAGGTGAGCTAACCAATCATGTTTGTACTAAGTTCTGCTTCTGTAAGGGTATTTAAACCCTCCACCATTACAGAACGGGGTCTTTCCATCTCCCCGGAGTTTGGTGGACCCCAACGTGTCAGCTCAGTAAAATTCCTTTGCTTTTGCATCGACTCTGGACTCTGGCTCTCAATCGGGCTTCCAGGAATAGACAGACTCAGGCGATTGGAGTCTGTCCCACCAGCAATGGAGGAGTGTTCCCATTTCTCCACATCCTTGCCAGCATATGCTGTCACTTGAGTTTTTGATCTTATAGGTCTAAGATGGAATCTCAGAGTCATTTTGATTTGCATTTCCGTGATGACTAGGGACGTTTAAGTGTTTCTCAGCCATGATATTTCTCTGTTGAAAATTCTCTGGTTTGGGCTGGAGAGATGGCTCAGAGGTTAAGAGCACTGGCTGCTCTTCCAAAAGGTCCCGAGTTCAATTCCCAGCATCCACATAGTGGCTCACAACCATCTACAATGAGAGCTGGTGCCCTCTTCTGACCTGCAGGTGTACGTGCAGGCAGAGCACTGTATAAATAATAAATTTAAAAGAAAAAGAAAGTTCTCTGTTTTTTAGTTCTGTAGCCAATTTTTAAAGTTGGATTATTTGGTTTGGCAGTGTTTAATTTCTTGAGTTCTTTATATATTTTGGATATTAGCCCTCGGTCAGATGTAGGGTTGGTGAAGATCTTTTCCCAGTCTGTAGACTGTTTTGTTCTGTTGACAGTGTCCTTTGTGGTCCCATTAATTAATCGTTGATCTTAGAACCTGAGCTGCTGGCATTCTGTTCAGGAAGTTGTCTCCTGTACCAATGAGCTCAAGGCTCTTACACACACACACACACACACACACACACACACACACACACACACACACCTATCCTTGGTTGGTCTGGAACTCTCAGAGTTGAGCAGGCTGGCCTGGAACTCACAGAGATCCACCTGCCTCTGCCTCCCAAGTGCTGGGATTAAAGGTGTGCATCACAATGCCTGGCTCCTTCTAATGTATTTAGTGTGTCTGGTTTTATGTTGAGATCTTTAATCCACTTGTACTTTAGTTGTGTGCAGGGCAATAAGCAAGGGTCTATTTGCATTTTTTACAAGTAGACGTCCAGTTAGACCAGCACCCTGTTTTTTTTTAACAGGGTCTCACGTAGTCCAGATTGGCCTGAAACTTAGCGTGTAACCCAGGCCGGCCTTGAATTAGCTGAGTAGCAGAAAATAACCTTGAACAACTCATTTTTTTTCCTTTTCCTTTTCCCTTTTCCTTTTTCTGTTGTGACAGAGTCTCACTACATAACCCAGGCTGGTTTGGAATTCTATGTAGACCACATTTGTTTGGTGTCAGGGTTAAAGCATGTGCCACCACACTCTGCTCGGGAAAGGGGTCTTAATGAGGAAATATCTAGATCAGGCTGGTCTGGGGCAAATCTGGGGCAGGGGATTGTCGTAATTGTTATTTTGTATAGGAAGACCCAGCCCCTTTTGAATGGCACTATTTCCTGGACAGAGGGACTTGACCAGCACAAGAGAGCAGACAGCTCCTGAGAGGGAGCGAGCAAGCAAGTACCCATGTGCTTATGCTCTTTGCCCCAACTATGGATGTGATATGACTAAGCCTCTTCTTCCCTTATGATGCCTTTTCCCAGGGTGTTTGTCACAACAGACACGAAGGCAGAACAATAGGTTGCCTCTCCTGCTTTATTTATGGATTTATGCTGAAGCCAGGGTGGTATTAAAGCTGAGCTCGGTCAAACCACTGGAGAAGGAGTGTGGCGTACAGGGAGAGCAGATGTGGGCAAGGCGAGCACGCCACAGGCAAGCTGAGGCTTGAGCCTTTTCAGAGTTTAGCCTACTGCTTTTACAGGGTGAATGGATTCTGCCGTTCTGTTCTCTGCTTCGGAGACCATGGGGGAGAAGAAAAGGTGGCTTTGACAGAGTTAGAGAAAGGAGAGAGAGCATATTTCATGGAGTGCCAACAAGGCTTGAATAGATTTTCTTTTTTTAAACATTTTTTTTGCACAAGTAGAACATGTTTATTGTAGGGAAAAAAATCAAGCAATTCAGAAGAGGAAGAAAAAAAAAAAACCCTAAGAACCTTGTAATCACACTTCACAGAGACAACCATTATTAATATTTTGCAGCAAATCCTTTAAGTTAATTTCAACTCTCTTTGAACATATACCACATACATTTATTCTTACAAATGGACTTGCATTGACTATACTGTTTTATAACCTGATGTTTTTAAAAGGTTAAGATTTATTTTTATGTATGCTTGTGTGTGGGTGTTTGCTGATGAGTGCAGTGCCCTTGGAGTCCAGAAGAGGGAGACAGATCCCCCGGAACTAGAGTTACAGGCAGTTGTGAGCTGCTTGACAGACGTGGGTGTTGGGAACCAAACTGAGGTGCCTTGGAAGAGCCCCCTAGCCTGAAGTTGTATGTAAGGCAAGTTCTCAGGCAGTGCCCTGTTGTTATATGATCTATACAGCTCTGCATTTCCTGCCATATTTCTTTTTCTTTTTAAAAAAAAATATTTATTTATTATTACGTATACAGTGCTCTGTCTGCATGTACACTTGCAGACCAGAAGAGGGCACCAGATTTCATTATAGATGGTTGTGAGCCACCATGTGGTTGCTGGGAATTGAACTCAAGATCTCTGGAAGAGCAGTCAGTGCTCTTAACCTCTGAGCCATCTCTCCAGCCCCTCCTACCATATTTCTAACTGTTATTTTATAGTTCACATTTAGACCTTGCATCTATCTGGAATTGACTATAGGTGGAGTCAGGTCTCATTTGGGGGGAGGTATATTCCGAACTGAGAAGATTGTAGGGACAGCTTTGCCACCAATTAGTTAACTACCTATCTATATGTGAGACTGCTTCTGGACTTTGTTTTTCCTCATTACTTTATTTTCTTCACCACCACCACCCTTTTGTCTCAATCATTACAGTGACAGTGACAGAGTCATACTGCCTGGGTTGTCCTTGAACTCATTATACAGCTAAGAGCTTGAACTCCTAACCTCATGCCTAAGACTCCGAAGTGCTGAGGTTGCACCACCACATCTGTCTCAATAACTGTAATTCAACAAAAAATATTGATATCTTAGCCGGACATGGTGGCGCACGCCTTTAATCCCAGCACATGGGAGGCAGAGACAGGTGGATCGCTGTGAGTTTGAGGCCAGCCTGGTCTACAAAAGTGAGTCCAGGCCAGCCAAGGCTACACGTAGAAACCCTGTCTTGAAAAAAAAATTGATATCTTTGTATGTGAGTGTGTGTGTGTGTGTGTGTGTGTGTGTGTGTAGGCTAGAGACAGATGTTGAGTGTTTCTTCAATTGCTTTTCACTTTATTTTTATTATTTTACCTTTTTATTGCATTTATTTATTGGTGTGTGTTTGTGTGTGCACATGTGAATGTTTGTGTGCCATAGCACACATGTGGAGGTCAGAGGACAACTTGCTGGAGTTAGTTTTCTCCATCTGTCATGTGAGTCCTGGGGACTGAACTTCAGTCTTCAGGCTCAGGAGCAAGGACTTTAACCCACTCGAACTCATTTTTTGAAATAAGGTCTGTCCTAGGGTTTGTTTGTTTGCTTTTGCTTTTGCTTGTTTGTTAATCTGACACAGCTAGAGTTGATTGGAAAGAGGAACCTCAGTTGAGCCGATGCCTCATCTAGACTGCCAACAGACAAGACTGTAGGGGATTTTCTTGGTTAACGGTTCATGTCTGAGGCTCCGGCCCATGGGAGAGGGATGGTGGTGGCACCTCTGGGCAGGTGGTCCTGAAGGCTGAGTAAGTCATAAGACCAAGCCAGTAAGCAGCAGTCCTCTACGGCTTCACTTCAGTTCCTGCTTCCAAGTCCCGCCTTAGTTGAGTTCCTACTCCAGGTCCCTCAGTGATGAACGGTGGTGATCGGGAAGGGCAAGGTGAAACGAACCCTTTCTTCCCCAGGTTGTTTTTGGTCATGGTGTTTTATCACAGCAACCAAAGCCTAACTAAGACAGGTTCTTTCCCTGGAACTCATGGCTTCGACTTGACTGAGTGGCCAGTTGAGCCCCCAGGATTAAAGGTATACACTGCTATGCCCAGCTTTTGTATAGGTCCTGGGAACTGAACTCAGGTCCTAATGCTTGCACAGCACCGTGCTGACATAACCATCTCCCCAACACAGGGTGTTGAGATCTGATTGTGTAGGTCTTCCATTTTGTTTGCTGATTTTTTCTTTGTTTGTTTTTTTGTTTTGCTTTGGTTTTTCGGTACAGGGTTTCTCTGTGTAGCCTTGGCTGTCCTAGACTCACTCTGTAGGCCAGACTGACCTTGAACTCACAGCAATCTGCCTGCCTCTGTCTCCCAAGTGCTGGGATTAATGGCATGGGCCACCACCACCTGGCTTGTTATTTTTTCAAGATAGGGTTTCTCTGTGTACCCTTGGTCATGTTGGAACTTGCTCTATAGACTAGACTGGTCTTGAACTCACAAAGGTCTACTTACCTCTTCCTCCCAAGTGCTAGGACTAAAAGTGTGCACCACTACTCCCTAGCTCAACATTATTATTTTTTTTGAGGGGATATCTCTTTTAATTAATTAATTAATTAATTAATTATGTGCGTTGGTGGTTTGCCTGCATGTATGTCTGTGTGAAGGTGTCAGATCTTGGAGTTACAGACAGTTGTGAGCCACCATGTGGGCACTAGGAACCGAACCCCAGTCCTCTGGAAGAGCAGTCAGTGCTCTCAACCGCTGAGCCATCTCCCCAGCCCCTCAGCATTATTTTTAAGAAATATATCTGAAGGTAGTTGTGGTGGAAGACACTCTGAATCCCAGAACGTAAGGTCAGAGGAAGGGGGAACTCTGTGAGTTGAGGGTAGCCTGGTCTCCATAGCAAGTTCCAGGCCAGGTAGGGCTACATAGTAAGGTCCTGTTAACATAGTACAGGCTAAACCTGTAACATGAAAGAGAGGGAGAAAGGAAGGAAGGAAGGAAGGAAGGAAGGAAGGAAGGAAGGAAGGGAGAAAAGTAGAAAGAAAGAAAGAAAGAAAGAAAGAAAGAAAGAAAGAAAGAAAGAAAGAAACCCTGAGAATAACTCAGTGTCCATCAACCATGGAACAGATCAAAGCACAGTGGCACACTCTTCCACAGTGTGGAAATAAATGAGCACAGTGTGGGAGGCCATGTCCCCATGTCCCTCTCTTAACTACAACTCCTGCTAGGGAGCCCCTTTATAGTGTCAGGTCTTCCTAGGTGCCAGCACTACCTACCTACCTTCCTTCTTTTCTTTCTTTCTTTCTTTCTTTCTTTCTTTCTTTCTTTCTTTCTTTCTTTCTTTCTTTCTTTCTTTCATGTTCCAGGCTTAGCAGAGGTAACAGCTTCTCACTGTTTGTGTGGAGCCTGTGAGTGTTATAGCCCTGCCCACATCTCTCTGCACAGACTATTCCTTCGCTTTCTCTTGGAACCATAGATGGCGAATTCTGTTTCACGCTGAGACCCTGAATGACATGCAAGCTTTTCATATGCATGCAGGTTATGATATCATATATGCAATTATTTCTAAAGCTGTTTAAATTTTGATTTTATGTGTATGTGTTTTGCCTGAATGTATGTCCCTGTGTGCCTAGTACCCATAGAAGCCAGAAGAATGCAAGAGATTGTTATGAGCTGCTATGTGGGTGCTGGGAATTGTACCCAGGTTCTCTTTTTTTTTTAGATTTATTATTAATTATGTTTACAGTGTTCTGCCTGCATGTTTGCCTGCAGGCCAGAAGAAGTCACCAGATCTCATTATAGATGGTTATGAGCCACCATGTGGTTGCTGGGAATTGAACTCAGGATCTTTGGAAGAGCAGGTGGTGTTCTTATCCTCTGAGCCATGTCTCCAATCCTTGCAATTATTTTTTATTTAAGAATTTTTGTTTGTTTTGTTTTTTATTAGACTTTTGAGAATTTCATTCAATGTATTTTGATCCTATTTGCTCCCTGCCCTCACTCCTCCTAAATCCACCCCCTTCCCTACACACCCAAATTTGTGTCCTCTTCACTTTTTTAAGGATTTTCACATTCAAATTGTGTTACCCAGTGGAGCGAGGTTAGCCCACCTGGAGCTACACCTTTAAAGAAAACTGTCCCTCAGGGATGGAGAGATGGCCAGTGTTTAAGAGCACTTGCTGCTCTTGCAGAGGACCTGGGTTCAGTTGCCAACACCCACATGGTGGCTCACAAGCATCAGGAACTCCATTTGCAGGGGATCTGATGCCCTCTCTGGCCTCTGAAGGCACCAGGCACACATGTGGCATATAGAAGAGACATGATGAAGATAAAACCCCCATATACATAATTTTTTAATTAAAAAAAGAAAACTGAGTTCTCCTCTCCCAGAAGATATCACTGCCACTAGCTCTCAGCTGGGGGGTGCTGTGTGCACCTGCTTCTCTCCATGATGGAATTTTGCTTGGCTTGAGTGTCCACAGGTACTGGGCATGACGTCACAAATGCTGTGAGTTCACACTGCCCTACTACTGTGTCTGGAAAATACCATTTCCTTGTACTTCACCCACCATCTCTGGGCTCCTTTTCTCTCTCTACCATCTCTTCTGCAGCGATCCCTGAGCCTGGGGAGCAGGAGGTGTGATGTAGAAGGACCACATATGCAATGGTTCAAACCTTCCATATGATGAAACTCTACAGTCTGTTTTTTTTTTTTGTTTTTTTTTTTTTTTTTTTTTTTTGAGACAGGTCTCAATGTAGCCCAGGCTGGCCTCTAATTCTTGACATAGTCCAGGATGACCCTAAGCTTCTGATCCTCCTGCTGCCTCCTCGCAAATGCTGGTATTCTGGGTGTCAGCCACCATGCCCCATTTATGGAGAGAGAGAGAGAGAGAGAGAGAGAGAGAGAGAGAGAGAGAGAGAGAGACACACACTGACGGACGGACAGACAGACAGACAGACAGACAGACAGACAGACAGACAGACCAACCCAGGGCTTCACACATGCTAAGCAAACTCTACAAACTGAGCTACAATGCCAGCTCCCAAGACCATTTCTTTTCACTCAGATGATCAGGCTCTGAAATGCTGACTTTGAAAACCAGCCTGTTCAGTCTTAATTCTAGGTCTATAACTAGATTAATGGCTGCTTTAGTTTAAATGTTGACTCTCCTCGCAAAGATCTATGTGTGAAGAGCATTGTCCCTAAAGTGGTACTATTGACAGGTGCTGTGAAATGGTTGGAAAGCCAGGTCTGCAGGGAGCCTCTGGGTTGCACTTCCGGATGTGCCTTCAAAGGGATTGTGACACCCCAGTGCCTTCTTTTTTGCTCCCTACTTTTTTTTTTTCTGAGACAGGGTTTCTCTGTGTAGCCCTGGCTGTCCTGGACTCCTTTTGTAGACCAGGCTGGCATCGAACTCACAGCGATCTGCCTGCCTCTGCCTCCCGAGTGCTGGGATCACTGGTGTGTACCACCATGCCCGGCTGCTCCCTACTTATGAGCTGAGTGATTTGTCTATGACACGCACCTTGCTCTTGCCTCCTGCCCTAGCTGTTTTCTCATGTGGTGATAAAACTGGCCAAAAGCAACCTGAAAGAGTTTATTTGGCTTACAGGTGAGAATCCATCACTGAGGGAAGCCAGAGCAGGAGCTCAAGGAAGGGACCCAGAGACAGGAACTGAGGAAGAGACAAGGAAGAAAAGGAAGAAGGCCACTTAATGGTTTGTTCCCAGGTAATCTGTCTTTTTTGTTTGTTTGGTTTGGTTTGGTTTGGTTTTTTTCAAGACAGGGTTTCTCTGTGTAGCCTTGACTGTCCTGGACTCGCTTTGTAGACCAGGCTGGCCTTGAACTCACAGCGATCCACCTGCCTCTGCCTCTCGAGTGCTGGGATTAAAGCTATGTGCCACCACGCCCGGCCTATCTTTCTTTTATAGCCCAAGCCTATAGAGATGGCACCACCCATAGGGACTAGACCCTCCTGCATCACCTAGCAATCAAGAAAATGTCCCACAGACACATCCACAGGCCAGTCTGATGGAGATACTTTTCAATTAAGGTTTTTTCTTCTTGGGTGTGTCAGGTTAACAAGACTAACCAGGGTACCATGCAACATCCTCAGACACAGAGCGGTAGATTTGTCTGATCTTGGACTCGAACCTCCGAAACTGTGAGTCAAAGCAAATCTTTTCTCCTTGCTAGTGAATCATTGCAGCAATCGCACGGTGGCAACATAAGGCTGATTTCCACAGCAGTCATGCGCAGGCATCGGGAACAGTAAGGGCTGTACTGAGGTGCTGCTCTCCAAGCCAGGCTGCATGTTGGAGTCACCTGAGAGCTTTGTTTCTCACTGCATCTTTTTCAGCCCCAGGGATGGAGCCTAGGGCCTCATGCATTCTCTGTATGGTGGATCCACAACACTGGGAGTATATATTATTATGTATTGTATTTGTATGTTATGTTTATATATAAATGAATTAAATGCAGATTTGGTTAATGTTTAGATAGGAGTGAGGACTCACAGCTGTAATTCCAGCACTCGAAAGGTTGAGACAAGAGGATCAGAGTTCAAGGACAGCCTGGACAAGACACACCATTTTGGGGGCTAGAAAGATGGCTCAGCTATCAGGAACACTTGCTGCGCTTGAAAAGGACCCATGTTCAACTCCCAGGACTCATATGGTAGCTCACAATCATCCATAGCTTTGATTTCCATGGGCACCAAGCACACACACGGTACACATACATACATGCAGGCAAAAGAGTCACACATAAAATTAACAATAGTAAGATGAGACCATAGCATAACACAGACGAACAAATGCGTGGCTTAATGAGTTATTTAAAGGTGCACTCCATCTGGATTGAAACAGCGAAACTGCCAGACAGGCCGGAAGCCCCTCAGGATAAGCAATCAAACTCCAACTTCCTCTTTTTCCTAAAATAAATGCACCATAAGCCAGCCTTGGTGGCACACACATGTAATCCCAGGAGGCAGAGGCAGTTGGATTTCTATGAGTTCAAGGCTAGCCTGATCTACAAAGTGAGTCCAAGACAGCCAAGGCTACACAGAGAAATCCTATCTCAGGAGAAAACACACACACACACACACAGACACACACACACCGAAACAAAAAGACTGTACTACATATTTCCAGAGCACACAGCCATGATGAATACAGTACATCCTAGCCTTCACTGTAATGTTACAGGAAATTGTTCTCTGAGAGACACCACCTGTCCTCATACACATGTCCCTGTGGTCATTTTTACAGTCTGGAGCAATTTTTCATGTAGATTGCTCAGGAAAGATAATATTCCTACTTTCTTATATGGAGGTAAAAGATTGTGCCCGTGTGCTTAAAGGTGAAATCTGTTGGATATAAAATCCTTATTTTAGGCTTTCCACCCCCCTATTCAGATTACAACTCAATTGTTAGCCCATCACTTGTATCCTCCCATTCCTCCCTCCTTCCCACTTTCACCCTATTCCCCTCCCCTAGGTCTATGACCGAGGGGGACCTCCTCCCCCACTATATGGTCATAGGCTATCAAGTCTCATCTTGGTAGCCTGCTTACTCTTTCTTTGAATGCCACCAGGCCTCCCCACCAAGGGGAGGTGGTCAAATATGGAGCACCAGAGTTCATGTCAAAGTTAGCCCCGTTCTACACATAACTGTGGAGAATGTCCTGTCCGTTGGGTAGATCAGAATAGGGGTTCGATGTTTAGTATTGTATTGTCCTTGGTTAGCGCAATAGTTTGAGCATAACCCCCTGGGCCCCGATCCACCCATCATGACGTTCTTCTTGTAGGTTTCTAGGACCCTCTGGGCCCTTCTCCACCCCCCTCTTATACACACTTTTCCTTCCCCCTTTTTCTCCCAGTGTAAAACACTGTAAAAATGTCTGATGAAATCTGGCTTTGGGCCGGGTGTAGTGGCGCACGCCTTTAATCCCAGCACTCCGGAGGCAGAGGCAGGGCAGATCACTGTGAGTTTGAGGCCAGCCTCATCTACAAAGTGAGTCCAGGACAGCCAGGGATATACAGAGAAACCCTGCCTCAAATAAAACCAACCCCCTCCCCCAAAAATCTGGTTTTACACTCGGGAGGCAGAGGCAATCGGATCACTGTGAGTTCGAGGCCAGCCTGGTCTACAAAGTGAGTCTAGGACAGCCAAGACTACACAGTGAAACCCTGTCTCGAAAAACCCAAAAAAACCACACCAAAAAAAAAAAAAAAAAATCTGGTTTTCTTTCTTAAAAATTTTACCTTAAAAATTAAAATTAGTGTTACTTGCATGTATATGATTTCAGGGCTGACCACTTTATACTGGATAGCCAATTAGGGGACTTGTCCCTGGAGCAGAGTTCTCTCTTCTTGGTGGTATTCCTTAGCTGCCTGTGGTTCTTCGTCTAGGAGTGGGCCCCATGAGAGTTCCTGCTCCGTGCCCGCCTGTCTATTGGCTTTGTACTTGTTCAGGTCTGTTCAGGCAGCCGTATTATTGAGGCATCACGGATGACGCTTCCCTTTTATTTCTTGGAAACACACTATCAGAGCAGATCTTTGACTCTGTTGCCTTATACCACTCAACCATCCTGACATCTTGGTTTTCTTAAAAGCCACTTCTGGAGTTGGGTGAGGATGGAGACATGGCTCAGCAGTTAAGAGCATTTGCTGCTCTTCTAGAAGACCCAGGTTTGATTGCCCCCTGCAACCTCGCCTGTCCCCCACCCCACACCTGCCTGGCAGGTCACACTTGTCAGTAACCCCAGTTCCTGATGCCCCCTTCTGGCCTCTGTGGGCGCTGCATAAGTGTGGTGCGTGTACATACATACAAACTCGCAAATACATATAAAATAAATTGAATACTTTTTAAAAAGTCAAATGGGGACTGTAGAGATGGTTGAATGTGTGTAAAGGCACCTTCTACCAAGCCTGATGACCAGAGTTTGGTCCCTAGGACCAACAGAGTAGGAAAGAATTGACTCCTGCAAGTTGTCCTTTAGCTCTACCACGTGTGCCCTGCCACTGCAAAATAAATAAACACATAAAATGTGTTTTTGTTTGTTTGTTTGTTTTCAATACAGGGTTTTGCTGTGTAGCACTGGCTGGCTTGGAATCACTCTGTAGACCAGGCTGGCCTCCAATTCACAGAGATTCACCTGCCTCTGCCTCCTGAGTGCTGAGATTAAAGGCACGCACTATCACCATGCGGCAAAGTGTAATTTTTCAAAAGTCACATTTCCCCTCTAGATGCCAGAGTTTTTTTTCCTTTTCCTTAAAGACCGATAACATTAGAATGTGTTGGGGTTTGGATGTTTGGGGAGAACAGCTATATCTACTCAGTTCTATCAGACACTTCCAAGTCTTTTTTTTTTTTTTTGAGACAGGGTTTCTCTGTGTAGTCTTGGCTGTCCTGGACTCGCTTTGTAGATCAGGCTGGCCTCGAACTTACAGCAATCCGCCTGCCTCTGCCTCCCAAGTGCTGGGATTAAAGGTATGTGCCGCCAGGCCCGGCTTCCAAATATTTTTTTATTTTCAGCAAAGTTAAGTTTCTATTTGTTTGTTTGTTTGTTTGAGGTAGGGTATGTATTACTATACATCCCAATATGTATATGTCCCGATATAAGGCTGTATGTTCAGCCTGGTCTACAAAGTGAGTCTAGGACAGCCAAGGCTACACAGAGAGACCCTGTCTCGAAAAACCAAAAAAAAAAAAAAAAAAAAAAAAAAGAAAGAAAAAGGCTGTATGTTGGTTTAGAGCTCATCATGTAGCTCAGGGTGGCCTTAGCTCTCCATTATCCTCCCTCCCTGCTTGCCAAGTCGCTGGGAGTTTCTCTGTGTAGCCTGGGCTGTCCTGGACTTGCTCTGTAGACCAGGTTGGCCTAGAACTCACAGAGATCCACCTGCCTCTGCCTCCTGGGTGCTGGGATTAAAGGCGTGCACCACCACGGCCGGCTGTCACTTTACATTTTTAAAAAAATTAATGCTATTGAATACACACATGCCGCAGCATAAGGATAGAGGTCAGAGGACATTTTGTGGTTCTGTTCTCATCTCCACCCTTTTGCGGGCCCCAGGGATTGAACTTGTGTCATCAGGCTTCTGCAGCAAGCCCCTTCCCTGCTGAGACATCCCACTGGCCCTCTTTTTATGACTCTCTATTTTTGTTTTGGTTTTCCGAGACAGGGTTTCTCTGTGTAGCCTTGGCTGTCCTGGACTTACTTTGTAGACCAGGCTGGCCTCGAACTCACGGCGATCCACCTGCCTCTGCCTCCCAAGGGCTGAGATTAAAGGTGTGTGCCACCACACCCAGCTTGACTCTCTATTTCTTCTCTACTTCAAAAATTCTTCCCTCCCTTTTTTTACTTTTTAGATATTTCTCTTTAGGAATTACCTGCTTTCAGGTGTGTGTGTGTGTGTGTGTGTGTGTGTGTATGTGTGTGTATGTGTGTGTGTCTTCATTAGTAAAGTGATTTTTTTTCCCTTTTGATTTTTATCCTTCTTGAGTTCTGTCTCCCAATTTCTGAATTTTACCCTGGTTTATGTTACTCTCTTAGTGTCTTCTAGCTTATCTTGAAATAGCAGGGCATAATTTTCAACCATTCTGTGGGCACACTTTTATTTGGCTTGCTTTTGTTACTTGGGGGATGTAATTCCACAGTCTTTCTTTTTTCTTATAATAATTTTGTGTGGGACTTGGTTTTGGCAATAGTTTTTTTTTTTTTTTTTTTTTTTTTAATTTCTGGTGAAATCAGTTTTTCTGGACCTCAGAAAAATGTGACAGGGTGAATGGACTCGGAGAACATTGTGTTAAGCAAAATAAGCCAGCCGCTTACAGACAAATGCCAAAGGATTTCACCCACATGTAGCATCTTAAAGAGGGGGGGACTAGAGAGATGACTCAGTTGGTAAGTCCGTAAGGCACCAGCCACAAGTTTGGGATCTGCGTTGAGATCCCCAGAACCCAGCTAAAAAGGCAGCATGTTGGCCTGTGTCTGTCATCACAGCAGTTGTGAGGTGCCTTGCAATGATCAGCAGCAGAGACTGTCTGGCCTATTGGCAAAGTTTCAGGCCAATGAGAGACTCTATCAAAAATAAGAGGAGGAGGAGGAGGAGGAAGAGGAGGAGGAGGCCTCTGGGACTAGGGTTCAGTGGTGGAGTGCTCACAAGCATTAGGTCCTAAGTTATATCTTCAGTGCGTGTGTGCGTGCGTGCGTGCGTGCGTGCGTGCGTGCGTGCGTGAGCGCACACACACACACACACACACACACACACACACACACACACACACAC
>OU015745.1:55662168-55701425 GCA_907169655.1 Acomys percivali | reverse complement strand
CTTCTTCTTCTTCTTCTTCTTCTTCTTCTTCTTCTTCTTCTTCTTCTTTGTTTTTCAAGACACGGTGTCTCTGTGTAGCCTTGGCTGCCCTGGACTGGTTTTGTTTGTAGACCAGGCCGGCCTCGAACTCACAGTGATCCGCCTGTCTCTGCCTCCCAAGTGCTAGGATTAAAGGCGTGTGCTACCACACCTGGCTCAGGTGTCTGTGTCTTGATTGATTGCTAGCGGGTTAGAAAATACCATCATACTAATAATTATAGGCCTGATAATAAACATTATTAGGCCATACTGGTAATTTAACAACAACACTCTTGAACCTCAGATTGTAGCAGATTCTGGAGTCCTTACTCTTCAGATTGAAAGTTATAGAGAAGATTCCTTGGGCCAAGATCCCCGAGTTTCGAGCCTCTTGTGGGAGCTTTCAGCCTTCATAACCATGCCACCCAATCTTTGTAGTGATTCCCTGCCATCCTTCCCATCTATATCTCTATACAACACCTCCCTGCTCACTTTGCCCAACACATTAAGATAGTAAAAAACTATGGAAATTGCAGGGTTTCTTATGAACGTCCTCACCTTGGGCTTACAGCATCAGTTACTGGGCTGCTCAGCCTATTAGGAGCCAGTTGTGAGATAACCAGGGAAGTCAGGGGAGGGGAGCGGGTACCTTACCACTTCTGCAAATGGTACCATTTCAGAAATAGCAACATTCCTTCCTCAGTCAGAATTCATGGACCCGGGAACCAAAGGAATAAAAGTAGTTGTTAATTTCCTATGTGAAATGTATGCTTCTTTGAATTTTGCCACATTTTTGTCTCTGGGTCTCTGGATTGAATTCGTTTCCAACTTGGAGAAAACAAGGGCTCATAAGAACTGGATGTTGAAACTGATACTGAGTGTTTACTTTTCATGCACCTGGCTTAGTAGGCCAGAAAGGGGCCGAGCATGGTGGTGCACGCCTTTAATCCCGGCACTGGAGAAACAGAGGCAGGTGGATCTCTGTGAGTTCAGAGGCCAGCCTGGTCTACAAAAGTGAGTCCGGGTCAGCCAGGGCTGCAGTCAGAAACCCTGTCTCAGGGGGGAAAAAAAGGGGGCTTTCTATTTGGCAAAGGTAATTGATTCTATTATCAAAGGGAACTAAAGAGACAGAGTATTACAAAACAGAGTGAGGAGAGAATCTATTTGGAGAGAGCTGACTTATGGGTAAAGAGCACTTGTTTTTGCTGTGGTCCTGGGACCCAGATGGTGGCTCACAACCACCTGTAAATCTAGTTCTTTTTTTTTTTTTAAGATGCATTTATTTATTATGTATACAATGCTCTGCCTGCATGTACACCTTCAGGCCAGAAGAGGGCAGCAGATCTCATTGTAGATGGTTGTGAACTACCATGTGGTGGCTGGGAAGGGAACTCAGGACCTTTGGAAGAGCAGACAGTGCTCTTAACCTCTGAGCCATCTCTCCAGCCACCTGTAAATCTAGTTCTAAGGGATTTCACACCCTCCTGGTACCAAAGGATACCAAAGAGTCCAAAGGATGGTGTGGAATGCCTTATAATGATGCACATACAATAACTTATGAATGGGGTTATTGTGTTGCTCCTTACACTATACATATAAATTATAGATATGTAATTGAGTTTTGCAGCTTCGTGTCCCTTGTAATTTCACTGTTTCATACAGTGTGGTTCAGTTACGTGATGCTGATGTCTTCAGGTTTAGGAGGTGAAAGCCTGTCTGTCATGCAGGGTGGGGGTGGACATATGCCTTTATATGCTTGACATTCCCTATGTAGACCAAGCTGGCCTTGAACTCACAGGAATCCACCTGCCTCTGCCTCCGGAGAGCTGGTACTAATGACAAGTGCTACCCTACCCAGCTACCTCCCCCTCTCTTCTTCCTTATTATTATTGTGTGAATGCACAATAAGAACACTTTAGGGGAGTTGGTTCTCTCCTTCCACTTTTTTTTTCTTCTGGTTTTTCGAGACAGGGTTTCTCTGTGTTACCTTGGCTGTCCTGGACTCGCTTTGTAGACCAGGCTGGCCTCGAACTCACAGCGATCCGCCTGCCTCTGCCTCCTGAGTGCTGGGATTGATTAAAGGTGTGTGCCACCAGGCCCTGCTGGAGAGATTGCTCAGCCGTTAAAGGCTAGCCTTAGAACCCAAAAATAGAATCAGGTCTTTAGACTTACGTTGTAGATACCTTACTAATAGAACTGTCTCCAGACAGTCCTTCAGGAGACTTTTAACCTCATTTTATAGGCGCTCCTAACACTACTGTCTGTGGGAAAGTCAGTTCCCAGCTCCTATGTTTCTGTTTTTTAAAACTACTCATCCCCTTACACTTCACAAGGGCTAGGTTCAAGTGCCGGCTGTAGACGTCATTTAAGGCACCAACCCTTTAAAAATTCTGTAATTACTAGCCCGGCGCGGTAATACACACCTACAATCCCAGCATTTACAGGGCAGAGGCAGGCAAATGTCTGTGAGTCCGAGGCCAGCCTGGTCTACAAAACGTGTCCAGGACAGCCAGAGCTACACAGAGAAACCCTGTCTTTAGTTTTTCTTTCTCTCTCTCTCTGTCTCTATCCCTCTTTCATTTTTTCCTTTTCCTTCTCCTTCTTCTTCAGGTTTTTTCGAGACAGGGATTAAAGACGTGTGCCACTACACCCGGTTGAGAAACCCTATCTTGAAAAACCAAAGAAAAAAGAAAAAGAAGAAAAAAGAAAACAATAAACACAAAAATCTTAAAATCTTTTAACTTGCGAATGTGATTATAATGGGTTTATTCTAGGGAAAGGAACAACAACAACAAAAAAAAAACAGGCATGAATTGTGCAGGGCTCCTAGCGCCCCCAGAGCCCGGTCTTGGGTTTATTGTGAGCATACAGTACTGTGAGCAAGGTCTGGTGACGAAAAGGACCTAGCTGGTTGCGCCCCACCTCTTCCGCCGCCTTTCCCGCGCGCCCCGCGGGGCGTCCCTAGCAACGCGCGCGCTCTCTCGCAGCCCCGCCCCGCGTAAGGCGGTGACGGCAAGTGCGCCTGCGCGGGGCCGCAACCGCCAGTCAACTCGCTCCCCTGCCCGCCCCCCTCCCCTCTCCTCCTCTTCTACAGCCGCCTGGAACGCGACGCCAACATGGAGCCGGAGGACCTGCCGTGGCCGGGCGAGCTGGAGGAGGAGGAGGAGGCGGAGGAGAAGGGGGAGGAGGAGGAGGAGGTGGAGGAGGACGAGTCAGCGGCGGCGATCGAGGAAGCTGCGGAGGCCCGGACCTCTGAGGAGACTGTGAGAATGGAAGAGTTTGAAGAGGCGGGGCCCGAGGTGGACTTGGATTTTTACAGCGAGTCCCCGTCGCGGGAGAGCGCAGACGAGGAGGAGGACGAGATGGCTAAAGTCTGGTTGGAGGCTCACCCGGGCCACTCTGTCAGACTTTTCCCTCCGCCCCCATCCCCGCGGCACCTGTACGCTCCGGTGGAGCATCTGAGCAAGACAGAGGTGCGGAGCGGCGCTGTAGGGAGGAGCGGCGCTGTAGGGAGGAGCGGCGCTGTGGGGAGGAGCCGGGCTGTGTGGAGGAGCGGGACTCAGTTCCCAGCGCCAGTCCTGTTGCTTGCTTGCTTGCTTGCTTGCTAAATCTACTGAAATTGGCCCAGGGCGCTGGTTGCGGCTCGCCTTGCCTACAGACCTGCTTGTGGGGCTGCCGGACTATTCCGCAGTGTCGGCTTCTTCCTGGGAATGACATCTCTGGTGTTTCCCCCCCACCCCCTTTTTTTTCTTTCTGTTATTTAAGTAGGGCAGTTACAACAGATGCGCTGGGAGCCGGTACTCCCAGAGCGTGCACTTAGGCTTTTTTGGCAGGAGGTGGGAGTTGGGGAGGGAGCGTAGGGAATAATAGCTTGCTAGTGGGGGGCATCTTAGTTTTACTGACGTGCAAAAGGCTCCCCCCCCATCCCTCCCCCGCTCCCCCAACCCCGGAGAATTTAGTATAGGTTTTGCGTGAACTCTTGAGAAGCTTCCCGCCCATTGTGTGCCTCTGGAACCGCGTTTGTAGCAATGACCGGATCCCTAGCCCGTGGCAGGAACTTAGAGTGCAAGCAGCTTGTGAGGCAGCTCTCGTCTAGAAAATTAGAAAGCACCATGTTAAAGCCGAGGTTACAGAGGTCCTGCCAAGAACCTAACCACGTTCTCAATTGATGCCTTATTATTTTTTAAACTACCCAGAACTGTGTTGTTGTTCAGTGTGGCCACTGAACAGTTGTTTATGTACTAGTTAGTAATAAGTAAGACTAGAAGGGCTGGTGGTGTATATAAGCGGTAGAGGTCTTGCCTGGTGTGTGCAAGGCCCTGAGTTCAAGCCGTAGTACTTGGTGGGAAAAGAATGTATCAACTTAGGAAGTCAGTGGCCCTTTTTGAATCACTTCTCAAGTGCTTAATATCCATGCATTGGATATAGAAATTAGATGGTGGCACATGCCTTTAATCCCAGCACTTGGGAGGCAGAGGCAGGCAGATCGCCGTGAGTTCGAGGCCAGCCTGGTCAACAAATCAAGTCTAGGACAGCTAAGGCTACACAGAGAAACCCTGTCTTGAAAAACAAAACAAAACAAAACAAAACAAAAAAAAAAAAAAAAGAAAGAAAAGAAATGAGAGAACAATTACATTATCTTAGAATATGGTCTGATTGCTGAAGAGCAGTCTATGATCTGCAAGTTGTTTGCTTGCTAGATATTGCAGGGGTGTTTAATTCACTCAGCTTATTCTTTAAGCATTCACCTTGTTCTTGATGCTAAGGAACTCTTGGTGAACCAAACTGCTGCCTTCCTAGTGTTCCCATGCTAAAGAGGGAGGCAGATAAAACGCACATGGTCTCATAAGTAAAACTGGTGTATGCTAAAATGCTATGGAGGCATAAAATAGGAAACCCAGATTTGTCAGTGAGTGAAGGTTGGTGAATTACCTTGAAAACTGTAAGGCTGACTAAACAAAGGTTTAAAAAAAAGCCTAGATGAGGTTAGCAAGAGTGTGACATTTTCACGTTTTACATTGTTTTTTTTTATTTGTTTGCTTGTTTGTTTGTTTTTTTTGTAGGGCCTCTGGGCATGCTAGGCAGACATTCTCTCTACCACTGTCCCACATCGTTTAAAACTTGGCATTTTCGAGGAATGAAGGCCAACGGGCCGGATGTGGGCTACAAGGCTTTTTGCCAGGGGTTTCTAGGCTTTATCCCTGGAGTTTGGAGAAGTCAATAAAATGTTTTAAAGACGTTTATGATCAGATTTGTATTTCAGCAAGATAACTAGTGTAGCTAGTGTGTGTGTGTGTGTGTGTGTGTGTGTGTGTGTGTTGGGGGGTATTAAAGCAGCCTGAATAAGTGAAAGACACGAATTAGATGGTTGTTGCAATATTGTCAGGCAGAAAGTTTTTTGAGACAGGGTTTCTTTGAGTAGCCTTGGCTGTCCTGGATCACTTTGTAGACCAGGCTGGCCCTCAAACTCGTAGCAATCCATCAGTCTCTGCCTCCCGAGTGCTGGCTTTAAAGGCGTGCACCACCATGCCGGGCTCTGCATGTGCTTTTTAATTCCAACATTTTGTTTGTTTTTCCAAAACAAGTTTTCTCCTGTAGTAGCCCTGGCTTTCCTGGAACTTGTTCTGTAGACCAGGCTGGCCTCAAACTCACAGAGATCCACCTGCCTCTGCCTCCTGAGTGCTGGGATTACAGGTGTGCGCCACCACCGAGAGGCTAACTCCACCCTTATAGTGGTTCTCAACCTTCCTAACGCTGTGACCCTTTAAGACAGCTCCTTAGGTTGTGGTGACCTGCAACCATTCATTGCTACTTTATAACTGTAATTTTGCTCCTGTTAGGATGAATCCTAATGTAAACTCAGGATATCTGATGTGCAACCCTCAAGGGGTTGAGGCTCACACGTTGAGAACTGCTGATTAGAGGCAAAGGGAGGTGGGTCTCTGAGTTCTGGACCAGCCTGGTCTACATACAGCAGGGACATTGATGGGAATAGGGAAAAGTAGGTTGTTTCAAGAGGAGTTTGTCATGTGGGGGACAGTGTTGACAGGCTGGTGACATGGTGCTGTGAATGAATTCACCAGTAGAAAGTTGAGGCTCTTAAGGGGAGACTTTTCTGTCACTGTTTCAGTGTCGTGGTGCCCTGGTTTTTTACATCTTACCTTGTGGGACTCCTTGTGTGTTTCTTTTTATGTGGCTGGATATCTGAGTAGGGTCAAATTACTGATGGTCTAGTGTACTCATTAGAGTGGAGACAGTGCTGACAGTATGCCCCGAGACAGATTGCAGCCAGGGGTTGTTAAGCTCGCTCTTTCTGAAGGCAGCAGGGCCTTTGCTTTGAAGCCTAGCCTGCTTTGGGGGCCAAAAGAAAGCAGCCATGCTCTGAGATTAGAATGGCTTGGCACAAACCACCCATCCCAGAGCAGCATTGACATTTAGAAAGCAAAACCCATCACATTTAATAATGGATTGGATGTGGAGAGGGTAGTGTCCAGGTGTTAGGTTAATGAGTAAGTGCTTGTGCTGTTTTCAGATGTGGCCAGGTCTGTGGTGGCTTTGAGCAGGTGATGGATTGGCTGGGTGGGTGCTAAGATTGAATTTGATTTTGAAGATGAGAGAAATGGTGTGGGCTAGAAAATTTAAGTAGTATATTATCTGCATCTAGACCATAGAGAAAGAGAACTGTGCTAACTTAGTTTGTTCTGACTTTTTATTTTAGTAACTATGAATATTTACATTTATTTTAATTTTGGTTTTTCGAGACAGGGTTTCTTTGTGTAGCCCTGGCTGTCCTGGCCTAGCTTCATAGACCAGGCTGGCCTCGAACTCACAGAGAACCATCTGCCTCTTTCTTCTGAGTGCTGATTAAAGGTGTGCAGCATCATGCCCAGCTAAATCTATTTTTTTAGGCCTCATGGAGGAATTCCTAAATTAGCCCACTTTAACTCTTCCCATACCTAATATGAGAACATTGTTTTTCTGAATTACAGTGACCTGTCTAATTGTGGTAGAGAAATACTACTTCTTAGAACTTGGGATGTCTTTCTTCTCTGGAAGTTTTGTTATGCTTTTGAGACAGGTTCTCACTATATAGCCCTGGCTGACCTGGAACTTGCTGTGTTGATCAGGCTGGCTTTGAACTCTTAGAGATCAGAGATCCTACTGCCTCAGCTTCCCATGTGCTGGGAATAAAGGTGTGGCTATCATACCCAGCCCTGCTTACATCAGCTATTTATATGAGGGCGTATATCCAGGTGTAGGTGGGCCTCCTTTCACTGTCTGCTTTCTGAAGTTGGGGATTATGAATCCTGATCTTGGTGCATGTTAATCACACTCTGCCTCTGAGTCACCGTGTCTAATGATGAACATGTTTTCTTGTTCTTACTGATCATTCATACATTTACTGTACAGAAATGTCCATTTAGAGCTTTTGCCCAATTCTTTATTTTGGCTGTCTGTTTCCTGTTGGGTTTTAAATTGGACAAACCCAGGGTTTTCTGCATGTGTCAGCCAATCTCTGGTCTAAAGTAATAACTAGAGGGAGGAAAGGAAAGAGAAATGGTGTAATTATAATCTCAAAAATATATAAAAAAAAGGCATACCAAATATTTTACTTTTTTTTTTTTTAAGTGTTTTTGTTTTGTTTTGTTTTGTTTTCCAAGCCAGGGTTTCTCTGTTTAGACTTGGCTGTCCTGGGCTTGCCTTGTAGACCAGGCTGGCCTCGAACTCACAGCGATCCACCTGCCTCTGCCTCCCGACTGCTGGGATCAAAGGTGTGCGCCACCACCGCCCAGCCCTTTTTAGGTTTTTTTGGACCAGGTTTCTCTATGTAGTACTGACTGTCCTGGAACTCACTCTGTCTACCATCCTGGCCTTGAACTCAGAGCTCCTCCTGAGTGCTAGGATTAAAGGCTTGTACCACTACTGCCCAGCACATTTTTACTTTCCTTTCTTCTGTGCTGGTTATTGATCTAAGGGTCTTGTCAGCTCTTTTTACCTGAGTCACAAGTTGGTGGTCCTGGGTTTATAAGAAAGCAGGCTGAAGCCAAGTGTGGTGGCGCCTTTAATCCCAGTACTCCGGCGGCAGAGGCAGGCGGATAGATGTGAGTTCGAGGACCCCCTAGTCTACAAAGTGGGTCCAGGACAGCCAGGGCTACACAGAGAAACCCTGTCTGGAAAACCAACAAACAAAAAACAAAAACAAAAATCCCCAGGAAAGCAGGCTGAGCAAGCCATGGGAGCAAGACTACTAGCATACTCCTCCATGGCCTCTGCATCAGCTCCTGTCCTGCCTTCTTTGGTTTGAACAGCAATGTGGACGTGTAAGCTGAGAAAACCTTTTG
The DNA here is from genome assembly GCA_907169655.1 of Acomys percivali. Classification (NCBI taxonomy): domain Eukaryota; kingdom Metazoa; phylum Chordata; class Mammalia; order Rodentia; family Muridae; genus Acomys; species Acomys percivali. Next base: position 55,693,065 of record OU015745.1, on the reverse strand, counting down.
CCCCCCAACTTGCTTTATGTACATGATGTTGGCTTTGTGTGTTGCTTGGGTAGTATGGGCATGCTAACATACTAATTCTTTCTAGCCTCCAGATATTGACTATTGGTTTATTTGTGCTTCCCCCCTCATAGCCTCTCCCTTCTCCTCTCCCCACCTCTCCCCACCTCTCTCACTGTATAGCTTGCTTGGATGACCTGGAACTCAGCTATATGGATCAGGCTGGCCTCTGCCTGGGATTGAAAGATGTGTGCCACCATGCCTGGCCATGGCTGTTTTTAAAAATTTCTTTGATTAGCATCTTAGACTCTTTTGGATATAGGTCTTTTACCTTCTTGGTTTAATCTGTATTTATTTGTTTGGTTGGCTTTTTTGAGATAGGGTTTCTTTGTGTAGCCCTGGCTGTCCTGGAACTCACAGAGATCCAACTGCCTCTCATGTGATGGGACTAAAGGCGTGCGCCACCACTGCCCAGTGAAGCATTTATTTAATTATTAACTGACGTGTGTGTGTGTGTGTGTGTGTGTGTGTGTGTGTGTGTGTGCGTGCGCGTGTGTGTGTGTGTGTTAGGATCTGGAACTTGCTATAGCCCAGCTTGGCCTTGAACTCTTTAAAAGTCCTTACTCTGTCAAAGTGCTGGGATTACTGGTTGCTGATTGATTTATGGTTTTTTGAGACAGGGTTTCTCTGTGTAGCCTTGGCTGTCCTTGACTCGCTTTGTAGACCAGGCTGGCCTCGAACTCACAGCGATCTGCCTGCCTCTGCCTTCTGAGTGCTGGGACTAAAGGTGTGCTGCGCCGCCGCCGCCGCCGCCGCCGAGCTTAGTTTTTTTTCTTAACCTGTCTATCACACAAATAATTGAGACTCTTTCATATTTGTTTATAAGGCTTTACAATACAATCTTGAGCAGTTTAAGACTGTTCTTAACCCTCTATATAATCCTGACTCCGTCTTTACCAAAATCTCCAAGTTACTTGCTTTTCAGTTCTTTCTTTGCTCCAGCTGAATCTTTTTCATCTTTCCTGCACCTCTGCCTCTGGCTGAATCCCCTACTTCCTCTTCTAATGCCTCCCCCGGCTGGCAAGAAGTCCAGCCCTATTCTCTGCCCCTGCTCAGCAAGTGGCTGTAAACTACTTTACTGACATATCAAGTATGGGGGTACAGAAATCAGCATTTGATTTACACAATAACCTTATGCCTACATTCTTCTTCTTCTTTTTTTTTTTTTCTGTAATATTTCTTTTGTGCCTACAGTCTTAAGCTTACCTTAGCTTATTGGGCATGTTTAAGATAGTAGATTTAAAACTTTTTTTGTGTGTGTATGCATGCACAGGTGGCCATTGAGGCCAGAAGAATGTATGGGATCTCCTGGAGCTAGAGCTATCTTTGGGTGCTGGGAATTGAACTTAGGCCCTTTGGAAGAGTGGACAAACTCAACTGCTGAGTGTACTCTCCAGCCCCTGTTTTTATTTAATCTGTTGTATTTGGGTGTTTGTGTGCGTATATGTGCCTTCATGTGTGCACATACGCATGTGTGGAAGTCAGAGGATAGTTTATGGGAATCATTCTTCTTTCATTATGTAGGTGTGAGTACCAGGATTGAGCAATGTGTTGGTCAGGCTAACTGACAATACCTTTGCCTGACGAGTCATCTCACCACCTATGTATACGTTTAGAGAAGGTATCGTATAGCCCAGGCTAGCCCCAAACTCACTAGGATGACAAGCCAAGGATGACGTGATTCTCCTGCTACCACACCCTGAAGTACTGGGATTATAGGCCTGTATCACCACACTTGTGGTGTTGATACGGTGCTGGAGGTTGACCCCAGGGCTTTGTGTGTACCAGGCAAGTCCTCTTCCAGCTGAGCTACCTGTACAGTTTCTTTTCTGATTTTTAAATTAGCCCTCCTAATTTTTCTTAATTTCTTATAAACTCAAGTTTGCATATAAAATAGTCATTACTTTTGCAATTTTCCTCCTCTTGTTAATTTGTAGTAGATTAGCTGTTTTGATTCTAGATAGAAATTGATAAAGTAAATTTGGATCTTTTGGGTTCTCTTTTCTTTTGGCTGATGTAGAAGTTTTTTTGTTCTTTGTTTCTTGTTTTATTTATTTATTTATTTATTTTTTTGGTTGCAGTTTTCCTATTACCTCTTAACCAACAGAGGAGTTGCCTTTCAGCACTGCAGAGTCCAGCAGCCACTCCTCTCTGGTCTCAGGTGTAGCAGAGCTCTGTCTTAGGCTACAGGAGAGAATTAAGGATAAATCAGTGAGAAGCAAAGTGGAGTTCATTATGAAAGTATACTCCCAGAGCCCTGAGGGGACTTTTCAAGAGTCTCAGACCAACTGTCTTAACAATTTTCAAGTTATTTTGTTTCAAGAATGTAAAATGTACCAAAATTTAAAAGAGTAAATAAAATGTGCTGGGCATTGGTGGCTCAAGCCTTTAATCCTAGCACTCAGGAGGCAGAGGCAGAGGATCTCTGAGTTCTAGGCCAGCCTGGTGTACAGAATGAGTTCCAGGACAACCAGGACTACACAGAAAGAACCTGTCTGGAAAAACACAAACAAAAAGGAAAATGTTTGGTATGCTTTTTTTCCTTATATTTTTGAGATTGTAACTATAGCATTTTCCTCTTTCCTTTCTTCCCTCCAAACCCTTCCATATACCCCTCTCTCTTTGGTGTCGTTTTTCATTGTTACACGCATATATTTATATGTATATACATGTTTTCCTAAGTATAACCTGCTCTGTCTAAAAGATTTCTACTTAAAATGATTGTAAGTGATTTGTGGGTGCTTTGTGAAGATTTGCAGATGAAATCTGGTAAGATTTGACTGATTTTTAATCAGTCAAAGCAGGTGAAAGGAATTCTTACTATGCATAGCTGTAAGGGAAAGAAAGATGTATTTTAACTATAAACATTGCTCCATTACATTGTTTGGGAGATTTTTTTCAAAAGTACTGGTTTATAGCCGAGAAAAGAAGGCTAATTGATTAAAATAGGTCACCTTACGTTTGGCTTTAAGCATGGTTCTGTTGAGATGTGCCTCGGGAAAGGTACATGACTTTACACAGGTGATCTTCACAGTGTTTTGTTTTGTTTTCTTCTTTCTTAATTTTTTTTTGGGGGTGGTGGTGGTTTTGAGACAGGGTTTCTCTGTGTAGCCCTGGCTGTCCCGGACTCACTTTGTAGACCAGGCTGGCCTCGAACTCACAGAGATCTACCTGCCTCTGCCGCCTGAGTGCTGGGATCATAGGCATGAGCTACCACATCACATCCACTAGTTTTCTTTCTCTCTCTCTCTCTCTCTCTCTCTCTCTCTCTCTCTCTCTCTCTCTCTCTCTCTCCTCCCCTCCCCTCTCCCTCTCTTCCCCATCCCCCTCCTCTCAATAGTGTTCAGATTCTGGGCTCTGAGCCAGAGAGACATTTGCACCTGGAGGGAATGGTGGACATGGTATGCTCCACACAACACCCCTTACGTTTCCTTGATCATTCTCCTCATGCTATAAGCTGACTGTAGCTCCTGATATTAGGGTTAGTTTTGTGGCTGTAAGCAGTAAGACTAGAAAATAGATAATTCACATTTTTTTTTCTTAGTTGCTTTTACTGTAGGTATAGAATTTTGGGAACTGGAAGAGTTTAGTGAAATGTATGTTTGGGTCTAACTGGTTGATGAACTTGAATAACTGGGATAGTACTGTGAAGTAAAAGTGTGTGTGTGCGCGCACACGCGCGTGTGCCTGCGTCTGTGTGTGTGTGCACATGCGTGGGTCTGTGTGTGTGTGTTTCTGGGGAGATGTGAATAAACATATACTGACCCCAGATAGGCAAACAATGATAAGCCAAAGTAAGGAGTCCAAGTCCAGCTGTGTGAACAATGCATTACTGAGGTTGGAAGGCCCTGTGAGCAGAGGGCCTTAGGTAGGAGGGGCTGATTACTCAGGGGTGTAGTTGCCTGTTCTCTTATTTTAATTGATAGGTTAGGCCATATATTTTTCCTACTGCACATGTTTCTTCTCATAATGCATCTGATTTGATTCATGTTTGCCCAGTTATACATAAATAATATCATAAATAGGATTTTTCCTAAAAATTCATTGAAACAGTTTTTCTTACTGCACACACACCCCAAACCAGTTCAGGCCAGATCAGTCTTTCTCTTTGTTCTGTTCAGATACATTATACTCGAATAGAAACAGTCTACATTTGATTTTTTTGTTCTGTTTTTTGTTTGTTTGTTTGAGACAAGATTTCTCTGTGTAGCCCTTACTGTTCTGGACTTGCTTTTGTAGACCAGACTGGCCTTGAACTCACAGAGATTTGCATGCCTCTGCCTCTTGAGTGCTGGGATCACAGGCGTGTACCGGCATGCTCTGCCAAATTTGATTGTTGTTAGGGGCAGAGAAGGTTATGCTATTGTTCAGAGTGAAGTCTGCATGTGGCCTGTGCAGGTGGAGAGTTAAGGGGTTCTGAGGTGCATTCTTTGGAGAGAGATGTGTGTGCATAGTACATGCAAGTGAGGGAACTAGTCTGGCAAGTGCAGTATTCCAAGGGTGTGTGTGCATAATCCAAACCAAATAGGGTCGCAAGCCACTAAACTATGTCCTAGGTGTGCCTGCCTTAAATTGACTTTCTGCACACCCTCCTGTGAGGGAAGGTCAGTAGGTCTGGTCTTGAGTCTCTGTGGGTAGTTACGGTTGCTTCTGATGAAGATGGTAATGCTGTTAAGCTTGTAGAATAGCCTTTTATAACAACATGAAAGCATTTTACAGACTAAAAAGTGGATTCTATCATGGTTGCTTTCGCTATTGTACATCATTCTGCTTATGTGTGCTTGATTGAGCAGGTTGTTCCCCTGACTTGCCCTGTGTGGCAGCCATCAGCATATCAAGACCAGACTTGTGTGCAGTTTTCCAACTCCAGCACGGTGTCGTTGGAAACAGCAGTGCAGTGGGGCTCTGGGGAGGATGAGGTAAGTCTGGGGCAAATTCTTTTTCTTTTTACCAGCAGCACAAGAAATGCTGTGATATGAAGAATGTGCAGAGGTGAGTTGCTGTTTCAGTGTCCTGATAGGACTGCGTAACTTTATGTGGAGCAGAAGCTCGTCCCTGCGCTTTGCTTTCAATCCTCTACCCTCTTCAGGAGTATGGTACAGAGCCTCTGTGTATGTGCTTTATCTCTTAGGATGGTTACCATATAAGAAGTTAGTACTCTGGGCGGTAGTGGCACACGCCTTTAATCCCAGCACTCGGGAGGCAGAGGCAGGCGGATCACTGTGAGTTCGAGGCCAGCCTGGTCTACAAAGTGATTCCAGGACAGCCAAGGCTACACAGAGAGATCCTGTCTTGAAAAACTAAAAAAAAAAAAAAAAAAAAAAGTTAATACATTCAAAATTAGAAACTTATTACCTGGCCATAATTAGTATACTTTAAAAGGAAAGGTGCTGATTTCCATTTGTTTGGTTTTTCCAGATAGGGTTTCTGTGTATAGCTCTGGCTGTCTTGGAATTTGCTCTGTAGACCAGGCTGGCCTAGAACTCACAGAGATCCTCCTGCCTCTGCCTCCTGAGTCCTGGGATTAAAGGTGTGTGCATCACCATTGCCCTGCTGTCTATTTTTATTTTAAACAGCTAAGTTTATTGATATATAAAGTGAACTGCTTTGTCAGATAAGATTTGAAAGATACAGTCTTGTAAATACCACTATGTTTGAGACATATAGCATTATTGTTATGTACAAAAGTTTCTGGTTTTTTTTTTCCCCCAGAGCTGAGGCCCGAACCCAGGGCAAGCACTCTACCACTGAGCAAAATCCCCAACCCTGTACAAAAGTTTCTGAATGCTGTTTTAATCATTGCCTTCTCCAGTCCCTGACCTTATATATTACCTGTAGTGGTGGCTCTGTGGCTTTGCCTTTTCAAAATTATAGTGTGTAGTTTTTAAATTTTTGGTTTCTTTCCTTCTGAAATTAGCCCATGTTGCATGTATCAACTCTTTAATTTTCATTGTTGGATAATATTCTTTCAGGTTTTTGAGTAAACATGACTTCATTTCTACTGAGTAAATACCTAGGAATAGATGAGCTAAGTTATTTATTGGTATATATAACTTTACAAGAATATACTAAATTATTTTCTGAAGTACCTGTTGCATTTTGCCTAAGGAATGCTGTAGCTAGGTTTAGAAATATTTGCTCAGTTTTTTTTTTTTTTTTTATTACCACAGTGTAGATTTGTCATGTAGTACCAAATGTTGTGAGGACTTAGAACACAGCACAAGTGTCAGTGGCTACCTGGTGCTAGGAGAGTGTTAGAAGAGGGCTAGAAGGAAGTTAGTAGGGAGAAGGAGCCAGAAGGGACAGCTTTCCTTTCCCGCTGTGGCAAGATCATTGGTAAGCATGCTGTGAGTAGACAGTAGTTGCAGTATTAATGTGTCAACTCAGTTAGTGACCAGCACCCTTCCCTTTAAATTGTTTCAGAGAGCAGGATCTTGGCATCATCTTCCTCAGGAAAGGGACTCTTCGCAAACCCTGGATACATCTCAGACGGGGACTGGCAGAAGAGAAGGAGCCGAAGTAACAGAGCTCCCCTCTCTGGAGGAAGGTGGATTGGCTCAGTCACAGCGTCCAGTAAAGGAACCAAAGCTAGATCTCTTGTGTTCTCCGTTGCTAGGTAATGTCTCTGTATGTTTTGTCTTTTTAAAAACATTTAATTTTACTTGATGAGCATGGGTGTTTGACCCGCATGTATGTCCGTCTGTGCACCATGCTTGTGCCTGGTGCCCACGGAGGCCAGAAGAGCATGTCGGGTTCCCTAGAACTGGGATGATGGATGCTGGGTGTGGCCTCCTTTCTCTGGGACGCTGGGCTGATAATCTGGTCACAGGTTTCTGCAGCCTTCTGGAGGCTAGCTGAGGGAGAAGCTCTGTCCTGAGAACCAGCTCTAGGGAGCGCAGGGCGGGCCTAGCCAGGGTTGAGGGCTTGAGACAATGGGAATCTGCCTCCCTTTCAGCTGGCGCACGTGTGTGTAAACCACCGCACTTGGTTGAAATAAAGACAGTTAAGAGTCGGAGAGCTTGGGGCTGGAGAGATGGCTCAGAGGTTAAGAACACTGATGGCTATTCCAGAGGTCCTGATTTCAATTCCCAGCAACCACATGGTGGCTCACAACCATCTATAATGTGATCTGATGCTCTCTTCTGGTCTGCAGGTGTAGGTAGAGCACTGTATACATAATAATAAATAAATAAATCTTAAAAAAAAAGTCGGAGAGCTAGATTTTAATTCACTAAGCTTAATCAAAGAAAGACAGGGAAGCTACAGGAGGGAGAAACGGGATTCCCCACCCCACTAAATTTCTTGGTTTTTAAACCAAGGGTATCTGAATTACAGGACACAGGGCCAGGACACCTCCTGGGGCTTGTCTCTAGGGCAGCTTTGATATGTATTTCTTCAAAGACCCATCTTTTGACACCTTTTATGTGGTTTAGGGTCTGTGCTTTGGAAGTGTTCCTGCAAGGAACTAGCCTTTTAACACATTTCTGGTCTGGTGGGTTATTGCCAGCAGGGAGTACCTCACCTATGTCCTAGCACAAGGGAAGCTTACTGGAACATCTCCTCTGCCTTCTGACAAGGGCCCACAGCTGGGATTCAAACCTAGATCCTCCTGTGAGAGAGCTTTCTCCAGCCCCAAAGCCTCTGTGTCTTTCTTTTCTCTCTCTTTCTTTCTTTCTTTCTTTCTTTCTTTCTTTCTTTCTTTCTTTCTTTCTTTCTTTCTTTCTTTCTTTCTTTCTTTCGAGACAGGATTTCTCTGTGTAGCCTTGGGTGTCCTGGAACTCACTTTGTAGACCAGGCTGGCCTCGAACTCATAGTGATCCACCTGCCTCTGCCTACCAAGTGCGGAGATTAAAGGCATGCGCCACCACCACCCAGCTTCTTTTCTTTTTCAAGACAGGATTTTTCTGTGTAGGCTTGGCTGTCCTGGACTTGCTTTTTACACCAAACTGGCCTCAAACTCAGAGAGATCTGCCTACCTCTGCTTCTTGAGTGTTGGGATTAAAGGTGTACACCACCTAGGTTATATTTTATAAAACTGTGTCATGCACGTGTGGGGTGACTTGTTAGTTTGGTTTAAATAATCCATTTTAATTGAGGGTCTCTATGGAGCTATACTCAAAAAGATTAGTTAGTTCTGGTTTTCCACACTGGCTGGTTAACTTAGCTATATTAAACATGCTATTGATCCTCCTTTTTAGCATGCCCACGGCTGAGAGGTGGTCACACCAAGTCTCATGGGCATTTGTCATTAGTCTTCCATAGCACAGTTGCTCTTGGGAAAGACACTATCTTTGGTGTTCTTCACCAGTGTTTCCTCACAAATAATAAGTGTCTATATGTCTTAGTTTGCTTTCATATTTGCCTCCTTTTCTGTGAAGAACTTTCCATAACTAGATGACAGTATTACTATGGATTAGTGTTACTGCAGTTTCAAGAGCAGGAGTCTAAAAATGGTAGTCCACAGGCCGAAGCTCAGTTTTGTACTCTTGAGTACAAGCTTTAGAATGCTTATTTTTCATACTTATTTATCTAATTTAGTTGTTCCCAGAAAGCATCACGTGTGACATATCCCATCCTGCTAGGAACTCTAGATCTTCCTGGTTGCTGGCATATGTGTGCATACCTCCAAGCCTGGAAGCATTTTGTTTTTTTACTTTTATTGTGGTGCTCTGGATTGAATCCAGGGCTTTGCACATGCTTGGCAAATACTTTACTGCTGAGTTACAAGCTCTACCATTTGAATTTTTAAAAGATCGTGAAAACAAAGTGTATGTGACAGTTTGTTTACATGTTATCAGCAGGCCCAAACTACTTATTTTCTGACCCTTGACCAAAAATGCTTGCTTACTTGCAGTGTAGAGGTTAAAATGAGGACATGTTAAGTATAGGATGCTGCATTTAACTTAATATAAGATCTTCATCAAAAAGATAGAGTGCTAGTAACAGAAAATAAGATCTGTTAAAGCAAATCATCAAGGAAAATTCTGTAATAGAAAGATTTCAGATTTAATGAGAGACCATACAATGTAATTTCTAGTGTCCTAATGTATAGCTGCAGTTTTTCCTTTACAGTAGATAAAGTAAGACATTTAAAGCTGGTTCTTCCATCTTATGGCCAGTGGACATGCTATTCTTGCTGTTCTTTCCTGCATGGATGCCACCATCATGGTATTAGGCTTTCACCAATGGCAGATGTCATTGATATGACCAGTGATAGAGGCACCTGTGCTGGCAACATCTATCCACATGGGAGGAAACGAACAATTGAGAGCAGTATGAGAAGGCATTGTCTGTTAGCTGTACAGCCTTCCCTTCAATTACACACATGTACATGGCATGCTTGAGAACTTTAATTGTGGCTTGCTCCTTTAGAAACAGCATTTTCTACTTACCTGATTTAACTCTCAAACTCCACTCCGATATTTAAGGAGATGCTCAAATGGTGCTTATAACTAATTACTTATGATTTCTTGGCTTTGTATATTTACAATTCTGTAAGTTCTGAAACCTGGATAGGGATAACTAGTTTTTAATTTCATTATTTATTTTTCATATTATTTTATGTGTATGGATGTTTTGCCTGCATGTATGTTTGTACACCACCCAAGACTGGTGCTGGAGGAGGCCAGAACAGGATGTCAGATCCCCTGGGAGTAGAGTTACAGATGATTGTAAGTCACAATATGTGTGATGCTTTTCTTTTTCTTTTTTTAATGGGACAGGGTTTCTCTTGTGTAGCCCTGGCTGTCCTGGAATCACTCAAACTCACAGAGACGTGCTTGCTTCTGCCTCCTGAGTGGTGAGATTAAAAGCATGCGCCACTACTGCCTAGCTGGAGCCAGTGCTCTTGACCATTGAACTATCTCTCCAGCTCTAGATAACTAATATTTTAAAGATTACCAGATCATTTCAATGACCAGTGTTTTTAGTTAATTGAAAATAATTTCTTATAGTCACCAAAGCCTTTTGTGGTATTAGACTAGTTTATTTTTAAAAACTTTGTTGATTTTTCCAGGGATGAAGACTGTCTTGTTTTGAAGGTTGAAAAATTATTTTCTAAGTCAGTGCCAAAGATGAGCCGTACTAAATCTCTGATGTTAAAATGTTTTCTTTCTGTGTGTGGATGTGTGTGGGTGTTTCAAATGTGTCCCTGGGCAACATCCTTGGGTGTTGTTCCTTAGGAGCTATTCACTGACACACTTGACACTCGCCTTTGACTCACTGGCTGATTAGCAGACCAAGGATCTGCCCAGCCGCACCTTTCCCGTCTAGGATTGCAGGTGTGCAGTACCATGCCTAACTTTCTTATGTCATCTTGTGGAATTGAACCCAGGTTTTCACCATTAAGCAGGAAGCACTTCACTGACTAAAATGATATATTTTTTTAAAGATTCATTCATTTTTATTTTATGTGCATTGGTGTTTTGTCTGCATGTATGTCTGTGAAGGTGCCAGGTTTCCCTGGAACTGGAGCTACAGACAGTTGTGAGCTGCCATATGGGTGCTATGAATTGAATTTGGGTCCTTTGGAAGAACAGCCACTGCTCTTAACTGCTGAGGCGTCTCTCCTTACTATCTGTCTGTCTATCCTTTTTTTTTTTTTTTTTAAGAAATTGTGTTGACAATGAATATGTCTTTCCTTAGATGCCACTATTGAAGGTGTATTCTCATTTTCTGTACACTACATCCTGTATCAAACACTGATACACTATCAACACTGTGTTTACAGTGTTCTGACTACACTAATGCCTGCACACCAGAAGAGGGCACGAGATCTCTTTATAGATGGTTGTGAGCCACCATGTGTTTGCTGGGAATTGAACTCAATACCTCTGGAAGAGCAGTCAGTGCTCTTAACCTCTGAGCCATCTCTCTCCAGCCACCTCTATTTCTTAATTTTAACCAATTCAGCAAACAGTTTTTTTTTTTTTTTGGTTTTTCGAGACAGGGTCTCTCTGTGTAGCCTTGGCTGTCCTAGACTCACTTTGTAGACCAGGCTGGCCTCGAACTCACAGTGATCCGCCTGCCTCTGCCTCCCCGAGTGTTGGGATTAAAGGCGTGCGCCACCACCGCCCGGCTCAGCAAACAGTTTTAATTTCAATACCTTCTGAGTGTAGCAGATACTTTGCTTGTCATTGAGGATATAGCCATGAAAAAGTGGCTTTGTAGAGTTTGATAGGAACCAAGTGTGCTGACTCCAGAGTAGTGAGAGCATTAGGGCCCCAAGTGAGGGGCTGTAGCACCACTGTGAGCAATAACACTTGTTGGCTCTGTTTCTTAACAATTAAACTTTATTATACAACCCAACTAGCTTACACAAGAAGGAAAAAAGGTTAAAGGGACAAAAGAGTGAACCTTCCGGTATCCGTTCCACGGAATGAATCCTTAAGTGTTTCTCTGGCCCGCGTGATAGTCCAGCCTGTTCGCTTTCTCTACATGTGCTCCCAAACCCCCGGCTGAATCTGTTGTTTTTCTCTTCCCCACCTGCCTGAGTCACATGGGAAGGGCAGTCTCCTTCTCCCGTTGAGGGTCCATTAGGAAAACAATAGCCCAGGTGGGGTTCCCAGGTCTGCTTCTTGAATTCCAGGCCCAGGATGGCTCCACTCAGTTTATCACAAGGAATTCATGGAGTGCCCCAAGGGTAAAGCCCGCCAAGACTGCTTCCACCTGTGACAAAGCTTAATCTTTCCCACAAACACTGCTGTGAATAGTAACACTGTGAGCAAAAATTCTTTGAGTGCATTCCAGGGAGAAGGCTGGTGCCAGGTGGAGTCCTCGCTGGGTAGTAGTTGATATCAAGAAAGTGCTGTAGCAATCATTAAACTAATGTACAGAAAGCAGCTTAGTTTTAACAACACATTACTAAAGTCAATTTTAGTAGGCTACTGTTTTAGGAATAAAATTTTATTTCTGTGAATATTTAGTTTTTGTTTTTGTAACTTTGTAAGTGCTATAGGGAATACATGTCACACTAGTTTATATATATTTAAAGACATAAGACTTACTAAGCGGGGCATGGTGGCACATGCATTTAGCCCTCCTAGCACTTGGGAGGAAGAAGCAGAGGCAGGCAGATCTCAGAGTTTGAGGCCACCCTGATCTACAGAGAGGGAGGATTCCAGGACAGCTAGGGCTACACAGAGAAACCACCTGAAAAAACAGCACCCCGCCCTTCCTCCCAGCCAAAACCAGCAACAAAAAGAGTTACTTTACATTGGTAGGAAACCATAATGTTTTTTCTTTAACGTAAGTTTTCAAACTCTTTAGATAACATACCTATTTTATACATTTCAGAACCAGAACTCCAGAGAGCATTTGTTTGTGATATCTTCTCATAGTAGAGCTTAAACAGGAAATTTAAGAAATGTTTATTTATTAAAAATTGACCACCACTTACTTATATATTACTTATTATACATAGTTTTCTAGACAACTATTTTGTAAAACAAAACTTTATTTAAAAGGGAGGCCTCGTTTCCATATTATTTTCAATATAACTTTTTATCATCACTTCCTAAGAGTGTCATAGGGCCCTAGAGCCCTTAAATTACACTTTGATATAATGGTATTAGTTTTTATATTACCTCGTATGATTGAGGGGCCAGCAATGTGATTTAGCAGACAGGCACCTGCTGCCAAACCTGATGACCAAAGTTTGATTTTTTCCACATAGTGGAAGGAGAGAAATGGTTACTGCAGGTTGTCTCCTGATTGTCATTTGAACACCAATGCACACTCACACCTATCCACCTACCTAACTGCTCATACAAAATAGAAACGTGATAGTAAAGAAGATATGATTTAATTGTTAATGGTGGGAGGCAGAAGCAGTCAGATTGCTGTGAGTTCAAGGCCAGCCTAGTTTACAAAGTGAGTCCAGGACAGCCATGGCTACACAGAGAAAGCCTGTCTCAGAAAAGTAAAACAAAACAAATCCTTAATGAACACCTAAAAAGTTAAAATGTGGCACTTAACCTGTTTACATATGAAGAAATTATTTAATGATATTCTTTTGTAATCTTGTTTCCTCACCTGTAAGGTAGCTTATTCTTCAGAGTTGTCATTCATTAAATGAAATGCTATATTTTATTTTTAGCTTTAGATTTATTATGCATAGTGTTCTGCCTGCATATACACTTGCAGACCAGAAGAGGGCACCAGATCTCATTATAGATGGTTGTGAGCCACCATGTGGTTACTGGGAATTGAACTCATGACCTTTGGAAGAACAGCCAGTGCTCTTAACCCCTGAGCCATCGCTCCAGCCCCAAAATGCTGTGTTTTAAATGCTTGGGCTTTTTGACGATACATAGGTGGTTGCTGCTGCTGTTATACTGCTATTATAATGATGTAGAACCTTCCAGATTGTAGCATGTTTACGTGCTTTAAAGTATGGCATAAGAAAGCCAAACATTGCACTTTTAGATTGCTGAGCCTTTTTACATTTGAAACTTTGCAGTGATACAGGATAATTTTGCTGCTCCTGATTTGCCTTTGCTGACATGTTTGACACAAGACCAGGAGTTTGAGCCTGACTCCTTGTTGCAACAAAGCGAACTAGAATTTGCACCTTTGAGGTAGGATGATTCGTTTATTTGCCTTGTAAACTTTCTCCTTTATAGTAAGTTGTTATTAGTATTAATCCTTATTAAAAGGCTGTTCCAATCTTTTTTTTGGTAATGTTGAAATTGATTGTGTTTTAGGAGAGTGCTGAGGCAATATCAGGGTGGTAATTCACTTACTAGTTGCAAATTTTTCCTTGTTTAGTCTTTAGCTAAAGATTGAAGAACAGAACTTTTAAAAATACATTTTTAAGTAAACCTGGTTTTAGTGATACCAGGTTTTTATTTTTGTGTTAGTATTTAAAAATTAAAGTATTAGGAGCTAATTATTTCTTTATAACCTTGTATTTTCAGAAGTATTTCTAATAAGTCTGCAGATCCTGAATGGCTGGCTCGACCATCAGAAGTCAGTGAAGCTTTAATCCAGGCCACCTCAGAAACATCCTCAGACTTGGTCAACAGTTGCCTGAGTATATCTCAGCACCCACTCACAGGAAGCACATCATTTGGGTCTCAGCGATCTCTTTTCCCACCGGAACAAGAGAACAATGGAGAGAATGTGCCACCTAGGGCTCCTGAGGAGCCGAAAAGCCCGGATGACTCTGCTCATTATGATGTCCTGTATTCATATATGTCATGGCAGACAGACAAGGACACTCAGCAGCCAGAAGGCAGCTTGGCTGATAAAGACCAAGTTTCCACTTCAACTTTGTCTGATGTTAGTGATGAAAGCATAGCTGCTAAAAGAAACAGTGCCTTTGATGCTTCTTGTTCATGTGTGGAGTATTGGCAGCAGGAAGCCTTACAGCAGACCGAAGCATGTGTAGCCAGGGTGGACCAAGCTGTGTTCCCTTGTGAGGGTAGCCCTCCTCCTAGTAAAATGCCATACTCTTTCCTGCGATGCATGTTGGAAAGAGCAAAGGGGGCTCTCTTGACCTCTGGTCACCATCGTGAGAATGCTTGTTTAAGGGCCCCAGCTGAGGATGAGATGAGTGAAAAGAATGATTCTTTGGAGGATTATGAAGGAATTGAAGATCTGCAGAAAGAATTGTCTCAATTTTTTAAGCAAAAGGAAACTAGAAATAATTTGGCATATTCTCAGGTGCATGCCAGATCATCAGAGATAAAGTGTAGTGGGACGGCTGCCGTCCATGACAGTCATAAACAAGTTTCAGAAGCACATGTACTCTCCAGAGGACTTGATATCTCTAATATGGAGGGTTCTGGTGGTTCTCTTCGGACAGGTAAATCCAACTTGGATGAGACATCAGAACAGCGGCATTTTGAAGAGGAAAGAAGCCAAAAGGCAGCTTTTGGTGAGAAAAGTGTTGATGCTACTAAAAATGTAGCCTTTGAGGCAGTGATTGCCTCAATTGAGCCTTCTAAGCAAGAGAGTCCTATAAGTGAAATCCAAACTGACAACAACAAACCATTAGCAGATGACAGCCAGCGGAGAGAACTCCCCAAACCAGATCTTTCCCCATTGAATTGTAAAGATGAAAACTCGTTCATTGGTAAGCTAAAGCATCCAAAATACCATTCTACTCCTGGGGTGTTTGAACCAGCAGATTCAAAACCACTGTCACACAAAGAAGATGCTAGCTCCCTGTGTTGGTACCCAGATTTCAAACCACCCCCTAATGCTGCTCAGAACATGCTCAGTAAGCCTGTGTCTGTCATTGCAGAGGTTAACTCATCTCCTTTAAGGGAAAAAGCTTACAACCAGGCTGTTGGCCTTGGGGAAACACAGCCACCTTCATTTCAGTGCGATATAAACAATCTTGGCCTTACAGAGAAGGTAGGATCTTCAAACGTTAATTTTGCAAAGAAAGTATCAACTTGGGTTTTACAAGATTTAAAGCAGCAGATTTTTGAAGAAGTTGCAGATTCCTCAGGCTTTAATTTGGGTAAGGATGTAAACTGTAGTAATCCCGTTGGGCTGCTGTATGGAGCAGCTTTTTAGCAAACTTGGCAGGATGTGATGCAAATCCCAGTTTGCTTTAACACTTATTGGTGATGCATCACTGGTTATAGTTAGCCAAGAAGTATTACTGGAGGCTGATGAAGGCCAAGGTGAAGTTCCTTGGCCTGTGGGGGCTGAGTTCAGTTATACATCATGAGTTAAACTTTTTTTTTTGGCTTTTGGAGACAGGGTTTTTTTTTGTGTAGCCTTGACTGTCCTGGACTCGCTTTGTAGATCAGGCTGGCCTTGAAGTCACAGTGATCCACCTGTCTCTGGCTCCCAAGTGCTGGGATTAAAGGCATGCGCCACCACCACACACCACCACACCTGGCTAATTCATTTTTTTTATATTTTAGATTTATTTTATGCATATGGGTGTTTTGATTGCATGTATGGCACCATGCATGTGTTTTGTGTCCATGGAGGTCAGAAGAGGGCAAAAGAGCCTCTTGAACTGTAATTACAGGTGGTTGGGAGCTGCAGTGTGAGTGCTGGGAATAGGACCCAGGTCAGTCAGGGAAATCTTGAAGCTAAGCTGGCAGTTTGTTGTACTGTGGATATCATTCATATATATATGTATATATATTTATATATATATATATTTATATATATTTCCTCCCCCCTTCCTGTAACTGAGGGTTTTATGTCTCCTGCACCGCTCATGGTATAATAGCTCTTAGATTGAAAGTACGAAGAAATCAAATCCCAGACCTAAATTTTTTCCATCCAATTGAAAATTCTTACAAACTCCCAATTTTAAGACCCACATAATATTTCATAATATTAATAAAATCCTGTTTTTTAAAGCTCTTAATCCTGTTTTTTTTTTTTAACCTTAGTTTGCTTTATAGTTAGTGTCTTCTTATATATGTCTCATTTAATGATTATTTCCATAGAATTAATTTCTCAATATTTAAAGGCCTGGTTCCTTATATTTCTGTACAAAGAAAGTTTTAAGTTTCAAAATGTGTGTGTGTAGGTGTGTGGGAGTGTGTAGGTGGGCATGCTCTGGTGTGTGAGTAGGGCTCAGAGGAAAACTTTGTTAGTTCTTTCCTTCCATCTTTACATGGGTTCCAGGGATTGAGGCCAAGTTGTCAGGCTTGCTTAGCAATTGCTTTACTTTTGAGTCATCTCATTGGACCAAGAAAAAAATAAATTGAAAAATAGATATTTATATAACACTAACAAATCATTCTTTTTTATTTTGTTTCTTTTTAAAGGAGACATTTCTAAAGGAGGCAAAGCTGCAATTACTCAATCCAAGTTGAAATCAGATACCACTAACACTCTTGGAGACTCAGACATTGGAACATACTCGTCTTTGTTCCTTAAAGATTTAAGTCAATTTGCTGTAAGTTCTCATCAGAACACTGTTGGTCACCACACTTACACTGTCAACCAGTTAGATGACAACCTGGAAAAATACTGGGCTTTTCCCTGTGTGGGTAGGAAGTAGAAGGTTCTGATGATGCCTTCTGGTCAGCTGACTCAGGGATATTTGAAATATTGAGACTACCTTCAGCGAGATGACGTGGGCAGCAGCATTGCCCTCTTTGTACTCAAAGAGAGAGAAGCCCACTCTTCTGTGAGTAGGGATTTCCAGGTAGCTACCCAACTGAGGAGGCTCTGAAAGGTTCAGTTGTTTCTAGACTGGTTGACCAGAGCACTGAATACCAGTAGTATCCTCCGTTTCTCACTCACAGAGAAAAGTCTGAAAGGTCTGGTATTTTCTGTCAACAGGTTGTACGTGGAGGCAGTCTGTCTGAAGAGGCTCCCAAAGCTTCCGCGCATCTTGGTGCAGCTGCCCCAAACACTGGGCCGTCACCTGTAATCCCTACTACCTATTCACAAAGAGAAAACCCCAATCTTTTATATCAAGAGGGCTTGCCGGATGGCTATCGATTTGGTCAGGAACTGAGAGTTTCAGCATTTCCTGGACAAGCTGACCAGAAGAATGGCTTATCAACAGTGACCCCTACTTTGTATTCACAAAGAGAGACAGCTGATATTTTCTATTATCAAGCCCTGACAGCTGGTCATTTACCTCAAGAGACTCCAAAGGCACCAGCTACTCCTAGGCCAACTGACCAGAAGTTTGATGTTTCAGCTTCAGCATCTACTCCCTACACATATACTGTTTTATGCCAACAAGAGGTGGCTGAGCATCGTTTAAGAGAAGAGCCTATGCAAGGTTCAGCTCTTACTGGCTCAGCCATCCAGAACACTGGGATAACTGCACTGGCCTCGACTTCTTATTCATGTGGAGAAAAGCCTCAGACTTTGTATCACCAGGCTTTGCCTGAAAGTTGCTTGAGTCAGCAGACTTGGAAGGTTCCTGCTGCTCCTGGATCTGTTGACCAGAAGATAGGAGCGGCAGGCGTCCCTTCTCCCTACTCACATGGAGCAAAGCCTGTCAGTTTTCCCCAAGAGGAGTTGCCAGAAAGGCGTCTTATTGAAGAGCCTTGGAAAGTGACTCTTGCTCCTAGGCCAGCTGGTCAGAAGCCTGAGATGCCAGCAATGAGTTATTACTCAAAGGGAGTGAAACCTGTTTTCTATCAGCATCCCCTGTCAGACAGTCTAGGCAAAGAGCCTCTGGATGTTGCAGCTGTTTCTGGACTAGCTGAGACGGCCTGGTCCCTAGCAGTAACCTTTGATTCCCAGCTACATAAAGAGGCAGCTAACGCTTTCCTCCAGCCCACACTATCAGACAGTCATCTAACTGAAGAAACATTGCCAGATTCGGTTATTCCTGGCCGAGGTGACCAAAAGACCCCTTTATCATCAGAATCACCTCTTGCCTACTCTCACAGAGAAAAGAACCTGCCAGAAGATGTGAAAGTTTCCACTGACTCTGGGTCTGCTGGTAAGAAGGCTGACATTCCAACTGTGTCTTCTAGTATCTACCAGCACAAAAAGGACCCTTACCACCAGGAGTTGCCAGGCAGTCATGTACCTGCAGCAACTCAAAAGATTGCTGACCCGAAATCTGAGGGTTTTCACCCATATGGTGAGATGCCCAGGGTTTTCTATCAGCAGGAGTTGCCAGAGAGTCATTCAACAGAAAAATCTACAAAAACATTTATCCCAGGCCTGGCTGACCAGAAGCCTGATCTATCAGCAGTCCCCCTTACTTCCTCCTCACATGCAGAGAAGCTTATTTTCCCCAACCAGTTAATCCTGCCAGGTAGTCAGCTACCTGAAGATGCTTTTAAAACTACTTCCGTTTCTATGTCATCTGATGCGCTATCTGGAATATCAGCTGTAACCTCTGCTTTCTACTCATACAAAGAGAGGCCCAGTATTTATCAGCAGAAGTTTCCAGACAGCCACCTAACTGAAGAGGCCCAGATAGTTTCGGGTACAACTGAAGCAGTAGAATGGAAGACAGGAACACCAACAGTAACCTCTACTTACTATTCACAAAAAGGAAAGCCTAGTATTTCCTACCCACAGGCCCTGCCAGGTGGTCCTCTCTCTGAAGAGGCTCTGCAAGCTTCAGCTGCTCCTAGGCCAGTTGACTATAACACAGCTATACCAAGCCCTAGATCCATCTCACAAAGAGAGAAGCCTGGTGTTTTTTACCAGCAGGCCCTGCCAGGTGGATATTTTCCTGGGAAATGTGTGACAGTTGCAGCTGCTCCTGGGCCACCTGACGAGAACACTAGGACATTAACCAAATCTGCAAGTTCCTGCCCCCCTGGAGAGCAGTCCCTCATTTTCTACCAACCTGGTTTGCCAGCCAGTACTCTAAAAGCAGAGAACTTAAAGATGGTGGCAGCTGTTTCTGGACCAACTGAGCAGAAGACTGGTACACCAGCAGGGCCTTCAGGTTCCCTCTCAGTTGGAGAAAAGTCCAATATTTTCTACCAACAGGCCTTGTCAGATGGTTATCTTCCTAAAGAAGCATCTCCTGGTCCAGCCGACCCGACGGCTGGGGAGCCACTGGTATATTCTACTTCCAGAGAGAAGCCCATTATTATCTACCACCAGTCTCTGTCCGACAGTCAGCTCGCTAAGGAGGATCACAAGGTGTCAGTTTCTGAGCCAGCTGACCAGACGACTGACGAGCCACCAGAATATTCTACTAACTATTCTTTCAGAGAGAAGCCCATTATTATCTACCACCAGTCTCTGTCTGACAGTCAGCTTGCTAAGGAAGATCACAAGGTGTCAGTTTCTGAGCCAGCTGACCAGATGACTGAGGAGCCACCAGAATATTCTGTTAATCATTCTTTCAGAGAGAAGCCCATTATTATCTACCACCAGTCTCTGTCTGACAGTCAGCTCGCTAAGGAGGATCACAAGGTGTCAGTTTCTGAGCCAGCTGACCAGATGATGGGGCCACCTCTCCTCACCTCTTTATTATATTCAAGTCCAGAGAACATGCTTGCTTCTTACCACCAAGAGTTGCCAGATAGTGATCTAACTGAAAACACTAAGAAAGTGTCAGTTGTCCCTGGACCAACTGACCACAAGACTGGAATCCCAACAGCGCCTTCTACTTCCCACTCACATGAAGAGAAGCCTACTGTTTCTTACCAACAGGATTTGCCGGATCTTACTGAAGAAGCTTTGGAAATTTTAGGTGTTCCTGGAGTAGTACCTTCCTCACGTGATGAGCCTGCCCTCCTCTCTTACCAGCAGAAGGTAGGAGGTCGTAGTGAAGTACCTTTGAAAGCAGCAGCCTCTGGCTCTACTGATCAAAAGCCTGGGGCACAGATAATCTCCACCTCAAAGAGAGAGAAGCCCTGTCCTCATCCGCAGGAGCTGCCAAGCACCGCTGAGGATGCAGTAGGGGCTTCTGTTTGTCCTGCACCAGTTGTCCAGAAGGGTGCGAAAACAACAGAACCTTCAAGCTACTCCCCACAGGAGTTGCCAGCCAGCCATCTCACAGAAGGGACTCTGAAAGTGTCAGCTGCTTCTGCACCCGGAGCACAGAGGCCTGGGACACCAGCAGGGCCTTCCAGTTGCCACTTCCATAGAGAAAAGTTCAGTGATTTTTGTCAAAAGGCCTCACCAGGTTGTGATCTAACTGAAAATTCTCTGAAGGCTTCAACTGTTCCTGGGCAATCTGATCAGAATAGGAGACCTGCAGTCTCATCTTGTTCCCACTCACTGAAGGAGAAACACGGGATTTCAGCTGCAGATCTGCCGGATGACCAGAAGACTGAGCTGCCAACAGTTACTCATAGGCCTTGCTTACATAGAGAGAAGCCTGTAATTCCAACTGTGAACAGACAAGGTGACCAAAAGACTCCATTACCAACAGGTTTACATGGTTCCTGTGCTCAAAAAGTAAAACCAGTTAGTACTGTTCAAAAACAGTTGTCAGACAGCGATCAAAGTGGAGATATTCCGAAGGTTTCAACTGTCTCTGAGCCAACTGCTGTAAAGGCATGTGTACCAGTACCTCTGTGTGGTTCTTATTCACACAGAGAGAAATCGGATACATTTCACCCACAGGAACTGCCAGACCGACATCTAACTGAAGATGCTCTGAAGGTTTCAAGTGGTCTTGGTCAAGCTGACCAGATTTCTGATTTACCTACAGTTTCTCCTGGTATTTATTCACACAGTGAAAAGCACCAACTTGTTTCAGAACATGTCCAGAAGCTGATAGATAATTTGAATTCTCCTGAGTCTTCTGCCAGTGCAAACAGTATGCCTTTAAATTCACAAATTGATGATGGAGTTACCATATGTAAGCCAGAATCTTCAGGTTTTGGTGATGTTGGCTATGAAATCCAGGATATAGATCATGGTTCCAAAACTCTTAAAGAAATTCAGACTCTTTTAATGGAGGCAGAAAATATAGCACTGAAACGATGCAATTTTCCTGCTCCTTTGGTCCCTTTCAGAGATGTTTCGTTTATACAATCCAAAAAGATGGTTTGCTTCAAAGAGCCTTCCACAACTGATGTGTGTACCCAGAGGGGGCTGTTTACAGAGGAAATTCCACGCACGGATTGTGTACAGAAGGACATTGGCACACAAACGAACCTTAAGTGCCAGAGGGGTGTTGAAAATTGGGAGTTTATGAGTTCGACCACCATTAGAAATCCTCTCCAGGAAGCAGAAGGCACAGCTAGAGTGGCGTTGGATGAAACTTTCAGGCACTATGAGACTGCCAGGTCTGTAATGAGGTCTGAACCTGAAGGTTGCAGTACAGGCATCAGGAATAAAATTATTATTCCTATGATGACATTCATAAAGAGTGACTCGAGTAGTGACGTAAGTGATGGTTGCTGCTCATGGGACAGTAATTTACCGGAGACCTTAGACTCCGTTTCTGATGTTTTTCTAAATCTCTTTCCATATACTTCACCCAAGACAAGTATAACAGATAGCAAAGAAGAAGAGGGGCTGTCAGAGAGTGAGGATGGCTGTGGCAGTGTAGACTCACTGGCTGCACATGTGAAGTGCCTCCTGCAGTGTGAATCCTCACTGAATCAAGCCAAGCAGATACTTAGAAATGCAGAGGAGGAGGAGTGTCGGGTCCGGGCCCGAGCCCGAGGTAAGGACTGATCGTCATGCAGCACATTCATGCTTATGAATGTTACAGCTTAGTTTAAAATGAGACGTTGGGAGCTCTAAATTTGTTTTCTTATGGAACTTTCTATCCACAATCTGGAAAACAAAAACAATAATATAAATAAGATACATGATCAGTAGTGTTAGTCTGAGTTTATGGGGGACACAAATGCTTCTAGTTTGCTCTTCTGTGAGTTACTTTGTATTCTAAAGCTGGGTATGTTTCCTCTTTGTTTTCTAATAAAATTTTTGGAGCTGACCTAAGGTCTAGGGCAAAACACTTAAGGCTTTTAGTACTAAGGTTTTGGCTAGAGGTGTAAGTCTAAAAGAAGATATTTATTAATCTCTAATAGATCTTTAAAGGAGGTGTAACAATCTTTAAGACATACGGAAATGTGTCTTGGGTAGTATAAAGTGATTCAGTACTGGCTCGGAATCTTGAGGTTAACTGCCTGTGCTATTCCTTGTGCATTTTGATTATGGCAATATCTCCCTAGTTTTGTCTATTAATTTAAAGTATTGGGTATCATAGAACCGTCAGTAACTATAGCAGGTACTAAGGGGAGACAAAGAGACTTTTGATTAGAAGAAATATTCAGATTAATGATTAAATGCCATATTTAGAGTGGCTTCTTTGGAGCTGCATCTGCAGAGGATGGTTTAAAACACCCAGGCTTTTAGTTTATATATGGTGGCACACACCTGTAATTCCCTGCTTTGGTGGGTGGGTAGACTTTCAGTGAAATGGCCTCTTACGAACTGATGTGTCACATGCTTGAGACCACATGCTCGGCTTTGTGTTGTGCAGTAAGGGACAGATATTGCTGGTTTTCTTTACTTGTGTAGTAATTGAAAAATTACCAGTTTCATAATTTTAAAATCCCAACTGTTTGTGATTTCTCTCCAGCCTGGAATCTAAAGTTCAACTTAGAACATGACTGTGGATACTCCATTTCAGAACTGAACGAAGATGACAGGAGGAAAGTAGAAGAGATAAAGGCAAAGTTGTTTGGTCATGGAGGGGCGACTCGCTTGTCTGAGGTATAAAAGAAACCTTGAAATGAAACCCGGAACTGTGAACGGGCAGTAGAAACAGAGTTCTCGTTTGTCATTGATGAGCCCAGATGAGTTGCTGATAATCTTGGGGTAAAGTGTTAGTAGTAATTCTCTAAAAGTTGAGATTGAAGGGCTAGCAGTCTATAAGTTTTGATTTAATTCTAAATTTATCATAGTAATAAAGGAAGAACTGAGTTGTTTTGCCAGCGCATTTTTACAATTGGAAGGTTAAATGGCCTCCTTTACATCTTTTTTTTTTTTTTTTTTTTTAAAGATTTATTTATTATTATATATATAGTACTCCTCAGGTTAGAAGAGGGCATCAGATCACATTATATATGGTTGTGAGCCACCATGTGGTTGCTGGGAATTGAACTCAGGACCTCTAGAAGAGCAGTCAGTGTTCTTAACTTCTGAGCCATCTCTCCAGCCCAAATATTTTATTTAATTTATGTGTGCTGGTGTCAGATCTTAGAGTTACAGACAGTTGTGAGCTGCCATGTGGGTGCTGGGAATTGAACCTGGGTCCTTTGGAAGAGCAGGGTCCTTTGGAAGAGCAGCCAGTGCTCTTAACCACTGAGCCCCCTCTCCAGCTCCCCTTCTTTATATCTTAACATTCATATGGAAGCTCAGTTTTAGAAGTATATGTTCTTTTAAGAATAGAGTTAAAGAGCTCGAGAGATGGCTCAGAGGTTAAGAGCACTGCTTGCTCTTCCAAAGGTCCCAAGTTCAATTCTCAGCAACCACATGGTGGCTCACAACCATCTATAATGAGTCTGGTACCCTCTTCTGGTGAACATAATAAATAAATAAATATTAAAAAAAGAAAGAATAGAGTTAAAGTAGTTTTATGTAGAAACAGCTTTCTGTTTGTTTCTTTGGCTGGTTGGTTGCTTTGGTTTTTCAAGACAGGGTTTCTTTCTCTTTGTAGCCTTGGCTGTCCTAGACTCACTTTGTAGACCAGGCTGGCCTTGATCCGCCTGCCTCTGCCTCCTAAGTGCTGGGATTACAGGCATGCTCCACCAAGCGTAGCTAAAACAGCTTTCTTTCCAATACTGTTTATTTTTCTTCTTTAGTGAGCTATTTCTTGAATGGAAGCACTTATCTAAAGTGAAGTTATTCTGGTGTTTCCTGTCCAGCTTGGGAAATAGAACATTAACAGATGCCATTGAGCTGCACGTGGTAGCATACACTTCAATCCTAGTATTCAGGAGTCTAAGGCCAGAGGATGGCAAGTTCAAAGCCAGCCTGGGCTATTTATTAAGATTGTATCTCAAAAACCAAAGCAAACCAGCACTCCCCACCCCTGGGGGATGCCACTGTTTTGGATCCCTTACCTAGTCTTGTCTTTATTTCTTTCTTATCCTGACACACATTGGCTCTCTGCTCTTCAGTATGCTTTTGAATTTTACACAGAACCAGCATGCTCTGAGGCTAGAGAAAGGCCTCAGTAGTTAAGAGCATTTGTCCTTGAAGAGGAGCAGGGTTCAGTTCCCAGCACCCAGAATCACAGCTGTCCATAACTCCAGTTCCAGAGCATCTGACATTGTCTGCTGGCCCCAAAGGCATCAGGCATCCATGTGGTACACACACATACATGCAGGCAAAACACTCAGACATAATAAAGAAAAGAGTCGAGCAGGTGTATCTATTCTTTATGAGTGATAGCTTTCACTTTTATATACCACATTTTTTTCTCCATCAGTTCTGTTGGATACTTAGTTTGATACCATGTCTTGTTATTAACAGGAGCTTTTTAAAAAGAGCCTCTTACACATCTTATTGTAAGATTTTAGAAAGAGTAGTTTAAAAATAATGTTTGACAGGTACTAAAACATTAAGACTTTACAAAAACTTTACATATATTTATTTTGAGGGGGTGCCACAGCATGCCTGTGAAGGTCAGAGGACAGTTTGCAAGAGCCTATTCTTTTCTCCCACTGTGTAGGTTCTGGGTGTTGAACTGAGTCAAGATTGGCAGCAAGTAGCTTCATCTACTGGGTCATCTTGCCATCCTAAAATCTAAAGGGTTTTTAAAGGGGGAAGATCATTCTGAAAATTGTTTATTATAAAAACTTGAAAGATGCCACAGGAAGAGGTAGGCGATGGAGTGGTTCATGGAAAGAAGCCCCAGGAGGAAACTGGCCACAGAGAGAGAGCCACACTTTAGATGAGCATCAGTCTTTAATGAGTCCCAGTTTTGAAACTGGAGGAAATTTATATTTTTCAAGTTAGAGTGTTTGTTTCTCAGCAATGTGTCATGGAGGTTTCAAGGTAATTAGAAGCCACAGATTAAAAATGGCAATTCAGTGTACTTCATTGAATTTTTTTTTAAGCCAAGTATTTTTTTAAATTGTAGCATCACATGGAGAAATGGTCTAGAACAAGTGTGTGTGTCCTGCTGCATCCAGTTTCCTTAGTGATCATCTCCTGTAAAGCTTTTCTTTTGGTTTGAGACAGGGTCTGGCTGTCCTGGAACTCACTGTGTAGACCAGGCTAGCTTTAAATTCACAGAAATCTACCTGCCTTCCTCTGCCTCTCAAGTGCTAGGATTAAAGGCGTGCACCACTATGCCAGGCCAATGTCTTGCAATATTTTAATGATCTGCCCCAGCCATGACATTGGCTTTCAAACAGTGAGGATACTGAAAACTGACGCTGTTTCACAGATGTCTAAGGCTGTCCTGTCATAGCTGTACCCAGGCACCTCTCCTCCCACCTCTTCTGTGATATTTGCCAACTCCTAGTCTAGTCCCTTTTCTGTATTTTGTAATCTCAAGAACGTCATAAGATGAAGTTATATAGCATGCTTTTTGTGTTGGCCTTTTTCATTCAAAATAATTGAAATATTTGAATTAAGAATAATTCTTTAGAAACGCATGAGGATATTACTTTTATCAATAGCTTAACCTTTGTGTTACCCACAGATTGTTTAACTATTCACTTGTCAGCATTTTAGGAGCCGGGTGTGGTGGTGCACGCCTTTGATCTCAGCACTCGGTAGGCAGAGGCAGGCAGATTGCTGTGAGTTCGGCCTGGTCTATAAATATAAAGACAGCCAAGGCTAACACGGAGAAACCCTGTCTCGAAAAAAAACAAACCCAAAACATTTTAATGGGTTCTCTATCTAGGGCTTTATAAACAATGTTGTTGTAACATTTATGTTGCTTTGTGTGTGAATATGCATTTGTTTCTGTGGTGTCAGTGTCCAGGAGCTCAGTTTGGCCCATATTGTTTAAGGGTAAGTGATCCACTTGCCCCGTATCCTCAGCAGCATTTGATATTGCCTTTGCTGTTTTAGCCATTCTAATAGGTTTGTAGCGAAACTTTAAAAAATATGTAATATTATATATAAAATATAATATATAAAAATATATTACATATAATTTTTGTTTATGTATATGTGAGTGTGCCTGCATGGGTTTATGTGTATATGCATTCTTTTGGGGGGGTGATGTTTTTTTGTTTATTTTTTGTTTTTGTTTTTGAGACAAGGTTTCTCTGTGTAGCTTTGGCTGTCCTGTACCTTTGTGTCTCTGTGTAGACCTGGCTGGCCTCGAACTCACAGAGACTCACCTGCCTATGCCTCCCAAAGTGCTAGGATTAAAGGTGTGCCCACCACCATGCTCAGCTGTGCCTCCCCCGCCCCCATTTTTTTTGGTATGTATGTTATGCTGGGGATCAAACTTACACCATCATACATGGTAGGGAAGCACTTTACTACTGAGCTACACCTATAAAGTTCTTTGGGTGTGTGTATGTGTTCTCTTTTATATTGTTGTTGTTGTTATTAGTATTATTATTGATTTTTGAAGATAGGCTTTTTCTGCCCTGGCTATCCAGGAACTTGCACAATAGACCAGCTAACCTCCAACTCAGAGATCCACCTGCCTGTGCCTCCTGAGTGCTAGAATTAAAGGCGTGCATCACCATGCCCTGCTGTTTTTATGTTTTTAAGTATGTATAAATGTGCATGTCTGCATGTAGGCATGTATACATGAATGCAGTTTCCCTTGGAGGCCAGAGGCATTGAATCCCTGGAGCTGATGTTACAGGTGCTTGAGACTTGACTGATGTGAGGACTGGGCACTGAACATGGGCCCTCTAGAAGAGCAGCCCCAAGAAGAACAATGTAAAAAGAGTTCCATAAGTGCTCTTCATTATCATGAGCCATTTTATTCTGTAAAATTTCTTTCTTTTCTTTTTCCTGCTGTTTCTTTGACCTGTCTTATAGATGAATGTGATGACCTTCACGGTCATTTTTAGCTTGGATAAAAAAACTGATAAGTGTATGACTACTGGATTACGTTAAGTGGGAACCTATTTGTATCTTCTAGGGCTTACAGAGTCCACGGGGAGTAGGAAGTGTGCCCGAAGCTGTATGTGGTCACATTATTTTTGAGAGCCATGAGAAAGGATGTTTCAGGACTCTTACTGCTGAACAGCCACGACCAGACAGCCGCCATTCTGTTTTCCGGTCTGTTGAACCTTCAGACTTGACTAGAGGACACCGGAGCCCAACACCATGGAGAGGCAGGCACACCAACCTTTCCACATCGATAGATCAGAGCAATCCCCATTTCAAAGTTGGGAATTCCTTTCAGTTACAGAGTCATCTCTCATTTCAAAACCTTGCACCCAATGACATCAAAATTAGCAAGAGTATTGGAATGCCATTCCATGCAAACATGGACCCCCAGCCATCAGAATTAGTAGAACCTACTTGTGTGCCAGCTAAAGAAATGGATTTTCCTTCCTCATCACAAATACTGCCCCCTGACCCCAAGAAGCAGTTCACTACCTCTGTCACTTTCTCTTCTCATAGACACTCTTACATTTCCGATTCCTCTGTTTTTAAGGTTGGTGTTACTGCAGGTAGCCAGTGTACTGGACCAACTTTAGGGGTGTTTAAGCCTCATACCCCTGAAGAGCAGATTTCTCCTAGAAGTCTTAAACAGAAAACCTCTTCTCATTCATCACTTAAAAGACAGAGTCATTCACCAGTGACTATTTTAGCTGAAGGTAGTAAGCAAAGGCAAAAATTACCTCTTGATTTTGGGCATTCTCATCAAAAAGAAAAACTCTTAAAAAGATCAGATTTTGAAGTCAGCCATTCTGAATCCAGTGTCAGTACAGATTATCGTGGTTTCAGGAGAGTTCAGTTTTCTGATACGGACAGTAGCATTAGCCCAGACAAACTAAGTTCTGCACTAGAGGTGAAAGAGGAGAATGTAACTATAACTCCTGATCTTCCTTCTTGCATTTTTCTTGAACGAGAGCTCTTTGAACAAAGCCACACCCCATATACAGATCACCTTATGAAAAAATACCCTTCTGCCTTTTGTCCAGACATTGCCTCTTGCATTTTTCTTGAGCAGCGAGAACTCTTTGAGCAGAGCAAAGCTCCACATGTAGACCGTGAAGTAAGGGAAGACCCTGCTTTCTTTCCTGGGTGTCAGGATTATATAGTTACAGACCTTCCTTCTCCTGATTTTCTTGATCCCCAGCAATGCAGATCCCCAGATGTAGATGGCCGCATGAGAGAAGAGCAGTGCCTTCTTTCTCACAGTCAGGATTGTGCAGTAGAAAAGACTCTGCATACACCTCAATCGTGCTTTTATAATATAAATGCTGAAGCCAAAGTCAGTAATATCCCCCAGTCAGGCCCTGACCACTGTGCAGCTGCGTCTCCTCCACCTTCAAATAGAAAAGCGCTTTCATGTGTTTGTATAACTCTTTGTCCCAAGACTCCCTCCAAGTTGTATAGTGAAACCTTAGATGAAAGGTTTCATTCATTGGATCCTGCTTCTAAAACAAAGATTAATAGTGAGTTTAATGCTGATCTGCGAACTATATCTTCAAGGTCATTGGAATCAACCTCCAAATTACTGACCTGTAAACCTGTAGCCCAGGATCAAGAATCTTTAGGTTTTCTAGGACCTAAATCTCGACTGGACTTGCAAGTTGCACAGTCTTCTCTTCCAGCTAGTAAGACTATTTCTCAGGACTTGAAAACCAAACCTCCTCAGAATAGCCAGATAGTAACCTCAAGGCAAACACAAGTGAACATTTCAGATTTGGAAGAATATTCCAAACCAGAGGGGACTCCAGTGTCTGCAGATGGGTGAGTCACTGTGATAACAGGTGAACTGATGGAATTTGTAACAAAGGATTTTAAATAGTTAAGCATATGGGAAGACTTGGGGTGGGGGTGAGGGCAGTGTGATTTCTTCATAGGAGGTTGAATCTAACTGGTCTGGTAGAAGTCTTTTAGGAGGCATGTAAGTAAGTGAACATGTGAAGGTCATGTCAATAAGAGAACGTGTCAAGTAACATGTGAAGAGCTTTGTGCAAGATTTGACATCAGATGGAGGAAATCGAAAACTTGAAAAGAACCTTTGGTCACCCAATGGTACAATTTATTTACTTTTTTTTTTTTTTTTTTTTTGGTTTTTCGAGACAGGGTTTCTCTGTGTAGCCTTGACTGTCCTGGATTCACTTTGTAGACCAGGCTGGCCTCGAACTCACAGCGATCCGCCTGCCTCTGCCTCCCGAGTGCTGGGATTAAAGGCGTGCGCCACCACGCCCGGCGGTACAATTTATTTACTATGGCTTGTTTCTTTATTTCTTTATGGCTTTTCAAGACAGCATTTCTCTATGTGGCCTTGGCAGTCCTGGACTTGCTTTGTAAAGCAGGCTGGCTTCAAACTTACGGAGACCCACCTGCCTCTGCCTCCTGAGTGCTGGCTAAAGGTGTGCACCACCGTGCCCAACTTACTATTTATTTTTATGTTGGAGATGCACTGCAGATTTCCTTTGAGCTTGCGTCATAAGTGGGTGAGGTTTATTTTGGTCATGGTTTTAAAGGGGTCGGCTGATTTTTTTTGCTTCAACACCATGGCATGGCTACAAGCGAATGAGATGGAGGACCCTCCAAGGAAAGGCCCTGGCATTACAATTTCTCCAACTATTTCCCATCTTGAAAAGTTCTACCATTTCCCAGTCTGTTCATATTTTTCTTTCTTGTTTGCTTGGTTTTGGTTTTTTTGAGACAGGATTTCTTGGTGTATCCCTGGCTGTCCTGGACTTAGTTTGTAGACCATGTTGGCCTCAAATTAACAAAGATCTACCTGCTTCTGCCTCCCTGTGTTGCTGGGATTACAGGCACGTGCCACCATGCCAGACCCTCATATTTTGAATCTACCAGTGATTTAAGATATTCTTAGGTCAGAGTTGTCATGATGTAATTAACTCTGAAAATGCCCTCAGATACATCCAGTCATTTCTCAATCTAGTAAAGTCATGATTAACCATATTCCTGCTTGCATGATTGCTGTTTCTCTCCTTCCTTTCTAGCTCATGATTTCTCTATTATGTTTAGTATTTACAAGAGAATTAAAAAAATTATGACTGTAGGAATTTGTGAGGGGGCTTGTTATATCTTAGCAGACTAGGGAGAAGAAAGAATTGAGCTGGAAGTGGGGCTAGCTACAACCCTCTCCCTAGCAACCCACTTCACCTTTTAAAAGTTCTACAATCTCCCAAACCAGTGGCTGTCTTCTAGGGCTAGGGACCACACTGGGGCATTTTACATCCAAATGCTAACATTCTCCTTACTGTCTTATAGACATCCTTTTTTAAATTAAAATTTTTGTTTTTTATTTTATATTTTAGAGTATTTACCTGCGTGTGTGTGTGTGTGTGTGTGTGTGTGTGTGTGTGTGTGTGT
>OU015745.1:55602349-55662158 GCA_907169655.1 Acomys percivali | reverse complement strand
TATATATATATATATATATATATATATATATATATATATATATATATTCTCCCTCTATTGTAAGTTTTTTCATGCATAATTATGAAACACTAACATGTTTATGCTGTTGTTGATGTGATCATATGTGTTTTACTTCTTTTCTGTTGACGCTGTGAGTCACACTGATTTTATAAAATGTTAGTACATATTATAAAATGTGTTAATGATACATAGCAGTGGGGAGAGAGCAGGGCAGCAAATAGCACACAAATGCTCACATTCAGTGTCCAAGTATTTACACAGACCTAGTTTGTGTCTGGTCAGAGGAAAGATTGGCTAGTTGTTTCCTCACAAGTATCCTTTTCAGGTTGTATGTGGTAGAGTTTTAAAAGTTTTTCTGTGTTTTGGATATATTCTTCATTTTGTTCTAATATAACACATAATGTTTCCTTTAAAAAATTTTTATTTTAGCCAGGTGGTGGTGGCTCATACCTTTAATCCCAGCACTTGGGAGGCAGAGGCAGGTGGATCACTCTGAGTTCAAGGCCAGCCTGGTCTACAGAGCAAGTTCCAGGACAGCCAGATATGTTACACAGAGAAACCCTATCTTGAGAAAAAAATTTTTTTAAATTTTACCTTTTTTGGAGTTTTTGCTGTGTATCTCAGACTGGCCTTGAATTTTTGATATTCCCTCCTTTAGAATATTGAGTACTGGAATTATAGAAATGCACCACCCAACGTAGCTAAATTCTTTTATTTTTGAATGATTTTATATTTATAGAAAATATACATGCAGAATTCCTTTTAGCAATCAGTCACCTTCTGCTCTTTCCAGTATGTTTCAGTTTCATGCTATATTTGCCATAATGAAGAAATTGGCACTTGTATATTGCTGCTAAGTATTCCTGGTCTTTATCTGTATTTCATCAGTTTTTCTTTAATGACCCTTTCTGTCCAGTATTTCACACTTTGTTTAGTTGTTCCTATGGTATGAATGCTTCCCTTATTTAAAAAAAAAAAAAAAAAAAGAAAGAAAAGAAAAGGTTGAACCTTGTTCCCCACATGATGATTGGAGGGATGTCAGGTTTTGGATTGATCACTCATGAATGAGTGCCCTGGGAAGCTGCCTACATCCTTATGCGTGTAAGGGCATGGTAAGCAGAAGAAAAAAAAATTAAGACCTGGACATAAGGCTTAAACCTTTGAAACTACTGTAGGAAGATGGAGAGGAAGGGCCTGAAGACCTAGGCATGCGTAGGCTCTGACTTTCTGAGCAGGGCTCCAGTGCGTCCAGAAGACAGAGCAAGAGTTGACAGCCTACATTTTATCAAATTAAAAAGCTTCTATAGAGCAAAGGAAACACCAGTCAGGATGAAAAGACGGAATGCAGAATGGGAGAAACCTTAGCCAGCTATTCATCTGACCAGGATTACTATCTGGAAAGTAGTAGGAACTCAAACAAGTAATCACCAAAACTCTAATCACCCAGCCAATAAATGGGAAAATAAACAGTTCTCTAAAGAGTAAATACAAATGCTCTATAAATACATGAAAAAAAAAAACATGGTAGCTCTAGCCATTAGGAAATACAAATCAAAACTATGCTGAGATCTCACTGTACTCAGAGTAGCTAATATCAAGAAATCGCCGGCATGGTGGCACACGTCTTTAATCCCAGCATTCAGAGAAGTAGAGGCAGGTGTATCTCTGTGAGTTCAAGGCCAGCCTGGTCTACAAAGTGAGTCCAGGGCAGCCAGGGCTGTTACACAGAGAAATCCTGTCTTGAAAAACTAAAAAAGAAGAAGGAGGAGGAGGAGAAGAAAAGAAAAGAAAGAAAAAAAAGAAACCAAATGATGGCAGAGGATGCCAGGATGCTTTGTAGACCAGACTAATCTTGAACTCAGAGATCTGCCTGCCTCTACCTTCCTGAGTGCTAGGACTCAGACTCTAGGTTTTAAAACAATACGTAGGTTAGGAAAACTAGATGGCATAATGGTTTTTGGAAGGGAGAACTTGTAAGTGATGAACTTGCCTGAAAAGGTTTCTAAGCAAAGTGTTGAAGGTACATCTTGGCTTTTCTTAGATGTTGGTTATAAAATAGAATAAGAAAAATAAGTTTTTAAAAAAATGTATTTATTCATTTATGTAATAGTGCTCTGTCTGCATCTACCCCTGCGTTCCAGAAAGAGGGCATTAGATCTCTTTTTATAGATGGTTGTGAGCTACCATGTGATTGCTGGGAATTGAACTGAGGACCTCTGGAAGAGCAGACAATGTTCTTAACTACTGAGCCATCTCACCAGCCTGAAAATTGAGTTTTTAAAAGTTAATTTATTTTACTTTATTAATAGTTTGCATATAGAGGTATTAACTATATCATTAACAATTTAATTAGCAATGGCTACCACCCTGAAGAAAATAACATCTTCATTCAGTAGCCAATAGCTGCCAGTAGCGCCTCCTCATGGGGTGTCCTTCATGAGCCCCTTCTCTCTTTAGGCTGCAGTGCTGACAGGCCATGTGTAAGTACCACAGCTGCTGTGGGCTCATGAGCTCACTGGCCATGTTATGTCCAAAAGACCATGTTTCAGAGCAACCCCGCCTCCCTTCCAGCACCTTCTTTCCACACCTCTTCTGCAATGAAGAAAATTATTTAAAGATGAAATTTTAATAAGAAAAGAAGCAGAGGTTATTTATTAGAAAATATTTAGCATTGCTATATTATAAAAATGAGAAGGTGTTTTTGGCAGAGAAGAGCAGTAGTGTGCCCAAGTGGCCATTTGATCAAATGAGTATGAGTCGACCAGGTGCTCATCACTAAGAAAACAGAAGACTATATCCAAAGGCATTTCAGGTACTGTTGGCGCCATTCCCACTGATGAGCCGGAGTTCAGGGATTGGGGACATAATAATTTCAAAGGAGACATTTCAGGTTCCTGTGGTCTTCTATGCTCACTGCTCAGTGCTGCCTCACAGATTCTTCTGCCCCACACTCTGTCTCGGCATGCCTGTCCCCTCTGAGGGGTGGCTCTCGGGCCCCACGTATTGTACGTACTATGCCTAGCACCATTGTGGTGATGAAGTGATTTAAGAGCTACTGAGAGAAGGACCATTGGGAGAAGCCTATAGGCATTGTCTGCCAGTCATGGAGGCGGAGGGCAGAGCTTCTGGTAAAGATTAGTCTTGAGATTTAAGATTTAAGACTTTGCCTGGGACCTATTTCTCCTTTTCTTTTTTCCCCTCGGGAATGAGAATGCCCTATGCTGGTTTTATTGTTGTATTTTGGAAGGACATACTGTGTATTATGTCATTCGTTCACAGTTTGAGAACATTCTGTCTGGAGATAAGTTGAATCTGCCTCTGATGAAGATGTTATTTAGATAACACCCTAGACTTAACTAGAATGAATGTATTTTGCATGTGAGGACATGAATTTTGGGAACCAGGAACAGAATGTGATGGTTTAAATACAAAATTCACATGTTAA
This sequence comes from Acomys percivali, assembly GCA_907169655.1. Classification (NCBI taxonomy): domain Eukaryota; kingdom Metazoa; phylum Chordata; class Mammalia; order Rodentia; family Muridae; genus Acomys; species Acomys percivali. Next base: position 55,658,692 of record OU015745.1, on the reverse strand, counting down.
ACTCTAATCCCCAGTATGATGATTTTGGAGCTAGAGCCTCAAGGAAGCATTAGGTTATGAGAGGGAATGCTCCTGAGTGAGATAAGGGCCTTTGCCCACAGACCCTCCTCCCAGCAGCTGGATGGTCCCTTCCATCATGTAAACCACACTAAGAACTATGAACCAACAGCCTGCCACTGCTCTGCTGTCCTTCTTAGGCTCCAGAATGGCCACCAGTGACTCCTGTTGAAAGGCCACGCAGCCCGTGGATTTTGCTATGACAGTGCAAGTGTCTCTTAGCCTTCTGTTGTGTGTGACAATCCTTTTTTCTTCCTTGTTTTTAATGGAACTGGCAGTTTCGAAGAGTACTAAACATTTGCTAATTTGATCCTTTATTCCAGTTTGAGCGACGTTTTCTCATGATTAGACTAAAGTTTTGAATTTGGGGAAATATCACAGGTGAAATTCACCATCACATCAGACTCGGAAAATTATACCCACAAGTCATCATTGTGATGTCAGCTTTGCTCACCGGGTGGTTGGCTTTCTCGTTTCTTAGGCCGTATTTCTTGAAATCTAGCCACTAAGTCCAGCCTACACTTGGGGGTTTGGGAGTGGGAGTTAAGCTCTAGCTTCTTTGGTAAGAGGTGTCTACATGTTCTACAGAATCTTCACAAGCAAAACTGGCCTTTCTTCCTAGATGTTTGTTTATTCAATCATTCATTCACTTTGCTTTAACACAAATTTCTAATAATCTTGATTTCACACACACACACACACACACTTTAGAACTTCTGGCTCCACCATTGAAATATAAGCCTCTGTGGGAAGACTTGGTTTCATGCTAATCTTTGTGTCCTCTGGGCATTTAGTACAGTTTTATATTAATTGTCAAATTAAGTATAAATAAATGAATGTCTATTAATTTCTACTAAGAAGTACTGTTTCCTAAGTTAAATTACATAATGATATAAATTAAAATCAAAGTAGATTTTGGGCCGTGTGGTGGTGGCACGTGCTTTAATCCTGGCACTTGGGAGGCAGGGGCAGGTGGGTCTCTTGAGTTTGAGGCCAGCCTGGTCCAAAGTGAGTCCAGGACAGGTAGGGCTGCATAGAGAAACCCTGTCTTGAAAAACTGAAAAAAAAAAAAAGAAAAGAAAAGAAAAGAAAAGAAAGTGGATTTTGGAATAAATAATAGGCATATGATTGATGACTTTTTAGTATGTAGTTAACAAAATGAAGACTACTGTGGAAGTCGGTTATTAACATGTGAGAGGACTGTGTTTACAGTTGCGTACTTAGCTATTCCTTGCCAAAGATGAGCTGTTTGTCCTTTGTTGTTGTTAGTTTACAAGAACAGAGTAAAGCTCCCTTTGCTATGTCCTCTGGCAAGTTATCATCTGATGCGGTCACTCAGATAACAACAGAAAGTCCAAAAAAGACCACGTTTTCATCTGAAATTTTTATTAATGCTGGTGATCATGGACGGGAAGCTCTAGATCCCATAGAACAAAAGCCATCCAAGTTCACCTCATCATCCTCAGTGCAGCAAATCACAGCTTCTCATGACAAACATGGTAAGGCAGTGTAACTGAGTTTTACATCATTCACCAACTTTTATGTGATTATCCTTAAAATGTTATTGTCTTTCTCATCATTAAACCTAATTTTAATATAAGCATTATACTACAAGATTACCATATCTAGAGTTAATAAGAGTATGTGGAATTCATGTTGCTTATGGGTGGCTGACTTTTATTTTATTTATTTTTCCTTCAAGACAGGGTTTCTCTGTATAGCCTTGGCTGTCCTGGAACTCACTCTGTAGACCAGGCTTGCCTCATAGAGAGCCATGTGCCTCTGACTCCAAAGTTCTGGTATTAAAGATGTGTACCACCACCACCCAGCTGGCTGGCTGACTTTTGTCCAGTGATTTTTTTAAAAAATAGTATGTCGGAACTTTAAAAGGCAGGCAATTGAATTATTGGCATTTGGATCATAATAATGTGACATATGAGACATTAATAGTGCACAGTAATGCACTATTAAACACAAACATTTCTTGCTTATGAAACAACTACCTGTTACTCAGGTTGGTTAGTAATCTTGCTGTATAGAAATATAAACACATACGTGCACACATGCAGTGCACCCCCACACATGTGAACATAACCACAGATACACATACATGGAAAGAAAAAAAATCTGCATGGATACTGATGATGTAGTTCAACAGTAGTATGTGCATGCCTAACATGCACCAGGTCCTAGACGAGTCTGTGGCACTACCAAATACAAATAAACTTACACATGCTCTCACACAGGTATGTATGTATTTTCAGCAGCTTAAAATAGCAGGGATTTGCCTTCACATCTCAGTCTTGTCAGCCAGTTTGGGAGAGTTTGGCTCCAGGTGGCAAAAGTAGTTTAGGTATACCTTCAAGTGCCTGTGCCTGAGATTGAGGCTATGGGGCAATTGCTGCCTTGCCTAGAATATATTGCTTTCATGATGGTGGCAGAAGCACAAGAAGGGAAGACCCAACTGTGAAAAACTTTCAAACCTACATTTATATCAGAGTTCTCTGTGTGAATAAGATAAAATTAATATTCTCATTATTGTAAAACAGAAAAACTGAATTCTAATTTTACTTACTTTATAGTACAAGTGTAAACAGAAGCAAACCATGGATAGAGTCTACAGTAAACTGATGGTCTTTGAATAGGCAGACCTTGTCTTTTTTCTTGGATGTATGTATTTTGATGTATACCTTGTAACATTAAAATACCAGATAATTTGCTCATATAGTTTATTTAATTAGCTGTGCTATGTATTTTCCATCTCTAGAATCCTGGTCTGCCGTTGAAAGTAAAGGTGAATTTAGTTCATTCTTGTATCCCAAGAAATGAGTGTACTGCCTGGCAGATGAAGGTACTTGGTATATGTTTGAAGAGTTGGTGCTTTCTTACTAACAACTCTGATCTTTACTTCTCAGCCCAGCCTGAACTGTTGCCATACAAGCCATCTGGTATTTCGAGGATGTACTATGTTCCACATTTAAAAACAGTCTCTTCATGTCTGGATTCCAAATCAGATACCACTATTGAAAGCTCACATTCAGGTATTGTGCAAAAACTATTGAAGATTTTATTTTAGAAACACTGTGATGGCTGGTTGATTATGGAATCTTTTAGTGCGATATGGAGGTTCTCATGCCTTAACTAACCTCTGATTCATAATAAGTGAGTTATATGAGACGTTGTGTAAGAAAAAAAGAGAAGGCTAAAATTGAGTTGACAGCTGCCTGGGACAGTGTTAAAGCCCCTTTACAGTAAGCCCAGAGCCAAAGACTTCAGGTCTTAGTGGTTTCAGCTGTTTAAGGCAGCCTTTGCCAGGCATTGCTCACTACCATGGGGATAGAGTAGGTGCTCGTGTGGGCATGATCAGTCAAGTGTAGTCTTTACAGCCTTGGTTCAGAAATTAGTAAACAACATAAAACACTAGCAAATCTTGCGGTGGAATAGAATCTGACTTTAACAGTTGCTATATTATATTATTTAAGTGTTCAAGTTTGCAACAAAAATTATAAAGGAAAAACACAATATACAGTATGTTCCATACAAGAAAAAGTGCCTGAGGAATCCCAGACGTTGGACTTACTATTTAAGATATGTTCAGTGATATAAATGAAACAACTTGTGAAGAACTAAAGGAAAAATATGGGAATATTGTCTTACCAGATAGAGAACCTTATAAAGATGTAGAAATTATAAGGGGCCATATTATAATTCTGGACTTAAAAAGCACAGGTGGAAGACTTAATCTGCTAGAGGAGCTCAACAGAAGACATTCGAGCAGAAGAAATGGTGAACCCAAAGATAGGTCCATTGAGATGACTTAGGGTGAGAAACAGACGAAAGAGAACAAAAAGTAAGACTTAGAGTTCTATGGGACTCCATTAATGAAGTTACCGATATATACACAATGGAGGGAGCAAAGTGTAATACAAATCTGTACACTTAGAAACAAAGAAGAGATTTTTACTAAGACATCTGGTTGACTGGCTGCTAGAATCCAAATAAGAGATGGCATTAAACAGTCCATCTTATTAACTTAGCATGCTGCGCACTCTACTGATAGTTCTGCTTAACTCTTTCAGGTCCCTATCTCAGGTTACACTTAGAACAGTTTGTATAGAGACAGGAGACTGCTTTACACAGCAAAGTTACTTCATACTGCCAGAATTATTTTAAGCACACCAGTGTTTTAAAATAATTGTTACCCAGTGTCATCTTGCACACCTGTCTTTCCTGATAAGAGCACAGGGTACTTAATGGCAGACTGGACTTAACCATACACTTCCTCCTCTTGAGCTTCTCGTTAGAACAGAAGTTCTCAATCTTTCTACCCTTTAATATAGTTCCTCATGTTGTGGTGACTCCCAACCATAAAATTATTTTTGTTGCTCCTTCATAATTGTAATTTTGCTACTGTTATGATGAATTGTAATATTTTTGGAGATAGAGGTTTGTCAAAGAGGTTGAGACTCACAGGTTGAGGACTGCTTGCTTTTAGAGGCATGTCTTTGGGAATGGAGCCTGGTGGCTGGTCTGTAGTCGTAAATAAACATTTACATCCTAGCCTCCTAAGTTTTGCTTATCTCAAAGGCCTAGTTAACACATCTAATCCTCGGAGTATTTTGGAGGCTAAATTCTACTTGTATAACTTAAGCAAATCTATTAGTCCTTTATAATATCATTTCTATGAGCATGAGTTTCTTATACATCAAAAGGAAAAGAGAGAAAGAAGCAGAATAAAAGAATATTTGAGCATGTAATGATCTTAAATTTCTTAAATTTGGTGACAACTAAAAAACTAAAAAGAGCTCCAAGTAGGAGAAACATAGGACAGTATTCGGATATGTACTAGTCAGACTGTCAGAAGCCAAGACAGAGAGAGGTTTGCAATCATTCAGAGAGAAGCAACTCATGGCTAGTCGTCTTGTTTGCTTGTTTATTTGTTTTGAGACATGGTTTCTCTGTGTAGCCTTGGCTGTCCTGGACTCACTTTGTAGACCAGGCTGGCCTAGAACCACCACTGCCTGGCTAAACTTTTTTTTGGTGGGGGGCGGGTTTAGTCTTCTTACCAAGACTCACCAGGTAAGATCTCACCAGAAACCCTGCGCTCAGGAGGAAATGGAGTGACTTCCTCAAAGAGTTGACAGGGTCTGGAGGGAGGAAGGGTACAGCATGCATCAAACCTAATAAAAAGCAGACAACAGGATAACTCTGCACCTCAACCAAGATTCAATATCTAGCAAAACTACTCTGTAAAACAAAGACAAAGTCTACACAGGACCGATTTTTATGAGTGTTGGCGTTTACTCAAATACATTGCAATAAACTAAAGTGTAAATGGTAATTCCCAACACAGCTCTAAAAAGAAACTAATGAGTGCATAGTAACAGGAAATTCAGTATTAAAGGACAATAGTAGCAAATAAATCAGGAACAAATTTTTATCTAGACATAAGATTTTTTGAACAGGAACAGGACGATAGGCTTAAGTTCTGCATTATCTGTAACTAAATATTAGTGAGTTAAACTATAAGGCAGATATGAGCAGAGCAGATAAGACATGGTCTAACTGTAGACTGTCTACAGAATGCTCATTTTAAATCCAGAAACAAATAGGACAAAAGTGCTGGGTGTGGTGGCACATTCCTTTAATCCCAGCACTCAGGAAGCAGAGGCAGCCCGGTCTACAAAGTGATTCTAGGACAGCCAAGGCTACACAGAGAAACCCTGTCTTGAAAAACCAACCAAAACAAAACACCCCTAAAAACCAAATAGGACGAAAGTAAGAAGATAGAAAATATTAGAAACACAATGGTAACTCTAAACCAGGAAGTATGCTGTAGATAACACAGTAATGTGAGCAAAAGTAGTATTCAAGGTATAATTGGGTAAATTTTTTTCCTCAAAAAAGGCTCAAAAAGAACATAGTGTGTAGATTGAAACATCTTTTATAATCCCAACTGAAATCAATAGCAAAGAGACTGAAGACCATGCTATACATTTTAGCCTAAAAGTTTTGTAAATGTATAAGCTTAAATATTTTATGTGTATGAGTGTTTGCTTGACTGGGCACTGTGTGCATGTGGTGTTCTCTGAGGCCAGAAGAGGGCAGCTGATCCTCTGGGTTACAGACAGTTGTGAGCTGTCATATGGATGCAGGAAATTGAACTCAGGTCCTGGGAGATCAGCCAGTGCTCTTAACTGCTGAACCATCTCTCCAGCCTCTAAGTTGGAGCTACATAATTAATGGGATAAGATTATGTTTTTTTTCAGGGCTAGAGAGATGGCTCAGCAGCTAAGAGCACTGACTGCTCTTCCAGAGGTCCTGAGTTCAATTCCCAGCCACCACAGCATGGCCGTTTTTCAGAACCCTAAACACAGACTTTACCATATCTTTGACCAGTTCTCCTTCTAACATATGCTTCAAAGAAAGAAAAACAGCATCTCAAAAAATCACCTGTGGATCTGTGCTTATAGAGCCTAAAGGTGAATCCCATATATCTGGCCCCCATGAGTGGATGAACACAGCAGGGTGTACTTAGAGTGTTACTTGGAGTTTGTAAAGCAATGGCATTCTTTGTTATTTATTTATTTATTTGTTATATAAATTAGTGAATATCAAAGCTGTTAATGCCAAATGCCATGCTGGATGGCATAGCACTTAACAAGCACATACAAGAGCCCTTGGTTTAATTCCTGAACCCTGACCTAAATCCCCAGGCTTCCCTCTACCATTGGTTTTCTTTTTGTTTGGTTTTGGTTTTGATTTTTCAAGACAGTTTCTCTGTGCAGCCTTGGCTGTCCTGGACTCTCTGGCCTTGAACTCACAGCCTGCCTCTGCCTCCCGAGTGCTGGGATTAAAGGCGTGCGCCACCACTCCTTTCTTTTTAATGTTTTGTTTTCAGACAGTATCTTACTGAGTTGCTTAAGCTGGCTTTGAACTTGTGATCCTTTTGCCTTAGCTTCCCAAGTAATCTTGATGAGAAATGTGAACCACAAAGCTTTGCTTCTAGTTGTTTTAAAATGTTCATAGTTTCTATAAATTTAATTCAAAGACTGAATAGACTTTTATTAAATACTCATAAATTAGGCAACAGGCTTGTCTACACTCCTCTGCAGTTGCCTCTCAGCTCTGCTGCGTTCTCTTGCTCACCCACTGCAGCTGTCAAAAATTATCTGTTGTTCTCAACCCAACTGACATGGTTACCACTCTTGGGGAAAAAGGGTAGTGGGCTGATTGTTCATGTTGCTGCTTCTGACGATGTACTCTGGTATGTAGGAGGATTGGTGAGAATGACCACCAATTAGAGTTCTGTTGAACCACAATATAGTAACTTACATAAAGAAGGTCTAAGACCTCCCCGAATCCTCTACTGCTAGAATTTAAAGCATAAAGAAAACTCTTGACCAGTGATAAGTTTTCTCTCTCTCTCTCTCTCTCTCTCTCTCTCTCTCTCTCTCTCTCACTTTGTGTGTGTGTGTGTGTGTGTGTGTGTTGTCCTGGAATTCACTATGTAGGCCCGATCTGCCTGCCTCCCAAGTGCTGGGATTAAAGGCATATATGCCACTAGGCCTGGCTTAAGCATTTATTCTTTACAAGCCATTTTTTGGAACTCATAGTGTACCCAGGAGGAGTAAAGATCCAGTTCTGGAGGAACTCTAGCATTGGAAACTTTGGAGGACTTGCCAGAGAGCTAAGAGGCAAGGAACAGAAATTGATAACCAAGTAAGCTGACACATCCAGGTCATCTGTAGACATGAGCCAGAAGGCTTGGTAGGAAGCTTGTAGACTGTTTTGAAAACCCTTTATGGTTTATTTATATTGCATTGAGTCAGAGATACTTTGTCAGCACTTCATGTCATATATATATTATTACTATCACACATACATTAGTTACACAATAATTAGGAGCCCAGGAAATATACAAAGTGTGGGATACTAGGGTAGAAAGACAAACCATTTTATAGAATTCTATAGTTACTATAAGCCTTTATATGTCCAGAAATATTTTTTTGCCTATCAGATAGGACATGGTAACAGATCAAGTTCTCTTGTCAGTATATATAGGAATGTTGAAATATACTTAAAAGAAAGTTTAATTCTTTCACATTCTTGTCACATAAGTTATTTCTTTTAGTTTTTTCTTTTTTTCTTTTTAAAATTTCTTTTTTCATGTTTGTGGTTCTGGGAATTGAACGCGGGGCCTCACACAGGCTAGGCATATATATGCCCTTATCTCTATTTTGTATTGCTAGACAAATCTTCCTAAACCAAAACTTAATGAAGTACTCCATGATTAAAAATAATCTTTACTGATGTTACATTTCATGTACAATAAAACTTACGGTCTTGGATTAGTATTTCATACACTGCTGTTACATTTAAATAAATAACTCTTCTTGCTGTATCCTGTTGTCCAGCCTGACCACAGTGTGCATCACTCATACACTTGCCTTTGTGTGACTACTACCTAACGTGTCTTTTTGCCTTCGTATCCATACCAGAAGACAGCCCCCCCCCAATCATTTTCCTTTTCAGAAGTTTTCCTCAGCTGCCAGTAGTCCCGTGAACTAATCACTGTTCCACTTTTTGTATCATGTCATTCTGTCATTTGCTTCCTTGTCTGATAATTTTGCCATTTATTCTATATATCTCTGAGTTCCAGTTTGACTGACACCTTCTAATTAGCCTGTAACATTCCCGTCACGGTGCTCCCTTCATAGAAGTTGTATAAGGGAAGAAAAAGTCTTTTTTGACTTCAAACTATTTTAGTGTTAATTGTAATCTTTTCTCATTTTTCTGTAGGGTCCAATGATGCTATTGCCCCAGCCTTTCCACCTCAAGTGCTAGGCACAAGAGATGATGACCTCTCTGGCACTGTGAACATTAAGCACACAGAAGGAATCTACAGCAAGAGGGCTGCAGCAAAGGGGAAAACACCCTTGCAGAAAGGTAATGAGTGATGTTGCATGTTTTACAACTTGTTTCTTGAATGAAGTGAGAATATTGTTTTGGGGGCCGGGCGGTGGTGGCGCACGCCTTTAATCCCAGCACTCGGGAGGCAGAGGCAGGCGGATCGCTGTGAGTTCGAGGCCATTTTCTGGTTGTTATGGGAACCTTTTCCTTTTCTTTTTCTTTTTTTTTGGGAGGGGGGGAACCTTTTCCTTACCATTACATTAAATATATGTATATAGGAAAATAAAATGTTAGAATATTTAAAGTGCTTTAGAGAAATGGAAAACTGTCAACTTCATTTTCAACATAAATAAAATGTATTTCAGCTGTTGAAACAAAACACTGAATGAAGCTTATTTTGACCACTAGATATCAGAAAAATCTTGACTAAAATGCTCATGAATTTATCTCTGTCAGATGTTACAGAGTCGCATTTCAGGCAGGATTTGACAAAGAGTTCACATGGTGTTTGAAATTTTGTTTTGCTACCAGTGTGTGAAAGTTCAATTTTGGGCTTATTCAGGGGAAAAAAATCAGAATGTGTGGTTGTCCTTAGCTCACATTCCTCTGTGACAGTAGTCACTGTCAGCTGAGCCCTGGCTGTTTCCAGCAGACAGAACATCCATTCTCCTTTTCACTGCAGCCCCACCTGTCCAGAGCCTACCTGCTTCTCTCTGCCCAGAGTGCTGAGTTTTCAATTGCTTCTCTAGATAGAAGACAACCATTTTCTATAAGTGCAGTATTTTTTAAATTGCAGGAAGATGACTAGTTCCAGCAAGATTCTGTTCCAAAAGAACAGCAACAACAACAACAACAAAAAAAAAAAAAAAACAAAAAAAACAAAAAACCAAAACATAGAAGAATAGATTAATAGGTAAATAGATGGACAGATAGCTAGATCTTCTATAGGAAAATGGAGGAATGTGCCTTCTTAATTTATAAAAGGAAATTTCTTTCTTTTTGGTTTTTTTTTTTGGGGGGGGTGTTTGTTTGGGTTTTTTTTTTGTGACAGGGTTTTTCCATGTACCCTTGGCTGTCCTGGACTCTGTAGACAAGGCTGGCCTTAAACTCACAGAGATCCACCTGCCTCTGCCTTTCTGAGTGCTGGGATTAAAAGCGTGCGCCACCACACCTGACTCAGAAAAATAAATTTTTCAGTAAACTGGATTCCTACCCCCAAAACAAAACTAAAAAATAAAATAAAACCAGCAACCATACAGGGAATTATTGTCAAATAAGATATGCTAGAGTAAAAAGTTCTATAAAATGTACACAGTAAATAAAGGCAAATGACAGTGGAAGTGAAAATTGCAATGTGTCATTCTACAAAAGATATCTTGAATGCAAAAAGAAGAGTGTGAAGAAGACACTCAACTCCACAGAGATTGGGCAAAAGAATTGGACAATTATTCTATAAAAGAGACTATGATATATATTATATATATATTGTATATAAAACTTTCACCTTGTTGATAATGTGGGAATGCAAGTTAAAACAGCCATAGTTTACTTTTTTAGGAGTTTGGGGTATTGAGGCAGGGTTTCTCTGTAGCCCTGGCTGTCCAGGACTTGCTTTGTAGATCAGGCTGGCCTAAAACTCACAGAAAAGAGGTTCACCTGCCTTTGTCTCCTGACTGCTGGGATTAAAGGTGTGTGCCACCCAACCCAGCCTCAGCAGTAGCTTTTTATACTTATTAGAACAGCTAAAAGAAAAGTGCTATGCTGTTAAGAATGAAGACTAAAAAGCTCATTCACTGCCAGTAAGGATGTAATTAACTCATTCACTGCCAGTGTGTGTGTTGCTGGGTTTTGAATCCAGGGCCTCACATAGGTGTAAACGTGCACTCTACAACCACTGAGCTATACCTTTAGCCCCACACATATTTTTCAAGCCATATTTGTAATAGTTCCAATCTAGAAACCACCCAAATAGCCAACATTATTGAATATTTACTGGCAAAGAGAAAAGTGTTTATATATATGTTGTATATACATATGTATACACATACACACTTTACATAGTGTGAGTGAAGGAAAACTATATATATATATATATATATATATATATATATATATATATATCCTACATTTTTATGCAAACGTTTTCTAGGACAGTAAAATCTTTTTAAAAAGAGATGTAAAAGATAAGGCTATTAGAAATAAACCTAAATTACACGCACACTGGACAAAATATATGACAACCATATGCGATAAAAAGGTAAACATTTAGAATTTACATCTCTTTATGACTGTGGAATAGTTCAGAAGCTCATCCTTTCTTTTAGACAAGGCTTCATAGACTAGGCTGAACCCCCACCTTCTGATCTGATACTCTTGCCTCCAACCCCACTACCTCCATGCAGGCACCAGAGGCATGCGGCACTGGAGAGCAAGCCCAAGAAGTCATGCATGCATGCTGCCAGGCAAGTGCCCCAGCAACTGAGCTGCATCGCCAACCCTTAAGCCAGTCACACAAAACACAGATCCAAGGCGGAAAATGAAATTATTAACATGAAAAACTTGGCACATACTATAAACTATTAAATGATAAGGCATAGATTAAAAACAAGGTATTTTTAGCTTTTAAAATCAATGGGAAATGTTACAAGAATGTTCATGCTACTGCTTTTCAGTATAAAAAATATGATCAGTAGATGAGTTGATGAGTTACGACAAAAGAATATTGTATATATTGTTAGGCTCACATATTAATATGGGTATATCTCAGTCATATTAAATGAGAAGGTGTGCTCTTAATGGCATATATAACATTGAATCTTTATGTAAGATTTAGACATTTAAGACTATAAATTATTAGTATAGATTATTAAAATTATTACTATTGTTTAATATTAATTCAACATGCTATAAAGAGATTGAGAGAACCTCAAGTCCGTATCAAGTAGAAGGACGATCGATAGCAACAGGAAACCCATGTCTATATGATGTCTATTTTTTTTAAGCCAAGTTGTCAATATCTTGTTAGGCTCCTAGTGTACCTAAAATATTAAAAATGCTAGAGGGTAAGGTGAAAAAATTTAAAATTGAAGTAATAGCAATAAAGAAAAAGTTGACTTGAAAGAAGAAATTGCTAGGTAAACAAAGCCAGGGCTGGTTCTTTGTTGTGTGTTTCCTTGTCTGTGAACGTTCTGACTTCCTTGTTGAGAAGTAGAGATAAAAGAGGACATGTGACCAGGAGGGAACGAGGATACAAAGTGTGCAACAGGCCTAGAGGTGATGGCCACGCGGGATTTAGGGAGTGCTGTCTGCAAAATCTAGATGGAATAAGTATTTTTCTTTTTTTTTTTTTAAAGGTTTATTTATTTGTTTAATTAATTAATTATTCAATGTTTATGAGTGCTTTATACCTGGTGGCCAGAAGAAGGCACCAGATCTCATTATAGATGGTTGTGAGCCACCATGTTGTTGCTGGGAATTGAATTCAGGACCTCTGGTGGTGGGTGCTCTTAACTTCTAAGCTGTGTCTCCAGTCTGGGTATTTTTCTTACATTATGGTTGATTAAAAATTTGAAAAGGCCAAAGAGCCTCAAAAAGTTGTTTAAATCTACATTTTTATTTTGAAAAACATAATTTGATTTATATGTTTGTGGTTGCATCAGACTGTCAATATATTTTAAAGTGTTACTTTATTTAAACTGCTGTTGTGCAGAAGATGTGGCAAACTTTCTAATTCATATTAGTTTCCCAAAACAGAGCTTAAGAGGTGTTTTCTCCCTCAGGAAGGGCTTCGGGGTGGCTGTGTGCCTGGGGAGGAGGACAGGAGGGCTACTTGCCTTTGTTTATCATCGTCTCTCCTCCTCTCTGGGACCAATGGTGTCCTTATCCAGAGTCCCCAGTTCAAGCTTCTGTAACTGGGGACAAGAATGCCTCAGACAAAACCCAGTAGGAGGGTTGTGACCAAGATGGCAGGAACTGAAGAAAAAGATTGCCTGCAGAAGGACCCTGCAGGGAGCTGAGCTGGGCTCCACTTGCCTCTGTTCTCCTAAGAAGCCTGGAGGCCACAAGCGTATGCCCAATCTCTCTGTGTCCCCATCCACCATCCTGCCAGGAGAGTTGCTAGCTAGTGTTGGTTGACTTTGGCATGGATAAAGTTACATTTTAAAAACTCCTCATGATATTTCTGGAGAACTTTTTTATGTAATATACAAAGTAAACTTATTGTCAGAAATTTGCTTAATGGGCCTTTTCGCTTTTTAGTAATTATTTCAACATCACAAGATACTCTTCATGTGAAATATAAATAAGCTTGGAAAGTGGGTGTTATTTTGTTTTGTTTGTTTTTTGGTCTTTTTGGTAACCATGATCCTGACAGTTATATTTTTAAGATAGAGTATTTTTTAAAATTATAATTTATTACATCCTGAATGTTATCTCCTTGCTTGTATCTTCCTGTTCCTGCCCTCTTTTCCACCCTATTCCCCTCCCCTAGACCTCTGACAGAAGGGGACCACCCCCTCCCACCCCCCACCAAATGGCCACAGCATGTCAGATCTCATCTGGATAGCCTGCTTCCCTGTCCTCTGTGTGCCCTTGGGCCTCCCCACCAAGGGGAAGTGATCAAATAGATGCCCAGAGTTCACGGGTTTTCCTTTTGTATATTCCCTATTTTTGTCTTTTCCTTAGTATTTATAGAAATTAACCCCCCATTTGATAGTCTATTAAGTTCCCCCTAATTTTTGCTGTTTGAGCCTGCATTGTTTATGTTAATCATTGCCATATGACTTAATTTGAAATCAGACAAACTTTCCCTCACTTCTTCCTCTTATTTTGCATACAGATTCCAAGTCATTATTATGAAGCTCTTAATATGCTTAGACTGTGCCTGTAAGATCCTGTTTTATCGAATTTTTATAGCTGTTTTTAATTTTTTACACTAATTTTTTGAAGGTAATTTTACACTTAATTTTAAGGAATATTTTAAAAATAAATAGCAGTAGCACCAGTTGTTAAATTCATTAAACTATGCTAAACATTTTAACTGAGTTAAAGTAGTCTCTGACATAGATTACATAATTTAAAAAAGATAGTCTCATACCATTATACTAAAACTGTTTATGTTCTAGAAATTCAGCCTGTTTACTTTGGAACTAATGTGAGTATTTTACTTCCCTAGGATTATACTGAAATTGCCTGTATGTAGCATGTTTAATTTAGGGTTAGCCTTGATTAAAAAACCATCCCAAAATGTAAGTGGATTTAAAGAAGACAAAAAACCATTTCTCTTTCTGTATTGTAGGCAGTTCTGACGTTCATTCTAGGGACAGAGAAAGCCTTTCTTCAGGGGAGCTTCTCAGGGGTTACACTCGCTTTGGTCCTAGATGCTGGCCTGAGTCATGTGGGCGCATCAAGGTGCATTGCCAAGGTGGCTGAGCCATCACTGCAGCAATATGCTCAGCTACTGTAGTGGGCAAAGAAAATGTGTATTAGAGAACAGTTGGGGTTTCTGCCATAGTTATGAACTAGAGACATATTTTGGAACAGAAAACACTTCTCTTTTTTACATACTGTTTTTTTCTTAAGATTTTAAATTTGTATTCTGGGGAAAACTGCAAGATTTTACCACTTTTTTATTGTTGTTAAATGAATGTTCTTGGACCCATTTTGATTGTTAGTCTCCTGATACACTTTAGTCATCATTGTCCTTGGGAATAAAGGCTAAGCTCTTTTTTCAGCAGTCTTCCAGGGTGTTGGGAGCAGTGCCAGCATAACCGCGCCTGCTCAAGTTTTCCTCTTTTCCTTTTTTTTTTTAAACACTTTTTTTGTTGTTGTTGTTGTTTTTCGAGACAGGGTTTCTCTGTGTAGCCTTGGCTGTCCTGGACCCGCTTTGTAGACCAGGCTGGCCTCAAACTCACAGCGATTCACCTGCCTCTGCCTCCCGAGTGCTGGGATTATAGGCGTGCGCCACCATGCCCGGCATCCTCTTTTCCTTATAGAAGCTGTCCTGGGTAGATGCTTGGTGGCTTTCCTGAGCCCACTCCTATGTTGCGCAGCCCCTTTGTTTTCAGTGACTTCTGTTTCCTTTCCAAAATGTTTCTGATCTCTGAGAGACCAGTCAGTTGTCTAGAGTTTTCTATGGTAATGCTTGCTAGAATTACTTTTTTCTTTGTTTGTAAGGCTGTTTTGCCTCTGTGTGTGTGTGTTTGTGTGTGTGTGTGTGTGTGTGTGTGTGTGTGTGTATGCATGATGCATGCATGCATGCATACATGCATTTGTACCACTTGAACACCTGACGCGCAAGGTGGTCAGAAGAGGCTGTCGGATTCTCTTGAACTGGAGTTGCTTAATGGTTATAAGCTACCATGTTGGCTGGAAACAAACTCAGGTTCTCTGCAAGAGCAGCAAGTGCTTTTATTTTTATTTATTTTTATTTTTGGTTTTTTGAGACAGGATTTCTCTGTGTAGCCTTGACTGTCCTGGACTCACTTTGTAGACCAGGCTGGCCTCGAACTCACAGCGATCCGCCTGCCTCTGCCTCCCGAGTGCTGGAATTAAAGTCGTGCGTCACCACGCCCGGCAGCAGCAAGTGCTTTTAACCCCGGGGCCTTGTCTCCGCCCTTATTCTTTAGCTCCATGTGACGAGTGTGTCAATGTGCTTTTTTTTTTAAAATTCAATTTACATTTTTCTAAACAATGTGGTATGGCTATTTATGTTTTCCAGTACCACTAACAATGCCTTTGACATATTGGATAGAGGTTTTTTGGATCAACTTCTTGTATGTATTAATGCATTCATTTTTGTTCTCAGATACCAGTAGTATCACTGTACAAGTCAGAAAAACTGAAAACCTGCCAGACACTAAATCCATTAAACAGGAGGAGGAGATCCATGTTAAGAGGACCATCCCTCAGGAACTCTGCCCAGAGAAGGACGGCTCCTTAGAGATAGATATTTCAGGTAATGCAGCGTATGTTAGTATGTATGCCTGAGTGCTCTAGTGTCTGTGTTTCTGGTTCATTCTGACAAAAATAAGGCATGTTTATATTTCATTTATGGATATCATTTCAATACTGCATTGTCTGTATGGATATGTGTATGGATTTGTAAAATAAATGTTAATTCTGGGAAAATAATAAAAACAAAATTACATGTAAATACATTCAGCCCTCCATACCCAGTTTAACCAACATTTAGAAAACATTTGAGAAAAAAAGTTGTCTTTATTGCCCACCATGAGTTTGCACATACAGCACGGGATAATGATCTTGTGTCTGGTAACTAAAGCACAGAAGTGCTGATGCACATGCACATGCACAGGTATATGCAAGTGTCTCCCTGTCATTTAAAGCACTTGGATCTGGGATAGGTCCAGGAACTAGTCTTGTCAGTTCTATCAGACACTGAGGGATGACGACACCTCTAAGGCTGATGATGCTAGAAGTGCAATATTGTGTCTTAGAACTGAAACGTGGAAACCTAATGCTATTCTAGAACATTGAAAAATGAGGATAGCATCAATATATAACAGTGAAAAGCCAAATTAAATAAATTTATGTTTATCTTTGGTCCCAGTATTATGACAAAAGAGAAGAGCATACTGAACATAAACCATTACTGTTCAGTTGTCACATTTTAACCTGTTAGAAGATGAGCCTTTCCATGTAAGAGAAAGGAGCAAAGGAGTGAGTAGTCCGTTAGCTATTCACATTTAGACAGTATAAGATCACTTTCTACCAAGGGTGTAAGTACCAAGGGAGTGGGGAAAGGATAGTCTTTTCAACTGATAGTATAGAGAAATTGAATAACCATAATAAAAGAATGAAGTTAAATTGTTACTTTACATAAAGCTACATCAAAAAGGATTAGAGGTATAAACAGAAGACCTGAGCTCCTAGAACTACTAGTAGAAAATAAGAAAACCTTCAGGAAATTGTATCTGGTAATCAGTTCTTTGACACAGCAAAAGGGTAGATGGACAAATGAAGCAAGCAAGAATGGAAAGAGACTGCCAACAGAATTGGGAAAATGCTCCCAGTGCGTCTGTTTGTTGAGAGCTAAACCCAGAATGTGTAAGGAGGATATGTGCCCTGAAAAAACAAAACAAGACAAACCTGACTTAAAAATGGACAAGGAGTTGAACATAGCTGTCCAAAGAGAATACAGGCACGACACAAGAGAATATATGAAATGACACATAACTTAAGAGAAATGCAGTTCAAAATGGCAAGGAATGAACAGCTCACATGCATCAGAGGTAAGCTTCCAAAAGAATTCCAACTGTTTGGGAAAATATAAAAAGTCTGGAATTGATGTATCACCAGCAGGAATGTAAAATGTGTGGTTATTCTGGAGAACAGTATGGTATTCCCTCAAACAATTAGTTACCCTGTGAATGTAGCACTCACACCTTGGGGCATATGTTCAAAAGAACTCAAAGGAAGACCTTGAGCTTGACAACATGTTTATCATAGTTACTTATTATATCAAGAGGTAGGAGTGATGCAGCTGTGCGTCAGATAATTGGGTAAGGAAAAAGTGAATTACTGGTCAATGAAGAGCCTTCCTAGAGTGTTATATGCCTATAATCCAGAAACAGAAGCAGGAGGATTATAAATTAGAGGCCATGACTGGGCGGTGGTGGTGCACGCCTTTAACCCCAGCAATCGGGAGGCAGAGGCAGGTGGATCTCTTTGAGTTCGTGGTCAGCCTGGTTCTACAGAATGAGTCCAGGACAGCCAGGGCTAAACAGAGAAACCCTGTCTCGAAAAACAAAAAACAAAAACAAACAAACAAAAATAATAATAAAATAAAATAGAGGCCATTATAATATGCATAGTATATTCAAGGTCATTATGGAATATATAATTAGACCTTGTCTCAAACAAAGGCAATTAAAAAACAGAATGTATTATATATTTAAAGATGGCAGTTATGCAGCCTTCATGAGGAAATTGTCATGTGCTACAACAATGGATGAACCTTATAAGGACATACACTAAGCAAAATAGCCCAGCCACTAAAACACAATTATTTTTAGATTATACTAATATGAAATATCTCAAGCAGACAAAAATCATAGAAAAAGAAAGTAGAAAGGTGGTTGCTAGCTGCATGTGGTAGCTCATGCCTGTAATCCCAGCACTCAGGGAGGCAGAGGCAGCCATATCTCTGTGCATTCATGGTCAGCCTGGTCTACAAAGCAAGTCCCAGTTAGCCAAGGCTACACAGAAAAACCCTGTCTTGAACCCCTCACACCACCCTAGAGAGAGAGGGGAAGGGGGAGAGAGGGGAGGAGAGACATAGGGAGAGGGGGAGGGGGAGAGGGAGAGGTGGGCTGAGGATGGACAGAGAATAGTATTGCCCAAACTGTCTTTGACCTTGTGACTCTCCTGCCTTAGCTTCCCAAGTATCTGGAATTACTGACTACTTCTTCTTCTTCTTCTTCTTCTTCTTCTTCTTCTTCTTCTTCTTCTTCTTCTTCTTCTTCTTCTTCTTCTTCTTCTTCTCCTTCTCCTCCTTCTTCTTCTCCTCCTCCTCCTCCTTCTCCTTCTTATTATTTAAATAATGTTCTTTAGAACACAAAAGTTTTCAACTTTGATAAAGTGTGGATATTCATTTATCTAAGTCTTATTTTTATGATATTATAATGAGTAGAATTATACTTTAATTGGATAAAAATTTAATAATTATATATTCATTTATATATCACCATGTTTTTATAGGGAGCCTAATTTTCTTTCTTTCAGTGGTATATATGTGTATATATGCATATACACATTACATAAATCTTGTATAAGCTGCTTTTCTTCTGTTTGGTGTAGTGAATATAGTCAGACTGGTAATTAGAACCACTTCTGTAGTAGTTTCTTTTCTCTTGCTGTGATAAAACACCATGACCAAGGCAACTTATAGACAGAGGGGCTTATTTGGGCCTATGGTTTTGTTCTTTTGAATTTTGGTGGGGAATTGTGGAGCAGGCAGGTGTGGAGACTGGAGCAGCAGACTAGAGCTCACATCTGAAAACTGCAAGCATGAAGCATAGTGAACTGGGAATGGTATCAGGCTCTGAAGCCCCAGGCCTGCCCCCAGGGATATACTTTATCCGACAAGGCCATACCTTCTAAGCCTCTTAAGCAATGTCTCCACCCTAGGGCATATTCACATGCCCGAGCATCCAGGGGACAGTCTCAAACCACCACAGTACATTCACATAGCTGTATTTCTTAGATAACCCTTGTTACGTGTTTATGCTTGTGCTAGAATTGGTTATTTTATTTTCAGTTTACTTACTATAGGTGCACAAAAATTGAAATTGTAAGTACATTTTTCTTGAAACCTTACCTAAGCTTTTTTATTAGTTCTATTTGTTTTTATGGACTTCTTAGAGTAGAACTCAGTTAAGGACATTTAAAAGTTAAGGTGACTGTACATCTAAGTGATATATCTGATACATAGATATGAATCTGAGACTGAGAGAAATCATGACAGGAAATATAAATTGAGGAGTAGACATTGACACTGAAGTGGGGAGGTATGATCATCTTAAAGGGAATTTTGCATGTGAGCATGCTCTGGATAGAGTGGACTCTATGAGCAGATCGTGGTCACCACAGAGCTGTTAGTAATCCTGTTGTGTGCTAAACTCAGGAGCAGTTTGAAGAGAAAATTGATTTGGCTAGTTGGAGAACAGGGGAATAGATGCTTTCTACGTTAGCAGCTTGACCCTGAAGAATAACAGGAATGAACCAGTACAAAGATGTTCTGAATGCCGGTGCCATGATATTGAATGGTCCAGCAATCAGAGATGAACTTTAATGTGCAGTTCAGAGAAACATTCTAACTAGTAAACTGTAATATATTATTACATTTAACAACACATATTTTTATGTGGAACGATGATTACCCAAAAATGAGGTTTAAAATTTTTTTTCACTCTACACACTTAACACCAATGGTGAAACCTCAGGTTTGTTTGTTTGTTTTTAAAGCTGGAAATACCCATCTAAGTCTTACTAGCAGGATGAAATTTTTTTAAAAAGATTTATTTATTATTATGTATACATTGCTTTGCCCACATGTGAGGAGAAGACATCAGATAACATTGTAGATGGTTGTGAGCCACCATGTAGTTGCTGGGAATTAGACTTAGGACCTTTGGAAGAACAATCAGTGCTCTTAACCTCTGAGCAAATTTTAAAAAGAAAGAACACGTACAAAAATAGCCTATTTAGAACAGGTAGTATAGACACAAGGCAACTAATGGTAGTGCAGAGAAGTAAATGCCTGTCTTTGAAGTCACGTAGTGTTGTCACATGATGGCCGAGTTCAATCCAGATTTTTGTGTTTGTTTCTTTAAATTTTGGCTGGCCTAGAACTTACTGTTCAGGCTGGCCTTGAACACACAGGTCCAGTAGTTTCTGTTGTAAGACTGAGACCTCTAGAGAGATCTCTAGTTTATTCCCGGAGTCCTCACTAAGAGACGGAGTCCGTTGTCAATGTAAACGCATAGGAATGTATTGAGTCAATGCGTCGAGGTATGCCCAGCTCTTTCAAGCTGCAGACCCCAAGAAGCAGAGGCATGGGCTTTTTATAGCTTTTAGACAAAGAAATGAGTTTTACAGTATGTGATTGGTTGGCATTTGGACAGAAAAGCTGTAAGCAAGGAGTTACAAGCCTTGGCGTTCCGTGGTTGGGTAATGGGTGGATAAGTTGACCTATGGAGAAGATTGGTTGAAGCAGTCACAGGGGGCGTTAGGAACTTTCTTAGTTGGGAGGGGTAAGTACATTCCTGGGATAGTGGAAATTTTAAACACAAGCTGTAACACAAACTTGCTGTCCTTGAGTTAAGCTGGACTCTCAGCACAGGCGGCCTGTCCTTGGGACAAACTGGACTCTTTAGGCAGATAAGATTTACAGACTTTGGGCTGGAGACATGGCTCAGAAGTTAAGAGCACTGCCTGCTCTTCCAGAGGTCCTGAGTTCAAATCCCAGCAACCACTTGGTGGCTCACAACCATCTGTAATGTAATCTAATGCCCTCTTCTGCAGATAAAGTACTCATATACAATAAATAGTAATAAAAAAAAAGATTTACAGACTTTGGCCCTTAATGGGGGTCTTTAAGGGAGGACTGGATAAGCCAGCTTTTACGTTTCCCCACACTTTGGCCTTAATGGAGGTCCTTAAAGAGGCTGGTTCCTGTACTGTACTCCCTAGTGCTTGGGCGACTTGTTTTTAGTTGTTGATGTAGGTACCATGCACAGTTAGTCTAGCACAGCGCTGACCTGGCTGTGTAGCAGAGGTGACTGGGAGCTCTCCATCCTCTTGTCTCAACACTTTGAGTGCTGGGGTTCTAAGGACAGTGTCTTTCATACGAGGAATGGAACCCAGGGCTCTGTGCGTGATGAGAAAGCACTCTTTCAGCTGAGGTCCAGCCACGACTCTGTCACATGATGGTGGACTTTACCCAGAATCCTTACATTTTGACTCATGCCAGTCTCATTGCTAAGCACATGTTCTATGTCTAAAGAAAAAGCAGCAGCATTTATACACGGAAGACAAGCCTTTCTAAATTCTTCCAAAATCTTTTTTCTTATTCTCTTCAGAATCTGAATGCCATTCAGCATTTGAAAACACCACGCACTCTGTCTTCAGATCAGCCAAGTTTTACTTCCATCATCCAGTGCACCTGCCCCATGAGCAAGACTTCTGCCCTGAGTCTTTGGGAAGGAGTGTTTTCATGCAGCATTCTTGGAAGGATTTCTTTCACCATCATTCAAAACACAGCTGCCTTCCTCCCCCTGGCCCAAGTGTGGACAAGACCAAGATGGATTACACCAGAATTAAGAGCCTCAGCATCAATTTGAATTTGGAAGACAATGAGAAGATGTGTACTGCCAAGGATCAGGCCAGAAACCCAAAAGGCCAAAGACAGACGGATGACCAAAATAGAGATAAGAGCGTCACCCCAGAATTAAGGACACAGTGCACCGTGACCTTGAATGAACTCTGGAACAAGTACCAGGAGCGACAGAAGCAGCAGAAGGCACCTGACGGCTGTGAGAAGAAGGAGCTCTCTTTGGTAGAACGACTTGACCGCTTGGCTAAACTGCTTCAGAATCCCATCACACACTCTCTCCAGGCCTCGGAAAGTACACAAGACGATAGCAGAGGGGGATCAGGAGTGAGGGGGTTGACTGGGAGGAGGCAACACCAACAGAAAAACAAGCAGCAGAGGAAGTGGAGTAAAAGCTTAGCAAGGGGTCAAAGTGCAGGTGATGTTAGGAAAGGCAGAGTGCTTTCTCCTCATCACAGTGGGAAATTGAGTCAGATTAAAATTGATCAGAATAAATTAGATAAATACATCCTGAGAAAGCGGCCAGATTTTAATTATGTCACTAATACCTCCTCGGATTCTAGACCCTCAGAGGAAAGTGAGCTCTTCACAGATAGTCCCAACATTTTTTCCAGCACTACTTCTCCCGTGGACTCGGACATACTGACCCAAACTGATAGGGACGTGACTTTAAACGAAAGGAGCAGCTCCATATCCACCATTGACACAGCCCGGTTGATCCAAGCTTTTGGCCATGAAAGACTGTATTTGTCACCCAGGCAAATTAAATTATACAGCAGTGTCACTAATAAGCAGAGGAGATACCTGCAGAAGCGATGCAAGCACACCACGATGGCAGTGAACACAGGCTGTCCCCAAGTGACTGCTGAGCACACCAGAAGGAGGCGCATCCAGGTACACAGCTACAAATTCCAACTGGCAATGTGACTGCCTTTTTTGTGGACTTTTCTAGTTAATCTCTTCATACAGGTGGAAAAAAAAAAGTCATTTGCCCTTTCCTCACTATAACATTCCTTCCCAGCTGGAAAAGAGTGAGAAAGTATAGCACAGCGCTATTGTTTGTTGTCATTCTTTCCACCAGCGCACACGCCAGTCACCCTTTGGGTGCAGAGCTTGGCACTAGACGTTCTCAGATCTGTGAGGCAAAAGGAAGCCCCTGGCACGGGGGCTGCAACTTAGCATGGCTGCTCTTCGGCCCAGGGGGGTTGTCTGTTTTTATTCTTCTGTCCTTTGAGAAGTATTTGAATTGCCTTTAAATTCATAATATGCACTTACACACAAAAAATACACTATGACTTTTTTTTTTTAAGTAAATGAAGCATTAGGATAATTCAAAAGTTGAAAATGGGGTAAGCCAAACATGGTTTAAAATAAATAACTAAATGAAGAACTGAGAGATGGAAGGACATATTGAAGCCAGACAGGGATAGATACACTTGGTGGGTGTATTTGCAAGAAATAAGCTACAAGTATAGTGTTACATGCTCTAGAAGATAAGTTGTGATCACTTTATATTATAAAAGCAAGCCAGAATTTCAAGACTACTGGTTATTTCCATTACTAACACCTAAGAGTGAAGTTTCTTCATCTGTCTTCATAAAGAAGACATGAGAGAATAACAGCCCTCCAGACCCCTCATGGTACATGCCTTTGCAGGCAGAGGCTCTTAGGGCTGCACTTCTTCCATAACAGAGTTGGTAAAGGCAGAGTAAAATCAGAGCCATGGACTTAGTGGTGCACACCTGCTAGCTCAGCATTCAGCATGCTGAAGCAGGGGGATCATGAGTTTGAGGCCAGCCTCAACTACCATGCAAACCTGTCTCAACAAAACCAAAGTAAAATCTACACAAGAGCTCTCCACGGAGAGACACTCTGCACTGGAGCAGGGAAAGTAGAATTTATATAATTTTTTTTTACTCAAGCTTTCCAATCTTCTATTTTTGTATTTTTATAATATATGGTTAGTGAAATAATTTATAAATAAATACCTATTTTGGCAATTCGTGCTCAAATATTTTGTCAGTAGAAGATTGCATGGAGAGGATTGCTGGTCCAGAGGGAAGGAGACAGGAGATGCTCAGTTTACCACAAGCAGTGTTTCTGAAGACCAAGTCTGTGATAGATGTAAAGCGACAGTGCTCACATATGCTAATTGGTGGGCTTAAGTAATAAAAATCTGAGAGAACACTGAAAAGAGGGGAAAGGATCCAGGTAGGTTTATGTGTGCCCACATAACACAAAGTTCGCACTTTTGAGCTGGCATCGTGGTATCTATCTGTATTTGAAGTACTCAGGAAGCTGAGACAGGAAGATTGCTGTGAGTCTAAGGCTGTCCTGAGATACTTAATAAGACTGTCTCAAGAATAATTAAATGATATTCAGGGCTTCTAATCATTTATATCCTGCCCTTCCCACTAGCCCTTGGCAGCCAATAATCTGGGAACTTGTCTGTTCTGGTCAGTTCATATAAGTACAACTATATAGTATGTGGTTCTCATCAGGTGCCCCTGCTTCCAGGGGCTGAATATGGGGTGTCATCCCTTCAAGGCAAGTACTGTACCACTGAGCCACAGTCCCAGCCTTTTCAAATGTTTACAAGGCTCGTCTGTGTCAAACCACAAACAGCACTGCAGTGTTTTGTGTTGGGTAATACTCCACTGTATGTGTGCTCTATCTGCTTATATATCCAGTAGTAGACACTTGGATACTTCAACACTTAGGGCGCTGAGAGCAGGGGTGACCTCAGAATCCCTGTGTGCAACAGTGTTGAGTGTCCATTTCAACACACCCTTGCCAGGACTTTTTTTTTCTGTCCTTTGTTTTAATGTTATCTACTAGCTGTGCTATTGAGTATGAGGTGGTTTTTATTTACTTTCCTGTAGTGACTAGCCATGTTGAACATTGTCTATGCATTTTAACCATTTGTATATCTTCTTTGGAGAAATGCCTGTTTTTACAAAGTTCTTTGACCTTTAGAAACTTAGCTGCTTACGGAAAGTATATTTTGTTGTTCTGTGGCTGCCTCCCACCATCACTTCACTGCCTGTATCTTTAGACATCAGCAGCTCTAATAGTGCAGCATGCGCTCTCTTATCTGTGTTTTAGGGTCACAGTCAGAAGGTCAACTTTGTAGTCCTAAGTTTTTTTTACTTTAGCTTTGTATATTTAGAAATCCAGTCTATTTTGAGTTAATTTTTGTATATGGTATATAGAAAAGGTCTGCTTTTTTGTGTCTAGTTCTACATGTTCGTGTCTAGTTCTGTCAAAGTCATTTGTTAGACCATTTTCCCCATTTGTTCCTTGGCACTGGCATTAGAAATTATGGCAGCGGAGTGGGAGGTAGGGAGTGGTGTTCGTGTGTCTGTGTCCACACTTGGTACTCTATTCTGTTTCGTTGGCCTGTTTTCCTTATGCTAATGCCACAGTTTGTATTCAGTATATCTTCATCATAATTTTTGATAGCGAGAACTGTCCTGTTTTCAAGATTATTTGGACCACCCAGAGTCCTTTAAGAGCCTATACTTTAAAATATTTTATTCTTTCTAGTGCTATTGTAAATATAATTATTTGAATTTCATTTTTGGATTATTTGTTGGTGTATGAATACATAGCTAATAATTACATGTTGATCTTGTGCCTTACAGCATTGCTGAATTGATTTCCTTGTAGAGGATATAGAATTTCCTGTCATCTGCAAATAGAGACAGTCTTCTTTTCAATTTGGCTGGCTTTAATTTTTCTGATTTATCGCAAACATCTAGTAGATTGTTAAATGCTCTCAGGGGAAGGCTCAGTCTTTGACAGTTGAGGATGTGTTACTATGCTATGTTCTCTGACTTTTGTTATATCAAGGAAGTTCCTTTTTGCTAGTTTGGATTTTATTTTTATTATAAAAAGTTTTGGCTTTAGTAAAATTTGGCTTCTATTGAACTGATCTCCTCCTACCCGTTTTCGATTAATGTGGTAAGTATTAATCAATAATCACGTCAAGCCAAACTTGTATTCCTAGTGTGATTTTCATTTTGCACGTTACTCAGTTCTTTTCAAGTGCTGTCGGCTTCAGTTTGATAGACTTTTAAAGACGACTTTGCATCTATATTCCCACGGCCTAGAGTTTCCTTGAGATGTCTTTGCTACTTTTCTTGTCAAGATAATAGCAGCTTCATAGAATGAGTTTGTCATCTTGCTGTGTGTTGATGATCAGTGGTAGGATTAGTGCTGACATTAATGTTAAATCTTTATGTGTTTGAAAGAATTTACCAATGATTTCTATCAGTCATGTGTTTTTAAAAGATCTTTCTTATTTAAATGATTCAATATCATAAGTCTAAGATTTCTATTTATTGAGCTAATTTTTTTGGCTTTGTGTGTGTGTTTTCTAGTAGGTATTACTTTTTTTAAAAAAAGATTTGTTTATTTTATATAGCTTTGAATTGAAAGAAATCCGCCTGATTCCTGGGATTATAGAGCTTTGCCACCACTCCTGACTATATTTGCTTGTCTTTTTAAATCATATAGAAAAATGAAAAGTTTTAAACTGGAAATAGAGTCATGCTGGCTCTTGAATTTACTTATAGCAGTTAGCTTTAGGAGTATTTCTTCAATCAAGTTGTGTGGGTATTCTACAAAGTGTAATTGCAAATCTTTTAATGAGTTTATGATTTGAAAACATGTTCTTCCCTTTTTTTGGAAACAGATACTTACTGTGTAACCCGGTCTCTTCTGGAACTCACTATATAGACCAGTTTAGCTGGACTGGAACTCAAGAGATCTTTTCTCTACATACCAAGTGCTAAGATTAAATGGCGTGTGCCATTACTCTGAGCTTCTTCTTTTACACACACACACACACACACACACACACACACACACACACACTTCAATATCATAAGTCTGCATTGCTCTCCAGACTGTTGACTTCACTTGCAGTGCAGCACTTTAATGTTAGCAGAGTCCTGTTAATGCACTCATCACACATGCTCTTCAATGTTGTATCTGAAACTAAGACTCAACCCAAAGTCAAAACCAAAAATACTCCTTGGTTTTCGTCTAGTGTGTCTAGAATTTTAGCTTTCATTTAGTTTATGCCAGCTTTCAGCTGCTTTTTAAAGCTCGTGTGGGTGCAGCTTTACTCCTTTGTGTGTTGCTATCCAGTTAAAACCATTTGTTGCAAAGACTGTTTTCTTCACCAAGTATTTGGACACTCTTGCTAGAATTCTTTTCCTCTCTCTCTCTTCCCTGCCCCGCCCCCCCCCTTTCAAAACATGGCTTCTCTGTGTAGTCTTGCCTATCCTGGACTTGCTTTGTAGACCAGGTTGGCCTTGAACTTACAGAGATCTTCCTGCCTTGGCCTCTCTGAGTGTTAGGCTTACAAGTGTATGTCACCCTGCTGCCTGGCTCAGATATATTTTCTAATAAGAAATCTTGAAACTTGTGTGCGGGGCATTGTTTGTTTTTATTTTATATGTATGAGTGTTTTGCCTGCACATATGTATGTGGACCACATGGACTTGCATGGTGCCTATGGAAGTCAGAAGAGCTCTTGAAACTAAAGTTACAGATGGTTGTGAGCTGCCAAACAGGTCCTGGAAATAAAATCCAATCCTCTGCAAGAATAAAAGATGCCCTTAATCACTGAGCCATCTCTCCAGCCCCCACCCCCATCCAAACCTTATTTTTGTGTAACATTGATAAGTGAGCAGAGAAAGTGGATTTCCAAGTCTCCTTAATTTTCATTTCTGTCTGAAGGATCATCTGAGCCTCCAGTTTTGTCATGTGACTCCTCTCAGAGGTGTGGTGACAGAGAAGGGAGAGAGAAGTGCTGTGCCTTTCCTTTCCATGCCATTTCTAGTTCATCATCTTCATCATCTTAACATACATATTTCACTGTGTAATCCAAAACTCATCTCAAGCGTGTAATCCTCCAACTACAGTCTCCCAGATTACAGGATTACAGGCAGATACTGCCAAAGTCAAACAAACTAAAACCTTCAGTGCTAAGTATTGGATGAATTAAATGTGTTCTCATTCGTGGCCTCCCTTTTTTTCCCTCTGTACCCATTCTCATTTCTCTCATATGTCTGGCCTTTTGGAAATATTTTGAGCCAGTGGGTTCTTTTTTTTTTTTGGTTTTTCGAGACAGGGTTTCTCTGTGTAGCCTTGGCTGTCCTGGACTCGCTTTGTAGACCAGGCTGGCCTTGAACTCAGTGATCCGCCTGCCTCTGCCTCCTGAGTGCTGGGATTAAAGGCGTGTGCCACCACGCCCGGCTGAGCCAGTAGGTTCTTAAAAATACTGTGTGTATGTACACATGCATTTCAGTTTATATAAAAAGTGCGCCACTGGTTTGTTTTTCATGCTTATAATCTGAGAATCCATTGGCATCTATAATCACAGGTATGTCTAGTCACTGCATAATACTCTATAATCTACACATTTATATGAGCTCAGCTAGACAGGCAGCCCAGCTGTTTGCCACACAGAACAGCAGTGCAGATCTTTGTGAGTCTTCTGCATGTGTACTGGAAGTGGCATGGTTGGGTCAGCCAACACAAATGCTTAATCTCATACAGGAGCAAAAATTTTTTTTTTTTTAAATCTTTATTTCTGCCTGAATTATATAAAAATTGCCATTTCTACTCTTTGGCTGGTAATGTCTAGTCTTCATTTGGAAATAAGATATACAGATTTCTATACCATGTAAAGTGTGTGTGTGTGTGTCTGTGTTTTTGAGTAAATGCTACTTGTCTTTCAGTGTCTACCATATCCCCAAACTGTTGGTACGACACAAGAGAGGCTTTTAAGAGTTTTAAGAGATTTGCTTTATTTTCAACTTTAACACATTGACTTATCCATCCATACACAGTTCTAATATGAAGTGTGACCAGTAGTTTGGGATGCTTCTTTGAGATTTACATACACAGGAAGAAGGGATGGGAGACTGTAGTATAGTCTTATGTTAACAAGCTGTAGGCTGAGCATGGTGGTACACGCCTTTAATCCCAGCACTCAGGAGGCAGAGGCAGGAGAATCTCTTGAGTTGAAGGCCATCTTGTACAAAGAGAATTCCAGGATAGCCAGCACTACACAGAGAACCCCTGTCTTGGCAAAAACGAAAAAAAAATTATCTCTGTAAAACTCCGTTCTCAAAACATAGCATCTGTGGTTACAGTAATTCCAAACACCTATAGAATATTGTAAGCAGTAATTGTGCATTAGGGAAATGGTAACAAATCCCATAGTAGTTTTATAAATGAGCTTATTCTGTAACTACAACACAGTAAAACTGGGCCGAACAAATATAATTTCAAAATTAAATATCTGAGAGTGGAAGAGATTGTCTTACATTTCAAGGTAGTAATGGTATGTCAAAAATCAGGGGTTGTGGCTAAATCCGTGATGAGAAGGCACGTCCACCATAGGAATCCATTCCCAGGATTGACTAATACAATCAATAGCAGATCCTTTAAAGGAACAGTAGTTCCCTCTCTGGCTATTCTTGCCAAGAAGGAAAGAATATCAACACTAGTGATATAGAGACACAGCGTATCTAGAAAGAAAAGGGATGTTTCTTAGAGTAATGTATGTGAATGGTTTTGCCTACATAAATGTGTGTGCATCACATGGGTGACAAAAGATGTTTAAAAGATTGTTTTGCATTATTTTATGCAAATATATTTTAGAATCTAAGTGGATTATGATTGAGGAAAATGTAAATTAAGCTGACCAAGAAATTACAAAACCTCCCTAGTTAGCTAATCAAAATTGAGCAGCTGTCTATAATCTATACTCTACCCCCTCCTGTCCCTAAACATATCCCCTCTGGAATATGTTTGAGATTTCCATTCAGCAGGTCTGAGAGTGTGTACTGTTATTCCCAGGTCTACTCTGAGGACTCAGCTTTTTAATATCTGCTAATACTTTGGTGTTTTTAAAATAATTAAGCTTCAGATTTATCATTTATATTTATTATGTTGTCTTTTTATAGCCTTTTTCATTTTTTTCTGAAGTCTTTTTTTGTTAATTTTTAAACATTAGTCAGACTGCAACTATGTTGTTACACACATTGTTTCTTTATTCATTCTATGACTAGGGAGCTCTTCCTAACCTCAAGATTATAAACACAAATTTCCTACTTAAAAACATGTAGGGGTGGGGAAGCAGTTCATTTAACTGTTACTGTACATACAGTTATTTTGTGTCAATTTCTAAATAGTTATCAATAGATATCTTTTAATAAGGGATATAAAGTAACTAAGAAAAATCTGGTGTTCTTTTGTTAAGTTGGACTCTCAATCCTTAAGACTTAGGAATTGAGTAGCATGTTTCTTTGGACATTTTAATCCAAACAATTGAAATATAGGAGACTTCTTCAAAATGGAAAGATCTGAAGAGGCCATTAGCTCTGGCTGAAGCATGAAGTTTTATTAACCCTAAAGTAGGGTCAGAGTCTCCAAGTATACGGGACAGATGTAGTGCAGCTGGTTTGCTGTGTCAGTAGCGATGTAGTGAGTGGTCGTGATCCCTGTGGATACTTAGAGACAGCTGGGAAAGTGTTTAAGGGAGTACAAAGGGGAAAAAGGGCCACTTCCAGACAGTGGTGTTTCCAACTTGATAGAAAACCTCTGAATTCCTGCTGTCCTGCTCTGCCACTCTGCAAGGTATTCATGATGTGCCTCAACCTGCTGACTCCCCAGTTGTTGATGGTGGAGTTTAGTTGTTGGGTCACTTTCTTCATGTGTTCCTCAGCCCTGCTAGGTTTGGGAAACTTTCCTGACGTCGACTGAAATGACTTCCATACCATGTTAACCATCTTGGTAGCTACAGCTTGAATGTTGGTGTCGCCCACAGCTGTTCTCCTATCTTGACTCTTCACTCATACGGATACCAGAGAAAACAAACACAAGAAACTAGGAACCTACTCAGCTACAGTGTTCTTTTAACCTTCTGAGGAAGTTTTACACACACAAACTGTGGGGGTGGGGGGTATAGTAGGGTCTCTCTTTGTAGCCCTGGCTGTCTAGAACTCACTGTGTAGACCAGCCTGGCCTCAAATGTAGAGATCTGTCTGTCTCCGCCTCCCAAGTGCTACTATTAAAGGTGTATACCACCACACCCAACATTTTTCTTAATTTCTTGATCTGCTGAAATTACCCTCTAGACCGTTGTCTCTAGGAATTACATGTCAGAAGGTTATTTTACTTATTTGGTACAGACACATTATAATTGTCTGTCTGTCACCCTTAATAGGCCAGTAAATTTTATTAGACTATAATTATCAGTTGATCTGGACATTTTTAAAAGCTTTTTGAGAAAAAGAAACTGTGTTTTGGTGACAGACCCTCTGATTTTGACTGACTGACTAGATTGTATTTCTGGCATTAAACTTTGATAGTTGTAATTACTATCAAACCATTATTCAGAAAGAAAAACCTCTCAGATGCCTGGCTGACTGAAGGCCATTGATGCTAAATATCCTACGTCATAGCAAATGCACTATCCCAAGGTCAGTTTTTATATTAAGAGTAATTCTATTTTGGACAGAGCTTCATGTAGCCCAGGCTGGCCTTTTAACTTGCTGTGTACCCAAAGATGACTTTGAGCTCCTGATGCTGCAACCTCTATCTCCCAAGTGCCAGAATACAGGTATACACCATCACACCTTCCAGTTAGCTTGTCTGTTTATTGACTGATAGGATTAATGAAAAAAATCAGAAGTAATTTTAAAAGGTTTAAAGATGCTAAAGGGGTATAGTGGCAAATGCCTGTAATCCTGGTACTTGGGAGGCAGAGACAGGTGGGCCAGAAACTCAGTATATGACAAATTAAAGGCTACCCTGGGCTACATGAGATTGTATGTCCATAAGTACAATAGTTAGTTTAAAGGCTTCTTTTCCGGATCTTTCTGATGTCTTATCAATATGGGAAGGATTCTTGTCTGGTGCCTTTTAACTTAGAAGACATTACAAAAGCCCAGAAACACTTCTGAAATGGTGGCATTTTCTTTTTCCTTGTGTAGAGCTAGGCACTAGCAGGTGAGTTTGCCCTCATTAATAAACATTAGAGAGAAGCAGCCAGCTAGGATGTCTTCCTCCAAGATGGTACACAGCAGAAAGTGGTAGTTGGTATTATTTAGGTTGGAAACACTGAAATCTTTATGTGGAAGCCCCACTTTGGAAGACACATTCCTGGAGGTTGATAAGTGCCCGTGGCCCTCTGTGGACAAAGGGATATGGTCTGTTGCTTGCCGGCAGTATCTGTCAGTGAATATTTAAAAATGTATCCCACAGTGGAGCCCCAAACCAGCTGGACACAAGTGCGGGTCTTCTCGTGGTGTTTTGGAATCTAGGTAGAAGCTGGTGTTCCCTGCACCACTGCTTGATTGGCCATGTGCCTTGGGCTCTACTCTGGGGAGAAGCTGCGTTTCACCCAGTGCTTTCATGGTATGTCATAGCATGTGCTCACTATTATATAGATATATATTTGCATATATAATATACATATTTCTAAGGTTAGTTTTTAAAACCAACTTTTCAATGCTAAAGTCTCCCCTCTAAGGACAAGTACTTTTAAAAGACTGGTATGTTTTTATGTGCTATTTCTGCTAGGATGATGCTAGAAATAGTCTTCAGTATAAACATTTTTGTTAGTAAATTTGGAAGAGCCATCATAAGGTGATCTTAGGAAAACTCCTTCCACTCCTAAGTTCATGTTCATTATTTTTATGACTAAATACTCCCCTGTATTGAGTGCCACATTTTATCTGTCATTCCATTCATGGATATTGGTTTTCTGATTTTTGCCTATTTCCAACAAAGCTGTGTGAGCATGTGTCTGTTTTTATGTGTTGGCCTGTTTTCCCTTCTCTTGGGAACGTACCTGGGGTGAATTTTTGATCACATGCATCTCTCTTTTGATCTGACGAATTGCCAGACTTTCAAAGGTGCCTTTACATTCCCGTAAGCAATGTGAATGTTACAGTCTGTCAATGTCCCCGTTAGCATTTGTTTTGTCTTATTTGACTCTCACCACCATGGAGGGCCGAATAAGTACATTTTGTTGTCAAGACTTTGTTTTTAGACTATAGCTTTGAGTTTGTCTTTTCACAGCAATTTATCAAAAAATCACTCTAAATGTGGGTTTTCCCTGGCCTTTGTGCATTCACAACTAGTCTTTGGAACTGTATCTTGGAAGTGCAGGAGATACACGATCCTGTCTATTGCTGTCACGCCCGGCCTGGAGCAGGGCACACTAGCCTTTGCTTCAGCAGCTCCTCTGCTCCATCTCCTTGAAGGGCAGACCAATGCATATGTCTTAGACCCTAACTATCAATGGTTTTCACTATTAAGAGTGCAAATCCACTTGCTTTGGGAATTCTGGCATGGGAAATTGGTCTAGCTTTTTCCCTCTTAGCTCCCTGCTCACAAGAATTTTCCTCCAGGTATCCATAGCAACCATTCCTCACAGATCTGTGTGGAAGAACTTTCCCTTTCCTTTTCCAAGTACAGCTGCTTTCTTGAGGACACAATGTGGATATCCTACTTTAAAACTTGGGCCTTTGGATTAAGCTTGTTGATGAAATCTATCACTTTTATAGGGCTGAAACAGTTGCAACCTAACGCCATCAAACTCATTATATCTTTATTGCACCCTCATCACTTCAGGCCTTTCTTGTGTTGATTCTTTCTTGAACTGAATATAGCCCAGGGAGACATGAGGATATTCATGAGTGTCCCGCCCGCTCCTGTTCCCAGGCACCAACTCACCAGAGGCAGCGAGTGTTAGTGAGCTGTGCAGTCATCAGCATACCCACTTACACAGTATTTCTACCACTCCAGAAAGCTTCCTTGTTTTTGTTTACAATTATTCCTGGTTCCCAGTGTTTGGAACCCTTGTCCTGCCCATTCTGCACAATTCACAGTCACTGATGATGCAGCCTTTGCATCTGACTTGCTTTCTCTAGTATGTTGTTTTCAAGATCTGCCCGTGTGATGTACTGTCAGCTCTGCTACCGAGTAGTGGTGGATTATATGGGCTTTTGCCACATTGGGTCTACTAGTGAACATTTAGATTAAACGTAGTATACTTTGTCTTTCTCAGCTGCAAAGGTCTGCTGTGTTACCTGCCATTGTGTTGTCCTTACTGTCCCTTTTGTACTTGCACATTTTTGCTTTTTAACATGATAGCATTCTAAAAGCTTTATTTACACGAGGTGGGTTTTTGTTTTGTTTTATAGCATACTGTCAACCATCAGATCTTTTTATTTTGAGATGGTGTCTCACGTTCTTGCTGAGACTAGGCTTGAACTTGTGATCCTTTCACTTTAACCTGAAGAGCTGAGGTTTTATTTTTTTTCCTAGTATTTCTTTTGTTGCTTTTTGTTGTTCTTTCTAGCACTTTTTTAAAAAAAAAATAATGTATCCTTTATTCATCTGTTTTGGGCCTCACTGTGTCGCCCAGGCTAGCCTCAGACAGACTGCAGTCCTCCATCCTCAGCCTCCCAAGTGTTGGGATTACAGGCATGAGCCAGCGTGTTCAGCCCTTTCTACACCTCCTGTAACTTCATGAGTAAAGGGCTCAATTCCATTGTAAGTGAGGAAACTGGCACAAAGAGACCATTTTGTGTCTTGAGAGACAATTAGTAAAGGCAGGACCTAGCGCTGGCTCGGGTCTGAGGATTCTAGGCCTGGAGCTGGCTTTTTCTTTTTTTTACCCCTTATCCTATGTCAAATTTTTTGCTGTTGTGACTACACAGTGCTTTGGCCTTTTGTTGATATCATTATCTCTACTAAACATTTTATTTGCTTCAGGCCCTTAAGAGCTTTTCAGCCCCTCAAGCACTCTAGATGTGTATTATGTAGATGTTTTGCTTTCCAACACTCCAAAATACTGATAGGCATAGAAGGCGAGAACGGCTGTAGCCAAACCTAGAGACAAAGGCGGTGACCAGTGGAGACGCATGCAGTGTGAGATGGACGCAGAGAGGCGGGCCCGCTCGAGGATTGTCGTAATGCTAGGTGGACTAACTGACCATGGTCTACTGGGGTGATTGTCATTTCAGCCCTTAGGCTGTCCTGCTCAAATACAAATATACTGTTCATGCTGCCACTCGACTACCGTGTCTCCCAGGAAATTGGCTAACCTGGCAGGCCAGTTTTTGTCCTCTTTACCATGCTTGGACATTCGCTAGCCTTTGACTTTCACATACCTGCAGATTATCAGATTGATGATCAATTCCACATTTGACAGGCCTACGGTATTAAATTGCCAATTTACCTTTCTGGAAATCATAAAATGTTTCCTGCCTTCAAATGTCTCCCCTTTTCCCAGGGTTCTGGCCTAAGTTCCCAGAGGCCTTGGAGTTTAGTTTATCTAGGTCAGAGGAATAGATGCTTTGCTTGAGCTGCAGCATGCCTCATCAAACTTGCTGATGAAAATGTCATTTGACACTTAGAAACGATGACCAAACCCTAAAGACTCTTTTTCCCCCTCCCTCCCCACAGACATTTTTTGATGAGCAGGCCCACAGTGGAGAAGAACACCTGCTGTGTCATTGTGCCAACCAGTGTTCAGGTCCCAGCAAGCTGCACATCCCTGATATGCCTAGGATCCCAGATCTGAGGGAAGCAGAGCCAAGATTGTTGGGGCTTCCTGGCTTCCAATCTAGCTATGGAAATGTGAGCCCGAGGTCCAAGGAGAGACCTTGCCGCAGAGAAATAGATGGAGGGGGATGCTTATGCCATCTGTCCTCTGTGTGTGTGTACTTGCTTGCAGACTTTTTTTTTTTAAACAGTTTTATGGGATATTTGTTCAACTATAATTTGAACCTTTTCTTCCTCACCAGTGTCAGCTTCCATCTCTTAACCTTCAGTGTTCTACTTGCTCTGAGAATAGCTAAAGGGGGCTTAGGTGTTTTGTATCTGACTCATTTGGAATTTCTTAAGGTGCACTGTAGCACTTTGATATCTGTCATGTAAGTGTCCGAATCTGCTCTGACTGAGGAGTCCTCCATACACTTCAACACTTTAGTTAGCATCTCTTTTAGCTCCAGAACTTTCTCCAGGTGTGCACTGAGAATTTCAGTTTTGGAGATGTGTCAGGCTAAGGTTTAGCTACCAGGGAACTTCCTAGCTCTCTGTATTGCAGTGGCTTGGGCCCTGTCCTTATAGCAGCATTCTCTTCGTCACAGACACATGGCCACATGGTTCACAAGCTTCTATGGGATGTGTCTCAGCCGTTTGATTAGAGAGGGCTTTGGGGGCTTATAGGCTGTGGGTAACTGTACCTCTGGCTGCAGATTACTCTAAGAGAGTCTCTTTTCACTTTTCCAGGTAACAAAGCCCATGGTTTCTTCTGACTCCTTTTCATCTGCTGATAGTTTCTTGAGCTTGGACTCTACTCTGTTCAAGGAGGGAAATGTGCACAAGCTGAACAAGGGTGTACAAGCTGGTAAATCCTTTGAATTTAAATTTTTTATTGATAGAAAAATGCCTTTTCAACATACTTAACTTCACTCATGATAAAGGATATAAAGATTAAAATTACCTGCCTACTCAGATGCTGTTTTTCATGTATTAATTGAAAAAAAAAAATCCAAGTTTATAAGCAAGAGTTGAGGGAAATAGGTGCCTTCATAACAGAGTGCTAAACAATTCAGGCCCAGTAAAAAGCAGTTCTTAACAAGTTTACTTGGGCCCAGTGTTTTCTGCTGTTGGAATTTGGCCATTAGATAGATATACTTAAATATGTACAAAATGCTAAGTGTAAAAAGTTGGGTTATTATTATAGCAGGAAATTTAAATCAACTTTGATAGCCATTGATAACAATGGTGGAATTAATTATTGTAGTTTCATAAAGGAAGTTTTATGGAATGAGCGAGTTCTAAGGGCTGGAGAGATGGTAAGAGCCCTGGTTGCTCTTGCAGAGGGCTTTGGTTCACTTCTCAATACACAAATGGAGGCTCACAAACACCTGTAATTCCAAGTCTAGGGAATCCAGTGTCTGCGGGCCCTGGACACATGGCACACAGACATACATGAAGACAACATTAATAGGGGCCTCACTCACCCCTAGACTTGGATAAGCCTCCCAGCCAGGCTCCCAGACTGCTCCCAGATGCATCTTTCTTTCCCCTCAGGTAACTTGGAGATTGTGAATGGTGCCAAAAAACACACTCGGGATGTTGGGATGACGTTCCCAACTCCCAATTCTAGTGAGGCCAGATTGGAAGAGGACAGTGATGTCACTTATGGGCCAGAAGAAAACGCCAAAGAGAAAAAGTTCCTTACCAATTATCTGCAGGCCAGAAACTTAAGGAAGAACAAGCCAAATCCCCATGAAGGTCAGTTGCTAACTCTGGGTGGCAGGGAGATGCGCAAAAGCCAGCTCTCAGTCTCTTGCAGCATTGAGCTCTTGCTTTTGAGGACTGTTGACTTCACCCACCTGCCACCAGCCACCACATTGGCATGTTTTGAAAGTAACTAGAACTTCATTTAGAGAATCCTACTGTTGTTTAAGACCAACTCAAGGGCACCCTAGGAGTGTCACCCCCACCAGATGAAGCCTGTGTAAGTCAACATTACATACATGTCTTTGACGTAGTTGGGTACAATTATTACAAAACAAAACCTTTCCATTTCTTCTCAAAAATATTAGGAGTCTCATGGTTTGTTCCTGTGGAAAATGGAAAGTCTGGATCTAAGAAGGAAAACGTGCCCAAGATTTACAGCTCTGGCATCTCCTGGTTTGAACCAGTGACTAAAACCAAACCCTGGAGGGAGCCACTGAGGGAACAGAACTGGCAGGAGAAAATCAGTCGTGGGTCCCTGGGAGGCCCAGGCCCAGGCCCAGGCCGAGAGAGTGGCCGGGTTTTTCTTAGGCCATTTGTCAGAGCAACCCTGCAGGTAGGTACTGTGACCTCAGGTTGGCTCTATACGTATGTGGGTTTGGCTGTGTGGCTGGCGTACTGGGCTTCAGTTGTCCCTCCATCCTCAGCATCTGAGGAGGAGAAGGGAGATTTCTGATACAGCCCTGCTCACCGTGTGCAATGTCAAGCCTGGTGTTGGGGTCAGCACCGCATTGTTCCAGGGCCTTGCAGTGTTACCCAAGTGCTTACCCCAGAGATCCCCCTTGGTAAGAAAATAATGATGGTTTTGTTTGAAGAGAATGAATTGTCCTCTGTGTCATAAATATTTGGAAGAGTTACAGATGACCCCACTTCAGGTCTCAGCTTTTCCCAAAGGCGTTCCTGTGCTTCCTGTGATTTCCCTGAGGGTGCCCTCCAAACCTCTGGGGCAGGCATTGTTTTCCTGGCCCTTGGGCCACGTCATTGCTGTGAGGCTTTTTCTCTCCCTTAGGAAGCGCTTCAGCTTCACAGACCTGACTTCATCTCTCGCTCTGGGGAGCGGATAAAGCGCCTGAAGTTACTAGTCCAGGAGAGGAAGCTACAGAACCTGTTCCAGAACGAGCGGGAGGCCCTATTCAACGCAGTGCGGCCCCTGCCTAGAAGAGGTACACCCACCCTGCCTTGCTGAGAGTGGCAGCCGCGCTGTGAAGAGCACTGCTGGATGCCAGGCCATGGCGAGGATGCCTACTGAGGCTCCTTAGCTGCTAGACTGGCCCGCCCTGGCATTTCACACATCTGTGACCCCATAAGCCAGTTCTGCAAGCCTTGTCACTGCATCTCTAAAGGAGATGCTGCCATAGGATGGTTCTTTCCCGAACTAGCCTTGTGTTCATTGTTTCTGAGTGAGATAGGAAAGAAATAGTGATGCACAGCCCTGTGAGGTCTGCCCAGCGGTGTTCTCACAGCACCTCTCTAAGAAAGGCACTGTATTAACACTCTGACTTCACAGGGGTAGTGAAGAGCTCACCCAAAGTTACACTCTTCTTAGTGCAAGAGCTGGGGCTTGTGCCAAGGCCTCTGTACCCTTAGTGGTTAGTTACACTGAGTGGCAAGTCTCAGCAAAGTAGAACAAGAAAGCTGTGAAAACAGAAAGCCCTGCCTGCAGCTAGCTACCAGCCTTTCCTGTCAGCCAGCTTGTGCTTGGTGCACCCTGTGGCTGCCACGGCCAGTCTAGGCTGTGGCCACAATCCCCTGATGCAGTTCAGGCTTGGGCCTTGCTCTTTCTTTACTCAGTTCCCCGTATTGCCAGCTCAAGTCAGGGCCCAGGGGCAGCAGCTCCTCGGCCCCGCCTTCCACGCCACAGCTCTCCTTACGCACACTGGCTCACTATCCACTAATAAAGCTCTTTTCTTGTCTAGTCTGCCTGGCCATCCAGAAGAACAAGCCTATTGGAAAGAAGGAAATGATGCAGAGGACCAAGCGGTAAGTCTGAAAGAGTAAAGGTAATCCTGCAGCTTTAGCAGGCCGCCAGCAGCAGGGGTGCTGCTGCCCAGCACACCCCCCCCCCAGAAGCCCGTGAGGTTAGCTGTGCAGTTGCTTGTCACAGCACAGGAAAGGAAGAGAAGAATAGACGATAAGCATTCGAGTGGTTCCTGTTTAAAAGGGGAAGGAGAATGCCTGGGAGTGAGCTTGTTTCATTAGAAATCTGGATGAAATGAAAAGATATTTTGGAATAAAAGTAATTATTTATCTTGGGTCACCTTCTTTATCTTAGCAATCTCACTTATAGGAATTTCTCCAGCGGAGTAAGAAGCGATGGATTGCTCTCTGTGACGGTAGCTTCAGAAGCAGTTTCAGACCACTGCTGCACTGGCAGTCTTCTAAAAAGAGTGCCTTTGTTTTCGGAGCTTTGTAGATCTGTCCAGACCTGTGCATGCATAAAATAGTTTTCTAAGTTGCAAAAGAATTGCTAATAGTGGTTACCTTTGGGAAACAAAAGCTGAATGGCTGGGCTGCATAGATGTGAGAGACCAGGTTTTTTATATTGTTTGGGTTTTTGCGGGCGTGGGGTGGGCTGGTTGTTGTTGATTTTTAAGGTTGGTTTATTTTTATTTTGTGTGCTTGAATGTTTTGTCTGCATATGTGTAAGTATACTACATGCATGCAGTGCCCTCAGAGTCCAAAAGAGGGCATTGGATTTCCTGGAGTTTGAGTTACAGACAGTTGTGAGCTGCCACACCAGTGCTGGGAATTGAACCCAGGTCCTCTCTGCAAGAGCATCTGTGCCCTCAACCGCTAAGACTGAGCCATTTCTTCAGGCCAGTTTTTCACGGAGTCTTTGTGAATCTTGTGCTGTTACAAGCATTGTCTACTCACTAATTAATCAGTTTGATGAACACATATGTTGATGGTGAGAATGCCTTTGAAAAGCGAGGTGATATTTTCTAAGGGAGCAACAGGAGCCAGCTTTAGTGAGAAGTCATGTAGCTGTGTGGTACTTGTGAAGTAATGGGTTGTTTGGTTGTTTTTTTTTTTTGAGACAGGGTTTCTTTGTGTAGCCTTGGCTGTCCTGGACTCACTTTGTAGACCAGGCTGGCCTCGAACTCACAGTGATCCGCCTGCCTCTGCCTCCCGAGTGCTGGGATTAAAGGCATGCCTGGCTTGTTTGTTTGCTTTTAATCAATGTTGGTTTGTTTGAGACAAATGTGTGTAGCCTTGGCTGGCTTGGAATTTGCTCTGTAGACCAGGTTGGCCTGCAGCTCCCAGAGACCCTCCTGTTTCTGCCTGCACTTCCAGAGTGCTGGGTTAAAGGTGTTTGCTGCCACTATCAGCACTGCTTCCTTTTTTATGAGGATCTTGTTTTTTGAATTATAAAAATCTTTGGGGAAAAAAGTAGAAGAAAATAAATATTACTCAAACATCTTCCCTCCATCCTACAGATACTTGTCTTGTTTCTAGGAGTGGGATTTACAGTATCCTGTGCAGCATACTTCCCCTAAATAGTGGGTTATACTGTGTGTAGGTTTGACTCCCGCTTTCTCTTATTCACCATCATATTATAGACATGTCCCCATACCATTAAACATCGCTTGAAACATGTTCTGCTTTATGATCCTTACATTATATTGTTTATTTTTTTGTTGGGAATTTAGACGCTTTTTCAATCAGAGTCAAGTTTTCAAATGCATATTGACTGGGCTTCTTCAGCTTGAAGTTAGGGGCACTCAACCCTATATAGGACGAAGCGTCATTTTTCACACGACTGTAAGACCTGAGCTCACCCCAGGCTTGCCTTTCCTGCTTCCTGCCTGTACTCTGGACCACAGCTCTGTGAACTCCGTTTCTACCAGTGTACATCTCCCCAACGTGATACCCGCCTGAACTCCTCTCGGGAGCTTGTCTGCCCTTTCCTCAGAATAAGTTTCTCTTCTCTGCACTCTGTGGTATTTCACAGCGGCAACTGTTCTAGGACTTGCCTTTATTTTCCTGTGTTTTCAATACAACAGCAACTGAAACTGCTAGAGTCAACACACATCAAGATGCAGGGATACGCAAAGGCTTTCTGAAAAGCACGAGAGTGAGTCCTAACACTTGGCTATGGGATCTCATGAAATTAAAGCTTCTTACAGCAAAGAAGCAGCAGAGGGAGGAGACGGCCTGCTCTGCATCTGTTAGGTGTTCTCCTACTGAGAGCCTACTGTTCCTGAGGGGTGAAGTCTCTCCTGGTGGCAGCCATGGTGCCAGGAGCAGGCCGCTGGCTGACCTGTCACATAGAGTGTGAACAGGAAATGGGTTCAAGCGCAAGACCCATCTCTAGTGATCATTTCTTCAGCGATGTTCCACAGCCTTGCCAAACAGTACCAGCAACAGTGTCAGGCATGCGGGACAAGGGGGCATTCCACAACACCACCCAACAGAGGATTATTGTGTAGAATCTATAGAGAACTCAAAAGGTTAAATAAATTAAGAGGATCGTCGAGCCATTAAAAGCCATTAATGAACTAAATAGACAGTTCTCAATATTTGAAAATGTGTTCACATCAAAACTTTTTTGCAATTCCATCTCACTCCAGACAGAATGGCTAGTGTCAAGGAACAAATGAGAACAAATGCTGGTGAGGGCGTGGAAAAAGGAAGTGTACTGTGGGTGGGAGCGTAAACTGCTGCAGGCACTGAAGACTCAGTGTAAAGTTTCTCAGAACAAAAACAACAAACCTTGAAAATAAAACTATCGTATGACCCAGCGATACCACTTGTGTGTGTGCACCTGGAGGGCTTTATGTCAGCGCGTCACAGAGATGCTTCCACATTCATGTGTATTGCAGCAGTATTCACAGTGGCCAGGAAGCAGCCTTGAGGGAAGGGGAGAATGAAGGCGACTAAAGAGTGTGTGCGTCATGAGGGCAGAAAGGGGCACTATTGGGAAATAAGGGGACCAGCAACAGGAGTAGAGCGATGAGTGCAACTGCAGCTGTTTTCTCCCCCATCCCACCTCCTGAAATAACCACTCCAAGTCTTTGTATTTATGAACAAATGCCTAGGCCGTGAGCTTCGGCTCATTCCCTGACTAGATCACAACTTAATTATGTGTGCCGCGTGGCTGGTTACCTCTCCAGTTTCACGCATCCATCTTGTTCAGAGTCTCAGGCGAATCTCTCGCCTCTCACCATATCCCATCGTTTATCTCTCTCCCTGTTGGAACTCCCACCTGGTACACGTACTGCTTCCACAGATGAGGAGGGCAGATAACATAACGGGGGTTGGGGATTTAGCTCGGTGGTAGAGCGCTTGCCTAGCAAGCACAAGGCCGTGGGTTTGGTCCTTGGCTCTGGGGGGAAAAGGAAAGCACAATGACATAGATGTGTGACAAGGTCACAGTGATGTCCATTTCTTTGTGTGCTAGCCAAAATACTCATGTTAAAAATACAGTGTGAGCTGGATATGGTGTTGCGTACCTATGTAATTCCAGCATTTAGTAAGCTAAGGCTAGACTGAGTTCCAGACTGGCCTGGAGTTCCTCAAGTCAATCCCGATGTATGCATACAGAAAGGTATGTGTCTGTGTGCATGTACGTGTGGACTCAGTAATACCTATTTGTTATAGTAAAACTATACAGTTTTGCATATAGTGTGGAAAACAGAATTTTACCTACTCCCTCTATTCTTTTTCTGGAAATAAGCACAATTATCAGTGTTTTATATTCTGTGGGTACCCCAGGCTAGGCTGTCTACATCCATGGACTTGGGTGCTCAACAGGGGCTGGCCCTGTCTAGATGCTGGATGCCTGTGCAGCATAGAGCCAGAGGTGTGGGGAGAGCCATTGCCTACCTTCATGCCTGATCACCTTTCTGTCTTTCTTTCTGTCTTTCCCCTCATGCCACTTCTAAGGATTTATGAGCAGCTTCCAGAAGTGACAAAGAAGAGAGAGGAGGAGAAACGGAAATCAGACTATAAATCCTACCGACTGCGAGCTCAGAACTATAAAATGGTTAGTTGAGCCGACACTGTCCCAGGAGGCGTGGATCAGGCTTATGAGCAGAGGGAAACAGCCTGACTCATGCTTTTGAGAAGTAGAGTGACTGTTTGAGTGCTGAGAGTTCAAACACAGGCCACTGTGATTAGCCTTCAACTCAAGAGCTAGCTGTGAGCCACTCTCCATGAGGCTGCAGCTAAATCAGACCTCACACAGACAATTTAGCCCTTATAGCTGAACTGCACCAGACTTGTGATGCCCTGTGGGAAGTCTCTAGAACTGTCTAAATACACTGAACAATGTCAGAGTCATCAGGGAGTGAGGGCTAGGCAGTGGAGCCTGCCAAGAACCTCCTAGGGCAAATTTTCTTAGAAGCCACACTGGCCCCTGGCTTGGAGGGTCCTGTCCTTCGCAGTGCTCTTCTCTTCCCAGGCTGCCCACTGTACTTCAGAGGACTCCAGAAGTCAGAAGCTGAATACCAGACAGGCTAGTATGAGATTTGAACACTGTCTGAGCACCCAGGAGTCTGGGCAGGGAGACCCTGGGAACTGCATAGCCTGCCTGCTGTGTTAGCGTCACTGAGGCCCTTGCTGTGCTTGGGTACTGTCAGTGATGGGCTGCTCAGTCTATCAGCATTCTAGATTATCTGTTTCTATGGAGAAGTAATAGGCGTTGCTTATAGACCATCTTTCCAAAACACTCCAGGAAACACATTTTCCTAATTGCCACCGTGGGTAGGTGAGTAACATGGACAGTCGTTGGAGTCTCTTGAGCAGTGAGCTGAGGTGAGGCTGTCCAGCTACCTGTGACATTACTGCACGTGACTTCTTTCCTGTGTTTTCTTCCACAGAGGGTAACCAATCAGCTCCTGGGGAGAAAAGTGCCGTGGGACTGACGTGAGACTACTCAGAGCCTGGGAATACTGTGTTATAAGCCCAAAGAAGCTAATTTATACTTTAATGAGTATGGTTTAATAAAATTTTGTCTTTGTCTCCGTGTAGTTTAGTAGCTGTGGGGTCTGGGGCTGCAGCATGGCAGCTGGTGGTT
Organism: Acomys percivali; assembly: GCA_907169655.1. NCBI lineage: Eukaryota > Metazoa > Chordata > Mammalia > Rodentia > Muridae > Acomys > Acomys percivali. The sequence continues at coordinate 55,614,506 of OU015745.1, read as the reverse complement.
TGGAAGCAGGCTTCCCTCCCTCTGCTGAGGTCTTGCTCGCGGCTATGCCTTAGGGCTTCACTCATAGCGAAGCAAGCAGCAGAAGGTAATTTCTTTCCCATCTGGGGAGGAGCAGGGAGCTGGGCAGCATCTGCCCTGCTGTGTAAGACATGGGCTCACAGAATGGAGTCAGAGCTTGCTGTGGTGAAGTCTGCCCCTGCTCATCCTGGGCTTGTTTGGAATGTCTGGTCCATGGCCGCACATCACTAGAGTCTCCCCAGAAGGCTCCCAGCCTTCTTCAGCCAGTCTTCCTCCACTCTCTCATTTGTGGAATTGAAGCCTCAGACCCTCCCATCATCTCACATGAAACGGCATTCACAACATAGAACGACTTCTGGAAGAGAAGTGTTGTCAAGATTGCCACACTGCTGTTAGCCAGTGCCTGGGCACAACACAGAAACGTTTCTTCCCGGGAACTTGGGATCACAGCTAAAGCCCAAAGCCTCTGAGGAAGGAAGACACTGTAAATTCAGCCGACACCTCCCACCCCTACAATGCTAGGTCCAGCCAGACCAGTGGCCAGCTCAGAAAGATACCAGGAAGCTGCAGAGAAGGATGCCTTTCTTCCTGAGTCAGGTGCAGTCACCTGTAAAATGAGAACGCCAGCAGCTCTGAAACCTTTGAGCTCCAAAAGGCTACGACTTCCTGCTTCGTGGGTTACTATTCAGAGTAGAGATAGAAAGCAATGGTTGGCTCAAAGCCCAGTTTACAAGACAGCTTAGGCAGGGTGGAAATACTGAATATGATTGCTTGGTCCCAGCACAGGATTGTTTGTTCAGATGCCCTGGCCGAACATTCAGGTCTGGCACCTGGGGGTGCATGGAAACAGGATGAGGGAGCAGTTCTTGGAGCTGGAGCCTCCCTGCCCATGTGAGCCGAAGTCTTTTGTAGGCTTATACTTACGCTACCTGCAGTCTGTCAGCTCCCAGATCGCAAGGTGGCTTCCCTACTGTGCATAGATCCATCTGTGCTCAGACTTCACTCCTCTGCTCCCTCTGCAGCCACACGCTTGTCTTGACAGTGCTGTCAGGCTCACAGAGACCCATGCCTACCTCTCACTCTGCTGCAAGCCCAGGCCAGGGCTGCACACCTCCTGCTTCTCACTGGATTCACTCTAGAACCACTTGCTCACTGTCTACTTAGAGGGCTCAGCACAGCCCAATCCTGCAGTGGCCACTAGGGCCTACAGTTGGGAGTGAGGGTATGGGTGAAGAGGACAAAATTTCAGTGTGAACCCAGGCCTGGTAGGGTGGAAGTACTCATTAAGTAGCCCAGGCTGGCCTCCCAAATGCTGGGATTACAGGCATGTCAAATCACGCCTGACATCATGAAGTCTATTTGTGTCTCAAGTGATTGCCCAGCTATGAAATCAGACTAGTCTGCATCATTAGTGTGCCTGCTAGGAGCTAGATAGTTTTAGCCTCTGTGGCTATTTGCATATAACAATCTCCCAGGTGATCACAGGACACTTGCCAGGCCAGACTGGGCAGGGAGCCCACAGGGGAAAAGCTCTACAAAACAGTGTTGGCTTCCAATAGCCCTCCAGAGCCCCTTTGCAGCCCTGTAAGAGGAACATCCCCATCTTAGGAAAGGGCGTCTCCATCACTCCCTAAAGAGGCCGTTTTCCAAGTCTGACCCAGTCCCATCGGTTGGCTGCTTGTTTCTCTTTGTGTGTTTTGTTGCTGTTAAGGGATTACATTTCTAAGGAATGTAGGTAGTCTGAGCAGCAGTGCCCTGAGTTCCTTCCTAACTTTCAGAGAGCTAAGAAATACCCAGGGGTCCATGCGTGAGAGAGAGAGAGAGAGAGAGAGAGAGAGAGAGAGAGAGAGAGAGAGAGAGAGAGAGAGAGAGAGAGAGAGAGAGAGAGAGAGAGAGGTTTCCTTCCTGAATTGCCCACTGAAGTGCTCTAGGAAGACAAACATCGTTGTCTTACAAGCTCTTGCATAGCATGTAGCTCATGGTTGGGTCAGTAGGACTCTGTGGAGTGGTTCACAGAGAGTGATCAATCCAGATTAGCAGGAAGAGGGTAACAGTGAACTTGAATAACTGGTATACAAAAAACAAAAACCTAGTGGAAGAATGAGAAACCAGTTTTATGTAGCTCAGCTTAAACCAAGCACAGAATATTGCTGTGGTGATCAAGCGTCCTGGCTTTGGAATCTAGGAGATATGCCTTGGGTATGTCTTCAGAGGCATTTCCAGAGCTGTCTAAGTGAGATGGGTGAAGAATGTGGGTGACACCATCCCACGGGCTGGAGTTGCAGCTGAATAAAAAGCAAGCTGAGCACCATAGGGCATCTTTGCTTTCTCTCTGTGGACTTGTGTACCTGCCTGTCCACCCAGCCACCACATACTTCTGCCATCACAGCCAAACCCACACGCCCCAACATGCCTTCCTCCAAACAGTAGACTGTACCCTCAAATGTTGAGCTCAAACAAACCCTGGCGTTCCTTCTCAGCTGTTTGATCACAGAAGTAAGACAATAGCTTATACCCCAAGTAGCAGTGTGCAAGTAGGGACTGTGCACATGGGTGTAGACACTCGACACTTCTTCTCAGCCTCACTGATGAGCAGGCAGCAAACAAGCCGTGATGGAACAGTTGAGGAGCCACAAGAATCCTTTACAGAAGGGCAGGTGACTATACTGGAGTACAGGGGATGTTCTACCCACCAGACCCACAGGCTTTAATAGATGTACGTGCTTTTTATAAAACCTAAACTAGAGCTTGGTAAATGGCTCATTAAGTGAAGTGTTTGCCGTATAGCACGAGGACCCAAGTTCAACCCCCAGTACCTACATAAAAGGCTGGGGCAGTGTTTGCTGTAATCCCTGTGTTGTGGAGCTGACAGGCATATCTCAGAAGCTTGATGGCCAGCCCACCTAGATTAGCTCCAGGTTCAGTGGGAGATCCTGTCCAAAAACTGAAGTGGTGGTCTGGAGAGATGGCTCAGTGGCTGAGAGGTCTAGGTACCCTTCCAGAGGAGCCATGCTTCATTCCCAGCACCTATATGACACCTCACAAGTGTATAGCTCCAGTCTCAGAGGATCCAACACCTCACCTCCGGGAGCACTGCCTGGTCATGGTGCACAAACATACATACAAGCAAACACCCATACAAATAAAGTTAAAAAATATTTTGAGTATCACAAAAGTTTATTTAGCAAGTTTCATATGAAAACATGTATGACCTGATGGTACATTGTAGTCAAACAGGCCCCTTGAAGAGGGATGTGAGCTCCATTGAAGGGCTATTGTTTAGACTTCTAGCATCAGTGTGACCCTTAGTCACAAGATTCATTGAGATCAAAGTACCATGGTATTCCTTGTTCATGTCTGCCACCATTCAACTTCTTATTCATAAATGTCCTCCACTCTGGCAGGTGGGTCTTATTCACAGCAGGAGAGGGTGGCCTCACACTTACACACATGGCAGACTCTTTAAACATGAAGTAGGGAGCAATTGAGGATGATACCTGACATTGACCTCTAGCCCCCACACTCACACCAATCCATAGGCACCTGCATGTACATGTGTGTGTGCACACACATACACAAACGTACATACACGCAAATATGCATACACACCACACACACACACACACAGTGGGGGATAATTGCAGCACACGTAACCAACAAAAGATTTGTATGCAGAATATATAAAGAGCACATATGAGTCAACTTTCAAAATTGGCAATGTAGGAAATTAGCTAAATAACAGACAAAGGCAATTTCACAGAACATCTGAACCCTAAATGTGGAAAGTTTTCCTGCTTTGGTCAAGTGCACACTAAAAATAAAAAATAAAAATAAAAAAAAAAAACACCCTTTTTTTGCTCAGTGGATTGGCAAATCTGACACGCAAGAGTTGGCCAGGAAAGGTGGGATAAAGAGGCATTCAAGTACCGCTTGAGCAAATGTGCAATCACTAAGAACAGCTGAGTTCCGGGACACTGCACCCCACTGCTCATCCAGAAAGGTTTAAGGCAAGGGCTTCATAGTATAGCAATGAGCAGGGACAGCTCACATCTTTTCACAGGAGACTCGGTTATGACAAGGGGTATAAAGAATTCTAGGTAGGAAAATTAATTAGAAACAATGCAGAATACGTTCAAAAGCTGGGAGACTGAGTAGGAGAATCATTAGCTTGAGGTTATTCTGGGCTACAAGGATAGATAGAGTGTCAATAGATTAAATAAAGTTAAACAAGCAAAGGGAAGTATTGCTTAGGGACATGTGGACACATAATAGACAAAATAGATAGAAAGATGATTGATAGATACATGATATGTACATGTATGTTACAATATATGATATCATAATGGAGCCAAGGGAGTGTGGGAGCAATAGCTCAGTGGTTAAAAGTACTTGCTGTTCTTTTTTTTTTTTAAATTAATTTATTCTTGTTACATCTCAATGGTTATCCCATCCCTTGTATCCTCCCATTCTTCCCTCCCTCCCATTTTCCCCTTATTCCCCTCCCCTATGACTGTTCCTGAGGGGGATTTTTCTCCCCCTGTATATGCTCATAGGGTATCAAGTCTCTTCTCGGTGACCTGCTGTCCTTCCTCTGAGTGCCACCAGGTCTCCCCATCCAGGGGACATGGTCAAATGTGAGGCACCAGAGTACGTGAGAAAGTCATAGCCCACTCTCCACTCAGAAGACATAGATTTGGTTCCCAGCACCCACATGACACCTCACACCATCTATAACTCCAGTTCCTGGTATTTCAATGCCCTCTTCTGGCCTCCAGACACATGATGCATATACACATACCCAGCCAAGACACTCATACACAAAGAAGTAAATTTAAAAATACAATTTATAGATACATAATAAAGCTTCATTGGTTAACTAAGGCCCTATGAATATAGTGAATGCCTTTCAAGGGAAGAGGAAATGCAAAAATCAGGAATTCCAAGAGATTATAAATCAAGCAAAAACAATGAAAAAAGACAAAAACATACTCTTGATCAGAGAGAAGAAAAATCTAAACGCTTCCAAAATGAAAACAAGATAGAAATGAGAAAGGGAGGAAAGGAGGCAGAAACAGAAGGCAAGAAGGCAGGGGAAGGTGGTGTGCCTGGGGCAGTGGGGAAGGGGTACCTGGGGCAGTGGGGGACAGGTGGCTGTGTGACTCTCCCAGACACTGAAGGGGTGGGCACAGCAGGTGAACTGGGAAGAACCCAGTGCAGGCTTTGCTTTCAGTGCTGGATATGGTGGCACATGCCTGCAATCCCAGGCTGAGGCGGGAAGAAAGCAAGTTTGAGGAGCTGAGTCCCCTGCCCCTGTCTTCTTGCTTGCCTTTCTGTGTTTCAACCAGGGAGGCAAGGCCTGCAGCTTCCCCTGCCCACTGAGAGCCCTCCATGTCCACCACACATGCAGCTCCAACACAGTTGCCCAACACAGTCACCAAAACACCTGGCCACCTCTGCATGCCTCCAGGTAAGGGCTCCAAGGTGTTCACTGTCACTCCCACCCCCTTCTCACAATGCCCCCGACCCCCACCCCATGCACCATTTGAGTTCCTCAGACACCACACATACCATACATACCCTTCTGAATGAGCCACAGGTTTTAGGTTTTGGGTTAAAGTTGAGGCTTCTTTGCCTTTCTGGTTTCTAGTCCCCACAGGCAAGGACTGCTCATCTCTGTGTGGCAGGGGCTTGTAGCAAGCAGCCTATGCCCCCTTCCTTCACTCAGGTGCAACAGAGAGGGGGCACTAAGTGCAAGAGAGGAGCCCCACCTTAACCCTCTCCTGCAGTGTCTTTGTTTCACCCAAGCTCTAGACCGATAGCCTGCAGAAACCTTATCAGGCTAATTTTAAAATAAAATAAAATAAAATTGCTTTAACATTAGCTTTTTTTTTTTTTTTTTTTTTAAGATAACATCTCATTGTGTTGCTAAAGCTGACCTCAAACTCACAATCTTCATGCCTTGTCCAGCCATCCTGGTAAAATTAAACTGGGTCCTCTCCACTGAGTGCTTTCACATTGATTTTATTCAATAGAATAGTCAGGCCTGGAGCACTTCTTGCTCTTCCAGAGAACCTGGGTTCAATTCCCAGCACCCCGTATGATGGCTCACAGCAGTTCCAGGGGAATCTGACATCCTAACCAGACCTTCATTTGACACAAAACCACAGCTCTCATCTTAAAAGAATAAGAAGTAGTTTATTCTGGAGTCATTTGGGATGAACATGGCCTGGAAACACCAATTTAAATTACCCCAAATTCAGCTGGGTGTGGTGGCGCATGCCTTTAATCCCAGCACTCCGGAGGCAGAGGCAGATGGATCGCTGTGAGTTCAAGGCCAGCCTGGTCTACAAAGTGAGTCCAGGACAGCCAAGGCTAACACAGAGAAACCCTGTCTCGAAAAACCAAAAAATAAAATAAAATATAAATATAAATAAATAAATAAAAATAAAATAAATCACCTCAAATTCCATATTCCAAAGGGAGAACGGTTTCATGAAACATTTGTAATTTTCCAGAATAAAGAAAACAAGTTTAAAATACATAGGTGGGTATATCAGTGTGGTGGGGAAGGCTTGACTATAGGCTGCAGACATTCTGACAGCACTCTTAGCTTTGGGGTTGGGGGAAGCTAGGGGTCTGATAAGTCAATAGATTCTAAAATACTTTTAGCTATTAATTACAAGACGTTAATTCAAAACAGGCGGACAAGGGATGGCCATTCTGAGGGCTAGAACTAGCCCAAGATAAGATGGCAACAGTCCGATACCTACACAGTGCTGAAGTTTTGATTTGTCAGTCAGACTGCAGCCACAGCTTCTTTTCAGGAGCTTTTACTCACAGGACTCATGTGCTGCACCTACGTACAGGCAGGCAAAATACCCTTACACATAAAGTAAAATCAAATGAATTATTGCTAAAATGGTTAACCAACAGCTTGTCATGCGTGCAAAAAGTAGCTTCCAGATGTGCCTCCCTCTCAACTCCTAATGACTTTAGTTTAAAATTAACTATCTCTATTTCATTTTAAGTGTATTTTTCTTTTTCATAGACTTAACAATTGTTTCCATGTTTTCAAACAAATGAATTCTTGTCAAACAATAGAAACAATGGCAGAGTCTACCAACATATGGACGAATAAATATGGCTCATACATGCACAGGCCAGAGATTAATAATTAGCCCTTTCTGCGTGTATATTTGTGTACATTGTATATGCACAAGTGTGTGTGTGTGTGTGTGTGCATATGGAAGCCAGAAGTTAACACTGGCTACTCTAAGTGATTTGAATGAGAATCGTCACCACAGGCTCATATATTTGAATGCTTGGTGCTCAGCTCATGGAACTGTTTAGGAAGGATTAAGAGGTGTGATCTTGTTGGAAGAAGTGTGTCACTGGGTGGTGGGCTTTGGTATTTCAAAAGCCTATGCCATTCCCAGTTATCTGTTTCTCTTTGTCTGCCTCCTACATTTTGGATAAGTATGTAGGCTCTTAGCTGCAGTGCCATGGCCTCCTCTCTGCTTTCGTACCCCCTGTCATGATAGCCATGGACTCTCACCCTCAGGAACTATAAGTGAGACCCCCCAATAAATTCTTTTTTTTTTTTTTTTGGTTGGTTGGTTCGTTGGTTGGTTGGTTTTTCCGAGACAAGGTTTCTCTGTGTAGCCTTGGCTGTCCTGGACTCACTTTGTAGACCAGGCTGGCCTTGAACTCACAGTGATCTGCCTGCCTCTAGCTTTCAAGGGCTGGGATTAAAGGCGTGCGCCACCACTGCCCGGCTCAATAAACTCTTTTATAGGCTGCCTTGGTCACGGTGTTTTGTTACAGCAATAGAAGAGTAAGACAGCTTTTCACCTTTTATTAATTGAAGCCAGAGCTTACTGACTTGGCTGTCTACCTATTCATCTTGTTCTTGGGATTCCCTGTCCTTACATCCCCAAAACTGGCATTAAAAGTGGTTCACCATGCCAACTCAGCCTTTATATGGGTGTTAGAAATTCAAATTCTGGTCTTCAAGCTAAAAAAAAAATAAGGTAGAGAGTCAGGCATGGTGGTGCACAACTTTTATCCCAGCATTTGGGATGCAGAAGAAGAGTTCAGGAACACCCTGGTCTACATAGCCAGCTCCAGGACATCTAGGGGTACATGTACATGCCTGGCATGCCCCAGGGCCTGGCTTTAACCCCATTAATACACACATATCCATAAGTACATTGTGATACATGCTACAACATATATGAGCCTCAAAAACATTATGCTAAGCAAAGTGAAGGAATCCAGACACAAAAGGGCAAGCACTCTGACTCCACTCACATGGGATGCAGGTAAAGCATATTAGTAAAAGTAGCAGGAAGCAGACATTAACAAGGGCTGAGCCGGGAGAAGATGGAGTTACTTATTGTTAGTGCCCACTGATGAAAAGTGGACGCTGGACATAATTGCTTAACACTACAATTGTAATTAGTACCACCAAATTGCACAATTAAAAGTGTCTTAACAGTTGCATGGGCAAAGAAGAAATGCCCTCCCCTCCTCACCCCTTGCCGCCTGAAGCAGGCAGCTGTGTGAGCTGGCCCCGACATCATGAGAGCTGGAGAGCTGTCCCTGCCCCTCACCAGCTGCAGCACTCTGGAGAGCTGGCCTTTCACTTCACCTGGGCAGCACAGGAGAGCTGGCCTTTGTGGCAAAGTCACTGGTGAGCCAGCCCCCAAGGGCATGAGAACAGGAGAGCTGACCCTTGCTGGCTGAGGCATTGGGTGAGGTAGCCAGGGCAGTGCTGGAGAGCTGGCCCTGGTGGTGTGGGTACCGGAGAGCTGGCAAACTGACCTACTCATCTGCCTCCAGGACAGATCCAGAACTTTGCGTTGGCCCACCCCAGCATCTACCACATCCATGTTCTGCTGGAGCACATGAAAAGACCACTGCAGGACCTCCATGACACAGGGCAACAACAGAAGAGTCCCCATGAGGATCCAGTACTGATGGTGTAACAGAAACCAGAGGCCACCAATGACTCATTGCAATGAGCATTTTCAAGTAAAGATGCGTGGACAAAAGGGTATACTGTGTGGCACACTACAACTTCCACTTCAAGATTTTTAAAAACAGTATTTTATTTTACTTTCTTTTGTGGGAGAGGTTGCAAAGGTGGAAGGCAGCTATGAAGGGGCAGAGAGATGAGTGGGATTGGGGTGCATGATATCAAATTCACAAAGAATCTATAAAAAGCTTTTAAGACTGTCTTGGCAGCTCTCAGCTCCTCCCTCTTCCAGAGACAGCTGCATCTTCTCATGCAGTGCCATCCTCATCCCTTAGACACGATGGTGAAGGCCAGAGTGAACGGATTTGGCCATATTGGGCTCCTGGTTATCAGGGCTGCATGCTCATCTGGTAAGGTGGAGATTGTTATCATCAGTGACCCTTTCATTGACCTCACAGTCTATACGTGTCCCAGTATGACTCTACCCACACCAAGTTCAGTGACACAGGCAAGGCTGACAATAGGAAGCTTGACATCAACGGGAAGCCCATCTCCATCTTCCAGGAGCGAGATCCCGCTAACATCAATGGGGTGATGCTGGTGTGTACTATGTTGTGGAGTCTACTAGTGTATTCATCACCATGGAGAAGGCTGGGGCCCACTTGAAGGGTGGGGCCAAAAGGGTCATCATCTCTGACCCTTCTGCCTATGGCCCCATGATCACAGTGATGGTTGTGAACTATGAGAAGTAAGATGACTCACTCAAGATTGTCAGCAATGCTTCCTGTACCACCAAGTGCTTAGCCCCCATGGCCAAGGTCATCCATGACAACTTTGGTCATGATGGCATCATGACCATAGTCCATGCCATCACTGGTACCCAGGAGACTGTGGATGGCCCCTTTAGAAAGCTGTGGCATGATGGCTGTGGGGCTGCCCAGAACATCCCTTCATCCACTTGGTGCTGCCAAGGCTGTGGGCAAGATCATCCCAGAGCTGAACGGGATGCTCCCTGACATGGCCTTCTGTGTTCCTACCCCCAGTGTGTCCATCGTGGATCTGACATGCCTCTTGGAGAAAGCTGCCAAGTATAATGAAATCAAGAAGATGGTGAAGCAGACATCCGAGGACCGACTAAAGGGCATCCTGGGCAACACTAAAGACCAGGTTGTCTCCTGTGGCTTTAACAGGGACTCCTACTCTTTTACTTTTGATGCTGGGGCTGGCATTGCTCACAATGATAAATTTGTAAAGCTCATTTCCTGGTGTGACAATGAATACAGCTAGAGCAACAGAGTGCTGGACCTCATGGCCTACATTGCCCTAAGGAGTAAAGAGCCCCGGACCACCCACCCCAGCAAAGACATGAGCACAAGAGACAGGCCCTCAGCTGCTGAGGAGTCCCTGTCCCAACTCAGTCCCCAACACTAAGCATCTCCCTCAAAGTCTCCATCCCAGACCCCCAGAATAACGGGGAGAGGCCCAGGGAGCCCTACTCTCTTGAATGCCATCAATAGAGTTCACTGCCCCCGCCTCCCAAATGTCTTAGCAGGTAGAGGCATGTACCACCAAGTCTGACAACATGAGTTTGACCCCTTGGCCCACAACTGTGGAAGGAGAGAAGTGACTCCCACAGCTGTTCTTTGATCTCCACACAGGCACACACTTATACACATACTCTCTCACACAGGCAGAAAAATCAATAAATCAACAAATCGATAAAGCCAGGCGCTGGTGGTGCACACCTTTAATCCCAGCAGAGGCAGGCAGATCTCTGTCAGTTCAAGGCCAGCCTGGCCTACAGATCGAGTTCCAGGACAGCTAGGGCCACATAGAGAAAGACTGTCTTGAAACATATCCCCAACATGTAAAAAAACAAAAAACAAAAAACACAACTGTGTGTTATGTACATTTACCATAATTTTGAAAAATGAGAAGAAGAGAAGAAGGCAGGCAGGCAGGCAGGCAGGCACAGGAAGTTTGAAGAAGGCTGGGCTGGCAGAATTCAATTGTGTATACCCATGTCTTCAAGCATGTATGTGTGTGTGTGTGTGTGTGTGTGTGTGTGTGTGTGTGTGTGTGGCGCGCGCCTAGGTGAATGCATGTATCTGGAAAGGAAAAACCAGATTGGAAAATTAGACTATACTTTAACCAATAACCTTTTACATAACAGGAGATATTTTTCCTTAGTGAGGTTTACTTTGCCTCACAGTTGGAGGGCCCAGTCCATGACCAAGGGGAAGCACGAGACAGCCGGTTACGTCCTCAGACAGGACACTGCAATGATGCTCAGAAGTGCTAACGCCCTTACACGTTTAGCATTTTCAAATTGAAGAAATTATTTATTGGCTGAAGGAACAGCAAGTCTGGAGCCAACATTCCAGGTTTTCTCACCGTTGGATCCAAGTCACTAACTTCTATAATAATCTTGCCCCATGTCCTATTCCTTCCTACTTTTGTGGGGGAAACACCAGTCTCTTAACCTTACACAAGCATTAAGTGAATCCTTTCACAAACCATAAGTCTACGTTTTGCCACTCTGTGGCAAACCCACTCTGTGGGTTTCCTTGAATTTCTGCCCACCCCAATATGGATGGAAGCACCCCTTTCACGTTCATACCTGCAGGCTTTGGCGTTCCTAAGACAAGTGCTAGGTATTATTAGTGTCCTCCATTGCAGAATGTAATGTCAAACTGGCCAAGAAGACCCCTCAGAGCCTCTGGCACTAGGGGGTTGAGCTTTAGAGTGGTGCATTCCACGTTCCTGTGGCTATGTGACTTCAGAGAACACAACAGCCACTCACTCCCCCACAGAACTTTGCAGCGGGGGCTGGATAGCCGAGCCAGTAAAGTGATCTGAGTTAGACCCCCAAACCCCCAGATTTCCAGAACCCACATCAACAGGCTGGGTGTCAGGGGCTTTTTATTTGCAATCCTAGTAATGGGGGAACCAAGAGGACTGGACCCTGGGGCTTGCTGGCCAGCTAGGCCAGCCAGCTGAAATCAGCAAATTCCAGCCAGTGAGAAGCACTGTCGCAAAAAAGACTTGAGGTTGAGTTCAGGCCTATTTGCACAAGCACATGCATGCGTGCACATGCACACATACACACACATACAGAGAGAGAGAGAGAGAGAGAGAGAGAGAGAGAGAGAGAGAGAGAGA
>OU015745.1:55587951-55600247 GCA_907169655.1 Acomys percivali | reverse complement strand
TGTGTGTGTGTGTGTGTGTGTGTGTGTGTGTGTGTGTGTCCTGAGCCATGACAGGAAGAGAGCATAAGGACAGACACACTAGTTGGAGTGTTAATTTCTCTCCTTGTATAGATGTGTGACACTGAACATACCACCTAATCGCTTTGGATCGGTTTCTTCACCTGCAAAACAGGATAAGGAAACACTTGCCTTCTGGGGTCCCCTAGAAGCACCGGTGGCCCCCTTCTCTTCTACCCTCCTGGCTCCATTACTGCCTCTCTAAAATTTTTTTTTGAGTGTTGAGCTAGTACCCTGTGGCAGCTAGTCTTCACATCCAACCCCTTTGGCCCCTCTCTGCCCCCATTTCTAGAGTCTATGCATTGCAAATCCAGGCTTTCCAAAGAACAAGTTTCAACAAAGCCACTGCCCCTTAACTCTGAACCTTTAGACTTTGGAACAAACCTGATCAAGAAGGCCCTGCTACCCCAGACAAATGTGGAGACCCTCCAACCTTGGCCCCCATGCCCACTTACCTAACTGCTCAGAGCTAAGGGTCTAGCTCAGCCTTAGTGCCACGTCTGTGACTGATATCAAGCTAATCTGGGACCTACCCTTTATTGGAGTAGCAGACTTGACGGCCAGCCTCATTGGCTGGAAGTTGGGTGCTTGATAATCATAAACCACAGAGCGGAGTAGCTGGGCTGTGAGGGGGGACCTTCAGGTCCATTCGACTTTGCAAACCCCACAGAATGAACTGGAAGGGAATCAGGATCCCAGGTGGCTCAGGGGTCATTAGTCTCATGGTTGGAAGGCCCACACCTCATCTTCTTGTTCCTCTCCCCCCACCCCACCCCTCCCAGGTACAGTAACTCGCCTCCAGCACTGTCTGCCTTCTCTGAGGCCCATTCTGGTTCCTGCTTCCCTGCTGTGTTGCTCCTCCTCCTCCTGAGCTCACTTGACACAAGCAGGAGCAAACACCTCCTGGCTCAAGTGCAAGAGCATTCATTGCTGGGCTTTTTCCTGCCCAGGCAGTACCTGCCCCCATTTTAGTGTACCCTGGAAGTCTTCACTGACTCCTCTCCTCCACCTCTTCCTTAGCTGTTGTGTTGATGTACCTGCCAGGCTGAATGGGTCTTCTCAGGCCGCAGCCACTTAGAGAGGCACCCTTCTGTGTGAAAATGTCCCTGTGAAAGAGATGTCCCACCCATGCCCCCAGTTCATAGCTTTCTGAATAGGGTGAAGCCAGTATTTGACTGTAGCATTTAGTTCTGTGTGTGTGTGTGTGTGTGTGTGTGTGTGTGTGTGTGTGTGTGTGCACGCGCACGTGTGCGCGCCCTCCCTCTTATTCACAGAGGCAGAGGCTGGTTCTCCAAATACAAGCCAAGTTCAGTGGGAATCTCAGCGCATTGCAACGGTGTGTGTGTGCTGCTGACCACGGGGCCCACTTCCCAGTGGCTGGGGCAGATAAAGGAGGCAGGTTACATAACACTCTTACATAACCTCTGTTGGCAACAAAGACAGAAATGGAGCTGGATCAAGGAGCAGCAGCCAGAAGAGCACCATTGGCACCATGAACCAGGCAGAGGCTGGACAAGACTGCGCTGACCTTTTGGCAAGACGTGGCTCTAGCTGGGTCTTTGCTGAGTATTACTAGCTTTGGGGCCCCTGTCCTTGTGATCTCCTGCATAAGCAACCAGCTTTCTTTGCTGAGTCATTCACCAGCTGAGGAACTGACTGAAGCGAGTCTGGGTGGACAGCGACAACCTGCACAACATCCCTGTGCTTTGCTCATGCTGAGAGCAGCCTGACTGCCCACTCTGCTGCGTGCTGAAGTTTCCAGGCTGTCATGGACCCCGCCTACCTCTAGCTGGATCCCATCCATCTTATGAAGTTGCTGGTTTGTCTGTGCCAAATTTCTGGGTCATTTTCTTTGTTGAACCTTTAAGGGCTATTGATACTAAAAAGCTGAACCTATCTGATGGTGGGTGCGCTGGTTCTGGCTCCAAAAATGAGTTCTTTTTCTATCTTGAAGTTGTGGGTCCAATAAGAAAGGTGCACCAAAAGTGGCTTGCACACTTGGCCAAGGGCAGAAGTGGGAGGTAAACTCCCAAATCCACTTCTGTCCCTACTAGGGATCTGCAGTTGAGAGTAGGAAAAAAAAAAAAAAAAAGGAGGGATAGACTAGTTAAAAAATGGAAATTCATGGGTGGGTGGAGACTTTCCCCCCAAGTGACACCCCACATCTGTCCCCTCCTTATATAGTTCTTTCCTTCTCTCACTATGGCAACGTCAAGTGCCTTGGGGTGGGCGGGGCGTCATCAGACTGTAGGTTTCTTGCAATGACATTATAGATGTCCTGCTGGACACTCTGGCAGCCTTTTTAGACCCAAACAGAACCCAAGTGAGTGACATCTGTCTAATGTAACAGGCCCTTAAGCTATCTTAGACGGTCTTGTTTTCTCAGAGGTTTTTGGTTTTTCTGGAAATGAACATGTATATTTAGACAAGACACTAGGGGGAAAAAAATCTCTTTTACTTTCCAGTAGTGACAAGAGAAAGCTTCTCCCAGAGTTGTGGTGCTGGGCGTGTATGACAGTTTAGATCTGGAAAGTTCCCAAGACACTCCTGTACTGAGGCAGGCGACAGTGTTGGGAGGTGGCAGATATGCCTCTTGGTGGTCCTGGGATCTATAGGAAAGCAGACTGAACAGGACATAAGGAGCCCATGGCCTCTGCATCAGCCCCTGCCTCCGGGTTCCCACTGCTTGAGTTGAATTCCTGGAACGTGGTATGGAAGCCAAATAAATCCTTTCCTCCTCAAGTTGCTTTTGATCACAGTATTTTGGAGCAGCAATAACAACCCTACTGACGCAGTGTGATAGTGTCGTATTTGTTACGGGTGCAAGCGGCTGTTTTCTGATTGTATTTGAGACGTACTTCACAAGAGAGAACTCACATTTGGCAGTATAAGTAGGCTGGAACCTGTGGCTGCAGTCATTGGAGGCACTCTGGGCAGCTTGAGTGTGGCCAAGCAAGGCAGGCCTTGTCCTTCTCCCCTATTCCCTCTGCCTTGCTAAAAACAAAAACAAAAAACAAAAACAAAAAAACCAAACAAAACAAACAAAACAAAACAAAAAACATTAGAGTACAATCCCAAAGCTAGACACCAAGGTCTGTTCCCTTATTTGGCCAATTCTTCCACCTGAGGCTGACTACCAAGGTCCAGCTACCAAAATATTGAAGTCTAGTGATCCAAAGCCCCTTTTGGCTCCCCTAGTTAACATGCCCAACTAAAGTTAAACACCTCATCCTGACGCCAGGTTTCCCATTTTACCTTTCTAAACCGCCAGTTGCCTACACGCTTACACGTCTGTGTCCTCTCTATCCAGAGGCAGTCCTCTGTCCCACTCCCCCATCCCAGGAACAAATACCACTTACCCCTCCCTCTGGCCTTTTTTCTCGCTTCTCCTTTGTTCTGTCCCCTTCTTCCTAGTTCTCTATTTCCTGCTTTTGTCCCTTATCTCTGATCTCTGTCCCTCTGGGGTTAAGTAACTCTCCTTTGTGCTGAGAACTTTGTCTTGGGGTGTCTTGAGTCATAGGATTCAGGAAGGAGGCTATTGGTGTTTTGTTGTTGTTAAATGGATGTTGTGTGCTTACAAAGTGCTTTCTAAACACTCCTGTCCCTACCCCATTGACTGCTGAGGCTGTTACCCATGGCTGTGGAAAGAGACTTCCTTTTTTTTTTTTTTTTTTTTTTTTTGTAGTAGGCTGTGGTCACAGTGGGGACTCTGTAACCAGTCGAAGCACAGAGAACAAGTGTCTTTTGCTGTAGTCTGTACAGCAAGGAGCAAGGAGAACTGTGTGTGTGGCACACAGAGAGGCATCTGTGCCTGGGAAGCAAGTTACTTGGGCTTAGAACCACTCCGTGTTTTGGGAAAGAGCCTGCATGAGGCAAAACACGGATGACAAAGCCAGTTGTCAGGATAGCAGGGAGTTGTCAGTCAGACACCCTGAAGAGACAGCTAAGAGCAGGACGCAATGCTATGGCTGGGCAATACTAGCCTTAATACTGGCTGGAAATCACACGTTATCAAATAAGGGGAACCTAGACAACGCTAGAGATGAGGCTGCAAGAAAAAGCAGCAGCGTCACAGGCAGAGACGCATCCCCCATCCATGCATCTGAGTCCTGTGGGATGACATGGTCAGGCTTAAGTTCTGGACTTCCTGTTGCTTAGGACAGAGCCAGGAGCCAGGCTTGGTCCCAAGAGTTGTGCGGCTGAGACACTCTCGAGTCACACATCCTCTTCCTGGACCTGCGGGAACGTGCCATGCTTGGCCTCTACTTGCTAATACTGACCCAAGGGATTGTGTCTAGCCTATGCCATTAGGGGCCACACATCCCGTTCAGGTCATGAAAGCCACTTCCGCTTCATCAGTGCCACCAACCTGACACCTTTAGGAAGGTGGCTTCAGTGGAAACAGTGCTTTATTGCCTGAATTCTGCCACCCTAGTCAAATAGACAGTGATCCAGTGAGCATGAATAGACACACTTTTATTATTTGTTACAGTAATTGCAACCTGACAGATATGATAAGAAATAAGATCATAGTCCATGTTCCTGAGCAGTAGGGAGAGGATACATGAAGTGAATTATAGAAAACTCCATCAGCCAATTGATATTACTGGGATATAAGTACTGGCCGGTTCTCTGGAAACCCATACCCTCATAGAGGGTTATAGCACCTTGCTGAATGACAGAGGTCTCGAGGACAACATCGCTGTAGCCCTGGTCCCGTGCGAACTGGAGGACAGTTCTGACCAGCGCTTTCGCTATCCCCTGCCCTCGATGCTGTGAGGACACAGACAGGCGAAAGAGCTCCAGCTGCTTCCTCCCTAATGGGGGATCCTTGACTGGCAGAGCAGCCACTGTGCCCACCACCTGCCCCCCAGACTCAGCCACCCAGAAGCAGGAGCCACGCGCATTCAGGTAGGACTTGGTGATGTCAGCCATGTCTGTGCGCAAACACATGGTCATATATTCCTTGAAGGGCTGTCTGGCAAGGAGCCGCAGGAGCAGGAGCAGAAAGAAGACACAGAGGATGGCCAGCAGCCAGGAGCCAGACACCAGGACTACGGTCAGGGGCGCCCCAAATAGAAGCAGCAGGGTTCGGGGCAGTGTCAGCATGTGGCGGAAGGTGGTGGGGATGTGCTCCTGCATCCCCCTGCAGAACAAGTCCACGGCCTGTTTGTGGTCCCTCTCCTGGAACCGGCGGATGTGATAAGGAGCCATGGGGAGACTTCTGGGTCTCAGATCTCTGCAACCACAAGAGACAGCCACACCTTTCTTCACACCTTCCCTGAACCCTGCAGGAGAGGGAGGAAGCCGTGTGAGGTCCCTCCACCCCACTACCCTGCTCCCAGCCTCTCAGGAGCCATGGGAACTTTGCTTAAGGCTGTCTTCTAGTATCACTGAAGGAAAACAAACAAACAAACAAACAAAACAGAACACCACTAGGAAAAAGCACTGGGCCAGCGAGGCCGATCGGTTAACAGCCAGGTCCTTCCCTTTTCTGGCTATATGACTTTGAACGTGTCACTTAAGGTCTCTGAGCCTGTGTGGCTTTATCATAGAGCAGAATGAAACAACAGCTGGCTTCTTGTGGCTCTGAGGATTTAATGCGGTGACCTGTATGAAGCAAGGTCATGATTTGTCCCCACCCCCTACTCCACCGCCACCTTACCCTCCTTACCCAGGAACTGGTTCTCTGTTGTTTTGATACCTTAAGATGGCACACTGGGAGGAGGATGTGGCGTCCCCAGCTATTGGGTTCCTCTTCAGACTCTGTAGACAGCAGGATCTCACATGGGCACAGGCAAGTTTCAGACCCTCCCTCTCTGCGCCCCCCCCAAGCCCCAGTTGGGAAGATTTAATCTGACCAAAGGGCAAAAGGTCATCTCCAAACACCTCACCCTTGAATCTCCAAAAAGGTTGTCAGACCGCAGGTGCACAGGAGACCTCTTGCCCAGCCTTGCCTTCCTGTCCTCTCACCTGGTACCACAGAGCTGGGAGTGTTCAGGAGAGCTCCAGCCTCTAAATGACACCCCAAGATAATTTGCTAGATCTTGCCTCAGCTCTGAGGAGCAGACTCAGCCTGGCGCCTCATTGGCTGCCTCCTGGATAATCATAAACCAGATGTCAAGACTGAGCCTTGGCCAGTTCACTTTGTGATACCGTAGGACCGACCTGGAAGAGACGCGAGCCCTGGGGTGGCCCTCACAGAAGGCCTGCCACCTCTGTTCCTGAATCCTCCATACCATACCTCTCACTAAGCACACTTGGCTTTCCTGAGGTGCACCGTGTTCCCCTATGCACATCTGTACACATGCAACTCACTCGACTCACCATTGGCTCACACACCCTGAATAAGGGTGTAGGCTCTCCAAATCAAAAGATCACCCTCCCTTCCGGCCTTCTCCCTGCCCAGGCTCTACACCTGTACATTAAAAAGTGTATCCAGGCGGCCCCCACATTGCCCTTCTGTTTGTCCTTCTCATTATCAGGCCCCGACTGAGCCGTAGTTGGGAGGCACCTGCTGGGTTGCACACATTCTTTCATCAGTAGTGTGGCCATTCAGAACGCAGGTTCAGGCAGGCCTTAAGGAAGAGGCTGACAGAATGCCAGAAGCTGTGATTGTGACCTCCTGGAAGGCATTCAATCTCAGTCACTGAGACACCGAAGATCCCCTCGCCCTAGGTTTATCTGGTTTATACATCCCATTCACAGCCCATCACATAGGGAAGCCAAGGCAGGCGTTAAAGAAGGGCAGGGACCTGGAGCCAGGCCCTGAAGCAGAGGGCGTGGACAAATGTTGCTTAGTGGCTTGACTTCCATGGCTCGCTCAGCCTCCTTATTTATTTATTTACTATTTATTTATTTATTTGTTTGCTTGTTTGTTTTTCAAGACAGAGTCTCTCTGTGTTAGCTTTGGCTGTCCTGGTCTCTCGCTTTGTAGATCAGGCTGGCCTCGAACTCACAGTGATCCTCCTGCCTCTGCCTCCCGAGTGCAGCTTCCTTATTTATACCTCTCAGGACCAACCTATCAAGGTGGCTAAAGGGGACCCTGCAGGTGGCCAGGCAGGGCAGCGAACCAGGGAAGAGACGAGAGTGAAAACTCAGTTCAGATTGACTTCGTCAACCTGGATCAAACTCTGGTAGTCTGGTGCCAGGCAGTTCTTTGTCAGCATATTTAAAACACAGTTTAGAAAAAAAAAAAAAAAGGAAAAAGTTTCTGGGTCACAATATTCCCATTGCAGCTTTACAATAAAGCTGAAGGTGTCACTACTTAGGAACTCCTATACAAAGTACATGTGGCCACAAAGGTGGGTCCCATAGCTAGAGGGTCTAGAATCTAGTGTGGTGTCTGATTGAGATGGCACACAGGTCAGCAGGCCATAAAGGACATGTGGCAATCTCCACAGGGATGGGCTGTGTTAACTGATAGTGAGGGGAGAGTCTGGGACAAACACTCTGGGATATTTAGGTGAGGTAGGTCTGCTGCTACAGACAGCAAAAAGAGTCACCAGGTTACCCACAGTGTCCACTCCCAGCCTCCTGGGTGCGAAAATGGGCATTTCATCTTCTCCACCGAGGCCCTGTGTGTTTAATATTCCTGATTTCCCCAGTGATCTGTGGGCAAAAAGACTTTTGTGCCCCCAATAGGTAGCTGTCTTAGTCAGTGTTCTATTGCTGTGAAGGGACACCATGACCGTGGCAACTCTTGTAGAAAGAAAGCATTTAATTGGGGTTGGCTTATAGTTTCAGAGGTTTAGTGCATTATTCTCATGGCAGGTAGCATGGTGGCGTGGTGGCATGGTGGGGTGGTGGCATGATGGCGTGATGCGTGATGGCGTGGTGGCATGGTGGCATGCAGATACACATAATAGCTGGGAGTTCTACATCTGGATCTAAAAGCAGCAGGGAAAAGAGACACTAGGCCTGGCTTGAGCATTTGAAACCCTCCCCCAGTGACACACTTCCTCCAACAAGGCTACACCCAGGCGACAAAGCCACACCTCCTAACCCTTTCACATGTGTCTCTCCCTAAGCATTCAGATATATGAGCCTATGGGGCCCATTGTCCACACCACATAGTGGCACCATCCACAATTGGGCGCTCCTTCCTGCACCAAGCATCCGTCAAGAGAATGCCCCACAAACTTATCCGCTGGCCATCATTTTCCAAATTGATTTTCCCTTATCGCAGATGACTCTAGCCTTTGCCAGCACACCTTCTGCATCTACCTCTCTGGAGGAAGAGCTCACCCACTGCCCTGATGTAGTGCCCATGGTCACCTGTAGCTGAAGTTCTGCTGTGTGGGCAGCTGGAAGCCCTGTGTTGAACTGCAGGTTTCCTTCCTGACATATTCAATGCTTGAACATTGGTTGATACTAGGGACATGTGTGCCTTGGCTGGTGACAACTCCCCAAAGAACCCAAGGTGACAGGCAACAGTGAAAAGATACAGTGACAGAGCGGCAGGGGTGGAAAAATGTCTGCCTCTGAGTATGCTGTGTGCATTTCTCACCTTTGTGAGAAAGCCTTGACAGTAGAAAGATTTTTTCATCCTCAAGTCCAAGGCCCTTTCACCAGCCATGTACTGCCAACAGAAAGAGCAACTGAGTCTGAAAAGGATCTTTTAATCTCCTTGCTTAATTGTCTTGGGGCCTTACTGCCTCTGCTAACTTAGGCCTAGCCCTGGAAGCTTCTGGCCTCCATACAATCTAACCTAGGCTTAGAATGTTTTCAGCCTCTGAGATTTACTGCTTAATAAGCTCACCCTTTCTTGCTTTTACTGAGCTCTGGACTGGCTGGTTCAACTCAGCTGTCCTGGCTCAAATTCCTCTCCCAGATGACTTATTTATTCTGGCTTCTCTCTCGGCCCAGAATTGCTCTGCATGGCCTCAAGCTAACTCCAGCAATCTGCTCTAATTTTCTGGTTTCTTCTCATTTTCTGGCTTGTTCTGTCTTCACCTGAGTGCTTTCTCTGCAACCCATCTCTCTATTACTGTCCTGGTAAAACTGCCTCCTTTCTCTGTAAAGCTGCCTCTTAAGTATCTTCCCTTTCCTCTCTATTCTCGTGAGAGTTGGGCATATCCTATTCTGTCAAATCTTCTCTGATTTGTCACCTTTTCTGCCGCTCAATTAGACATCACTTTCAAACATAGGTGCTTCCTTCTACAAACTAACTTTACCTTCATTTGGGATCCAAGGCGTGTGCCACCACACCTGGACCTCAGCTTTTCTTTACCTGATACTTGTGTTATACCAGGCTGGCCTCGATCTCAGAGCCTTTGCCTCTGTCTCCTGGCTTGAAGGTGTGTTTGTATTCCAGCCGGGTTACACAGACCTAGATCATCTTTGGATGTGATCTCTTGCTAGTTGGGTCACACAGACCTAGAAGGGCTTTGAATGACCATGTTCTGAATTAATGTTCCTCTACAGGGGCCAGCCTGGAACTTGTCAGGCCAGAGAGCTCACCCAAGCAGTGGCCGTGAAGGGCATGAACGCGACCTGGAGTTTGGCAGCTGAAGCTAGGCACTCCCAGCTCAATGAGAGTGAGAAAATCCAAGCAACGCAGAGAACCTCCCCAAATGAAGAGAGCAAATGGCTTATGGGGAAAGGATTGTAGACTATAGAGGATTAAATGAACATTAACACTAGTCTTTTGAGGAAACAATTGACAAAATCTGTGGGATCTGTCTTAGTCAGGGCTACTGTTGTGTGAAGAGACACCATGCTGTCTTAAGGCAGCTTACAGAGTGAAAGCCCTGAATTAGAGACTTACAGTTTAGGGTTAGTGCATGCTCATCATGGTTGGAAGAAGACAAATATGGTGCTGGGGCTGAGAGCCTGACTCCTGATCAGAAGGCAGCAGACAGAGAGACAGGTTGGGCTAGGCACCAGCGTTTGAAACCCACTCCCAGTGACACAGTTCCTTGAACAAAACCACACCTCCCAATCCTTCTTAAATAGTTTCATCCCTGATGAGGCTTCTCTGCCTTTGGGTGGGGGGAGAAATTCTTACTGGTCTGAGGATGTGAGGACAAGCGTGGGTGTGGGAAGAAGCAGTGCACCCCCAAAAAACACCTCCAGGGTGTTTGATATTTCCAAGCCTAGCAGAGAGAGTTCAGTAGACTTTATGCTGAGGCACAGCCTCTTCTGAAGGCCAAAGTTCATGGTTATGGTAAAGTGAGGCTAGCCCAACTTCAGCCAGATTCCACATGTCTGGTGAAGTTGTTGATTCCCCTGTGCCAAATTTCTGAGTTAGTTTCCTATGTACTGAATTTTCCAGATGTCTCAGATGAAAACATTGAGTTCTTTCTATCTTTTAGACATCTGACACCCCCTTACGTCCCTTCATCCCTTCAGAATTGTGGAGCCATTAAGAAGGCTGAGTATTGATTGGGCAACAGAGGAGATACGTATTCTTGGCCAAAAGTCGAAGTGGGATAAATTCTTTCTCCACTGTCGATCTGGAGATAAGAACTGTACAGCACATGTGTGGATAGGCTGTAGAGATGGCTCAGTGGTTAAGAGCACTGGCTGCTCTTCCAAAGGTCCTGAATTTGATTCCTAGCAACCACATGGTAGCTCACAACCATCTATAATGTGATCAGATGCCCTCTTCTGGTGTGCATGTGTACATAAATAAACAAACCTTAAAAAATAAAAACAAACAGCTCTGAAGCTGTAGACATTTGACAAAGAAGCCTAGGGACACTGATGTCAAAAGTACAGTAAGTAAAAAAAGAAGTGGACATCTGTTTTTTGTTTTGTTTTGTTCTGTTTTTTGTTTTTTAAGGTAGAGAGAACATTTATCCCTTCCCCCTTTTCTCAGGACAGTGTAATTTTTTAAAATTTAATTTAATTTTGTTTTTTGTTTTTGGAGATAGGGTTTCTCTGTGTAGCCTTGGCTGTCCTAGACTCACTTTGTAGACCAGGCTGGCCTTGAACTCACAGCGATCCACCTGCCTCTGCCTCCCGAGTGCTGGGATTAAAGGCGTGTGCCACAATGCCTGGCTCTTAATTTAATTTTGTAAAAGCATATAAAACTGGATTTTGTTATGATACCTCAGTGCTAAGATTTGCTTCATATCACCCTTTTCTGCTATTCCCAGAGCATTAAGAGCTTCCTTTTCTCCTTGGAGATATGCATTAATCTTAGCATCTGACAAGGCCCCTTCGAGCCGTACACCTGTGCTGTCTTATCAAGGATCTGGGACTCCAGTCTCAAACAGTCGCCTAGAAAGTGGTTCCTCCCACCTCAAAGTCTAAGGGCTCCCTGCTCCTTCCTGTGCCTGTGCCAGAGGAGACTGGCAGCACACACAAGGGGATGCCTCAGAGGACCATCTTGCTTTGGGGTGGAGGTAGAGCGAGCCCCTGCAGACTGAACTGATGGAGGGGAAGGCTTTGCAGGTGACTGTGCCACTGTCTAAGAGCCTGGGGTCTCCCCTGGGACCTGATGAAGAGGATCATGGGAGAAGAATATGTCATTTTCATCTGGGTACAAGATGGAGGAGACGGGATAGAGAATTCCAGAAGCTCGGGCCATTGTTCATGAAGCCTCTCCCATGCCTCAAACAGTGAGATCACATGGGACACCCCTCCTCACATAGACTCTTTTACAAAAACTCAGTCAAGACCGATTCATAAATGAGGCAGGATGAAGACCAATGGCAGGATCAAGGTGTTTGGAACACCATATGTGGTCACCTTACCAAGCAGGGTGCAGGTCCTGTCTGGACAGCATGAGGGTCTTTGAGTTCCTTCTCCATCTGCCTCCTTGGGCAAGAGTCCCCAGGGCCACATGGGGACATCCACAGGGAACAAAGGTCTGAGACCAGTAAAGGCTCTGGTGTAGGTGACCATCTATACCTGAAGACCCTAGGTCAGGCTGGATAACATTTGGCTCTAAACACTGTTACCTTTTCCTCACATCATCCCCAATGAGGCCCTGCCATCTGCTTAGCTCTGCCGAGTATTGGATAACAACACTTCCTCTTCTTGCCTTAGTGTTTATTCAGACGGGAGTTAAAATCAACCCCTGGGGTAATTATCATCCATCAGCCATCCCTACACTGTGAAATTCTCAATGTGGCTGCAGGTGGGAACCAAAGCTCCCTGGAACACACGGGATAGCCCCACTATGGAGGGTAGAAAAGACCTGCACACAGGTCACTCGCCTGGCATTTGCGTGCATATGTGTGAGTGTGTGTGTGTGTGTGTGTGTGTGTGTGTGTGTGTGTGTGTGTGTG
>OU015745.1:55570146-55587941 GCA_907169655.1 Acomys percivali | reverse complement strand
TGTGTGTGTGTGTGTGTGTGTGTGTGTGTGTGTGTGTGTGTGTGTGTAGGGTATACTCATATGCATGGAGGTGCATATGCACATACCACATGTGTATCTGTGTGTAGGCCTGGGATGGATGTCAGGAGTCACTCCTTAATCTGTTCCGACTTTAATTTTGAGATAGGATCTCTCAATGAGCATCAAACTCATTGACTCAGCCAGACTGGCTGAGCTTGCCTGTCTCCACCCCCTCTTCACTGACCTCCATGGCTGGCACATTCTACTAGACCTGGATACTGTCTTCCAATCCCTAAGGACATTGAGCTCACAGGTTTGGGCCCTATTTTGACTTTGTATTTTTGAGCTCTCACTGTGATTTTAGCCTACTCTTGATGCAATGTACACAACATAAACTTAGTCCTTTACACTGAAGTGTTGCAGCTTTTGGCTAGCTGGCAATGGTTTGCTAGCCAGCATTTCTCAAATGTTATGCATTCCCAGCACAAATCCCAACCTGTGCTCTGACTGGCTCTCTGGCTCCTGGCTCCGTAAACCCAGGCTACCCGCAAGTTCTTGGCATGGTCTACTCTAGATTCCAGGTTTTGCCCCCGTGCTCCTGGCATAATTCCTACTTACCATGTGGACTTTGGCAAGTCTGTAGTACCCCTGGACTTCCTCCTGTTCTGAACTCACCATGTGACCCAACAACAGAGTCTCCCCAAGCACACACCGGTGCAGGTTCCCCATAGCACAGGCCTCTCCTCTGTACCGTCCTGGGAGAGCTGTGTTAGCCCTGTGTACTGGATGAGGTAGACTTGGCCTCAGAAAACAAGCAGCCAGGAACACAATCTAAGAGGCTGACTCCTGCTCTCCCTGGAGTTCCTCCACAGAACGTCATGGACACCTGCCCTATGTTCCTGAGCACGGGACTTTGCAGAACAAATGCACCCAGGTTGGTGCCTGCTTTGGGATAGAAGGCATTCATGCATTCATGTTCACTTTTGAGTTGCACAGTCTCCCTCCACCCCCACCCCTGCACCACCATGCCCCTGCACCGCCACGCCCCCGCACCAGACAACACAGCAGGTGGAGTGGGGCGTGCACTTTAGAACCACAGAATTAAATCTCAGTGGCCACCAGGCTGCCCACAAGCCATTGTTCCAACTCACTCCTCTTTGTCCCTCAGTCAAAAATGTATTTGCAGCCAGATGGTAGTGACAACATGCCTTTAGACCCAGCACTCAGGAGGCAGAGGCAAATTCTGAGTTTGAGGTCAGCCTGGTCTGCAGAGTTAATTCCAGGACAGCCAGGAGTATACGGAGAAACCCTGTCTCAAAAACAAAAACAAAAACAAAAACAAAAACAAAAACAAAAAATAAAACAAAACAACACAAAACAAAAATGTAGTTACAGATTTACAAGGGTGCAGGGGACAGAGATACATGGAGACCATGGCACCCATGGGAACAGTGGGTCGTGGTCTCTGGCAGAATGTGCTGGCCTAGAGTCACCGGCTGGGCCTGCAGCAGGAGATCTGTGATTGCAGGGAGGAGGTGTGGGGCTGACCTCACAGGATCCATTAGTAGCTAGCTTCTCTAGAGAGAAAGTTAAAAGAACTCAGAAGAAAGCCACATGTTCCTTACCAAGACTGTGCAAGGAGCAAACAACTTCTGGGGGAGAAATATAATTCTTCCCCCGCCCCCTTTTGGTTTTTAGAGACAAAGTTTCACTGTGCAGCCTTGGCTGTCTTGGACTTGCTTTGTAGACCAGGCTGGCTTCAAACTCACAGCAATTCGCCTGCCTCTGCCTCCTGAGTACTGGGATTAAAGGCATGTGCCATCATGCCTGGCTAGAAATAATTGTTTAATGAAAAAAATATACATTTTGGTTTTTTGAGACAGGGTTTCTTTGTGTAGCTTTGGCTGTCCTGGACTCACTTTGTAGACCAGGCTGGCCTCGAACTCACAGCGATCCACCTGCCTTTGCTTCTCAAGTGCTGGCATTAAAGGTGTGCGCCACCACCACCTGGCAAAAATCTTTTTAATTACTTTCTGTGTGTGAATGTTCTGCGTGCATTTATAACACAGGTGCCTGTAGAGGCTAGAAGAGGACCTTGGAATCCAAGTTAGAGATGGCTGTGAACCTCCATGTGGCTGCTGGGGAATTGAAGCCAGGCTCTCTGGAAGAGTAGCCAGTGCTCTAACCACTGAACCACCTCTCCAGACCAGAAATAGAATTTAATGGCAAGACTACCAGTATGGTATGAGGGAATCCTCACGGTGCCTCTGTCATGTGTTGTCATTCATGCTAAGATGTGGGTTTTTTTGGTGTGGTGGCTGCTGAGCTGTCTATGCTCCTGAAACTATCCTCAGCCCCCTAAAGGGAGCACATTTGGGACAGGTACACATGCTGCCCACCTCTTCCTGTAAAGACAACGGTAGCAATGACTACAGGGCAATTTATCATGATCATGCTATTAAAAGTCCAGTTCACTGGGCAGACGGGGCTGTGTTTACCAGAAAGTTAATAAAGTTAAGCCCCCTCTGGTCTGGTTAGACTCTAACGGGTAGAGCCTTGAGTAACTGCTGAGCCCCATTGTGGGATAGGAGGTTCACAAGTGGAGGTGTGGATGGCTCTGACTGGCTGAATTAGCCTGCAGATGGTATTCTTAAAGTGCCAAACCTATCGACACGGCTCTGGACATGGCCACGTAGCTTCGGCTGTACATTGCAGGCTTGGTGGGGGTAAAGACCTCACTGTGGCAGCACCCCATGATAAGGAAGCCACAGGTCACATGGAAAAGGATTGTGGATGGTAGAGGGTTAAACAATAAACAACGTGCTGGACCTCATCCACGCCATCGTACCCAACATTGCTCCTTTGAGGAAACACTGGGTAAAAAAACAATGGGATTGAAAGTCATGCCCTATTAGAACTTGCTGACACTTTTTTTCCTCCTAGCCCAGTAACTACTAAACCCTTCAGCAAAGGAAACCTGTTTGCCCTCTGTGAAAGGTTTCATTATATAACACGAACATGAGACTGTCTCACAGATCTGTAACAGCATCTAGAAAAAAACTGTAAAAACAGAAGAGCAAGAATTTTATTCTGGGGGCTGGAGAGACGGCTCAGTGGTTAAGAGTGCCGCCTGCTCTTCCAGAGGTCCTGACTTCAATTCCCAGCAACCACATGGTGGCTCACAACCATCTATAATGAGATCTGGTGCTCTTTTCTGCTATGCAGGTGGTACATGCAGGCAGAACATTGTATACATAACAAATAAATAAAATTTTAAAAAAATAATTTGAATCTGAGCATACTGTACCATGTCTAGTATGCCGGACCCGGAGGCAGAGGACCACTGCAAG
Organism: Acomys percivali; assembly: GCA_907169655.1. Lineage (NCBI taxonomy): Eukaryota > Metazoa > Chordata > Mammalia > Rodentia > Muridae > Acomys > Acomys percivali. Next base: position 55,584,591 of record OU015745.1, on the reverse strand, counting down.
TTTGACCCAGCCTTGCTCACACAGTGAGTTCTAGGCTAGCCTTTTTATTTTTTTATTTTTGAGATAGGCTTTCTCTATGTAGCCCTAGCTGTCCTGGACTCACTTTGTAGACCAGGCTGGCCTTGAATTCACAGAGATCCACCTGGCTCCGCCTCCCGAGTGCTGGGATTAAAGGCGTGTGCCACCACGCCTGGCTCTCTAGGTTAGCCTAAACTACAAAGTGAGATCCTTCCTTTAAAAAACAATAATTTGAATAAACATGACTGCCACAAGTCATAAGCCTGTTGGATCAAAACATCATTGTGAGGTGTGGTTTGCTTCCTAGGGGTGCCAGGGAAGCACCTTTGATGCACAGGAACTTTCTGGTTAGTCTGAAGGCCTGCCACAGAGGACAAACTCATGGCTGGTGCTGCAAGTGTTCAAAACCTATGCGGATAGCACTTGTCTTCCAGGAAGTGGTGGGTGGGGGGAGCCACTGATACTGTTTCGTTAAATCAATGTCAAGTCGCCTTCTACACTATTGTGTTTCTCCCACATACTGCTGCTATGAACTTTGATGATAGACATTTCTTTGTCCAGTGGACAGCGGCTACGATGGAGGTTTATAACTGGTTAAAACTGAGGGAAATGACTGTTCTATGCGGTGGCCTTTAACGTCAGAGCTTCTATCATCCCATCCATGGCCCAGGAAATGCAGTGGGAGAACTGTAAGAGCTGGGGGAAGGGGCTGAGCGCTGCCTAATGTCACATGAGCAGTTCCCAATGACCCTTTCTCCATGTAGTGGCCTGTAACTTGTGTAGGAATTCCTCCAGCGGAGCAACTTGTGCAAGTCAGGACCATGTTGGTGCGGGCTTTTGGTTATGCAGCTGCCCAAGTACCCAAGATGCTTCAAGAGAGGCCAGTACACACACTGGCTTATCGGATAGCATGGAAGGGATCATTTCGCTCATCTGTCGTGTTGCAATGTCTGGCTGCTACTTCATGTCCCCACAGGCCCTGGCCCTGACGGAAGCGGTATCAGTGAGGGTGGCAGGTGTTGTTTTCCCCATCGTGTCACTGTGAAAGGTTCTCATCATCCCCATGGCCTTCTCTATGATTGCCATTTGGTGCCCACTATCCAGAGCCCACGTGTGCCCTAAATGTTTCACAGCATGTTCATGCTATTGTGTATGTATTTCAAAGGGCAGGGACCATTAGACCATGCCTGGTGCCCATGGAGAAGGAGCACCAGATCCCCCTTGAACTGGAGTTAATCGTTGTAAGCCACCATGTAGGTAGTGGAAATTGAAACCAGACCCCATGTAAGTACAGTCAGTGCCGTTAGCCGCTGAGCCATCTCTCCAGGCCCTGTCTCTGTCCCTGGAGCTGTGTCTGGAAGCTGACCTTACTGCATGAGGAGATCAGGAGCGACTTGGAGAGGGCAAATCCTATACTTCCCTGATGCTGGGCTGTCTCAAGGGGCCTACAGCTGAGGCTAAAGCTGATGCAGACATCAAGAGTCAGAAAGTCACTTGGTTTGCCTGGGTGGAACGGACAGAGAGCAGATATGGATGGCTGAGTTGTCGGACAAGCACTGGGAGGCAGGCCTGAAGAAGAGGACGGCCTGCAGGAGGGGACTGACGGCTTGTTGCAAGGCAGTGAAAGGCAAAGTGCACTATGTGGGAGGCCCAAAGTATGGTCCATAGTCCCAGGTGATGAATGACTTGGCCTTGGAACCACTCCATGGCTTGGCAAAGGGACTTCCAGAAGATTAATGGGCCTGTGACAAGGCCAGCTGGCAGGATGACAGTCAGCCATCAAATCCCTCAGAGGAGATATCTGTGACCAGAATGAAATGACAGGATCAACAGTAGCTCTGGTGCTTCCTGCATGTCACAAGTGATTGCATGACGGGAAACCTGGTCAACCAGCCAGCAGGACCCTCTGGGCTGGGGAAACGCTACGGGAGACTCCATACACCCAACGGCACCGCAGCAGGAGAGGAAACGGCAAGCAGTTGTGGCAGACATCAGTATGGAGTCACATCTCACTCACCAATGTATTGGAGACTCATAGGATGGAATGGAATGATCAGATCTGGGGCACCCACACTTTTTTTTGAGGCTCCCATCCTTGGGATGGAGGATGGGTCCAGCCTTAGTTGCAAGAAGTAACAGAGGTGAAATTACTCTATAATTCCACATCCTCTTTCTGGACCCACAGAAAGCACTCCACACATGCTCCTCCCCCTCCCCACCTCCAGAGAATTAACACTGGCCCATAGACTGAGTCTAGCCAGTGCCAGCAGGGACCACACATGCTGGTCAAGCCATAAAACCGGCCCCACTGTATCAGTAGCCACTGCTCCCCCCTCTGCCAGAAACTGTTTTAAAAGGAAAGAAAGTACCCCCCTTTGCCCTTGGTCCTTTATGTGCCTCCAGACAGGAATACAACGCAAACAACAAAGGCTATATTGTAATTTGCCCACTACCATATCAGGGCTATTTGCTCCCACGGTGAACAGTGACCTGGAGGCCGCCAGGTATACAGAGGAAGAAGATCACAGCTCTTGTTCCTGAGCAGAAGAGAGCGGGTATATGAAATGAATTAGAGAAACATCCACAAGCCACATGAGGAAGTTCAGGAAGGACTCGCCTGTCTTCTGGAAGCCCATGCTGTAGTAGAGCCTCACAGCACTTTTCTGCAAGAGGCCAGTCTCAAGGACAACGTCAGTGTAGCCCTGGTCCCTTGCGAACTGGAGGACAGTTCTGACCAGCGCTTTCGCTATCCCCTGTCCTCGATGCTGTGAGGACACAGACAGGCGAAAGAGCTGCAGCTGCTTCCTCCCTAATGGGGGATCCTTGACTGGTTGAGCAGCAACTGTCCCCACCACCTGCTCCCCAGACACAGCCACCCAGAAACCTGCGCCCTGAACACTCAGGTAGGACTTGGTGATGTCAGCCATGTCTGTGTGCAAACATTTGGACACATAATTCTTCCAGGGCTGTCCGGCAAGGAAGCGCAAGAACGGGAGAAGAAGGAAGATGCATGCAACAGCCAGCAGCCAGGAGCCAGACACCAGGGCTACGGCTATGGGCACCCCAAGTAAGAGCAGCAGGGTTCGGGGCAGTGTCAGCATGTGGCGGAAGGCGGCGGGGATGTGCTCCTGCATGCCGCTGGAGAACACGTCCACAACCTGTTTGTAGTCCCTCTCCTGGAACAGGCGGATGTGAAAAAAAGCCATGGGAAAACTCTCTCTCAAATCTCAGCATCCACAAGAGACATCCAGATCTGCTTTATACCGCTTCCTTGTAGCCCTATAGGAGACAGAGGAAGACAAATGAGTCTCCCAAACCTCCACTCACCAGCCACGGTCACCCTGGAGGAAGCCGAACCCCAACACTGGCAGAAAGAGCTGGTTTCCAGAACATCACACCCTGGACTCCTCCCCTGCCAAGTCACATGAACCCAGGCACACCAACTCCTCTGAGGATGTGTGCGCTCATCTACAGAGCAGGGTAACATCACACCTAGTTACTGGGGGTAACTTGGAGGATTTGGTACAGCCCAGGCATGTATAGTCTCTTCTTACCCAGTTACAGGTTCTCCGATCTGTAGTACATTGAGATGGTACCCACGGAAGCAAGATGCGATGTCCCCAGTTGTGTTTCCTCTTCGGGATTTGTAAATTTCAGAATCCTAGGCTCCCAATGGCAAAGTTTCAGGAAATATTCTTGCCGGGGTTAGAAAGATTTAATTCACTAAAAAGCGAGGGTAGAGCCCGAAGGATATTACCCTTGTACAGCCTTGAACAGCCAGGAGGGCTGTGGGACTCTACACCCACAGAAACACCAGCCTTGTCTCTCTGTCCTTTTAGCTGCTACTACAGCTGCATGTCCAGGCTGGCCTCGGCCACCGATGACCCCCCAGGGCCTGTCCCACCTCCGAGGAACAGGCTTGGGATGGCGCCTCATTGGCTGCCTCCTGGATAATCATAAACCACAGGATTGGCTTGGAGAAGCAAGCTCTGGGATGGTTCTCACTCCCCAGTGTGAGTCGCCCCGGGCTCACCTGGCTAGAGGTCTCATTGGCTAGCACCTGGAGATTTGGTAATCATAAACCCCCGCGGTGAAAGAGTAGGGTTGTGATAAGGCAGGGAGCCAAAGTCCAGCTAACGTTGTGATTCCCCACAGAATTAACCTGGAAGGGACGTCTGAGATGGCTGACGGGGCATCGCCTTGGTGGGAGGCTTGCCGCGCATCTCCTTGCCCCTTCCAGCCTACAGCCTTTGTGCTCTGGACACTCAGCCCTCTGTGATGGTCTCTGTGTGCACTTGCTAGGAGGAAACTAGAAACCGAGCCACTCATTTTGACCTCACTTGTCACAAGCAAGAATCCAGGTCTATCATCGGCTCAGGAACAAGAGCTTCGTTACTGAGCGTCTCCTTCCTAGCTGTGCCTGCTCCTTGGCAATGGATCCGCGTGGTACCCACTGACCTCCTGCATCCTTTCTCACCAACAGGCCCTCACTCACCCACCCATCTTTTTAGGCCCTGCAGATTATAGACCTGGCCAAAGGATATCTGCATAAGCTGTAAGAGTTACTCAGTGTTGGAGCATCACACACCATCCCCTCCCCTGCCGGCACACAGCGCAGCTTAAAATATGGACTGTGTAGAGATGGCCTACAGGTTAATGATTTCAAATACTTAATGTGAGAGTTTAAAAAAAAAAAAGTGCCACCAACTGGGGACCATTCTAGTTCAAGCCATCACATAATTTGATGAATTTTTGTTTTCTGTTTTGCCTTAAAGGACATTAAAACTCATTAGGGAAAACCAAACGTGGAAATGCAGGTCACGCAGAAGGGCAGGAGCTTATGGGTTTTCCCTGACCTCTGTGCCTCTGTATGCAGTGTTTTCTGGGGTTTTCTCAAAGCCCAGGGGGTCTGCCTCCCCAGGCAACTTGAAGGCAGGTTGGACTGTGGACTTCCCTGCTGTTCTCAGTGCAGGGTGAGCTTCCTTCCACCAACTGAGACAGTCGAAACTGAAGCTTCCTAGTTCCCCTCCGCCTGAGCATCCCCACCTCCCACCCTCAGCCCCCACCCTCATCCCGGTCAGGCTCAAGTTCCTTTGTATTTTCTGAGGCTAGGAGGCATGCAGCTGCCATTAAGGGCCAGTTCCCCCATCATATTAAAAAGGCTGAGTCCCAAGGACACCAGGTTGATGGAGATTAGAGCCACTGTGATCCCAGGTAGCTGATTCTCTAAAGATATCGATGGCCCCTGGCAGCAGCACTCCTGGTGGCTCATGGGTAAAGAAGTTACCGTGGCAGGATTGTCCATGCTCCTGGGTGGGTGGAACTCATCAGGAGGGCAAGAATGAAAGCAGTCTAATGGGGGAGGAGAGCGCCACGAGACCAGCCATTATATAAATATATATATTTTGTTTTTTCGAGACAGGGTTTCTTGTGTAGCCTTGGCTGTCCTAGACCTGCTCTGTAGACCAGGCTAGCCTTGAACTCACAGAGATCGGCCTGCCTCTGCCTCCCGAGGGATTAAAGGCGTGCACTACCACGCCCGGCATTCTGCCATCATAATTTAAGGTGGTTGTTTTTTAACCTGAGATAGTGTGTAGAGCACTATCAGTCCGATAACGTAAGTGCCCCAGTAGAGACAAAGGGCCACAGAGAACCCAAGAAAACTTATGTGGAGATGCAGATGTAAGGCAGCCATGAGCTAAATATACAGGCACCCCAAAAGAAGAAGGAAAAAAAATGCCATGCACCCAAGGATAGGAGTACACTGGGATAAAGGACCTTTGTGCGCGTAGGAGTGAGGGGGTGACCCATGGCCGTGCTCTGGCTACCATCAGGGTGTCCAAAAGTCCTGAGAGTTCCTACAGTGGAGACAGAAACTGTATAAAAGTAGGTTTGAGGCCCGGGAGAGGCTGCTGCGGGCCCTTCTTGCCTTTGTGGGCACTTTATGGACATGGCGTGCAGATATACACACAGGCAAAGCACACATACGGATAAAAAGAATATTTTTTTCCTTTTTTTTTTTTTTAAAGTAGATTTGCAAGGATGATGCCTCCAGAGTTTGTGTCAAGAGTCCTGCCCCCTACCTATCCCGTTCAGCTGATTATGGGATGGACAGTGAACAGGACTGGAACTTTATATTGACTGCCACAGTTACCTTCCTGGGAGGAGGTTATGATGTTTCGCCAGGGCCTGGAGATAGAGGCAGCTGAGACCTCTGTCCCTCATTCCAACCTGCACCAAATATTGCACATATGAGGCCTAGCACCCTGCCCTCAGGCCCCTTCCTCACTCTTTACCTCGTGACCACCCCGTTCCAAGTTCCAACTGACAGCGGCATCAGCAGTAAGAAGCGGTGGGAGGCATTAGCCTAGGACTGCCTTCCCTCTTATCCACAGAAGCAGAATCACAGGCCGAGGCTGGTTCTCCAAATACAAGCTGAGTTCAGTGGGAATCTCAGCGCATTGCAATGGTGTGTGTGTGTGTGTGGGCGCGCGCGCGCGCGAGTGCGTGCGTGCGTGCGTGTGTGCGTGTGTGTGTGTGTGTGTGTGTATGTGTGTGTGTGTGTGCTGCTGACCACGGGGCCCACTTCCCAGTGGCTGGGGCAGATAAAGGAGGCAGGTTACATAACACTCTTACATAACCTCTGTTGGCAACAAAGACTGAAATGGAGCTGGATCAAGGAGCAGCAGCCAGAACAGCACCATTGGCACCGTGAACCGGGCAGAGTCTGAACAAGACTGCGCTGACCTTTTGGCAAGACGTGGCTCTAGCTGGGTCTTTGCTGAGTATTACTAGCTTTGGGGCCCCTGTCCTTGTGATCTCCTGCATAAGCAACCAGCTTTCTTTGCTGAGTCATTCACCAGCTGAGGAACTGACTGAAGCGAGTCTGGGTGGACAGCGACAACCTGCACAACATCCCTGTGCTTTGCTCATGCTGAGAGCAGCCTGACTGCCCACTCTGCTGCGTGCTGAAGTTTCCAGGCTGTCATGGACCCCGCCTACCTCTAGCCGGATTCCACTCCTCTAGTGAAGTTGCTATGCCAAATTTTGAGGCTCACTTTCTATATAAGATTTTTTTATTAATTTATTCATATTACATCTCAATTGTTAGCCCATCCCTTGTATCCTCCCATTCCTCCCTCCCTCCCGCTTCCCCCCCTACTCCCCTCCCCTATGTCTGTGACTGAGGGGGACCTTTTCCCCCTGTATATGCTCATAGGGTATCAAGTCTCTTCTTGGTGACCTGCTATCCTTCCTCTGAGTGCCACCAGGCCTCCCCATCCAGGGGACGTGGTCAGAAAAGGGGCACCAGAGTTCGTGTGAGAGTCAGATCTCACTCACCACTCAACGGTAGAGAATGTCCTGTCCATCGGCTAGGTCTGGGTAGGGGTTCGAAGTTTACTGCCTATATTTTCCTTGTCTGGTGCCATAGTTTGAGCAGGAAGGACCCCAGGACCCACATCCACCCGTCATAACGTTCTTCTTGCAGGTTTCCCGGATCATCTGGATCCTTCTATTTCCCCATTCTCCCATGCTTCTCTCACCTAAAGTCCCAATAGGATGACAAATGGATTGAACTAGAAATTATGATGAGTGAGTTCACCCAGAAGCAAAAAAAAGACAAATGGTATATACTCACTTATATCGAGACACTAGCCCAAGGGGTATGTCCCATGAAAGACTTTACTTACCAGGAAAGTGGGTCAGAGAGGAGGACATCCTATATAGGATCTTTAAGATCTGTGATAATAAAAGGGCTGAGCCCATTTGATCTTTTACTGGTTTTGACGCCCCCCCCCCACTCCCCCACAAATAGGTCTTTCTTTCCTCTTGGGATTGTGGAACAGAAAAGAATGAATGTCTCAACTGAGCAGCAAAGGACCCTTCTGGGAAATGCTATCTGGTTTTTTTTTTGTTTTTTTTTTTTTGTTTTTTTTGGTTTTTTTGGTTTTTCGAGACAAGGTTTCTCTGTGTAGCCTTGGCTGTCCTGGACTAACTTTGTAGACCAGGCTGGCCTCGAACTCACAGTGATCTGCCTGTCTCTGCCTCCCGAGTGCTGGGATTAAAGGTGTGCGCCACCACCGCCCGGCTGGGAAATGCTATCTGGATTTCCTGATTTATAGGCTGAAGACAGGCCCTAAATTATCAATGCCTCTGGCTCCACGTGGCCACCCGTTAGGGCTCAGACCCTAACACCAACCTCTAGCGAATGTCTTCAGCTCTCTGTCCCCTTTCCTATTTGTACAGTTAGGGGTCAAAGTAGCACCGGGTGTGGACACTGTCCTCCAATTCCCAAGAGCACTGTACATACAGGTTTGGTCTCTTTGAGTGTGTGTGTGTGTGTGTGTGTGTGTGTGTGTGTGTGTGTGTGTGTGTGTGTGTGTGTGATTTTAGACTCTTCTAAATGCTGTTCTTATATCTTGATGAAATTTATACAATATAAACTTAGTCCTTTACACTGTGAAGCGTTCCATTGGCCCACTGACAATGGTTTGGTAGCCAGCATTTCTCAAATGCTGCGCATTCCCAGAACAGATTCCAACCTGTGTTTTGACTGTGGCTCTCTGGTTCCTGCCTTCATAAACCCAGGCTACCAGCAAGCTTTCAGTGTGGCCCAGGTTTTGCCTCAGCGGCCCTGGCAGGTTTTGCCTCAGCGCTCCTGGCACAATCCCTGTTTGCCACATGGACTTTGGCAGTCTGAGGTCCCACTGAACTTCCAGATGCTCTTAACTCACCATGTGACTCAACAACACAGTCTTCCTATGTATACTGGGGTATAGGCAGCTGCACAGCATAGGCTCCCTCGCTCCACCCTTTAGGAAGAGCTGAGCTAACCATACTGGACTAAAATTTGGTCCCAGATTATTATTATTATTATTATTATTATTATTATTATTATTATTATTATTATTATTATTATTATTATTATTATTTTGAGTTTTGGTTTTTGGTTTTTCGAGACCTGGTCTCTCAGGAACTCTCTTTGTAGACCAGGCTGGCCTCGGACTCAGAGATCCATCTGCCTCTGCCTCCTGAATGCTGGCATTAAAGGCATGCCCCACTACGCCTGGCTTGTCCCAGATCTTTTTAAAGACGCTCAACCCCATAAAACATCCTAGAAATTTATGTTTCCAGAAACTCTCAAATCATATTACTTGCCTTGGGGACTGATGATTCCTTGTATCCACTTCTGTGTTGCACAGGTCTCAGGCAATACGGCAGATGGTGTGGGTAACAACGCTTTCAGGAACACAGGGCCCAGTCTCGGTCACTGTCACAGTACCTGGGTTCAAGCCCTAGCAATCCTCCTCGGCCCTTGATGAGTCTTTATGCAGAGTTCCTGCACGGTGGAGGCAGCGTGCACACTTGTCCCACTCTTAGAGCCTGGAGAGCTGTCTCCTGGGTCCCTGGGAGCGTCCCAGAGAACTTCACTGAGGGTGAAGAGGAAGTCACTTTGTTCAACCAGCTCCCAAAAACCTGCGAAACTGTGGCTGCCACCCTTAGACTCAAAGCTCAAAAGCTTAAAGGCACAGACACCGCCAAAGTTGTAGTTCCTTCCTGTGAGCCTCCACTAGGTCTCCCGCTGCGTCGTCTCCAGAACTTCCTTTCCAGGGCGAGGGAGGGAGGAGTCGGCTGCAGTAAGAAGCACTGAACTCCTGGGGGCGCTCTTTCCAAAGAAGCCGACCGGCCCTTCGTGCTGCTCCTGAGGTGGGATACCTGCCCTTTTGCGGTTAATGCTACCTCTAATGCTACCTTTATTTCTAGACCAGGAATAAGCTTTAAGACTGAAATAGCTAAGTTACAAGGGAAGATCAAGCCTGGTCCTGCAGGCCAGTAGTGATTTCCATCATCACAGCTTCCTACAGAGAAGCAAGGATTGGTGTTGTGCTAGTATTATCATTGTGACATTACCAATGGAAAACACCAGGAGGTAGCTTAGAATTGTAGACGAGCCTGTCAGTGGACTTGTGGAAAGAAGGCTACTAGTGACATGTGACACATATGATGGAGTTGAGCCTATAGGTAAAGGCCAGCTTTCAGGGGAGTGTGGCATTACAGTTTTGGAGACTATTGTAAAGGCAATATAAACAGCAAAAGGGCGTTGCTGTCACCAACTGATGCTCTCTTTCCAAGGGCCCCTTTAAAGAGCCCCAGAGTGAAACTGTAGCCAGAAGCAGAGGACAGAAAGCGCCTGGCCGGCTGTGGCCCCGTTTTTATCCACAACCAAACCCATAGCAATCCTCTCAACTCTGTTCTGAAGACTGCCTAAGACTAAATGCAGGGACTAGGAGATGGCTCAGTGGGCAGAAACCAGGCAAGCAAGCTGGCTGACTAAAATGTAGCACTCAGGAGGCAGAGAGCAGCTGGCTAGCCAGAACAGCCAAGCAGGTAGGCTCTGAGACTCTGCCTCAATAAATAAAGAGGAAAGAGGCCGGGGAATACATGTGATAAGCTCAGTCCTCCACGTGTGTGCACACATAGGTGCACACACACCTGCATACATATACGCCTATTTACATATATGTAAATATGCACACACATACCACATCCATGGGGAAATGTCAAATTAGCCATTTTATTTTGTGCAGCAGTGGAATTTTCTGTCATTAGTAGTGTGTTCAAGTCTCCATAACCCATAGACAGGTGTTAGCGAAGAAACAAAAGCCGGGCCAATGTGCATTTCACTTTGACTGTGGGTGCTGTCCTGATGTTGTCCTCTGCCAGATGTGGAATGAAAGTGCTTTGGATTTTCTTCTTTTGTTCTGGTAGAAACAGGTGCAGGGGCTCTCATGCGGACAGAAACCACTCCACAGTTTTCTTGGCTGTAGGTGTTTTGTTTTGTTTGTTTGCTTTTTCAAGACAGGGTCTCTCTGTCCTGGACTCGTTTTGTAGACCAGGTTGTCCTTGAACTTGCAGCGACCTGAAGACAAAGGAAAATGTAGAAACAACAGCCATGGCCCTGATAGTTAAATGTCTTCCTGACATGGGCTTGTCTCCTCCATCACTCTCTGAAGCCCATCTCTCGACATGAGGCTTCGTTTACTTCTCTACGTCACTCATAGTATGAGTTTTGTAATTTACATATGTGTGTGTGTGTGTGTGTGTGTGTGTGTGTGCTGGAGGGAGGGGTTATGTGTAGATTTTGAGGGAGGAAATTGGGTGGGAAGGATCTTATTTAATTGTACACCTGTTTGAAATTCTCAAGAATAAGAATTATAATTAAAAAAATAAAAGACGGGCCGGGTGTGGTGGCGCACGCCTGTAATCCCAGCACTCGGGAGGCAGAGGCAGACGGATCGCTGTGAGTTTGAGGCTGATGTGGTCTACAGAGTGAGAGCCAGGACAGCCAAGGCTACACAGAGAAACCCTATCTTAGAAAAAATGAAAAATAGGGGGTCTGCCGAGATGGCTCAACAGTTAAGAACGTTTGTTGGTTTTGCAGAGGACCTAGGTTTGGGTCTAAGCACCCACATGGCTGCTTACAACTGTGTGTAACTCCAGTTACAGGGCATCTGCTCCCCTCTGTAACCTCCACAGACACTAGACATGCCTGTGGTCCACATATATGTGTTCAGGCAAAGTACTTGTACACATAAAAATTTAAAAATTAGCCGGGCGTGGTGGTGCATGCCTTTAATCCCAGAACTCAGGAGGCAAGGGCAGGTGGATTGCTGTGAGTTCGAGGCCAGCCTGGTCTACTAAGTGAGTTCAGGATAGCCAAGGCTACACAGAGAAACCCTGTCTTGAAAAACCAAAATAAATAAATAAATAAATAAAAATTAAATTATAAAATAAAAAAAATTTAAAGCAGTAAGGAAGGGTGGATTTTATGCCCATGTTTCCAGGTGTGTTGACATTTGGTCTCAAAAACACTTTTAATGCTTTCTTTACCTTAAGATTTAGAAATAGTTGGCCTATTTACCCTGGTGTTCTTGGTGTGTGCATATCTTTAGTTGCAGCACTCAGAAGGCAAAGGCAAGTGAATCTTTGAGTTCGAGGCCAGAATAAGTTCCTAGACAGGTAGGGCTACATTGAGAAACCCTGTTTTGAAAAGAAAAAAAAGTAGAAATACTTTATGTTAAAGTCCTATCTTTACAACCTCCTTTGAAAAATAGCTAGGATTTATTAAAAAAAGGACCAGGAAAGTCTTCTCCTACAAAGCTGAGTCTCTCTCTTTCTACCCTGTCTTTCCAGTTGGGTTCCTCAGCCTCCTTTAGGACAGAGTTTGTTGTGTTTGGCTGCCAGCACTCTGAGAGGAACCCTTCGCTGAAACAATTGTGAATGGCATAGTTCATTCCGAGCAGAGGCCGAGTTTAGGACAGCAGCTTCCTTTGAAAAGGTTTCTGTGGTATGACACTTACATTAATGACCTTTTGGCTCACAAAAACAACCCACAGGGGCTTCAGGGCAGAGAGGCCCCTGCGGTTCTTTCACCTCACTGAGCTTTACCATTGTTTACTACTCAAAAGTAGCATTGCCAAATAATCTCTAATTTCCCAATAACACGCCCCTTCCCCCCCCAAAAAAACCCCAAAGAATAATGAAATGCTGACAGGGTTTCAGGATAAGTTTTTGTAATTAGATTAGCTTTGATGTTGTGGTTTCACTTAGTCCAAATGTGACAGTAACACTCCTCTCTCTCTCTCTCTCTCTCTCTCTCTCTCTCTCTCTCTCTCTCTCTGTCTCTCTCTCTCACTTTCAGCCCTCTTTAATCCTTCCTCAGTTCAAAGTCTTAAGATTAGAGAGCTAAGCATTGGACTTTCTGGCTAGCTGGCATCTTTGCTATTTGCTTAATTACTATAACTGGCCTCATGCACAGGAAGGGTGAGGCTGCCTTCTGTTAAATATGCACTTGGTAAATATCAAAAAATGAAGTGGGAGTGAATTGTTTCAAGATTTTACTCGTTGGGCCAGGCGTGGTGGCGCACGCCTTTAATGCCAACACTCCGGAGGCAGAGGCAGGTGGATTGCTGTGAGCTCGAGACCAGCCTGGTCTACAAAGGGAGTCCAGGACCGCCAAGGCTACACAGAGAAACCCTGTCTCGGAAAACAAACAAACAAACAAATATACATACAGATAGTACATAAACATACATACATTCAGGTGGTACATTAGATATATGCAGGTGGTACTTTCAAGTGGGGACCATAAAGTGCCAAAGCACTTGGTGCTAAAGCAACCAAGAGAAAGAAGAGCTGAGAGCATGAGAGACTCTGGAAGGCTTTCAAGCCCAAGGACACCTCACTAAAGGAGTGCCACCAACAGGAAGATGTTGGTGATTCCCTGCTGAGCCTGTTGCTACGGAGGAAGATATCAGCAGCTCCCCTGAAGGAGTGCTCAGGGCCACCTGCAGGCGAGGACCATGTTGAATTTCAGGTTTGTTGTTTCCTTGCTGATGTGCAGAATGTGTGGGCATGGGTGGAGCCAGGCATGCCTTGGCTCTTGGGAGGCCCTAATAGCACCCAAGGCAACAGACAGTGGGTAGATAGTGGTGTGTATAGGTGGAAAAGACCCACCTGTCCTAGCAGTGGCTCACTACCCCTGTCCTTGAGAGTACGAGCTGTCTATCCTCCTTTGTGTGAAGGTATGCTGAGGATATGAACTGTTCATGCAGCCCAAGGCCCTTTCAGCAGCAAGGTGTGACCAATGGAAAAGAAGCAGTGGTCCCCAGGGAGCTTCTCAAGCAACGGGCATGGCCAGCATGAGCGTGACCTTGTTTCTTCTAGACCCTGTGACTGGCAAGTAGTTCAAGCTAGGCAAGGCAGGTTCAGGGGGCATGAGGTTGTCTCTGGGCAGCAATGTAAACTGAGGAGGCCAAATGGCTCATGGAGAATGAGTGTGGACTATGGGGGGGGGCTCCCTATGGCGAAGTCCGCTTCTATGTCACTGTGCTCAACACTGCTCTTTGGGATTTTTTGGTGATGTATTAAGTCATACTGGCATCTTTTGTTTTGTTTTTTTTGAAACAGGGTTTCTCTGTGTAGCCTTGGCTATCCTGGACTTACTTTGTAGACCAGGTTGGTCTCGAACTCACAGAGATCCACCTGCCTCTGCCTCCCGAGTGCTGGGATTAAAGGCGTGAGCCACCATGCCTGTGGTATCTTCTTTAATATCCCCAGTGAAGCCAAATTCCGGCACCAGATGGAGCTTGCTAAGAAGGGACAACTACGAGCCTTCCGAGATCTGGCTGACCCACTGTAAAAGATTTAATTTTATAATTATACACTTGAGTATGTTACAGATTTGTAAAAGCACCTGGAATCATGCTAAACACAACAGCTAAACAAAACAAAACAAAACTTTAAACAATCTCCTATTCTCCCTCTCCAAAACAAAACAAAAAAACCAAATATCAGAACTAAACTGGACAACCCCCGTACACACACACACACACACACACACACACACACACACACACACACACA
>OU015745.1:55535251-55559934 GCA_907169655.1 Acomys percivali | reverse complement strand
GGGTTCTATAAGCAGTAAATGGCCGTTGTGAGTGGTGGGGGACTGTGATGGAACTACCTACCTGCTGTTCACGGACTTCCAATGATGCAGGGTTTCTTTTTCTTTTTGGTTTTTTGAGACAAGGTTTCTCTGTGTAGCCTTGGCTGTCCTGGACTCCCCTTGTAGACCAGGCTGGCCTCAAACTCACAGAGATCCACCTGCCTCTGCCTCCCTGAGAGCTGGGATTACATTTCCTGTGCTGATGTGAGCACCTGTAAGAAACTCCCATCAAGTCCCTGATTCACCATGGTGGCTGTGGTGGTTTGAATGAGAACGGCCCCCATGGGCTCACAGGCTCTGAGAGGAACAGCAGCGTCACCCTGAAGTGAGTGATAAACCATGCAACCCAGGCCAATCCAACAAGATGTGCTCTGACCTAACATGGCCACCATCACATACAGGTGAAGTGGCTGAGGCAATGCCATCCGGGCCCAACCTCATCTTATGTCTATTTGCTCACTTCTCGGCTCTCCACTCCCAACAGCCACCTCTGCCTTGGCAATGCTTCCAGGACTGTCTGTGACCTTGACTATGGTCCAAATGCGTTAAGCAGTGCCAGGAAGATACTGGGGAGCCTTGAAAAGGAAGCAGATGTTTCTCAGCTGTTCTAACTCCCTCACTATGTACCACCCTTCCCAGCACTGATATGATTATGGTTTCATCTGTTACAATGCTGTAACCCTGAGCTTGGGCACCAAGAAGATTTTCAAAGGCGTGAGCTCATCTTAGTCTGGTTGTTAATTTTAAAAAAGGACCCGACACTTCTAACTTGCTCAACCAGAATGGTTGTCAATAACTATCACGTGTAAATCATTTCACAGGACACACACACACACACACACACACACACACACACACACACACACACACACAGAGTAAATAAATGTAATAGGTTTTGTAAATGATCAACCAAAAAAAAATGATTTAGTCAATTCTAGGTATGCTGTACAAGTTGTCCAAATCACTCCTCCCATTTTCATTAATACCAGGTAAATTAATGTGGAAAGCTGGTTGGCTCTGAAGGAAAGCATACAGGGGTACACGCCCTAGAGGAAGAGGTAGTCTTCCTGCCATATCCTGCACAGTGAGCACCTTTGGCAGGCCACCTGCCAGTGATTGCTGGTTCAAAGTGGGAGTGGACATATTCTGAGAGCTGAAACTTGAAGTACTTAGATTTTACTATTTGTGGTCAAGGGCATCTGTTTCAAACCTCCCACGGGGCTGGAGAGATGGCAGAATGGTCCAGAGCACTTGTTGCTCCTGCAGAAGATCTTGGTGGCCCACAACCATCTTTAATTCTACGTACAGAGGATCTGACACCTTCTGGCCTCTACGGTACCAGGCATCCAAGGGGTACATATACATACAGGCAAACACCCATGCACAAAATGTTATCTAACAGTTTCCTTTGAGATCAAAACACTATACCCTGAAAGGAGGCTCCTTAAGCAGGAAGATGAACAGCTCACATTAGCTTCAGGAAATCCCTGAAGCTGACCAGATTCATTAGGCCCCCTCCCCCATCCCTAAAGTAAACAATAAAGTGAGAAAGAAGACTCTCAAACTGAGACCAGGCCAGTAGATGCCTAGAAAAAGCATAAACCAGCCAAGATGCCTGGAATAAGTTTAGACCAGAATCCCTTGGAAAGGACAGTCTCCAGCCTGTTGTAATGCTGGTGTCTTAGTCATCTATGCTCCAGTATCACCTCCCTGACATTCCTGTAAGCAATCCACAATAAAACTCATTAGTCCACCAAGTCAGACTTGGTGGTCTTTGTACTTTGGTCTGTCATGAGCTCCCTACCTGGGGTGAGCAGACCTTCCTGGTGTTGCATCTCACCAGGGATATTTTAGCGGCATAACGTAAGTCTTAGA
The DNA here is from genome assembly GCA_907169655.1 of Acomys percivali. Taxonomy (NCBI): domain Eukaryota; kingdom Metazoa; phylum Chordata; class Mammalia; order Rodentia; family Muridae; genus Acomys; species Acomys percivali. Next base: position 55,558,020 of record OU015745.1, on the reverse strand, counting down.
AAGACACCATGTCTCTACCTCTACCACTGGAAAGCACAGTTTGGCAAGACACACGTGTGCTTTGCAATGATCTGTGGCTCCCTATGACCTTCTCAAACAATTCTCTTTCCTTCCATTTTCTAAAAGATCTTTTTGTTTCTTTTCTATACATTGGTATTTTGCCTGGATTTCTGAGAGATTGCATCCACTGAAACTGGGCTTACAGATCCTTGTGAGGAGCCGTGTGGACACTGGAAATCGAACTCAGTTTCTCAGCTAGAACAAGCGATGTTCATAACCACTGAGCAATCTTCCCAGCCCATTATATATATATATTTCTAGATGAAAGGTATACAATATAAAATTAGCTTATAGTTGTACTGTATTTGTGACCTTTGGTCCATCCAGGTGTCGTGCCTTAACCCTATTCCTCAAATCCCAAGCATTCCCAGCAGCCTAAGAAGCAACTTCAGCTCCAGCAGTGGCTGCTTCCTTTTCTGTCTCCCCAAACCTTGGCCATCTCCATTTTACCAGCTTGACTGCATTTGGGCTCAGAGCTCACGGCACAGTTTCCTATTGGTCACGTGGCCCTCCCAGCACTAGCGCATCTTCCTCCTTGTCTTTGCCCACTCTGGCTCAGCACTGTCAATCCCATGCACACGTCCACGCTGCCATCAGCACATGGAGCATGGGCTCCATGTTTGCATCCTTCAGCAAGAGACGAGGGAGCCTCGCTGACTATTGTGGAAGTAGTTCAAGACCACTGAGGACATTGCTTTCCTGCTCCTGGATACGGCTGCATGGCACCTCAGAAGGCTCCATTCAGGGTGGGCACTTAAGGGCTGGTCATAGCATTCGGGGTGCACAAAGCACCATGTCCCCTCTTCTATTCATCAGACGACATGGCAGCTGGCGGATCCCTCGTGGGGAACACAATTCCTGGAGCATAGAGGGAATTCTCCATGGCAGCCAGGATTCCAACAGGACAAGTCTCTTCCCGGATCACAGGACATGTTTGGATGCAGCCAGCAATCTTCTCTGCCCTTGAGAGGCTGCCATGTCTGCAGAGGAAGAGCAGGGGTGGGGCAGGGAGGCCCAGGGGCAGCTCAGGGGGTGTTTCCAGGAGCAGAGTCAATGAGCAGGAGAGATCCCAGTAGTGAGTGGGGGTGGGGCTGAGGGTGGGGCAATGCAGCTTTCCCTGGTGCCCAGGACTGGCCCATTACCTACTTTGGCAGTCTTTCCATGCAAGACTTGCTTGGCCTCTCTGCTCCTGTCATTTGGCTCAAGGATGGCTTATTCAGCTAGGTACAAAATGAGGAAAACCATTCTTTTTATGCTAGTGTCACTGATGTGACTTCCCCTGGGGATGTGAACAATCATCTGGTCACACCATAGAGGGCACCAGGACAGACAGACAAACAAACAAGCATGATTCTATTCAAGTCAAGTTGGACAAACCAGTTTATTGGGCTGCCTATAGGAATATGGGAAGGGTCCTTACAGGAGCATGGGTGGTCCTGCATTAATTAAAGTCCTCCATTGATTGCATACAATCTGCAACACTCAGGTTCCTAAGGGACTTCTCTCTGCCAGTAAGTGTTTCCTGCTTGGTGACCTTAGGGAAGAGCCCTTTCCCGAGTCTTCCAGCCCCTACCAGCTCTCCACAGGAGGATGGTTCAAGTCAGGCCAAACCGACAACACAACTCCAGATCTTGAATCTTTCTGCACCCTCTTCCATCTTCTTCTAAACCTTGGAGCAGATGACATATGCATCTATTTTTTTCCATTCATGACATAATATTGGGCTGTACCAAAGGAATAGTCACTTTTTCTCAGCAATTTGACACGTTCTGAGTCTGAAGTAACCCTCACTCACTGTGCAATCTCCCTGCACAACTGAGGGTGCACTGCAGGCATCTGTGGGCACAAACGCCAATGTTGTGAAGGCCGCTGACACATTACACATGCTTAATAAAGAATAAAACAATAGAAGTAGTCCCCTCACTGTGGCCTATGGCCTCCACAGCCACAGGATTTTGTCCTGGTTTAGAATACTCAATAGCGTTCCCTCCTGTAGAGGCACTAAGTTTAACCAAAGAGCATCTGCTTGCAAACGTATCAATGGTACTATCGCACCACCGTGGACATCTTCTGGCATGTAACAGTTCAGCACACAGGTTCCAGAACCGAGCAAGACTCTGCAACAACTGTCCCAGGGCAGCTTGAACTGAGCCTCTTGCCACTAGAAACCCAGACAGCAGACAGGGACCTTCCAGCTGAGTCTCTGCTTTGTTCTTCCATGTCTTGTGATGTCTCCAGCAGTGAGCTCTTTAGTCCTGGCATGCACCCAAAAGCCATGCCTTTGTGATCTGCTGGACATCAGGGCCTTTTCCTCACAACAACTAGGAAGGCTGCCTATGCCTAGTACTGAAATGTCTACCCAACAACCTCACCAGCTCTGAGAATGCCTTTCTCCACTCTAGAGTCTGCTCCAAGGTCTGCACTGCCATCTGCACTGTGGTTCGGGTGGTTTCCTTATCTGGAAGACACTTAGGGTTGGGCTTATGAAATCTTTAAGATAACCAGGATCACTGGAGGCCTCCTGCTGCCCAACCCAAGCAAGGGCCAAGTGGTTCTGGGATTTTTCTCTACGGGGACACATTCATGACAACTCATGATCCCGTATCCTTTCGGGGATCCACACCAGTGTTTCCTGTTTGCTATCCACTTAGTTGTGCTTTCCCATAGACCGGGATCAAATAAGGCATGAAGGATCAGGAAGCCAGGAGAGGCCATTTTAATCACTCTCACTGCCAACAGAGGTCTCCTTCCTCTCTGAACAAAGGTGACTTAGGGTAAGATAAGCACTTCATTATGACACTTGTTACAAGGCACATGCTAGCCTGACCTGTGACTGTGCCCACAGGAGGCTCCTTTCAACACAAATCTTACATTTCTCTGTAAGTGGCAGCTTCGGTGTTTAAGAAAAGCCTGTGTTCTTTCTGAGTTCATTCCAGCTTCTCTGCAAAGAACCTAAATCCCTCTGGGCTGTTAGAACTTTAGCTCACCAAGGTCACTTGCCTTGTGGTCTTGAAACCACCTATCTGAAACTGGCATCTGATTGACTCCTGAGTGAAATGTAAGTTGGGTTTTGTGGTAGCACTGGAAAGAAGAAAGAGTGACACTTAAAAAGGCAGAATGGAGCAGGTAGCCAACACCCACAACTCACCACCAGCAAGACTGATATGAAATGAAAAAAAAAAAAAAAAAGGAAAAAACGAAACAAAAACAAAAAACCCAAGCTCTTGGGATAGGTGTCAGAAAACTGCCAGGGTTTGCTTGGTCCTACAGCATAGTGAACTGCAACCTCACAGACATGGCAAAAAAAAAGATCACATCCCTGGTTCCACAGCAAAAGGGAGAGAGTAAGTGAAGTGAAGGATAGAAAGACCCTCTAACCTCGTGGGTATGCTGACAAAGTACTCGCCTGTCTTCTGGAAGCCCATGGCCTGGTAGAGAGCCACAGCGCTATACTGAACAATGCTGGTCTCAAGGACAACATCGCTGTAGCGCTGGTCCCGTGCAAACTGGAGGACAGTTCTGACCAGCGCTTTCGCTATCCCCTGTCCTCGATGCTGTGAGGACACAGACAGGCGAAAGAGCTGCAGCTGCTTCCTCCCCAGTGGAGGATTCTTGACTGGCAGAGCAGCCACTGTGCCCACCACCTGCCCCCCAGACTCAGCCACCCAGAAGCAGGAGCCACGCGCATTCAGGTAGGACTTGGTGATGTCAGCCATGTCTGTGCGCAAACATGTAGCCACAAAATTTCTCCAAGATAGCCAGATAAGGAGCCTCAGGCCAAGGAGTGTGAGGAGGCTGCACACTGTGGCCAGGGGCCAGGAGCCAGACACCAGGGCTATGGCTATGGGCACCCCAAGTAAGAGCAGGAGAGTATGGGGCAGTGTCAGCATGTGGCGGAAGGCAGCAGGGACGTGCTCTGCCATGCCGCTGGAGAACAAGTCCAGGACCCTCTTGCGGTCCCTCTCCTGGTACTGGCGAATGTGATAAGGAGCCATGGGGACTCCTGGGTCTCAAGTGTCAGTGACCACAAGACCTTCTTGCACAGCTTCCCTCAGCCTGCAGGAAACAGAGGAAGCCCAGTCAGTGCCCCAATCCCCTCCCAGCCTCCCAGAACCAGGGAGATGCACTCTCAGGTGTTCCTCTGTCAACAACCATTAGGAAGCAGGGCAACACTACTGGGAAAAACTATCAGCTCATTGTCACCTACTGACCCCATGTGTCCTCCCTCTTCTATCCACCTGACCCTGGGACATGTCCCATGACCTCATTAGCCTATGTGTCCTCATCTCTAAAACAACACCCGGTTTCTAGGCTGCTCTGAGGATTTAATAGAGGAAGCTGACCTTTAGGAGTTGAGGTGGCACACCGTGGATAGAGGACGTGCTGTTCTGAGATCTTTGTTTCCTCTTCCAGGTCCAGACATCCAAAACTCCTGTGTTCCCAGGTGCAAGTTGCAACAAATGCTCTTTCGAGCATTTGGAAAAATTCACTCTACGCAGAGTGTTGACAAAGGAGCAACCCTATAACTCTCCACCCATGGGTCTCCAGGAAGGTTGTGGGACTCCAGACCACAGAGACCCCAAATTTTACCCCTGTGACCTCTAACAGATCTGTCCCGTGGGTACACAGTTTGAAATGTCCAGGATGGTGTGAGCCTCCGATATCCTGAGAAGCCTACCACGGGGCCACTGAACTTCTAGGGCACAGATCTGGCCTGGCACCTCATTGGCTGTTTCTTGGACAATTATAAACCGAAGGTCAAGAACTGAAATGTGACAAGGGCCAGAACCCACATCTATTCATCTTAGGCTTAACCTCGGGTGGGGTGTGTGTTGGGGGGAGGGTAAGCTGGCTGTGGTTAACCATTGTGGGAAGCCTCTTGCTCCTTGCTGTCCTTTCTTTACCACAGATACCATCTTTCACTCAGTGCCCTTTGCCACCTCTGATTCCAGCCTAGTCATTGGCATTGGCACACACATGCTGGGAGAGGCCTGTGCTCAGTCCAGCTGGGTTCCTCTTCATGGTACTTCATCACCCTTAATGTACACCTCAAGTACCCTTAAAGTCCGAATGTCCCCTTTAAGTACACCTCAGGTGAGACAAGTCTGAAAAGACAAAACAAAACAGAAAAGCCAGTGAAGTGTGACGCCAGCATGTGCTGCAGTGAAGGGGAGACACCTCACGACCACAGCACCTCACCAGCCTGTCCTGCAGCTTCCTGTGCTCCAAGCTTGTGTAAGCACTGTATGCCCTGTTCAGTCTTCACTGTAGCTCTGGGCTTCTAGACGGAGGAAACAGACTGGCTCTTTCTTGACTTCAAAATAAATCTCAGAGTAGGCATGGTGGAGGACACCACCTGTAATCCCAGTGCTCAGGAGCCTGGGACTTGGGAGGATTGAGAGTTGGAGGCCAGTCTGGGCCATGTAGCAAGAGACTGTCTCAAAAAGTTGTTCCCCGCCCCTCCAAAATCTACAGAATAAAGCAAAAACAAACATCTAATGGTATGTCTCGTGCCCTTCCCAGCAGTCTACCATTATAGAACACTTGCTTCTTGCTCTCTGGAGCTCTTCCATTGACTACCTGCAAACACACCTGTTGCTTGGTTTTCTTATAGTATTTGAAATAAGATGCTTGCTTCATGACACTTCTGTGTACATTGAGTGTAGTGGCATATCTCTTAGAACTGTCTCTTTAAAAATGAAGTTGAGATTTTTGTTTTTCACACTAAGCCTGTCTTTCAGGACTCTCTATATTTGGTTTATTTAGAGTTATTTGAAATAGTTTATTCCTGAGCACAATTCCTGGAAATGTTCAGAGACCCTGCAGCACCCACGCTGTGCTCACTTCCTCCCTCCGCTTTGCCCAGGTACTCACTGTCCACTGGTTCTGTTGTGGATGAGTCACATGTTACACACTTGGTTGAGGGGAGCCTGGTCTCTTTACCATTAATGCCTCTCCTCCACTGCTGTTCTTGGAGTTGAACAATGTCTCAGACTCAAATTGCTGTGCTGGAATTAAAATTGAGATCTGAGAAATGCCTAGATCCAGGGATCTCAATAAATCTACAACATTACCTTTTCCTGTACTCTCAAAAACTTCCACGTGCTGCGATGAAGGCTGAGAACAGCTACACGGAGATTCTACTTTAAAAATAAATAAAGATAAATAAATAAAATATTAAGGAGCGGGTGGCAGGGGGGCCACATCCTGCACGAAGGCAACTTTTGAAGGCTATTTTTTTTCCCTCCCACTGTGGGATCCTGGCATTGAACTTAGCTTCTGCATCCTGAGAACAGTGGGAGGACAAAAAGGCCGGAAGTCCTCAGTGGATCTCGGTATGTGACCTGTTGCTGTCTGCACTACTAATGCACAAGTTAGCCTGGTGCACTGCACTCTAATGCCTTTCTAGGGTGAAGTGCCCCACAGCACTCCTAATGCCAGGTCAGGGATGAGGCTGCCCCGAAACAGTCTTGCAAGCAATGCCAATCCCTAGCCACCTTCTGCCCTTTGGGCTGTTGCACTGCTGGGACAGCTGATGTGGTCGTTTACTGTGTTAGAGAGATGGCTTGTGAAGCTTTCATTTCTCTAGTTGTGATGTCTTTCACGCTTGTGAGCCTCTGGCCAAGAAATCAAATAAAGTAGAGCCATTTCCCAGGGAAGAAGTTAAGGGAAGTGCCCCATGTCTCTCAAAGGGTAGTTTCAAGCCCACTTAAATGCAGTGTTCTCTGTACTACCCACTTATAACCAGGGCCTGCGCCCTGCTTTACAAAAGCTGCTCCTTTCTAGCTAGAATGAACTGCTGGTAGGAGAGGGCATGCAGGAGCTGGGGGACATGTCTCTATCAAAAAAAGCACTTGCTACACAAGCACTGGGACCTGAGTGGGATCCCCAACATCCACATTAAAAAGCCAGGCATGGTGGCCTGCCGTGTAATCCTGGCTCTGGGGAGGTAGAGACAAAGGAATCCCTATGGCTCTCTGCAGCCTTTGTCCCCTAAGATGGGACCTGGGCCAGTGAGAGGCTGTCTCAAAAAGAAGGTGGCAGACTCCTGGGGAATGAAATCTGAAGTTGACTTCCATTCAACCTCTGCATTCCCATGGGTGGACCCTACATATGGGTATTCCAGCCTACACAGGGCGGGTAGGGATGGGGGGAGGTGGCGGTGAAGAGGTGTTTTCGTAGGTCAGGTGTATTTGGCTCCTTGGATGAAAAGCCAGCTGGTACAAGATGGAGGAGGGGCTGTGTAAACTAGTGGTCACTGTTCCTCCCCAGGCTTGGGAAAGACAAGCAAGGCTCTGAGCCAGCATGGAGGAGGTGTTTTGGGCACAACCCATCCCTCATCAGAACCCAGCCTGACCTAAGCCCCCAGCTTCCTCTTAGGAGATCTCTTAGGAGATCATGGGCTGACTATGGCCCCCTGCTGCCAGCTGCCTACTTCAGCCCACCCCCACCCCCACCCCCCAATGTGTGCCTGCCTGGAGCTGTGCTGGCCCTTGGCCACTCCTGGCTTTAGTATTGTTTTTCCTGGCTTCGCTGCAACTCCTTTCAGTCACCATGGAGAGTAAAGCATGGCCTTCTGGGTCAGTTGCTTTGGGGACAAAATCTAGATGCATCACAACTGGCTGTCCTAGATGCCCTCACAGCCCCTTGTGCCCGGGTCAGCACTTTCCCTCCTGCCCATCCTGTCCTAGAAACTTCTGTACTTCCCCAACCAGAGTAGCAAGAGGCCACTTGTGTGTACACCCATATCCCCCTGAGAAGTCAGAGTTTTCTGGCACTTCTGTTTTTGATGCTGTCTCACCTCCTGGCAGTGGTTCGCTCACTGAGGGAGTCTCAGGAACTGACTTTCCCCTTTCACAAAGTAGTGTTTCAACGCATGGGAAATAGCTACACAGCTATTTCACTAAAGAAAGCACAGCAGTAAGAAAAAAGTGATAAAAGCACTTTCCCCCCTAATTTCCAAATAGGAAATTCAGTGACTGTTCTCTTTCTGGGAAATCAGAGCTGTTGTGTATGAAGACAATATGACTTTGGGCTTAAGCATGGGTGGCGGTTGGAAATGTACTTTTCCTGAAACTCTGGGGTGAGTGAGCTTTCTTGGTATTTCATATAATTCTGCATGTCTGTCTGTCTGTCTGTCTGTCTGTCTGTCTTTAGTTTTTTTGAGACAGGGTTTCTCTGTGTAGCTTGACTGTCCTGGACTCCCTTTGTAGACCAGGCTGGCCTCGAACTCACAGCGATCCGCCTGCCTCTGCCTCCCGAGTGCTGGGATTAAAGGCGTGTGCCACCACCCCTGGCAGTTGGGCATGTCTCTTTAATGAAAGTCTCCACTCTGAGCATGTGAACATGAACTAAAACAGTTCAGGCCCCTGGCATTTTGGTCTTTTCCTCCAACAACCCTTCGATGCTTACTTCTGTCTCCAGCACCTGGGGCTCCTGTTTTGTTCATGGACTGGGTTTAGCTGTAATGAAATCTGTGTGAGTGAAGACTGCGCTAAAAACTCAGTGTATACATGTACGAAACTTTCAGAGAATTAAAAAAAAAAAAAGGGGGGTGGACTCAAGGTATCATTTCTAACTCTGAGAAGGGCAAAGCTCATGGGCTCCTGGAACAGAGGACCAGAGGGGCCTCTCCATGTTCACTTCCCTTGTTTACAGTTTACATTTAACTAGGTGTCCTGGGGCTGGGTGAGCTGCCTCTTCCAGCTCAGCAGAAACATCTGACCCACAGACTCCAAAGTGAGAGGCATGTAGTAGTATTTTTGCATTGTTTCTAATATGACAGATGGGGCTAGATATATGAAACACAGGCACCCCAGAAACCTAGAGTGTAGCAGAACCCTCAACCCTCACTCAGCCATCATATGTATTAGAACTGGTGTGCACCAGCAAGGAGCTTTTATTGTTCATCACACTGACATGATGGGGTTCATTGGGTCTTGTAGCAGAGTGCACTGGGGTATGCTTGCTGCACAGGAGCGTAGGGTCACAGCCCCCCTTCCTAGGCAGAAGGGAAGGAGTACTTTAACTGAACTGTACAAATAGCTACTAACCTCCAGAACATACTCATAAAGTACTGGCCTGTCCTCTGGAAACCCAAGCCCAGGTAGAGGGTCATAGCACCTTGCTGCAGTGTGCTGGTCTCAAGGAGAACATCGCTGTAGCCCTGGTCCCGTGCAAACTGGAGGACAGTTCTGATGAGCGCTTTCGCTATCCCCTGTCCTCGATGCTGTGAGGACACAGACAGGCGAAAGAGCTCCAGCTGCTTCCTCCCCACTGGAGGATTCTTGACTGGCAGAGCAGCCACTGTGCCCACCACCTGCCCTCCAGACTCAGCCACCCAGAAGCAGGAGCCACGTGCTTTCAGGTAGGACTCGGTGATGTCAGCCATGTCTGTGCGCAAACATTTGGCCACATACTCCTTCCAGGGCTGTCTGGCAAGGAGCCGCAGGAGCAGGAGCAGAAAGAAGACACAGAACATGGCCAGCAGCCAGGAGCCAGACACCAGGGCCAGGGCAAGGGGCGCCCCAAGTAAGAGCAGGAGGGTTCGGGGCAGCAGCAGCATGTGGCGGAAGGTGGCTGGGATGTGCTCCTCCATGCCCTTGGAAAACAGGTCCACGACACTTTTATGGTCACTGTCCTGGTACTGGCGGATGTGATAAGTAGCCATTGGAGACTTCTAGGTCTCAAATCTTGGCATCCAGGACAGACAGCTTTACTTGCCTGCACACCTTCCCTGAGCCCTGAAGAAGAGAGGAGCCATGTTGAGTCTCCTGACTGTCCCCTTCCCAACCTCCCAGGGTCCGTGCACACCCCATTCAAGGGTGTGTCTTTCTGCTGTTACCAGAGAGAAGCAGGACACTAACCCCTAAAGCAGGACTTGACTGCTCCCCTGCCTCTGTTCCCTTTGTAGCCTCCTGCCACGGGGTGCTGGCTGTCTCTTATCCTCTTTGAACAGATGTGTCCTCATGTAGATCTGGGGAAAAAAGAATGCCTGGTTTCCATGCTATGGCCTGTGTGCAAGCAGCATGCATAGAAACTGTTCCCTCTCTGTGGTTACCCACTTACAGGCCCTTTGGTCTTTGGTACTCAGATGGCACTTTTGTGCAGGAAGATGTGATGTCCCAAGAACTGTGGTTCCTGGTCACGGTCCCCACATTCCAGAGCTGTGTTTCCAAGCTCACATTTCAACAAACCCTCTTCTTTCCCCTGATTAGAAAGACTTGATGTGGTCAATGGCAAAACGTTAATGCCCATACCGGCACCTTTGAATTCTGTGCAACACAGGCCCCACCCTTGCCTCTCTTTCCTCTCACCTGGTACCACTGAGTCAGGGGTGTCTGGAATGGTTCTACCTCTGAGCAGCAGTACATACAAACTGCTGGCACCTTCCTTTGCTCTGGGCAACAGACCCAGGGAGGCAATTCCTTGGATGGCTCCAGAATAATTATAAACCAAAGTCTAAGAACTGGAGTGTGGCGGTGGAGACACACAGGCATTTTCCTTGTGACCCCAGGGAATATACCCAGACAGGCGAGCTCTGGCATGGCACACTGGACCCCACACTTTGGAATCCTGCCTCCTTCTTCCTGTTCCCTGCATTTCTTAGTGTTTTTCTCTAATTCCCAGCCTGGACACCTGAACGCACCTGCTAGGACAGTGTTTCTTAATTAACCTGGGGGCCAAAGAACCTTTTAACAGCGATCACCTGAGACCACAGGAAATACCAGATAGTGACATTACAATTCAAAACAGTAGCAAAGTTACAGTTATAAAGCAGCAAGGAATATAATTTTATTGTTGGGGGCTACTACAACAGGAGGAACCTCCTGTTATGGAACTGTATTAAAGGGTCACAGCATCAGGAAGGTTGAGACCCACTGTGCTAGGAAGAAACCTGCGGTCTGGCCACTTGCCATGTGCTCACGCCTCCGGGCCCAGGGACAGCCTTCTTAGCAGTGCTCATCCCTACTTCAGCTGTACCTGATCGTCCTACTGAAATGGATCTGGAGCTCGCACTGACCTCCCCACTCCTTAGCCATGGTGGAGGACACAACTGGTGTGCCTCATGGACACTTTTCAGTCCCAGAAAATGACAGTGCCTGGGTAGAGTAGCTGCTGGAGTTCTAAGCCATGCTTGAATCCGAGGACCTTCTCACATCAACATCGACAGCACCTCCCCCAAGAGGGGAGGAGTAGCTCAAATGGCTCTCTGCGCGTGCGTGCGTGCGTGCGTGTATGTGTGTGTGTGCGCGTGCCTGGTGTGCGTGCGTGTGTGTGTGTGTGCATGCGCACATATGAAAAAAATTTTTTTATTTATATGAATGCTTTGTCTACATGTACACCTGCAGGCCAGAAGAGGGCACCAGATCACATTACAGATGGCTGTGAGCCACCATGTAGTTGCTGGGAATTGAACTCAGGACCTCTGGAAGAGCAACCTTAACCTCTGAGCCATCTCTTCAGCTCTGAGAATATTTTTTTAAGAGAAAGTATGGGAATATTTTATTCATGTTTAAAGACAGTGTTCCCACCCCTCTCTCTATGGCTACATAGCTGTACTGGAACTTGTGGGAAAGATTAAGCTTTGTCACTGGTGGAAGCAGCCTTGGCGGGCTTTACCCTTGGGGCACCCCATGAATACCTTGTGATAGACTGAGTGGAGCCATCCTGGGCCTGGAATTCAGGAAGCAGACCTGGGAACCCCACCTGGGCTATTGTTTTCCTAATGGACCCTCAATGGGAGAAGGAGACTGCCCTTCCCATGTGACTCAGGCAGGTGGGGAAGAGAAAAACAACAGATTCAGCCGGGGGTTGGGGAGCGCCTGTGGAGAAAGCGACAGGCTGGACTATCACGCGGGCCAGAGAGACACCTAAGGACTCATCCTGTGGAACGGATACCGGAAGGTTCACTCTTTTGTCCCTTTAACCTTTTTTCCTTCTTGTGTAAGCTAGTTGGGTTGTATAATAAAGTTTAATTGTTAAGAAACAGAGCCAACAGGAACTCACTGTGTAGACCAGAGTGGTCTCATACTCAGAGAGATCCACCTGCCTCTGCTTCCCTAGGGTTGATATTGAAGACATGTGCCACCACGCCCAGTGAAGGGGAATATTCTAGATAATGAAGGATTTTGAATGGTAAAATAGGATTTTGCTCTGGATAAAATGACTAGATCGCTCCAAAATGTTAAATGACAATAAATAAATAAAATAAAATAAATAAAAAAATAAAAGGGGGGGGGGTAAAATCAGGAAGCTGAAATGAGTGGGAAATGGTCAAAGTGAGGTACACAAAGACTGTGGGTGAAGGCCTGTGTGGTGGCACATGCCTTTAATCCCAGCACTCAGGAGGCAGAGGCAGGCGGATCTCTGTGAGTTCGAGGCCAGCCTGGTCTACAAAGTGAGTCCAGGAGAGGCAGGACTACACAGAGAAACCCTGACTTGGGGCCTGGGAGAAGAGCTGGAAACAAAGTTTGTGGGTGACAACCTAAGGTGGCATAGCCATGTGCTGTTACTGGGATTCCTCAGGTCAAAATTAAGTTCATCCGCACAGCATAAAAAAATGTAGTGCTCTGCTGAAAACAGTGAGTTTTTGTAAGATATTAATCCACTCTCAGCATTTGCAAAAATACTTTAAAAAACCAAAAAGTGTTTAATTGAGATAATTACTTATGTTTTTGTTAAGTTTGCCAGAATTTTAACTACTTAGGAAACCCAGTCTTTAGTCGATGCTCATTAATTCTAATTTGTTTAAGTTAACGTCTTTAAATAACCACTTTCATACATATTTTCTCCAGGTGAATCTAATGCCCTACGTATCTGTGTGTAGTGATCCATGTCTGAGCTTGTTTGCAGTTAAAGACAGAATATAGACGATTCATACAGAATGACCAACATGTGCTCTCTTTTATACAGAATTCATTGTGGCCAACATAATTCTTCTGATATTTCTACTATTTTTAGCCAATTCCATTCAGAATTAAAAACAAAACCAAATCACAATCTTGCCATTTGGGCAGTACTGTTACTTAGAATCCCGGTCGGTATGTCTTCACCTTGACAAAAGACACAGCTTGTTGCTGTACACAGAATTCACATACTACATCTGTGCATGATCATGAACACTGTTCCCCATGACAGGTCTAAAGTTTATTTTTAAGTAGGTGGTGCTGTAAACCTATTATCCTACCCGGCCAAACAAACAAACAAACAAACAAACCTACATTTTGCTTCAAAGACAAAAACTAGATAGATTGAGAGATAGATAATGGGGACAGGTACTTTGGTTTTGTGTAATCCTTCCATGTGGTTATACAAACTGTTGTTGGCACTCTCTCTCTGTCTCTCTCTCTGTCTCTCTCTTTCTCTCTGTCTCTCTGTCTCTGTCTCTGTCTCTGTCTCTGTCTCTCTCTCTCTCTCTCTCTCACACACACACACACACACACACACACACACACACACACACACACTGCATAAGTACAACCTATATCGGAGAGCCCCATTAGTACTTTTGGAGATACTAGGACATCAAGCAACAGGATAAATAAAACGTAAAAAGCAGACAAGGCAAGACTAAGAGCCATTCCTTCCACAGCTCTTAGTTGCTACAACTGGATGTAAAGGGTTTATGGCATTAATTCCTTGACATCTGTCACTCACTCACACCCTCAACATAGAATCCGTTCAAACCAGTTAGGACAGGTCTCATCCCAGGGATGAGAGACAAGCTCAAACCACCACTGCCAATCGACAATATCTTCAGAGACGCGGAAAGATGTCAGGATCGAGCCACACTGCCATGATGTAGCTTGTCTGCAATTCTAGCACTTAGGAAGTTGAAGTAGAGAGACTGAAAATTGGAGGACAGTCTGGGCCACATGAGACCTTGACCCAAAACCAACAGTAAGAATGGAGTCATTTGTACAGACTTTCCAAAAGTAAGAGGAGAGAAGTGAGAGAGAAATGGTTTTTATGTATGCTTACCTGACACTGTTTTCCAACTTTGGTTTATACTTTTATAGTTTCAGACAAAGGCCTATTTCGGAAATTCTCATTCCAAGTAAGTCATAGCGGCTCCTGCCACATATGGTATGTTCTAATATACATCTTCATGTGCCAGAGAATCTCTTGCAAGTAAGAAGCCATTCTGACAACCAAGGGCATGCTGTCATGATGCCAGCTTTCATATGACACAGATCGCAGAGTTACTACTAATTCTGAAGAATGATTGGGGACAGAGGGGACACTTGCATATTCTGTATTATGAAGACACACTTGGGCTCCACAGTGTAGAAAGCAATCAAAATATCCATAGTATTAGCTTAGCATGGACACATACTCATTTGTTTTGAGTTAATCGCCCGGCCCAGCCCAGCCCAGCCCAGCCCAGCCCAGCCCAGCCCAGCCCAGCCCAGATACCTCTGAAGGAGCATGAGGCTGTTATCAGTAGAAAGTAACTAGACTCCAAGTCTCAACAAGTGCCTAAGTCCAAACATCTGCAGATGAGGAAAGAGCACAAAAGTAACAAAACTTACAGACATCTCAGAAATGTGACTGACTGCCTGACCGGGGAGGCTACATGGAGCTCCAGGAGAATTGGCCATCTTTGCCTCCAGCCATATCTCCTTCTCCCTATATAATCTGCTGGCTGGAGATGGGATGGAATTAATGTCTTTAAAACAATTAATCTATTTTCGCAGACTGCTAGCTTTCTATAGATAAACCGTAACTTTAAGATTCAATCCCTTTCTCTATTCACTGGGTTCTTTGACAGATAGGCAGAACCAAATTCTGGTTTCACTACCTTGGTGGCCTGCCTTCCTCAAGAGCAGTGCCCTGGTCTTACACAACTGCCTGAGGCACATGGCTTCTGAGGACTTGACCCTAGCATCCTTTCTGAGACGGGGCTTCACTGTGCTCCCGTCTGCTCAAAAGATTTGTCTCTTTCCTCTGTAACAGCTTTGAGAGTCCACTTGTCGCTAAATCTCCAGGCACTGAAATAGCTCCTTCAATGTAAGACCCCACCAAGGTGCATCCCCGCTTCCTCCCGTGAGCACACTCGGTAAATTCAGTCTCAAAAGTTCTGAAAAGCTGTGACTCTCGTTCTAGTGAGTATTTTTCTTTTCACAGGAAGAACCCAAGGATGTTCAACACAGGCTAAGAACAAAGCCGATACTCAACTACATACCTCGACTTCTAGACCCGACATGTGGGGTCTTCCCACCTCCGACGCCGGGAGAGAATAGAACCACCTCTCCCTGGTGTTCAGCATCAGCTGCAGGTGGTAGTAAGAGTCTCTGGAACTTAAAGAGAGACATAGACTCGACCACGCCCAGCAGGATCCGGAACCAGGGCGACTTGGAGCCGGTCTACTAGATCAAAGAGTGAGCACTTCCGGAAGTAGAGAGCTTTGTTTCCAAGGGGAAGGTCTTCTGAGCCGGACGGGAGACTGATGGTGAGTTCCGCTCTGCAGCTCCTAACGTGCCGTGACATTTTTGTGGGCGATTTGCACGTCTCTCTTCGCCGGTGTTTGTCGCGAGCCCTCCCGGGCCGCGGGTGGAGAGTGACGTGGCCTCGGCTGCGCTCCGGCCGCTCGGCTGCGCGTGCCCGGGTGCCCCCTGCCGGCGGAGCCCGAGGCTGAGGCTGAGGCTGGAGGAGGCGCCTGCAGCCCGCACAGCCACAGCGAGGCCCGGGGCTGGGAGGGAGGCGCGGCCCAGAGCTGCCCCTGCCCGCTCCGGGTCTCCCCAGCAGGGACGGAGGCAGAAAACCCCTAGGACAGGGACGCCCCCAGTGGAAAGCTTGACCACTGAAGCGGAGGGCAGGCCATGCCATCGGGGCGGGAGAGGAGTCAGGCAGGGACCAGACGCCACAGGCAGGTCCTCACGACATAGTTAGTTATGGCTTTAGCTTCAGCTGACTTCCTCCTGAAGGACTCTGTGACCCTTGGCCTAGGTTAGAATTGCGATGCTGGTGGTCGGGGCCTCGGTGAGGACGCTCTTAGGGTGCTGTAGATGAGGGGTGATGGCGTGCTCATGACAAGGATGAGTCAGAATTAGACGTGGAGGTAGAGCCAGTACCCGCCCAGGCCCTGGACGTGGTACTGCAGTGAGAGGCATCTGCCTTCGATCACCTTCTGTAGCTAAAATCACAATACCTCTTGGTGAGGTGTTTTGTTGTTTGTTCTGTTTTCTGAGACAGGCTTTCCCCGCATAGCCCTGGCTGTCCTGGAAGGAACTCTGTTTACCGGGCTGGCCTCAAATTCGAGATCTGCCTGCCTCTTCCTGGAGCCAGGAAGGGGGTTAGGAGGCTAGGTAAACTTGCATTCATCACAGAATCGCTCTGGAGATGTAAGCTATTATTTTAATAATCATATGACTGGATTAACAACTTTTTGAGTTCAAGACCCTAAATACCCCGAAGATAAACTATTAACATCATAGTCGCATGAGTGGATTAATGATTTTTTGAGTACAAAGTCCTAACCACTCTGACGGCCCTACTTGACCTCACCTTTTAATATCTCACATTGGGAACAAAATTTCAACATGACTTTTACAGGTGTCAAACGAGATCAATATTAAGTGATGATTCCAAAGTTTCTGGTCTAAATGACTCTCACACTAAACAAGGACAAACTGTTCTGAGAGGTTTTCTAAAAGCTCTTTTCCCTTAGTGTTAAAAATCAGGCCGGCGTTTCGGTTCCCAGCACCCACATTCACAAAAGTCTGTAACCCCAGTTCGGTGGAATCCAACACCCTCTTCTGGCTGCCACAGGTACCAGGCAAGACGTAGTACGTAGACATACATGCAGGCCAACACTCAAAAAATATTTTTCAAAAAGACACTTAAGAAAAACTGGGAACATCGTTTTCTTCCCTGATTGTAAGTACTCAAACTTTGTTTGATGACTGTAGAAAGTTCAGAACACACACAGCAGAATTTTCTAAGAGTAGAGTAAAAGTCACCTAATAATCTCAGTACTCAGGATTTCTTCTCTATTTTGTTATATTTGATACTTTTTTCTATGCATGTCTTTATATAACAGAGCGTACTGATCATATCCTACCCTACCATAGCCTTTCTCAATTAGATGCTAACGTGAGAAAAGACTGGGTCAGGACATTATTTACAAAACTCTTCTTTTTCTGCTACAGAGACCCTTAGACATAATTCTAGAAAATCAGAGATAGCTTTCTGTTATGTTTAAGTTTTGTGGTTTAAAATTTTTTTAAAAAATGTTGTTTTATGTGTATGGATGGTGTGTGTGTGTGTGTGTGTGTGTGTGTGTGTGTGTGTGTGTATTTTTTCTCTCTCTGGGATTGGAGTTACAGGTGGTTGTGAGCCACCTTGTGAATGCAAGAGCAGCATGTGTTCTCAGGGGCTGAGGTAAACCTCTAGCCCGCTGGTTCTTGTTTTGTTTAGTTTTGTTTCCCGCGGCAGAATCTCATGGAACCCAAGCTAGCCCGGAACTGGAGTTGTGTAGTTGAGGATGACTTTGCTGTTTTTGTCAGAAGGAAATGTAACTCTATCCATATCTAATCGGGTAAAATAGGACAGGCCTAAACAAAGAAGAGCCTCAGAAGAAAAAGTCAGTGCTGTTTTGTTTTCAGGGAAGAAAGAAACTGGAGCAGGCTAGGATGTTGAGGGAAACATCCCAAGACTCCCCCAGAGGAGGCAGGGAACGTCAAATTAGGTTTTAGGTGCGAGCGTCAGGCGTCACCCACACAATCTACGTGTGTAACAGAGAGTACAAAATTCTGTTTAGTATAAGAAGATTCACATTAAATATTAACAGTTTGTTTTTCAAAAACTGATAGGTAACCTTCAGAAATGGTTTCCATTATGCAAGTACTGGAAAAATCTCATATACAAATAACCAGCTATGCTGTCCTTGGTACCATTAATCTGATTTAGGCAAGTGTACCTTCCAGAGCAATACAGAATGAACATTTCTGGTTTGGTTGTTTTGGCTGAGAGCCATCGTTCAGCCAACATTTTAGGTTTTTAAATGGCAGCAGTAATTATATTTTGCATTTTGTTGTATATGCTTCCTATGGTTTTTTGTTTTTGTTTTTGAGACAAGGTCTCACTATGTAGCTCTGGCTGTTCTAGAACTCACTATGCAGACCAGGCTGGCCTAAAACCCACAGAGTTCCACCTGCCTCGGCCTCCTGAGTGCTGGGATTAAAGGCATGTGCCACCATAATTAAGAAAACAGTTGACATATTAAGTGAAGAAGATCATCATATTTAATGTCAAAGGCAGTCCACCCTAAGGCAATTATGGTAATGTATTAAAAATGAGTGTTAAAGTAATACAAAGAGCACCATAGTTGATTTGGGGTAAAACTAGCCTGTCACTCATTCTAATCAGGCTGCCTTACAGGAGCATTGGCTTTCCAGGAAAGAAACTATTCTAGGAAACTAGTGTATCTTTTGATAGTTTTACATTTGTAAAACCAGGATCAGGCTACACCTTGGACTCTGAAGAGCCATCACATGTGGCAAGATTCCCGCCAGAGAGTAAGATGAGAAGGCCTTCCTTCCACCACGCGTTCCTGCTCTAGAGCTTCATGTGCAGGGTTTAGCTGAGTTTATATGTGCATGGCGTCTGAGCCTCAGAAGTAGGTCTTTGTGATGCTTAGTAATTTGCACAGATAAAAGTAGGCATGAGTGGAAGCATTCCAGGTTCCAGGTATGTCTGTCTGTCCTTCAGTCCAGTGATGTTCTGTCCGTTGGTTACTGAGAGGCTCTGTTGAGTGAGGAAGGTTATTTCTGTCAGCGGGGCTGTTTTACACTGCTAAAATAAAAATGTCTGCTACTATCCTTAGGTATAGTGATACCTGTGTGAAGGCTCCGTCTCACATAGCCATTTTACTAACCTCTCTAAAGCCTGTTTTGATCACCCTGTGTGCCTTATCAGGGCTCTACCCTGAAGAGTTTTCACCATGTATCTGGGTCACTTTGCCAAAGCTCACACCAACCAGCGAAGTTAGCCTGGACTAGCTGAACAGATAGACCGTTATCGTTGGATTTCAGCCCCATTCTTATAAAAAAAAAATGACCTCATGGATCCCTCATTTAATTCCCGCTCTATGAATTCCAACATCATTATCTGCTACAGGTGCCGCGGCATAGTTCACAGGACGGTCTTGCTCCCAACTGCCTCTCAGCTCGTGCTCCAGGGACCAAGGCTGGAATTGCACGACTTTCTTTTGTATATAAACTCAGCCCCGTGTACTTGGAAGCACTTTGGAGATGCCTTAAGATAAAGATTTCCATTTTGGATGATGGGAGAGAAGCCTCTGTCAAAATTGCTGGGCCGGCAGGGTTGGTGGAGAAGTTAGTTTAGGCTTGGATTGCCTACAGATACTCAAGAGAAGGCTAAAGACATGTTTTGATTTGTCTTCAGGCATTTTGCAGACTGTAAAGACCCATGCCCCCATCCCCTCCAGCCCTCTGACCCTCCTCAGGACTGGCTTGGAGGTGAGTACTGTCGCACCTGGTTTTATACAGCTTGGCATGGAACCAAGGTTTGCATGCTACGCTAGCACTGAGCTGTCTCCTCAGCCCCCCTTTTCAGTACTTTTCTGTTAAGAGCAGCCTTTAAATTATTTTCAGACTTTTATTTCACATTTTGTGCACGTGTGTGTCTACAGATATGTGTGCACGTGTTTCTGGGTGCCCACGAGGGCCAGAAGACCCTGGGAGTTGGAGTTACAAGTGGCTGTGAGCCACCTGACATCCATACTAGGAGCCATACTCAGGGTTGTGCAAGGACAGTGAGTGCTGGTGACTGCTCAGCCGTCTCTCCAGCCCCATGGGGAGCTGAGCGTGGTGGAGCAAGCTTGTGTTGGGGAAGTGGTAGGATTGCGATTTCCAGGCCAGCCCAGCCCAGAAAATAAGAATAACAAAGATTAAAATGACACATTTAGCCAGATTTTATTTGTTTTTCATTCCTGTGGTTGTACTTAACGTTATTATTGCTTTGACAAATCACTATAGCGCTAATTTTGTTTTGTTTGGGGCTGAGGCTTTTGTTCTAAAAATTGAACCTGGCCTTGTACATACTTGATCACTAAGACATTTTCCCTACCAACAGCTTAAAAAAATTTTTTTTTTTCAGCCTGGTCTACAAAGCGAGTGTAGGGCAGCCAAGGCTACAAGGAGAAACCGTTGTCTCAAAAAACCAAAAAAAAAAAAAAAAAATTTTTTTTTTTTTTTATTCTTCTTTTAAATAATGTATCCTGATCACAGCTTCCACTTCTTTCAGTTTCCCCCTACCACCTCCCCCTCCCCTTCTAGAAAAGAGCAGGCCTTCCAGGAGCATCAGCTGAACACAGCATAAGAAGATAGAGTAGACCAGACACAAACCCTCACATCAAGGCTGGGTGAGGCAGCCAGTAGGACCTAGGAGGAGGAGGAGAGTCCCAGGTCAGAGGCACCCCTCCTCCCACTGCCCATGAGAGTCCCAGGTCAGAGGCACCCCTCCTCCCACTGCCCATGAGAGTCCTAGGTCAGAGGCACCCCTCCTCCCACTGCCCATGAGAGTCCCAGGTCAGAGGCACCCCTCCTCCCACTGCCCATGAGAGCTTTTGCGGGCTGTTTAGTCACACCACCTCTGGCTGGGTAGGTTCTTCTCAACTGACATCTTATTTTATCATCCTCAGACTTCCAATTAGTTCCTTGAGAAAGAAAACTAGAAATGGATCCTTTGGGCCTTTGTAAGACCCTCATTCAATCTCCATCGTTAAAAAGAAAAGTGATGGTTGAATTGTTCTTAAAGTTTGTGTTTTTATAACATATAGCATATCTGTCAGACCCAGGACATCATTTGTAGTAGGTGAGCCCTCCTGCTGAGCATAACCCGATACTCTTACGTTTTCCTGTTCAGCTGAGATTGTAGGTGTAATTCTCACATGTGGTGAGAATTACTTAACAATTGTATGCTTTTTGTCAATTCCATATTGAAATGTCTTTGTGTAAAGCATGATATTTGAATATTAAAAATTACTTTCTTAATACTTGTGACCAGGTTTTGTTAAAGTATAAATAAAATAGATCAGGAATTTAGGAAGGATGCAGTAAATTATGGTCTCATTAGTGCTCTGGGTAATCTGGGATCCATCATTCCCTGGCATCCTGCAGCTGCTTGTCTGACCAGGCACAGAAGCTGCTCATCTTGCCAAGGAGGGCACCAGCCACTTCCTTTGGCCTTTCTCTAGGAACAGGAGAACTAGAAATAGCTTAGCACAGTTGGAAACACACATTATGAAGGTGCCAAAGATGCTTTAGAAATGGACTTTCCTACTTTAGCAATTCTGTAGTTTATGAAATTAATTATCTTCAACTGTCAGCTTGGCATAGCTGCAGAGTCACGTGACAGGAGAGTCTCAATTGAGGGATTGTATAGATCATATTGGCCCATTGATCTATCTGTGATGGACTGTATTGACTCTTAATTGTGATAAAGAAGGGCCTAGCCCACTGTGGGCAGCACCATTCTCTGGGCAAGTGGTGCTGGCCTGTATTTAAGAAGCTAATTAATTAAGCAGGTGCCAGTGACTGAGTCAGCAAGCAGTGTTTCTTTGTGGCTTGATTTCCTGTAATTGTAAGCCAGATAAGCCCTCTCCTCCCCTAAGTTGCTTCTGGTGAGAGTGTTTCATCACAGTAACAGACATGAAGCTAGAACAGAACCAGGAAAGGAGAAAGCAAGGATTTTGTTAAGTTGGTTACATCTGAGTGTGTTTTCACATGCAGTTCTGGGGCTTGGGGGCCACGGGGCAGGAGGGTGGCGGTACAGGGCAAGTTACAGCACAGCAAGGTTGTCAGAGGAGAAAGACAGAGGAGAAACTGGGTGGGAAAGATGGATACAGTCCTTTACATATAAACACCTGCTTTGTGCTTTGTGTTTTGCCTAGTAGAGTCCTCCCTGTCTATGAAATGCAGTTGTCACGGCAGTTGGACTTGTTTCCTGAATGCAGGGTGACCCTCCTATTATTTAAAGATGTGAAAAATGCAGGAGACTTGAGAAAAAAGGCCATGGAAGGATCTATTGATGGTTCATTGATAAACCCTCATGTGGTAAGTACAAAATATGAGAATGAATTGATTATGACAGTCACTTAAGAATATGCTAATTTTACCCTAAAATTCTTTTATATTCAGGTAAAAAGTGTTTGCCCAAGTCACACTTGGTGTTTTGAATTTAAAACAGCAAATAGAGTCTGTAGTGCTGTACCATGTCTTAGGAAATAGGAAAGGCTGTGGCCTGGCTGTGACCACATTCATGTTCCGGCAGATGCCTGAGCTTTGTTCTTCTCATATGTGAAGTGTGAGTTGGCAGAAGCAGAGTGTTTTATTTACTGTTCCACTGCCGTGAAGAGACGCCATAACCAAAGCAGCTTACAAAAGAAAGCACTAATTGTGGGCTTGCTTACAGTTTCAGAGGGTTAGTCCATGACTGTCATAGTGGGGAGTGTGGCAGCAGGCAGGCAGGCAGGCATGGCACTGGGGCAGTAACTGAGAGCTTATATCTGCTCCCCAAAATGGAGGCAGAAAGCACAACTGGACCTTCTAGGGGCTTTAAGGTTTGAAAATCCCATCCCCAGTGATACCTCAAACCTAGTGACACCAGTGAAACCTCAAAACTCATCCTCCAACAAGACCACATCTCCTGTGATGGCTCAAGAAGGCCAAATCTCCTGTGAT
>OU015745.1:55523357-55533478 GCA_907169655.1 Acomys percivali | reverse complement strand
TGTGTGTGTGTGTGTGTGTGTGTGTGTGTGTGTGTGTGTGTGTGTGTTTGTGTGTGTGTAGGGGAGGGTATGGGGTATGCATATTCGTGTGTGGGAGTATGGGTGCCTGAGTGCCACGATGTGCTTGTGGAGGTCGAGGACAACCTCAGGTGTTGCTTGCCGTTTGCCTTGTTGCAGACAAGGTCTCTTTGTTGTTTGCCACTGTGTGCCCGAGCTATGTCTTCTGTCTCCACCTCCTATATTGCTGTGGAGCATGGGGATTACAGGTAGTGCTGCTGTGCCTGGCTTTACATGAGTACTAAGGAATTGAGCCAAGGTCCTCACACTTGGGTGGCAGGTGCTTTATGCACTGAGCCATCTCCCCAGCCCAAGAGTGCATCGTATATTGAAATGATGACGTTCTGTGTGTGACACATGAACAAGATGTCTGAACTCTACTGATGAAGATTACTACTGCTGTTTATAACAGCCAGCTACTAGTATCATCAAAGGGAAGATTAGGAAGCCTATGGCACGAAGTAAACCAGACTTGGCTACTGAGTTTATAAAATGCAGTCAGCGTGGCAGCAGAACTTCCCATTAATGGGACAATTCAAATTATTGAAACATTCTGCTCAAGACACTGCTCTAGGGGCGGGAAAGACAAATACGATCTTTAGAAGAAGACGAATAAGAAAAAGTTAAGCTGCCCTAAGATAAATGACAAGAGGAATACAATTTATGATCTGGGAAGGTCACTTGGAGACAGGTATTTGTGTGCAAAGCCAAAAAGCCTGGGCTGGACCCAGAGGAGCAAAGTGCAGATGTAAGCAGAGCCAGAAATAGTAGGTGCTGGACAGGGCCTGTGGAGGGAAAGTACACTAGGAGAGATGGTAGGCTAGCTGAGCAGGCCAGCAGCTGTTCCAGGCAGAGGCTAGCTGAGCAGGCCAGCAGCTGTTCCAGGCAGGAGGCACTCACTGGCTCATTGTCTTCTGGTTTTTCATTATAGATTTCAGAGGCTTTGAAGAAATTTGGTATCTCAGAAAGTAACACATCAGTTCTGATTGTTTACATCGAAGATGGAAGAAAACAAATAGATCAAGAACACCTAATCTCTCAAGTAGAAGGCCAGCAGGTGCCTTTGGAAAGTCTTCCAGAAATAACAAAGCTCTCAGAAGTCAAAAAGGTTTGTGTTGCATGTTTTTAAGAGTTCAGTAGATGAATTATGCTGATGCTGTTTGCTCATAACGGGGTATTTTCTTTTTTGTTTTGTTTTGTTTTAAATTTTCTTTTGAGACAGGGCTTCTCTGTGTAACCCTGGCTGCCCTGAGCTCTCTCTCTCTGTAGACCAGGCTGGCCTCAAACTCAGAGATCCACCTGCCTCTGCCTCCCGAATGCTAGGACCACCACCCAGCTTCATCACTGTGACTTTATGAATTTGGAACTATTACCATTTTAGTTAGCGTACAGGATAATGGTATTCACTACACTACATTACATATCCTTACGGCTCTCACTCTAGCTGCCTGCTCTCTTATTCCCAGTCCCTTCTGAGCCTTTAAGAAATATTGTGGGGCTGGAGAGATGGCTCAGCACTTGGGATCCAATGTTCTCCTCTGACCTCCGTGGGGACTGCACACACACAGTACATACACATAGAGGCGAACACCCATACAAGTACAATTTTTAAAAGCTTTAGAAATAGTAATATAATTTTACAGATACTTGGAAAGTATTTGTAAATGAAAATGAAAAGGGATGTACTAGTTTGTGTGGAAGGAGAACCGTGAGAAAAGGGATCTCTTTCAATATTAAGTGACTATATGAAGTTAATAGCTAGATGTGGACTCTTAAAATTGATAAAAATGTGGGTTATATGTTCAAGCAATTTGTTTTTTTATATTAATAACTATACTTCAAAATAATATTTATATTAGTGGCAAATGACCACCTACTTTGAATATTTTTAACTTATTTGTGATTTCAGATCATTAATGCTATAATAAAATAATAATGCCACATACAAATGTTTATGTAATAATAGTGCATGGACATGCCAGTACTCATAAATTGTCATTCACTTTTACAGATATATAAGCTGTCATCACAAGAAGAGAGTATTGGGACATTATTGGATGGTATAATTTGTAGAATGTCAACAAAGGATGTTTTATAAGATGTTTAAAATTATCAACAGAAAATATCAGTTAATCACTAGCTTTTCTTTCCTGATTATAAAATTAACATACTCATCACAGAAAAATGGAAAAAGAAACCAATACCAGCCCTACATTTTTTTTACTTCTTAAAGATAACCCTGTTACTGTTTTTGTCATTGCCTCCTAGTCATCTGCTTGTGTTTCCACATTTTATTTTTATAATTGGAATAAAAAGTGCAAGCGTCTAGTGAAGGCTGCAGTGTTCAGGGCTCTCAGTAATTCCTCCATCAGTGTGTAACTTGCCTTGTACCTCTGGCTTCTCCACACTGCCCTCCGAGCTTCTGCATCCTGAGTGTTTTGTGCATAGGAGTTTCCTTAAGTTAGGTGTGGTGACTCACTTCTTCAGGAGACTGAGGCAGGAGGAAGCCACAAGCTGGAGGTCAGCTTGCGATATCCCATAAGTTCCAGAGTAACCTGAGGCACTTTGTCAAATCCTATCCTAATAAATAAATAGCAATTCATTTAATTCTCACAGCGACCTGTTAGGTGGATATGTCTTTGTGCCCACAAAGCAACTAACCAAGAGCCATTTAACTAGTGTAAAACTGTATTTGATGGGTTTTTTTCTTACTTTATCTTGTATTTTGTTTGCATCAGTCGAGATAGGCTTGGTCAAGGGTCAGCAAAGCTCTAAAGAGCCAGGTAGGTGCTTTGCTCCTCAAAGGCTACCTGGTTCTCGCTGTAACTACTTAACTCCACCTTTGCCATCTGAAAGCAGCTACAGAGGACACGTACTTAGTGAGTGGCCTCTGTCCAGTAAACTTTGACTTGAACAAGTGGGGCGGGGGCAGCCCTGGAGTTGAGGCTGTGGCCTGTAGACTCAGGGTTGGTTGGGCTAGAGTGACAGTCACTAACTAAAGTTCCCTGGCTCAGTACAGCAAAAGGAGGCATCTTGTTATCTTCAGGGCACTGGGGATCAGAGAAAAAACCCACAGCCGTGTGTAGGAGCCCTCTGCTAGGGGCTTCTCAGGCTTTTAGGGTACTGCACAGCTGGACAGAAGCTCTGGGGAAGGCACCCACACGGAAGTGACACATACTGCTCACCTCGTGTCATTCACATAGCTTCAACAATGGCGACTCCATGTTCTTCCCATGTGCATGGTCAGTTCTACCTGTTCAGGCCCCGCTAGAGCGTGTGCTCTGCAGAGCCACGGTGCCTCTCATAGTGCTGCTCTGGGGTTGCTCTTTAGGCACTCTGTTGGTGAAATTTTATCTACTTTATTTGGGTTCTTATACCTCTACCTCCCTTCCAACCCCCAACACTATGTAGGAGATAATCAAGGTGAGAGGAGAAAGGCGACATAGGGACATAGACCTCTTTAGACTTAGTGTCTTGGGACAAGTCCAATCTTTGTAGTCAGGATTCGAGCAGTTCAGCAAACAGCAAACACAGCAGTAGGACTGGGCGGCAGCAGCCACTTTCTTCCTTCCAGCACCCCCATCCCTCTCTGGGCTCTGGCATTGATAACTTCTCCGAGTCCTCAGAATTAAACTATCTGCAGCTGTAAAGTCATGCCCCTCTCAGAGCCCACATGAGACAGTCACTGTTAATAGTTGTGGACAAACTAAAGCAGCCCCATATCTCACTCCTGGGATTAAAACAAAAAATATGTTTACATAACAAATGAATTTTTAATGAAGCTAAAATATTCACTCCCCAGAATCCCTTTCTGAGACATACCTCTGAGTACTCAGACAATGCTGCTGCTACGCTGGGGGACAAAGGATGGTGCAGTGCAGAGAATAAGTGACACTTGCACACTTTCCCAAGATTGTCCAAGAGGAAAGAAGTCTTGATTTTTCTTCTAGCAATTATGGAGGCAGGGGGTGTGTGTTCTCAGCATCCCTGTCTCATATGGGCTTCACACGGGACCGTACTGAGCTGGAACATTAACTCGGGATGCAAACTCCTAAGGGGTACTGGTGGGCTTTGAGTGATGGAGAAGGACTCACAGAAGCCCAAGGAAGGTGGCCTAGGTGATGGTGGACAGAAAACACACTGTGGTTCCCATCCGGGCCAAGGAGAGCCACATGGCAAGAGGTGAGGCGTATAGTCCCAGTAGTTAGGTTACCTGTGTTTGGAGTTGCATAGCGAGGGGTCTCTGTGTGGTTGAAATTCGTCCATGACAAAGTTTGTCAGCAGGCCAGGGAAGGTTTGGCTTGGCTGACCCCTCTGGAGTGAGGTTGTATCAGAGGTGATGCAAGGATTAAACAGGACCTCCAATAGTGCCCAAGTTCCACAAATTACTGGCTCAGGGGTGCTTGGATCTCTTGCGATCAGCAGTCTCCAGCCTAGAGTGGGAGTCATGTCGAGGTACCCCACATCTCTAATGAGCCATGTTGGGGTACCCCACATCTCTAATAATACGTCAGTATTACAGATGAACTATGTGAGAAAGAGGGACAGCCTTGCTTATATAAGCACAGAACCACATCCCATCACAGCCTTGGGTCAGAGGTTTGCAAGATGCCCAATCAGGCACAAAGCACTGGAGTTTCTAAGCCTTTGTTTGAACTCGGGCTGGGTCCAGGCTGAGTTCCAGGAGTGCCAGCTGTAGGGCCCGTCCATCCACATAGCCTTTAGAAATGCAGAACTGGCCTGAGAGACAGCCCACAGCAACAGCTCTGTAAAGAGTGGCCTGAGGTGTCCTCCTTACAGACTCAGACCTCACTCTATCCTAGCCGACTTCTACCCTCTGCCATGACAAAAAATACCTCCGCTGGTTCTTTTCTCAGTTCCACACCCAGCTTCTGGTCTGCTACTCTACAGCTTCTGGTCTGCTACTCTACAGATCTTGTAAGCACAATCTCCATTTGTCTCTGAGTCTCACATGTTCTGCAAGTGACACCTGCTTGGAAATCCTTTTGTTTCTTTCTCCTCTGCCTTAGCTTTGGCTGCTCTGCAATCCTTGTATGCCCTAACCAGCTAGCCTGCTGCAACAGCACAGCACCCAGTTGTCTGGCACGTCAGCCAACTTCGATGCTTGCACAGATGAGTGAGGTGCCTGCCCTGTAGAATCTTTCTGGTTTACAGAAATACATGCAGTAGTATTAGCATTGTTCCTAATACAACAGTGAAGTTGGGCTCAGTAAGTAAAATACAGGCACCCCAGAAACCTAGAGTGTAGCAGAGCCCTCAACCCTCACTCAGCCATCATATGTATTAGAACTGATGTGCACCAGCAAGGAGCTTTTATTGTTCATCAGAGTGCACTAGGGTATGCTTGCTGCACAGGAGCGTAGGTCACAGCCCCCCTTCCTAGGCAGAAGGGAAGGAGTACTTTAACTGAACTGTACAAATAGCTACTAACCTCCAGAACATACTCATAAAGTACTGGCCTGTCCTCTGGAAACCCAAGCCCAGGTAGAGGGTCATAGCACCTTGCTGCAGTGTGCTGGTCTCAAGGAGAACATCGCTGTAGCCCTGGTCCCGTGCAAACTGGAGGACAGTTCTGATGAGCGCTTTCGCTATCCCCTGTCCTCGATGCTGTGAGGACACAGACAGGTGAGAAAGCTCCAGCTGCTTCCTCCCCACTGGAGGATTCTTGACTGACAGAGCACCCACTATGCCCACCACCTGCCCTCCAGACTCAGCCACCCAGAAGCAGGAGCCACGTGCTTTCAGGTAGGACTCGGTGATGTCAGCCATGTCTGTGCGCAAACATTTGGCCACATACTCCTTCCAGGGCTGTCTGGCAAGGAGCCGCAGGAGCAGGAGCAGAAAGAAGACACAGAACATGGCCAGCAGCCAGGAGCCATACACCAGGGCCAGGGCAAGGGGCGCCCCAAGTAAGAGCAGGAGGGTTCGGGGCAGTAGCAGGATGTGGTGGAAGGTGGCTGGGATGTGTTCCTCCATGCCCTTGGTGAACACATCCTCCACACTTTCACGGTCATTGTCCTGGTACTGGCGGATGTGATAACTAGCCATTGGAAACTTCTGGGTCTTGCCTGCACACCTTCCCTGAGCCCTGCAAGAGAGAGGAGCCATGTGAGCCCTCAGCTTCTCTCTCCCAACCTACCCCAAGTAGGCCCTGCTCGAGGGTATGTCTTTCTGCTGTCACGAGAGAGGAAGCAGGACACTAAGGTTGGGAGAATGCCTGTTCAGTAACACCTGACTAACATACATCCCTGTTCACCATACTGGAAGTCTCTGCACCTCCTGGTCCATAAACACAAGTCTAGTGCTGCAGATGGACCCAGGTACCAACCCATTTGTCACTGTCTGTGGACTCTATTGCAGGCATTGGGTGTTTCTGACTGTATTTCTACAAAATCCTCTTTCCAAGAACTAGAAAAAGTTTAGATTACAGTATTGGTAAAAAACAAACCCCCAAAAAATTGCTATACCCCTCAACCCCCTCTTCCCCGCAACCTTGAACTCCCAGGTAGGTTCTAGGATTGCAGGCCCACAGTGAGACCCTCCCCACAGTGCTGTACTGGAATCTTCTTACCTGCTACTACACAACCAGGAGTGGCCCGAATGGCATCAGCCTCTGCTGACATGCAGTCGAGAAAGTCTAGGACTGCCTCACAAGTGGTGAACAGACCTGAGTCAGCACCGCATTCACTGACTCCTGGTTATTTGTTAATCATGAAGCTCAGGGTCATAGAGACAGCAGGCTGATCACAGCCATTCACCTTATGAGCTCTGGGTTAATAATCTGTAGAGAGAAGTAGGATGGAGGTGCCCAACAGTTCTCACCCTCATTGGAGGCCTGCCCCCTGCTTACTCCCTTCAGGCTGCGCTTCTCTCTGCCGTTTTCAAAGTCAGCCTGGTCCCTGCACATAACTGCTCGGAGTGGCCTGATGGCAAGCCACACACACACTGGGCCCACAAGGTCCTCACTGCTGAACTTTCCTCCATGCTGTGCCTCATCCTGATAAAATGGATCCTAAGAGCCCCACATTGCTCTCGTGCACCTTCTGCTCCCCATCAGCCCTCACCCAGCAGCCATAGGGTCCTCTTCAGCCTCAGCTCTGCTGCCATCCAGATGGTAGGCCCAGGACAGCTGTGTGAGTGCTAGGGGCTGCTCAGGGCTTGCACACCATGCTCATCATGTGGGTTAGCTGAGTGATTGCTTCCCTAAGACAAGCAAGAGGGACATCTTTCTCTACAGACTGTTCCTGTGGAAGGGATGCGCTGCCTTTGCCCCCAACTCTGATCTAAAGGCCAGTGAGGGCTGCACTATCCTTACCTGACCCAGGCCCACTGTAGCCTGCCTGGCAAGCAGCTCTGAAAGAGGTTCTGACAGGTTTTTGTTTTTTGTTTTTGTTTTTGAGGGAGTTTTGAGGCCAGGGGAGAGTGGGGACATCTTCACACCTATGACAAGGACCAGAGGAGATGCTGAGATGTCAGAAGTTGTGAGGCTTTTCAGGAACCATGCCCAGAGCCAACACCTCAGAGACAGTTGCTCTCCTGCAGTGACAGAAGAGAAGCAAGGCTGCTGCTGACCAAGGCACAGCCCTTGGGAATGGAGGGTCTTTAAAGGAGTGGCTGATACCAGCAGGATCCACAACGGCCAAGTAGTGTGGATACCCCATTCCAGATGCACATGAGGCCATGAGTAGGCATTTAGCTGGGAAGCCAAGTGACAGGTGTGGTAGTGGAGGCATATAGATGGCCCTGGCAAAACAAGGGTCCCCAGGTGCACAGCCTGGCCAACAAGGTGCCCTGGAAAGTAACATTCAGCCCGTGCTGGCTCCCAAGAGGAATAACCCTGTCATATGGCTAAGTTAGACACAAGGACAAAGATGTTTCCCAATTGCTCAGGAGTCTTGTTTGTTCAAAACAACGTGGATCTAGTAGGCTTACTGTTTGCCAGAGGAACCTTGTTCAGTGTTGACTAAGGAGACAGCACCACTAGCAGTGTGCCTAAGATTCATGTGGCCTCTCCATTGTGACCCAGTCCAGGCAGAAATCTGAATCACCTTGAGGTGCATTTAGTAAAGAAATGACAGGAGTCAGCATGTTTCAGGTAGGGATAAGCAGGATGTAACAGGGGCCAGCCTGCAGCAGAGCAGCTAATCCAATGGTTCTCAAGTTTCCTTACGCTTCGACCTTTTAATACAGTTCATGTTGTGAGGTCTCCCTGACCATACAGTTATTTTTGTTGCTATGTCATACCTCTAATTTTGCTGTTGTTATGAATGCTAATGTAAATGCCTGTGTTTTCTCATAGTCTAAGGTGATCCCTGTGTAAGGATCTTTTGACCCTAGGTGGAGACCCACAGGACCACTGATGTAGGCTCACTGTTTAGGGTATGGCTCAGCTGGAGTGCACTTACACAAAGCCCTGGATTCAGTCCTCAGCACAGCCTTCCCATCCCCCCAGTGCAAACAGCAATGACATCAAGGTAAACACTTGACTGCAAACACACAAAACACACTAACACAGCTAATCCAGAGCTTTTCTTTGAGTAAAACATAGAGGGTTTATTAAGCAAAAATGAAAGCTCTTGGTTGCTGAAAGGTGATCCAAAAGTGTCAAGTATTTTGTTGTTGGATTTTTTTTCTTTTTTTTTTTTGGAAGCTTTCATCATGTAGCCCAGGCTGACCTGGAATTTACAAGATTGTTGCTTCTCACTCTCAAGTGCTTGGGATTACAGACATGCAGCACTAACCGTAGTGCTTTTAAAAACCTGCACAGAAGCCAGGCACAGTGGCACATGCCTGTAATCTCAACACTCAGGGAGGCAGAGGCAGGCAGATCTCTGTGAGTTCGAGGCCAGCCTGGTCTACAAGGCAAGTCCAGGACAGCCAGGGCTACACAGAGAAACCGTTTGGGGTGAAAAAAAAAAAACTGCACAGAAAGAAAAAAAATTATTGAGGGCTGGAGAGATAGATGGCTCAGAGGTTAAGAGCACTGGCTGCTCTTCCAAATGTCCTGAGTTCAATTCCCAGCAACCACATGGTGGTTCACTACCATCTATAATGAGATCTAATGCCCTCTTCTGGTCTGCAGCCACACATACATGCAAAACATTGTATGCTAAATAAGTAAATC
Source organism: Acomys percivali (assembly GCA_907169655.1). NCBI lineage: Eukaryota > Metazoa > Chordata > Mammalia > Rodentia > Muridae > Acomys > Acomys percivali. The sequence goes on along the minus strand of OU015745.1, from coordinate 55,524,276 downwards.
TTTAAAAATATTATATATACTATATAATTATATAGTATATAAATATATAATATATATAAAAGAACAAATACCAAAAAGTTAAAATTTCCTATTTGCTGGAAGTGTCTAAAGGTTTTAACAAAAAGTGACAGAAGATATTTCTAAGTAGTTTTCTGACACACAGTCAATCTTCAGGTGTGCTGATGTCATATCAGAAGAGGGTACAGAAAGCTCTTGGCAACATGGTGTCCATTGCAGAGGAGGCAGCAGAGCTATTTTGTGCACTGAGATTATTACTGTCCTCGTAAAGTGTTTTGTGGTCTACATTCTGGTCATTGTACAGTGAGTAAACAAATTTAAGTATTCCCAACAGGGAGGGAACTTAGTAGTTTTTCTTTTGTTGTTGCTGTTGATTTGTCTTGTGTGTTTCTTTTTTTGTTTGTTTGTTTTTGTTTTTTGTTTTTTCGAGACAGGGTTTCTCTGTGTAGCCTTGGCTGTCCTGGTCTCACTTTGAAGACCAGGCTTGCCTCGAACTTACAGTGATCCGCCTGCCTCTGCCTCCCGAGTGCTGGGATTAAAGGCATGTGCCACCACGCCCAGCTCTTTTTTTTTCTAAAGCAGATTTATTTATATGTACATGAATGCTCTATCTGCATGTACACTTGCAGGCCAGAAGAGGGCATCAGATCACATTTTAGATGGTTGGGAGCCACCACATAGTTGCTGGGAATTGAACTCAGGACCTCTGGAGGAGCAGACAGTGCTCTTAACCACTGAGCCGTCTCTCTAGCCCCTGTGTGTTTCTTTTTTGTCTTGTGCTTTTTAATACTAGAGGAAAGAACTCTTAAAATGCCTCAAAATAGTTTGCTCCTTTAGTGTAATTCACTTTAGAAAGAAACCTTACAATAGATACAGTTCCCATTTCTTACCAGGAAATTCA
>OU015745.1:55501153-55518357 GCA_907169655.1 Acomys percivali | reverse complement strand
GTGTGTGTGTGTGTGTGTGTGTGTGTGATGTTCACATAAAAACTTATATAAAAAATGTTTACAGCAGGTTTAAAAATTAAAACAAAAAAACTACAGACAACCTAAATATCTTTTAACTGGTCAATGAATAAGCCAAGCTTAAGACAACTATATAAATGGAATAACTCAGCAACATGGGGAAGAGTGACCAGTAGATCCATTCTGTAGCACAGACCTTAATGAAGTATGTAAACGGAGAAACCCACTCAGAAGCCAGTATACTAATTTCACCTGCACAGCATTTATTATTATTATTATTATTATTATTATTATTATTATTATTAATTAATTTATTTATTTATGTATTGGTTTTTTTCGAGACAGGGTTTCTCTGTTATCTTGGCAGTCCTGGACTTGCTTTGTAGACCAGGCTGGCCTTGAACTCACAGAGATCCGCCTGCCTGCTGCCTCCCGAGTGCTGGCATTAAAGGTGTGCGCCACCACGCCCTGCCTACAGAGCATTTTAGAAAAGAGAAAAACTAGATCCGCAGCTGCCAGGGGCTGGGTTGTGGGTGGGGCTGTGACACACTGGGGGCACTGGGAGGGTGGAGTTTGGGGCTGTTACATAATCCTTTGTTGGGATGCACAGAAGTGTAGACTAGAAAAGAATTCATTTTAGTTTTCTTTTTAAAAAAAATTATCTCAGAGCTAATGCCCCTTCTTCCTACAGGTGCAAGGAGACCATTATACAGCAGATACAGATTGGGTCAGAAAGTGTGGCAGAGTGTTATGCTGTGAGATGGGACCTGAATAAACATTCACAACCGTTCTTGTGCGTTAAACTGAATATAATCTCAATCCAGTTTCTAAAACTTATCTCCAAATCATGCAAATATAAATTTTGATTGTTAGCTTCCCTGTAACTAGTATTGGTGTTCTCAAACCATCCAAGTGTTCGCAGTGCCTGATCAGTAGAAGAGGGCAGGCGTTATCAACTGTGTGTAAGTTAGCCATTAGGAGCTCATGGACGGCCTGACTGACAGAACACCCGAGGCCCCCTAGAAAGCAGAGGCTGAGGCAAGAACTGAGTCCCTGGTATTTTCTCTGAGGTACATACATGGTGAGGAAGCATTTTAAGCCCTGTGATGAGATGTGCTGCCCAGCTTTAGTAAGCCAAGCAGCTACCAGGCTCTCTGCCATGATATTCCTGCTCCAGACGCTCTGGCAAGTGCATTAGATCAAACTATGCAAATAAACAACAGCAGGGCAGGCAGGGAGCTTGCTAGGCTCCTCCTGTCCTCTCCAGAGGGAGCAGTGGATCCTCCATGCCTCTGGATCACCACCTCACCCTCTGGCAGCAGCCCAGGAAGCCAGGCCCTGTGTCTATGGCGTACCATCCCTTTACTTGAAAGTGGGGTCACATAAGCTGGGAGGCACTCAAGAGGCAGAGGCAGGTGGATCGCTGTGAGTTTGAGGCTAGCCTGGTCTACAAAGCTAGTCCAGGACAGCCAAGGCTACACAGAGAAACCCTGTCTCAAGAAAACAACACACACACACACAGTAGGGTAATTTTTTTTTTTTTAAGGACTTGGTGTGGGGCCATAGTCAGCAGTGAGTGTGTCCTAACTGGCTTGGGAATCTTTTGTTGTTTCTCTGTGTAGCTTTGGCTGTCCTGGAACTAGCTCTGTAGACCAAACTCGCCTTGGAATCAGAGATCTGCCTGCCTCTGCCTCCCAAGAGCTGGGAGTAAAGAGTTAGCTTGGGAATTTTTAAGACTTGCTGGCAGAGGCAAAACAGAGTGTACCCTCCCCTCCTCTGCAAAAAGGTACTTTCATACTGTGGCGCTCTAAACTTGAAGCAGCATTATATAATGGCACAGGTACAGTGTAGAAGATCATTCTTCGGGGTGGGGTTGAGGGAGAACACGTCATAGAGTGGCTCATCAGTTGAGTGTGAACGACTGACTCAGATCACAGGACAGATTACAGCCAAAGAACAACTTTAAGGATGAGGCAGAGTGCATGGCCTCGTATACCCACAAAGTGGCTAGCACTCAGACAGAGGGTACACATAGAGAAAGCCTTAGCAGGGAGGAACCAGACCCCAAAGCCATAAGCCACTTGGCATTCGCAAGAGGAAAGGAACACAAGGAACTTGTTTTCGGACACAATTCTGAGAAGCTATTAGTTTTATTGGAAAGGATGTTTAGTTAGGACCCCACATGGGGCCTCCCTCCACAATGTGACTGTATTAAAGACATAATAGTCAAGATATACAATGTAGTTATTAAAAAAAAAAAAAGAACTAACTTAACTCTTAGAAATTAAAAATTAGAACTGGGCATTGGAACATGTACCTAAAGTCCCACCTGCTCAAGAGCTTGGGGCAGGAGGATTGCTGGAGCCCTGGAATTCAAGGCCAGGTTGGGCAACATCCTGAGACTCTTGTCTGTTTATATATTTAAATATCAGGAAATATTTTCCTTTATCCTTTTATTATGCTTATATAATCACATACAGATCAGAAGAGGGCTCAATAGCTGCATACATGTCTAGCACGCTCAAGGCCGTGTCAATCCCAGCATCACTAACCCCAATATATCAGAAAAAAAAAATACTAGAAATTAATGTGAAAAGGTTAAATTAAAAAAAAATATATAATTAAACCAGAGCTACATTCCAGGGGAAAAACAACCCCAACATCCAACTGGAAGTTGCTCAAGGGCAACAGCATTACAACAGCACTGATTGCAATTCACCTTACTGAAAGGGCTTGCCTGGTATATGTCACTGTGGATAGAAAACACAATATGACATCTGAGATAAAGAAGACCTTAAGTCTTTAGGAGAAAAATTACAGGTCACAAAGGTTTGAGATCAGAAGATACAGGATTTCAACAGGCAGCAGTGATGCCCAGAACAACACGTACAGATGCACTGAGAAGTGGCAACCTGGAACTGCGGCTAATCCAACCTCAGAGCCAAGAGAGTCAAACAGATCCATTTCTCTGATTTGGCTGTTACATCCCACCCAACCCTGAGAGGCTAGCAAAGGACATAACTGTCAAACAGGAAATTACAGTCATGAAAGTAGTGTCCTGGGACCGAGGAGATGTAAGAGGGTTCTAAGAAGTGACAGGTAAGAAGGAAGAGAGCTCAGGGCAGGAGCTATGCCCCAGGTGTAACGAATAGCCAATGTGCCTCCTATAGACAGCTGTGTTTCCTCAAGTTCCTATGTTAACATTCTAAGCCCCAGTATCTGAAATATCACTGCATTCGGGACAATCTTTAAAGAGGCAGAAACATTAAAACGAGGCCTTTAAGGTGAGCCCTAATGACTGGTATCTTTGAGAGAGCAGAAGATGTATCTTGGCACATCATAAAAGAAAAAAGCAGAGGGAGGGATTGAGTGTGGGAAAGAGATGTGTTAGGACACAGAAGACCACAAGAAGACAGTGAGGTACCAGCCACCTACAAAACACAATTCTCACTAACTCCATCTTTCCCGGCTTCTAGAACTATGAGATTGCACTTACTAGTCTATGAAACCCCCACCACGGCAGCCCTACCAGCTTGCCTTGGTACCTAAGCCAGGTATTTTAGGAAGCTCCAGAAATGCCAAACCAAAAGGGTGCATCACTCACACCGAGACCGTTATAATGCTATCAGATGTGGAGGGTGAGTCTGTGATAGATCCACGGGAAAAGGCCAAATGCAGTGGCAGAAAGGCAGAGAGGGAGACGCAAAAGAGCCCACAACCATGGAGCACGCTGGCGCCTCATGACCGACATTTAGATAATATTGAGAATTTCATCAAAAGCTGAGAAACAGCTGTGGGTGGGTAAGCTGAGAGCTAAATCCTCACTCGCCAAAAAAGGAATTCACCATCACATATTGTCACCCATTGGAAAATGAAGAAATGGTGACCTGTCAGGGTTAAACAATGAAACACACAGAATAAGACAGAAATCCTTAAGCTGGCTCCCTCTGAGACCTGACAATCAGGTAAATGGAGGATGCCTTTTCATGGTAGTCTTGGGAAAGCTACCTGATAAAGTAGTCCTGTGTGCTTCTAAAATAAAAGTATAATGTAAAAATACTACTACATAGACCACTAGAAAAGTTTTAAAAAGCAGCTGCTGCTTCCTTCCACTAGGCTTTTGGATGGTGTGACATGGACAGAAGCCAGAACGGTGTGTGTAAGAATAAAAGCTATGAGCTCTCCAATGGTGAGCTAGGTTTTAAAAAGGTGCCGGTAGTCCAAAGAGAGAGGAAGAGACAGAAACAATTTCTGAAGGTGGCAGAGCTCATGCAATGGCCCTTGCCGGCAGGGTCCTTCAAACGACTGGGTGCTCTTCCATACCTAGCCCAGCTTTGTCCTCTTTTGCCTCATAATAGTCTGCTCCAGCTGCCTACAATGGTGACCCTTCACAGTGTATTCTGGGCAAGAATTCCGTGGGGGAGCCTCATAGCAAGAACCCTTTGACTGTTAAACGTGGTAAGTGGAGAAAAACTTGAAGAGGCATCACTTGAGTGCAGAGCAAATCAGCCACCGGCCAGACTAGATGAGCCGCTAGGACGTCGTCGGGGTGAGGCTCCACATGTTAATACGTTACAGAAAAGAACTACTGTGTGCAGCACCAATCAGTTGGTCAGTTTTACAGCTCTCAAAATCAGAGCCTTTAAAGACAGAAGCCAAGTTGCCTAGTGTGGACTATGATGTCTCGTGATGAGCAACGTCCTGAGTGAGTTCTACAGCTGAAGTAATTAGCACCGCCAAATCACCTGAAGCGTGTTCCAGAGGAGGAGCCCCGTCCCAGGGTGGGAGGCCACTGGGTAGAGATCCTGAACTGAGGCCCTAAGGCTCAGTGCCACCCTCAGTCTTCCCAGATACCCAAGGAGGTGCTGGGCACGGTGGCACAGGCTGGAATCCCAGCACTCAGGGAGGCAGGGGCAGGCGGATCACTGTGAGTTCGAGACCAGCCTGGTCTACAAAGTGAGTCCAGGACAGCCAGAGCTACACAGAGAAACCCTGTCTCAAAGAAAACCAAAAAGCAGAACAACAAATCTTCAGAGGGTTTTCAAGCCTTCTGGATAGTTCTGTGGTGGCAGTTACCTTGTGAGGTATATTACACATTAATCAGAACTCTGGTTTATCAGTTAGTTTCCTCTTGCCCAACGTGGCAGTCAGTCATTCCCTGAGATCTGACAGTCTCTGTGTTACTGCCTTACCTGGCAGACCAAGTCCAGTAAGAAGCTGGTTAAATCCCAACACTGACCACCATGGAAGGAAAGGATCAGAGCCCCGCAGGTCAGAGGATAGGTGCCAAGAAACTGTCTCCTGGCTAATTTTTAGTAGAAAATTTGAACAGTCGGGGGGAAAAAAAGATATCCGTGAAGACACAGAAGCAGAACACAGTAAAGCGCTATGATCTCTGCACCTACACATAAATTACAAGTGTGAGCAAAGGAAACACAGGGAAAACAAAAACCAATACAGAAATTTCCAAGTTCATAATAGTTTATCCTTGCAAAACTTCCTTGGGAGAGGTTGAAGCCTGGGACGGTGTTCTGGGTTGCTGCAGTCACTACCCATCCATCAGCAAGCAGGTAAAAAGCAATGCAATTCATCTTTACACTTAACACATGAGAAGGAATAAGAAAAGATTTAAAAAAGTTTAAAAATGTTGAAAAAAATTTAGATTCATTTGACCTGATTTTATTAAAAGTTGTCCAGCTGTCTTCTGTCCAGCTCTGGCTCAGGTGGCCCCTCAAACAGTCCAGCCAAGGGGTGTCTTACTGGGCCCATCCTCCGTAGGCTGGGTAAAACTGTCTCTGGTAACTCGGAGATATCCACTTCTTATTCTGGGTTGCTTGGCTGCCATTTGGCTTCACATTCCAGAAGAATCTTCCTTGTGAATAGTCCTCTCCAGCTGGACCAGGAGGAGGGATAAGGCCTCTCCGGCAAACATTCTGATTTTGTGAAAATTTTCTTAGAGAAGAAGTAATAAATCGTTATCAAGATTAACATATAACAAGCTTTCTACACTACTACAGAGCTACGCAGATTTCACTCTTTCCTACCTGGATGACCCAGACATAATCACCTCTCTTTCTCTTCCTTTTTATAAAATGGAGCTGGGACTGGGGAGACGGCTCCGTGCACAAGTGTGAGGACCCGGGGATGGAACCCCAGAACCCCAGACAAACAGCAGTATTTGTCTGCAGTCCCTACAGCACCATGGGAGGCAGAGACAGGAGCAGCCCTGGGGGCTCGAGGGCAGCCGGCTCAGCTGTGCGGTGAACCACAAGATACAAGAGGCTCTGCCTCAGACACGCTGGAGGTGTTAAGGGTGACACGAGTTGTCCTGACTTCACACACAGGGGCTCGCCGACCCCCATGCATACGCTCTCACTATAGGATTAGTTCTTCTTTGGTCTCTTTCCTTTTCCTCTTTCTGACTGTTGTCCCCGTCAGTTGTGGTCAGCCGTGTGGGTACAGGGAACTGAAGGTCTGTCCTCTGCGGGAGCAGCCGGTGCTCTTAACTGCTGAGCTGCCTCTCCAGCCCTTGCTACTCTTTTTCACTATCCTAAGCTTCAGTTTCCGATGCTGTATAAAATGTCATGGTTACGGCTATGGTCGCTTAGCTGCATCCCCACTCTTAGACTCACAGGCTACTGCCAGTTTTCCTGCCATCAATACTGTACACTACTGTACACAAAGCTCCTAGCTCTGTCTTATACAGCAGGGTTTGAAAAGTAGTCTCAAATGAATAGAGAATTGATGAGGTATGAACATCTTCATGGCCATAAAACTGACTCAAAAGGTTTACTGCCGCTCTCAGGGTTACCAGTAGCATTTGAAAAAGCGTTACAGTGTACCCACTTGCTTTAACAGCTGGAGCATACAATGACCATAGTTACCGGCTGTGCATTTGAAACTCTCCACCTCAAAGAATAGAAATTAAAGATGTGCTCTCACCCAAGACTGCACAGAGTGTGAACAGCAGAGTAAGGAGAAAAATTCACACCTCGCCTGACAGTTACAACCCTCCGGTGCTCATAACAACATGAGCTAAATTAACAGCAACCTATGACAGTTTGGGCAGCATCGTGACTAGAGTAAGGAGCAACTGAAGCTAATGAGGCTTTATTTCTATCTATCAACAAGAGTGCTTCTAACAAGGATTGAAGCATGAATATCTTCCTTCCACATGGGCAGGCACGGATCACCTGGATGGGACCCAGTCCAAACACAAAGGCAGAGGGAAGGCAAACTGAGCCTCTCTCTGCCCTTCCATGCCCTCTCCCCAGGCTTCTCAGGCCTCCCTCACAATTCCTACAGAGAATCGCCATGTTCCTTGGGTCTGAGCTACACCACTGGCAGCCCTGAGTCTCTAGCTTACAAAGGACTACCTGAGGGACTTCTCAGCCTACAGAGTCAACACGTGTCACTCACCCTAATCAAGGCCCCTTCCTGTCTACCTGCCCACCCTCTCCCGTCTTCTGTCTTCCCTTTCTCTGGAGAATCAAGACTATTTTGACTGAACTGAGAATTTTGTAATTTCCCAAGTGAAATACTTTTATGATTTAATCTGCTCAAGTCACTTGTAAATATCTCTATTAGGATTCTATTATCTTTCAAAATTTGCTCTTTCTGTTTCACTTTTGGTTTTGAGACAGAGTCTTATATAGTCTAGGCTGGCCTCTCGAGCTCACTATGTAGCCAATGATGTACTGGCTGATCTTCCTGTTTCCAGCCGCCAGTGCTGGGATTGCAGGTACCTTCTACCCTGGCTGGCAGTTTGTATTTGTGCTGTGAAGAGCAGCCTTCCTTACTCCCAAAATGATGTAGCCTAAGGATTCCAGCGTATCAAAGCCTAGGGCTACACTATAACTCAGAGGGAAAATCTCCAGAATGTAAGATTTTATCTTCCAGTAGCCTCACCTAAGTCTTCCTGGAGTAAACGAAATTTAAAAAGAATACAAGAAAGTTTCCTTTTCTCGTCTGCCTCTGAAGAGCCACATACTTCCCACCTAGTATTTGATTGGCAGAGCAGCATGACTGAAACTGACCTGAAAGGAAATATCAATTGCTGGTCATTATCTCATGTACTGTCCCTGCCCTAAAGCGCAGTCTCCGCCTCAGTTTTAGGGAAGGGGAAGCCAGGTACCTGAATGGCTGCTCTGAGGTCTGCGTCTGCGTGTGAAAATGCCGGGAAGGTGGTGCACGGCCGCCGGGCCAGCTGCTCCTAGGTCCTCGGTTCACAGGCTTGGGAGTGGTGCCGGCTTGTTCCACTTTGTCCTCAAGACCGCCTGATGCAGATGCACTAACATTCTGGCTCCTGAAAGAGAAGTGTCCCACTGTGTCACCAGGTTCCAGTTCCAGTGGCCAGTTTAGTGATGATGTGTTTTAGTTTGCTAACACATGATCTCATCTCGCCACTCCTGTAAGTTTAGGTTTTGCTCATCAAGTGAGTAAGCTGCCAGGGTAACGCGTCATGTGAATTACATCAGAGAGGCCTCCCTAACCAAAACCCTCACCTAACAGGAGGGAAGACTTACTTTCTGACATGACGATTCTGCAGGTTTTCAATGTAGTTCTGCCTTTCTATGCAATGCCCCCGGCACCTGTTGAATACTGAGACGTGAATGAAGATGAACTGTTAGAAACAGAAAGAATTCTTACCTAGAGAAAGCAAACCAAAGCTCATATTCACTGGCTAATGCTTATGTTGTTACATCTCATTTCTTGCAGACATGTTCTTTCATAAGCTCCTGGCAAAAGGCCACTTACATTACTATTACTTTTCTGTCTTTCTTTCAGTACTAGAGATCAAACTCCGGCTTCACACACGCTGAGCAGATGTCTATGGCTTGAGCCCCAGCCCCAGCCCCAAGAGCGAGCCTCCCTTCCTGCTCTCGCTTTATTTTCTTTTTGGCATCTTATTTTGGATCATATGAATTATTTTTTTCCCCCCAAAACTGGAAAGTGTATCTACATTTCCACCTTTAGCTGTTACAGGAAGGAAAGAATAGTGACCCCCCTCGTACTTACATTCAATTGCATCATCTGGCATCATGCCTTCTACATCAATCAAATATCTAACAAAACAACATAATTTGGGTCACTTAAATATACTAAAAGAAAGAAAATCAACAGGTCCAATTTCACTTACAAGTGGAGACATACAAATCCTAAGAAAATACTAGATATTTAATCCAACAGTTACAGAATGACATGCCATGGCCATAGAAAATGACTGCCCCAAGATTGACTAATTTAGAAATTTATTAATAAAGGTACTTGCATGACCAAACTGGCAGTAGTTATTTTCATCAAAACGCTTTGTGAACTAAAACACTTCCTTAATATTACGGAACCAACAACACATAAAACAACTGGGAAAAATAGTAACATAGTTTAAAATACTGGATAATCAACTATGTGGGCCAGAAACAGGAGCTACTACCACCGGCACCCACTTTTCCCTCCTTCTCGCCTTCACTCCACCACCAGGGTCCTGACAGTGAGGACCACACCCTTCCACCAAATGACCTCGCCATCCTGGTCCAAGTCACCATCACACCTCAATTCATATAAAAACCTACTGGCTCCTTGCCTCTACCTCTTCAGAACATTCTTATTCAGCAGAAATAGATGGCTCACCACACCACAAAAAAGGCTGAACAACAACAAAACAAATTGAAACACCGCACTTTGCATGGGCTAGTTCTGCCTGCTTCCTGCAACTGCAGCTCCACTTGAATGCCATACTCACTGCCCTGCCCACCTCCTCCAGGACAGCTCATGCTGTCCTACTCTAGGGCTGTGGCTGAGCCATAGGCCCACAGTCTCTCTTCAGTGCCCTTACTCAGCTAGTATTAGTTTACCCTTCAGCTAGTCACTCAAACCTTCCATGGAAAAGTACTGTATTCCTGATGATAGGTCAAAGCTCCTCTACCTAAGCTCTCACAATCCCATCCTCCTCAGCACTAGACATCGACAGTTCTATAGTCTTCATTATTATTATTATTACTATTATTATTACTGTTGTTGTTATTATTATTAATTATTATTATCATCTTTCCTATTTCTTCAGAGGCAGGTTAAATCTCTTTGCCAGCATTCACACTGCTCACACAAACCGGATCTCAGGAAGGATTTTCTGAATGGACAAAGTCACACAAGACAGTTCCTTGAGAACCACCAAAGTACATCTGAATTCCGAATCTGCGTGTCAAGTGAGGCTATTGCTCAGTCAGTGGCGTGTGGATCCAAAGATGCACATGCCATTTAATGTTTTATCATCCCCCAAACTTCTGATTTGCATGTTCATCAGTATGCAAAAAAACCACAGTGCAGCCTTTAAGGAAAGGTCCCCAAATACTTCCACTAGCGCATACTACATTGCAAATCTGAACGTCTATTGTACTTAAGCCACAGAGATGTTCTTATATCTCCATGTGTGAAGTCTACAATGGTATGGACAACTCAGTTCTACATTCACCTATTTCTATGTAAGGTTTCGCTACCACTGTAACCACACAAACACATTTAGCAGTTTTTGGCCTTTGGGTGGGCAACTCACCTGCAAATGAGGTAGCCAGTCCTGTTTAAGCCATGGGTGCAGTGGACACCAATAAGTTTATCTAGAAAACAGGAAATGCAGAGTTAAGTAAAGGAAACAAGATATACCCAAAATATGTTAAGACAATTTTCTCAAGAGTAACACTTACAAATTAGTGAAATATTACTAACTTGAAAACATGTTATCCAGAATCATCTACCAAAAGCTCACTGTTGTGGGGTGTTCCAAGTACTGGGTAGACAACCCTGTGCCCTGTAGAGGCCGGCAGGTCAGAGCTGCCGTAGACAAAGCCATCTGCTTCAACATGAAGTGACACTGCAGTGTGTGTGTGTGTGTGTGTGTGTGTGTGCGCGTGTGCGCAATGCTGAGGTTTGAAACGGGGACACATGGGAGCCAGGTAAGTGCTCTGCAATTGAGCCACAGACCTCAGTCCCACTCATGATATAAAGAACCACCACAACTACACTCAAAATGGAGGGACAGCAGGAACACCTTCCGTCTGCGTGACAGATGCATCCTGCAGCCTACCTGTGCTGTCTCCCCGGGGGCTGAGGTGCATCTAAGCTCTTCCTTCTGTTGTCTCTTTATGGACTCTCAGACCCTGAGACTTTTAATCTTCTACCTCTCACCCCTTAGCCACAGAAAAAGAGAAACACTCCCATCATATTACACATTTCTCACTCAAGTTTTGTTTCTGTGTGGCCAACAAGAGGAAAAACAATGTATTGCTACCAGCTGATATTTTCAAAGACAACAGACCCGATTGTGGAATATTAGCAATAGCAAACTGCTGGAGACGCTCGGTGCTTGAGAGCACATGTGCTCTTGACAGGACCCAAATTCGGTTCCCAGCACCCACGTTGCACGGCTCCCGACTGCCTGAACTCCTGCGTGAGGGAACCTGATGCCTCTGGACTGAGTGCGTACCTGCATTCATATGCACATAGCTACAAGCACACACACATAATTAAAAATAAAAGAGATTTTAAAAAATGTTTCCAAACCTACTCAAAATGTGCACTAGAGTTCAGACAGAAAAGAAAAAGAAACCGCGAGGACTTACCATTGTCACTGTTTTTCTTTAAGAACTCTTTAACTGCACATTTGAACTTAAAAATAGTGTGATTACTGGGCACCTGATGACCAACTGTAAGAATTTTTTTGTAAGAAATAGTTTCTGGCAAATCCTAGAAAGCAAAACAAAATGAAACAAAAATTATTTCATTTGTAGATAATGAAAGGTTTGAGAAGCCTGAATAGAAACTGATAAAAAAAATGTACGCTAGCGATCCTGACTAAAGAGTCACTACTTACAAGGCTGTTTCAACCAGGAAATAGCACTTGATTATCATTAAAAGTACAGGACAGCTACTAGGTATACAAAACACACCCAGTTCAATTTGAATGAGAGTGTATATATGGTGCGACTAAAAATTATGTAAACAGTTCTACCTATTTATTTCACCTTTCTGTGCCTTCACAAAGTAGTAATGAGCTGGGCAAAGAGAGCTACGGATAAGAGAGGGGGGAAAAAAAACGAGGGTAGGTGAGGGGCTGGAGAGATGGCTCAGAGCTTAAGAGTGCTTGCTGTTCTTCCAGCGGACGCAGTTCAGTTCTCAACACCCATGTCTGATGGCTCACAACAGCCCGTGACTCCTGCTCCAGAGGATCCGGCGCCCTCTTCTGACCTCGGCACCTACACACACGTGGCAGACACAGATACACACAGACAGTCTCAGTCTCTCTCTCCCCCCTCTCTCTCACACACACACACACACAAGACACACAAATAAGATAAATCTTAGGGAAAAAAGAGAGGTTAGGTGAAAATCTGTGACTCTGGGTATCATGAATTTTACAGAGTTCCTAGTTCTGTCCACAAGAAAAGCTTCAAAGTCAGTCTATTATGACAATGCCTGACACTCATGTCTGAACAATTATCTACACTGAGAGGAAACAAAGCTTTCTGCAAGGGCTGAGTCACGCTGCGGCAGGAAACAGCTAAGATGAGCCTGGAACTTCTTTCATGCAGACAAAGTGGTCCCAGATGACCAGGACATGTCGAAAGCTTAACTCTAAGAAACTGTTGAGTCTCGAGGAGGGACTACTGGCAGCTGCTGGCTACTTGGGACGGGGGAGTCAGCTTCTTTCAGGAGTGTAGCCCTAGTGGTTGGCCATGTCCCAGTAGATGGCTTCACACGCATGTGCGCTAATTTGGAACTTGGTGTGTAACTTGACGGTGGGGTGGAGAAATGGCTCAGAGGGTCAGTGCTTAAGGCCTGGGTTCAGTTCCTAGTATCCACAGCAGGCAGCTCACAACCACTGGTGACTCCAGGTCTAGAGATGTGACACCCTCTTCCACCCTCCACAGACACTGTCAAGCATGTGCTGAACTTCAAAACGTCTAAGAAAGATGAGTACATGACATTGGGACCGCAGATCAGGATGAATTACCTGTGGTGTTGGGGTGATTGTGAGCAAAATGCCTATTATATATGTCTGAAATTCTCAACAACATATTTTTTAAAGGTTTTAGGAGTCAAACTGAGAAGCTCCAACTATCCAAGAGGGCCCCTCAACCTGTGCTTTAATTGGAAAAGGCAATTGCAGGGGCATTTGTAATGATAGAAAATTTAATTAATTAAATGAAATCTGACTAGTCACTATTGGCAGGGATCAGGGAACCAAGATACTATTTTGAAAGCTATGACACAGAGGAAAAGAATCCTGTTGACTTCACTGAGTAAATAAATAACAGAAACATCATTAAATGAAAAATGAATGTTAAGGTTCACCTTGCACAGCCTGGTATGGTGGCGTACACCTGTAATCCTAGACCCTGGGAGGCTGAGGCACGACGGTCTTGAGTTTGAAGTCAGCCTGGACTACACAGCAAGAGCCTGTCTCAAAAAAAAAGAAAAAATGAAAATCAACTTTTTGAAGCCTCAAAGGAATGAACAGATCAGTTATCAATAGCTGCAAATACCATAGAGACAACCTATTATTATATAGTCCCTAACAGAAGGACACAGGACCTATGAAAATGGCTCACTTCAGGCATGGTGGTATACCCTTGCTGTCCCTGTGTCTCAGGAGGCTGAGACAGAAGGACCAGTTGCACACAGATTTCAAGATCAGCCTGGGCAAAACAGTAAGAACCCATCTGAAAATACACAGACACACTCAGACGTGTCCTGTTATAAAGGAAATCAACACAGCCAGAGCAATGGCTCCCAGCTGACAGCCTCCCCCACTTCTGCAGAGAACGAGCACGGCTGTCTGTGACTCTGGCTCCAGTGGCCCTGGTGCCTTTTTCTAACTTCTGTAGGGCCCAGCATGAGCAGTGCGAGCGTGTGCACACACACACACTAAAACAAAGACTCTTAGAAAAGCAGACCACGCTGGGCATGCTGGGCTTTCCCTGCAATCACAGAGCGTGGAGGCAGGGGCAGTTGGCTCGGGATTGTACGGCATCCTCGGTGACTGAGGAGAGCCTCGCCTATAGGAGACACTATCACCAAAAAAAAAAAAAAAAAAAAAAAAAAAGGCCAGGCATGGTGGCGCACACCTTTAATCCCAGCACTCGGGAGGCAGAGGCAGGTGGATCGCTGTGAGTTCGAGGCCAGCCTGGTCTACAAAGTGAGTGTAGGACAGCCAAGGCTACACAGAGAGACCCTGTCTCAAAAAACAAAATGAAACAAAAAAAGAATCCAGGCAGGTGGAATACTATGTATCTATGATCCAGCCTTAGAGCACTGAGGAGGAAGATCCTGAGTGTTACGTCAGCCAGGGCTACATATTAAGACTGTTTTAAATACTAAACCTAAAACAAAACAATAATGGAGGGAGGGAAGGAGAGTAAGAAGGAGAAAGAGAAGAGAAGCCGGGAGTTAGGGGAATAGGAGGAGGAGAGAGAGGAGGAGGAAGGAGAACAGAATCCTGAAGTGTTGTGCTAGTCCACTGGCAGAGAACAGCAGGACGATGGCAGCTCATGGAGGCGGCACGGCACCATTTCCACAGCACAGCCTGGAGCATCTCTCAAACACAGACTACAGGAGACACAGGCAACAACCTACAGACTTACTCAGACCTGACAGACAACCAACTGCAAACCAACAATTTTTAAGACATTTTAGGAGCTATCAGATTGTCTATCTGACGTGAAAGAACTGATACTAAGGAAAAGTATTGCATTTTAAATATACACACCAAAGATGTAGAGGTAAATTCTATAAATAGTTGAGGTTCCCTTAAACAAGACCAAACATGCTGGGCATGCGGTGCACACACTGACTCACTGCACATGGGAGGCAGGAGTGCAAAGAACGTGGTGGGTAGAGACCAGCTGGCTTACAGTTCACACCTAGGCCAGCCAGGGCCATATGGTGAGACTTTTTCTCATGAAAAAACCAAAACAAACAAGAAAACCACCCCCCTCGCACCCCCACACAGAGGTAGGGGAATGTGGCAGGCAGAGTAGGGTGAGAGAGACCGGAGTAATAGTGAAACACAGCACTCACATATAACTTAACACTGAGCCAGAAAAGAAAAGGATTTCCCTATGTGCTTTAATGTCAGAGACATAATTACTAAAACAACTCAGACACAAAAAGACAAGTATTACATGATACCGAGGCTGGAGAGATGGTTAAGAGCACTGACTGCTCTTGCAGAAAATGCAAGTTCAATTCCCAGCATCCACACAACAGTTCACAACCATCTGTAACTTTAGTTATAGGGGATGTAATGCCCGCTTCTGTCTTCCACAGGCACAGGGCATGTCTTTGGTGCACATTTATACAGGCAAACACTCATAAAAATAAATAAAAATAAACCTTAAGAAATTACTCCACTGATAAATATAACTCTCCCACCTCATCAAAGATACTTTCCTCGCCTCCTGCAACACACAGATTATTACCAAAAGCCACAACCAGTCAAAATGCAGAGACCAACTGACTGCAGGCTGTTCGGCCTCAGTCAATACATCTAAAGGACAACTCTTACATTTAAGGCTCAGAGAGCATCTCAGAAGACGGAGGCAGAAAGAGTCTAAGAGCTCAAGGACCAGGAAGTCAGTTGCAAGATTATGCTTTACAGATATAACAGGGGACACTACAACCATGAAACTCAACAATGTGGGTGCTTAGACAAGATCTGCGCAGTGACAGCAGCTGACGAGCCGACACGGATGGAGGACAGTACAGAGGGCCCTGGGCCTCCATGAAGAACTACAGGCAAGCAGGAACTACTGCGAGAGAAGAGGATTAGCCCAGACAGAAGCACCCTGAAGTGCTCAGCGGGGAAAATACAAGCAAAACTAAATGGACTCAGCCGGCTGCATCTGCAGATCTGCGTGCATGTGTAGCAACAGCAAAGAGAAGAGGCTGTGACTGTGAAAGAAGGTGCTGGGGAGGGTAAGGGAGGGGGAGGGAAGCGATAGAATTGTGCTTTAGTTCAATTTAAAAAGTTTCAATATATGTTACATTATGCTACCTGTATGAGGTACCTAAAACTGGGAAATTCATAGAAGCAAAGCAGGGACGAGGTTATGAGGGTTCTGGGGTGTAGGAGAAGGAGGCAGAACCAGTGCTCCACGGTTACAGAGCTTTTGCTGAAAGACTTCGGCAGTAACTACTATGCATTACAGTTCAGCTCATGGCTCCAATCTGTTGTGTGTATGCTTTGCTGTTGTTTAAGACTCATGCAGTCCCAGCTGGCCTTGGATTTGTGACCCTCCTGCCTTAGACACCTAAGAACTGGGGTGATAGCCATTTACTACATGCCTGGCCTCCATTCTCATTTCAACATGAAATCAGGGACACTATTTGCTTTTCTTTTAAATTTATTACTATGAATGAGGTTTAGTTTTCACATCAGCACAGGATGAAAACTGTAAATCACTGTGAGTTTTATTTTCAGTTAGAGGGTCCACTTACCTCTACTTTATAATAGCGCCGAGTATATGTTAAATCAATTATCAATCCAAGTTCTTCGTTTTGTTCTTGAATTTTATTAAAAAGATCCAAAGGAGAAAAGCATTCTTCTGGCATAAGCTTTGCTTCAAATTTCTGTTAGAGAGTGAAGTAAGAGAGAGCAAACTTGCTTAAAAGTCCTGTACTACATTATACATATCTGCCAGCCCCATGAGATGGGCACACACAGGACGAGAAGGGCAGGCTCCACTCTTCTGGAAGCTTCTAACAATTGCTCTTCCAGTGGTGGGAAGAACAAAAGCTAACTTTGATATACATATTTCTGTGTTTGTGACTCTCTGCCTGAATGACTTTAGAGTGTCCGAGTCAACATTAACTAGGTAAGGAAAAAAAACCAAAAACTTTTTCCTGCCTTAAAACGTAAGCGCATTTCTCTCTCTCTCTCTCTCTCTCTCTCTCTCTCTCTCTCTCTCTCTCTCCCTCCCTCTCTCTCTCTCTCTCACACACACACACAGCCGTGCACTTGTGAATTCTACTGAATTTCCAGTACAGCAACCATCATGTCAACATAGCGAATACTTAACTATCTAGTTTAGTCAGACAGACATAAAATACAACAGTGAAATATGGATGTAGAGTCTATTCTCTGTGACTCTCACTTCAGATTAGTAAAGTGACATAAAACAGAAAAATGGAGA
>OU015745.1:55452993-55484918 GCA_907169655.1 Acomys percivali | reverse complement strand
GTGTGTGTGTGTGTGTGTGTGTGTGTGTGTGTGTGTGTGTGTGTGTGCGCGCGTGCGCGCGCGCACTCGCTTTGGTAACACATCATGACCAGAATCAGCAGGATTGTAATGCACCATTCAGGGAAGTCAGGGCAGGAACCCAGGAGTAGGAACCTGAAGGCAGAAACAGATTCAGAAGCTTCGGAGGAGCTTACTTCTTACTGCCCTGCTCCCTAGAGCTCGCTCAGCTTGCTTTCTTACAGCATCCTGGGCCACCAGCCCAGGGATGGCCCCACCCACAACAGGCTGGGCCCTCCCACATCTGTCATCAATTAAGAAAACAGCCCAGAGGCCAGCCTGGTGGGGATATTTTCTCAATTGATGTTCCCTCCTCTAAAATGGCTCCATCTTGTGTCAAGACTTAACATAGAACTCTATGTCCAGCACAAGTACCACCCCAGGTTTTAGTCCAGGATTCTAGCATTTATCCTGCCCCAGGGCCACACTGATGGGGGGGGGGGGCGGTTCTGGTTGATGAAGGAACATTTCTGCCACTCCTGCCTCCTCGCAGAGTCACAGACCAGGAGCCTCCTTGGGTGTGCTCTGCCCAGCAGTCCTCACAGCTGTTGCAGTGATGTGCACATGTGATGGACCCCCCCATAAAGCCCTCAATGGGAAAGCATCCTGGCTGGTGCAAAATTCTACCTCCCCATGATTCTCCCACACTCCCTGGCCCCAGAGCTGGGCTGGCCTGATATGCTCTGAGGAGAGAGGGCCAGTGCCCCCTGGGGCCTGGGCTGCAGTTGCTAAGCAACTGTTGTTTCCATGTAGGTGTCAGCTATGAAGTGTGGCCTCCTGCCTGTCTCCCATAATGCCCTGCTGGTGGGGGACATGGCCTACTATGACTTCAATGGAGAAATGGAGCAGGAAGTGGATCGAATCAACTTGCAGAAGTGCCTTGGACCCACCTGCAAGGTTTGTTTCTGGGAGGGTGCTAGACATGGTACGGTCCAAAGCTGACACCACAGAGCTGCGGAGACAGCTCGGTAAAGAACTTGCTGTACAGGACCTGAGTTCCATCCCCAGTGCCCACATAAAAAGCTTCATGTGGCAGTTATGGACCTATAACACCAGTGCTGGGAGGCAGATCCCTGGGGCCAGTTTGACTGTTTTCGTGAACTCCCAGTTAATGAAAGACTGTTTCTTGGCCAGGCATGGTGTGCATGCTTTTAATCCCAGGCAGGAGGATCGCTGTGAGTTCAAGGCCAGCCTGGTCTACAAAGCGAGTCTAGGACAGCCAAGACTACACAGAGAAACCCCATCTCGAAAAAACCAAAAAAAAAAAAAAAAAAAAAAGAAAAAAAAAAAGAAAGAGTCTCCAAAAAAATCTGGGACAAAGAGAGAGAGAGAGAGAGAGAGAGAGAGAGAGAGAGAGAGAGAGAGAGAGAGAGACACGGATGGACAGACAGACAGACAGACAGACAGACAAAGAGACAGAGACAAAGAGCATTAACATCACAAAAGCAACATCTACTTATTGGGGAATATTTGTTTTATAGATATTTTTTAAGGTTTATTTTGTTTGTGTGGACAATGCATGTTTAGGCCAGAAGGGGGCGTCAGAGCCCCTGGAGCTGGAATTGCAGGTAATTGTAAGTGGCCTGGTATAAATGCTCAGACCTAAACTTGGGCCATCTGCAAGAGCAGAAAGTACTCTCACCGCTGAGCCAAGCCTCAGCCTCCAAGTTTTATATTTTTAAGAAAGAAAAGAGATTTTTAAAAACCACTTCTCCCATATTGCTCTGAGATGTTGGTGCGTTTTCTGAGGGTGTTCACACGTATTTACAAAAGCAGAAAATCGGTTCTCCTACCCCTCAGCAATGCACACTCAATGACTTTGTATCTCATTATTTTCTCCATCAGTCAGACTACTAAATCGCACTTCACTTATGAACAGCTATAATTTATCTGAGCAGTCCTCTCTGGTTGAACCTTCCCAGAGTTTCTTTCTACTCCACCTCACACAACCAGGAGGAAATCTTTCCAGCTAATCACTTGGCTTGAGGAGGCTGCCTTAGACACTTCTAGGGGGCACACTTTATAAGTCTGACTTCATATTGTTCAATTGCCTCCCACAAAAATTGTCCCTTCTGGCCCTTTCCCCGTGTCTAATAGGCAGGCTGTTTCCCTACAGTCTCCCCAAATCTGAGTGCTATATTCATTAATCAGTTCCATGTTTTAGTTACAACTACTAGCACAGAGTTGGGGTGCCATCTCAGACAGAGTTCCTGAGTCCCTGCCTCCCCATCTCTACCTTGGGGGCGGAACCCTGCTACTTCCCAGCAGCCTCGGGGTGTTCTCAGCAGTGTTGAGAGAAGGCTGAAATAGCGCACCTGTGTGGGCGTGCTGATCTAAGGGAGGAGGCTCCTGTGTGTTCCTTCTAAGTCTCTGGCACTAGAGGGGAAACTCCAGCTATTCTTAGCAAGAGAGGGTGCGATGAGGTGCTGAGCCCCGAGGACTCAGCTCTCTGAAGGGACATTGCCTGGCTTCAACCTTGCCAAGGGTAAAACCAACCATGACATTTCTTTCAGAGAAGGAAGGAGAACTTGACCCTTGGGGAGTCTCGATCTTGATCCGAACATACCTCTGGTCTCTTCACCCCACCCCTTTTCCTGGATTACCCTGCAAAACCAGAAACTGTCTCACCGGCAGTGCACAGCATGTCTCCAGTTTACCGGGAGACTTCCCATTTCTCCTGACTTCTCTTTCCTCATTTGAAAAACGTATTTGAAATAAACTGTGATTGCCGGAGCCAAGTCTGTGGAGTACATAACCCACGGGTCCAGAGAGGTGACGTCTGGCTGCCTGTTCCTGCAAGGCCTCCTCTCAGAGCACCACTGTCAACTAAGTTACAGGGAAGAAAGTTACTGTTGAGGTTCCGGCCCTATTCGGAGCGTCAGATGATTTTGTTCACAACGTTTTCAGATTTCTGAGTTCTCTAAGGTCCCAAACCAAAGCATTGCCCCCCAAAGTCACTCAAGCCGCACAGAATCAGATTAAAACACCCTTTTCTATTTCCTGCAGTTGGATGCACTGGGCTCTGACCACACTTAGGTTAGCAGTGAGGTTCTTGGTTACAGAGAAAGAGCAGGGAGTTCGGGGAGTGGGCTCTAGGCTTGGGGATGGGGTAGAACCTTAGTAAGATGAAAGTCTCTTAGGAATGGAGCTTTTTCCCCCCCCAGACAAAGTTTCTCTGTGTAGCCTTGGCTGTCCTAGACTTGCTTTGTAGACCAGGCTGGCCTCGAACTCACAGTGATCCTCCTGCCTCTGGCTCTCAAGTGCTGGGATTAAAGGCATGCGCCACCACGCATGGCTGGAGTGAAGCTTTTTTTAAAGGTTGATTTTATTGTATATTTTTATTTATTTATTTATTTATTTTGGTCTTTCAAGACAGGGTTTCTCTGTGTAGCCTTGGTTGTCCTAGACTCACACTGTAGACCAGGCTGGCCTCGAACTCACAGCGATCCGCCTGCCTCTGCCTCCCGAGTGCTGGGATTACAGGCGTGCACCACCACGCCTTCTTCTTATTGTATGTTTTTATCTACTCATTGTGTTTGTATGTGTTGGGGTACTGGGTGGGGGTTTTAGTTTAAACGGCCACAGCTCACGTGGCGTTCAGAGGATGCACAGGAGTCAGTCCTCTTCTTCTACCGTGTGGGTCTCAGCGATTGAACTAAGGTCTTCAGACTTGGTGGCAGACACCTTTCCCCACTGAGCCATCTTGCTGGCCCAGGAGGGAGTTGCAAACACTTAGGTTAGCTGGCTCTTCCCTCTCCCACAGATTCTGGTGCTAAGAAACCATGGCATCGTGGCCCTGGGTGACACCGTGGAGGAAGCTTTCTATAAGGCCTTCCACCTACAGGCTGCGTGTGAGGTACAGGTATGTAAGGTGCTCTGGGGAGTAAGCCTGGGAGCTGCTTTGATGGGGTCCCTGGAAACTGGGCCTGCTAGCTATTCACCCCGCCTGTCACCACTCCTTATGCTTAGCTTTCCTGCCTACATAGGACCCATAGCCTGGAAGAATCCATCACAACATCTGACCAGTACTACTCAGATCTTGGGGCCCTGAGGCCAGGATGGGGAAACCATCCCAAGGCACACAAAGCTCTACCACACATATGTGTGTCACCTGGTGTGACTGTTACACCAAACTGTAGCGGGGGACTCAGAGAAAGGTTGTTCTTATTTTGTCAAGGAGTGGGATGGAGTGAGGGCAGGCTGTGCGTGGGCCAGGAGTGTGGTCAGGTGTGGAGAGAGGAATGACAGTGGGCCAGTCAGCATTGTCATGGCAAACAGAACAGCCAAGACACCCCCAAAGGTATGCAGGGAGTCAGCTCACTTCCCTGTCCCCTCACTGGTTTACAGGCAGCTGTATAGTGAGAGTCAGCCATGAGCATGCACTCTGTGGTTATCACGTTGGGTGTGGGGGGGGGATGTTTATCCAGCCCTGGATAGACTCGTGGTCCAGCTCCCTCAGCTCCATCATCTTCAGCCCATGGAGATATGCCCTCCATGTTGGTACGGATCAAAGTTGGCTGGCAGGAATGGCCTCGCCAAGCTAGGAGACATGGTGACACTGCAGAGGCTGCAGTTCCAGGGCAAGCCAGCTCTCTGCAAGCACCACGTGGTACCCTTCTGCCTTCATTCTGGCTGGCCTGGCACAGAAGGAAGGTCGCCACATTTCTCAGTGTCCCATGGTGTAAGACCAGCCCAACAGTGTGGGGAGGGAGGGAGGAGGAACCTTTGGTACCCACACCGTGGAGCATCACATAGACAGCTGGGAATCTAGAGAAGAATAAACATTACAGGGAACAGAGTGAGGATCCCAAGAAACAGCAGTGGTCAGAGTTAGAGACCTGGATGGGGCTCTGGATCTGGGCCATGTCTCTGCTGTGGTACCTTCTCCCTCTACTAAGAATGTTGACTGGTCTGGCCACTGACTGGCATCAGAACTGACTGAGCCTTCAAAGGAAGACTCTGTCTCTCCTCAATCTGAACTGTAAAGGGCACCATACCACACCTTTGCAGAAGCTTCTGTGAGAAAACAGCCCACGAGAAAAGCTCTTCTCTGCAGAGATATCCCAGCCCTCTGCACAGATGGAAAGCCGTGTCTCCTACAGGTCTACAGCCAAGGGTCCTCTCCCATGTTCAACCCTAGAAGTGATGCCTGGTCACTTTAACCCGCTGACCTGCAGCCCTAGAGCAGGGCTGTTAGTTCTGGTCCCTAACAGCCTCCTGGCTGCTGTCACTTTCTGCTCGGGACTGGCTTGATGATGTACTTTGTCCACCCACATCCCTCTGGCAACCAGCCCAGGAAAGCGTCAGTGGTTCCTTATCAGTTTCATGAACAGAGAGGTTTCTAGAGGGAGGCTAGTCTAGAAGACAAGGAAGATTAGGCACCAAGGTTAGGACACGAGTGAGTGCAGGAGGCACAGCCTGCAGCAACTGTCAGGATTGTACTTGGGCAGCCAGCTCTGAAGGCCCGTGTCCACCGTCGGCCCTGCTTGCTCCCTCAGTGGCCTTGGTGGACAGCTGAATGTGGCTGTGGACATATCCATGGTCCAAGCCGACGCGCTGCTGAGCTCTCCTGGGCACAGTGTTTTCTTTGCCTATCAGTTTGGGTTTGGAGTTCTGGGGGAAAGTGGGTCATCTCTCGCTGAGAGGCAGCTCCCCGCTCTGCTGAGAGGCAGATGGGAAGCACAGGCGGCTCTTCTCCATCTGCTACCCATCGCCATGGAAACTGCTGGAGGAAGCGATGGAGGGAGGCAGCTGGGGCAAGGTTGTGGGTGCTCTCTCCCTCCCTCCTCCTCCATTAACAGCCAGTCCCAGGGGAGGCCGCCTCTCATTCCCTGAGTGTTAACTTAGCAGCAACATCCGTGTGCAGCTCCTGAGGCTCCAGAACATTCTAAACGCTTTATCATATTACCATAAAAGATTGGCTACAGGGTAGAGCATTGCTGTTTTCTACTCACATGGAAACCAAGCACAAGGGTGGTAAATGGCTGCTCTAAGTCACATGGCGAGAAGGTGGCATGACGCACCAGTCAGCCTGGCTCCCACCCAGGTCCACCCCTTAAACACACCCTAGCACTGCCTCTCGAGGGGAGCAGGGGACAGTGGAGGGGGGGGGACGGACAGTTGAAGACATGCAGACACATATCTTGAGTACAAAGGCACAGAAAGCACTGTAGTTGGTGTCCTCTTCTCCCAGGGTGATGGGGTTCGCCTGAGGAGGTCTGATGGGCTGACTTTTAAGGATCAGAGTGGGGTCATCTATTGGCGCAGGAGAACGCCATGTACTGGAGGTGCTGCCTAGACGCTCAGAGCCCGTTTGCTTGCATCTTTCAGTAAACTAAATGGACCCTTTTCTCTCTGGTCAAAACAAACATCACCAAAACCACAACTCAAACTCCCAACCCATCCTGAAACTTCAGGCAGCACAGGTTAGACCATCAGAGCCCAGCTTGTGCAAGGACAGAACATGCTGCTGTAGTGACATGGCTTAGGTTTCCCTTCCCCTCCCCCCAAGGCCAAACCCGACTAAGAACCACTAGGTGAGCATGGGCTGGGAAAGGAAGCTGGTTATGTGCATGAATGCTTTTAAGAGTTAAATGGCCTACTCTGTACACGTACCTCTGTCCTAACAGTTAAGTGTGCTGCCTGAAGCCACCTGCACTGCCCCCGCCCCATGGAACTGTGACAGTAGGACAGGCTCTGTGTTTTGGGAGAGAGCTGTCTGACACTGCACTGCACTGCACCTGGCTGTGCCCTGTTGATGCTGGCCCTGGTGACTGATCATTCCAGCACAGGCACACGGGCACATTCTGGGTAACAAGACTGAAGAAAAATCTTCTGGCTTCTTCCTTTGCCCAGGGCATTCTTCTGTAGACCTGCTGTCCCTCCAGTAGGTCACACTCAAAGGTTATTGGCCTAAGAGTCCCTTTATTCCTTTCAAGTGTCAGACAGAGAGACAGACAGACAGACAGACAGACAGACAGAGACAGAGACAAGAGTCTTATGTGCTATCTTAGTCTGTTTTCTATTGCTGTGATAAAACACTGTGACCAAAAGCAGTTTGGCGGGGGAGGGTTTATTTCATCGTACAGCTCTCAGGTCACCGTTCATCATGCAGAGACATCAGGACAGGAACTCAGATCAGGGACTGGAGGCAGGGACTGAAGCAGAGGCCATGGAGGAATGATGCTCACTGACTTTGCCCTCCATGGCTTGTTCAGTCTACTTTCTATATACCCCAGGACCACCTGCCAAGGGCTATCACTGCTCACAGTGGGTGGAGCCCTCCCACATCAATTGTTAATCAAGGAAATGCTCCACAGACTTGTCTATGGTCCAATCTAACTGAACTGAGGTTCCCTCTTCTCATGACTCTGGCTTATGTCACATTGACTTAAAACTAATGAACACATACAGACACATGCACACACACGCATGCTCACACATGTGCACGCATGCACACAAAGATGCACACATGCACACACACACACACATGCACGAGAAAAGAAAGAGAATAAGATAGTGACCTAGCCACTTAGACTTAACAAATGTCTCCAGCCATTTTGCTTCAGATAGTTTCCTCTTGAAGAAAAAAATATCACAAACAATAATTGGAGTTCCTTCAGAACTCAGTAGCAGAGGTCTTTAATTCTTCTCAAAGAAATAAAATATTACAAACAATGATTGAGGTTTCAGATGGACACAATAGAAGACATTTTTAATCCCAGATCACAGGAGGTAGAGGCAGAAGAATCGGAAGTTCAGGGATACCCTAGACTACATAGCAAATTCAGGCCAGCCTGGGCTACGTGAAGCCTTGTCTAAAAGACAATGAAAAGTCCCCTTTGGAGTCCACCCCAGTGTCATCTTCCCCAGAAACAACTACAGTTCTGCAGTGCCCACTGTTTCCTCTCCTCTTAGGCATTATATTTTAGGTATACTTAGTTCTCTGGGGTGCTATGTCCTAGGTACCATTTTTCTTCCTGGTGTGTTGTATCCCAGATATGAACATTCAGTCCTCTGTGCAGTTTCATTCCTGGGGTTTAACACTTGTTATTTCTTCTTCTCTGGCTTCTCTAAGAACTGAGCCCAAGGAGAAATTATTAATGCTCTGCTCCTCCATCACAAGTCACAGCCAACAAGCATCTAGGTATTTTCCTCAAGCTCCCTAGGCCTTTCTGGACCCCACATTCTCCTCTGTGACCCCACTGCCCTCTGGTGCACCCTACCACAATTTAAGGGGTTCATAGATGCCTGCACTCTGATTCTTTGCAGGTGTCGGCTCTGTCCAGCGCTGGTGGAACGGAGAACCTCATCCTCCTGGAACAGGAGAAACGCCGGCCGCATGAGGTGGGCTCTGTGCAGTGGGCCGGCAGCACCTTTGGGCCCATGCAGAAGAGCCGGCTGGGAGAGCACGAGTTTGAAGCCCTCATGAGAATGCTGGACAACTTAGTAAGTGCCCTGGTGCTGCCCTTCACAGTACTCCGTGGAGACTGAGCACCCCCAAACCAGACAGCTCAAAGCATTGGGATTGCACAAGAACTGCCTCTGTCATGGTCGAGCTGGTAAAGGCCTCCAAGTTTGCGTTCACTTGAACAACTGTTGTGTTTTCTCCAGTACTCACATTTCCTCCCTCTGCGAAGGGTTGAGGCATCCTCGTGTCCGTCCGTGTTCTCCACAGGAAGTAGTAGTCCAGTGAAGTCAGAGTGCCTGCTCCTCATACCCACAGCCCCTCACTATCATCCTCACATCCATCAGTCCACACCTCCTCCAGAGTTGGTCCTGCTGCCTCCCTAATGCCGCAGCTTTAATACTGAAATCCCAGCATGCAACTGGCTCCCTTATCCCAAGCAGCAATTTTACAGTCTTCTATTACAATGAATGAATGAAACAGCCCATAAGGAATTAGATGGGATGGCTCATTAAAGGACGCAGACGGACAGCCTCCTCCTTCTTGGAAGTAATGATTGGGTTAATAATGTGGAAAATCAGAGGAGACACTTGGGGCATGAGAGAGCTGGCAGTGAGGAGCTAGGACTTTTCAGAGAGGTGAGAAATGAAACCTGACTTGAGGGCTTTCCTGTTTGGTTCACTGTCTTCACTCTCAAGGCCTCTCAGCTTAGTCAGGTCAAGGCCATTGCAGTAATTGATGCTTTCCCTCCTTTCGTCAACTCCAAGTCACTTTTTGCTCTGCTGCTAGGCTGACCATGAAGGTGGCTTTGCAACAGTGCAGTGTGCCTTCGGTGGTGAGAAGGGAGCTCCTGGCCCCGTCTGCGCGCAGAGTCACTGCCCCTAAGCAAAGCTCCAGGACTTCGCCGGTAGCTTCCTGCAGGAACCCTCGCAAAGCTGTGAGAAGCAGCGAGACAGGAGGGCTCTAGCACAATCAGATTTCACTGCAAATGCTCGGGATGGGGGGTGGGGCAGGGGGTGCTGGTGAGTGAGGTAGGAGCTTCAGCCAGCTCTATGCCACAACCAAGCCGGGGCTTGCTCCTAGGATCCAAGGGCAACTTACTATCATAATTATTTTGAGACAGAGAATCACTAAGCTACCAAGCTGGACTTGAGCTTGCTCTGTAGTTTATGCAGGACTTCAACCTGTCACACTCCTGCCTCAGCTGCCCGAGCAACTGGGATGACAAGGCTGAGTGACCAGGCCCATCGCAACTTGAAAGCCCCGTGACCTAGGCCTGGCCCCTCAATTGTCTGGTGGATATTTGTGGTTGATCTGACTCCAGGTGTGCACCTCTGTCCCCCACAACACTTGGTTCTGGTTCTGTCTTCTCAGGGCTACAGAACAGGCTACACGTACCGCCACCCCTTTGTCCAAGAGAAAACCAAACACAAAAGCGAAGTGGAGATCCCGGCCACGGTCACTGCTTTTGTGTTTGAGGAGGATGGGGCCCCAGTCCCTGCCCTGCGCCAGCATGCCCAGAAACAGCAGAAGGAAAAGACCCGCTGGCTTAACACGCCCAACACCTACCTGCGGGTGAACGTGGCCGATGAGGTGCAGAGGAACATGGGCAGTCCCCGGCCCAAAACCACGGTAAGCGGGGAAGTCTGGCCTGGATGGAATGGGCTGCATTTGAAGGGAGGCAAGGCATACAGTGGTCTTCCAGGTGCCTGTAGGCTGTGCTCAGGCCCAGCGCCCCAACTCCTCTTTCTTGCACTTCTGTATTGAGGTTTGGGGTGTGAGGAGCAGATTTCTACCGAGGGCCACAGGACGGAGCCACTTCCATCAGCACAGATTCAGGAGAGACTGGGTTCTGTGTTTCACCCCACAGCCACAGGGGGCTTTGGGAAACTCCCGGGAGAGGTGCTGAGCACTGGGCCTGGGGTCTGACACAAACCCGGGGGACAGGTTGATCATTTGTTGCCTTTCCTCTCTCCCTTTCTCCTCACTCACACAGTTCCCTATTTGATTATTTTTTTTTCTTGCCTGTTTTTCACATGTGAATGTGGTTTTTTTTTTTGCACGTACATGGGTTAACATGTATGTAGCTCAAAGTTGATGGCTGGAACCATCCTCAAAGGCTCTTCTATACTGTGAGGATATACCTATAACTTGCTGATATTGTTAAATTCACCTGCCCTGCCCCTGCCTTCTGAGTTGCAGTGAACCATCACGCCCATTCAGGTCCCTGTGCTGGAGTGGCAGGTGCTTTAATCACTGGGCATCTCTTCGGCTTCCACCTTATTTGATTTTTTGTTAACAAGAAAGTGGCCTCAGCCAGTCAGAATAGGCCTCCACCAACTGCTGATCCACTTCCCAGAAACTGGAGCCCAGTGGTGGCATGCCCAGACCTCAGCCCCTACTCCTTGGTGTCCTTTGTGACCAACTGGCCTTCCTTGACATCTGGGTCATCTACCACTCATCTCGGCTCTGACCCAAGAAGAGAGAACAACTCTGAATGGCTTTCTGACCTTCCATGTTGGTGGGTGGGACATCCGGTGGCTCGGTGGCCCCACCCTTCACTGGCCTGCCTTGTCTTGTCAGTGGATGAAGGCTGATGAAGTGGAGAAGTCCAGCAGTGGCATGCCCATACGCATCGAAAACCCAAACCAATTTGTGCCTCTCTACACTGACCCCCAAGAAGTGCTGGACATGAGGAACAAGGTGAGTCTGCTCTTCTGCCTTGCTTTTTAGAAGGAATCTAGGGTCCCAGAAGTGCAACTGAGTTTCTAGGTTAGAGGGACTCAGCAGTATCCTTGATGTGACACTGTATATGGACTACGTCCTGGGCTCGGTGCCTCATGCTAGACTTACAAAGTTCTGTGGTCCTCTGTAGCCCATTTACATAGCAAAGTGCTTGCTTTACACATTAGGTGTGCCTAAAGACATGTCCGCAGAATGGCCTTTTGTGAGCTCACTTGCTCAGGGCCAGATGTGGAGGCAGCTCCCAGGATGGGCAGATCATGTTAGAGCAGAGAGGACCTCGTTAGGGCCGTCACAGACCTCATTGGACCCCAGAGTGCCCCTCCATGCTCTGACCTCTTCCTCTCCCCTCGCCACACAGATTCGAGAGCAGAACCGACAAGACATAAAGTCCGCAGGGCCTCAGTCCCAGCTCTTGGCCAGTGTCATCGCCGAGAAGAGCCGGAGCCCGGTACAGCAGATGCCACCCCCAACTGAAGGGGAAGCTTACCTGCCTCCAGGGACTGGGCAGTGGGACCCCTGAGTCCTTGGGCCCGCTCATCCCATGATCTTAGGTGCCCGGGCTCTCACTTCATGGTGGAGAGCCACCACACCACGGGTGGCTCTGAGATCCAGGGAGGATAATGCCAGCTCACTCCTGGGTGCACCAGATAGGGAGCAACATGTAGTAGCCCCTCTGCTCATGGGAAGGCCGCTGGCTGGCTCCACACCTTCTCAGTGTCCTGATGAGTTATGGGGGCCCAAGTGTTTCTGACCCCTGGGTTGGATGTGGCATCATCTGGCTGGCGCTCCAGACACAAAGAGGGAGGTGTGGACGGGACCGCTGTGCTTTGGGGTGGGGAGGGTAAAGAGTAGCCATAAAAACAGTTAGAGTTAGAAAGCGTGAAGTCACTGTTTCTGTGTTTGATGGGATGGCATCCCGTCTAGGGCTTAGTAGCAGAGTGGCATTGCAATTCTTCCTTGTGTGGCATCGTGGCTGTTCGTGGCTCGTGGCCAAAGGCATGACGCTTTCCTAGACAGCTGCAAATGGGACGTGCCAGGGCCCTTCCTCTCTGTAGAGCATGTCACTGTGATGTGGTTGCAGATCAGGCAGCAGCAGGTTATGCCCTCATACCTGCCTCCTGACCCCCCACACAACCCCCCCAAATTCAGCCATGTGGGGAACTCTGAACACACCACAGGGTCAAGGTTAGAAATGGCCTGTGCTCCCAGAAGAATGAAAGACAAGCATGGAGCAGCATTGTCTAAGAGCAGTTGTGCCGTCCGCAGCAGGAGCGTGTTAGCGTCCCTCCTCCTCCTCCTCCTGGGAATCTGTCTTAGACTCACCTTTGACTCTGAAACTCATTGCAATAAGCCAGTGGATGCCTCCCTTATGAGTGACACCCATACGCTGTGACCCAGTGACCGGAACCCTTGGTTGTCCTGGGCTCACCTGCCTCCGTTCCCCCATATCAAACGATACCTTTGCATAGGCTACAGCGAGGATGCCAGCTTAGGAAAAGGGTCTGTGGTTCAGTCCTCCCTTGAGCGAGCAGGACCAGATGATCCTTGAAGCTTTCAAGTGTCCACCTAGTCAGATCTCAGAGCCAGGGACTTGACCAAGGTGCAGAACAGAAGTTCTGTCAGCACCCCTGCCAGGGCCTGCAGAACAGGCAGCTGAAGACTCTCATGGTGACTCCGGGATGCACTGCTTGGACTGAGAATGCTGCAGCACACCCCACCCCTGTGTCTTGCTGTCTTAATGCTGTGTACTGTGGCTTGTGCTGCTGTTGGGGGACAAGGAGGGGTGGCAGGGGAGGGGGCCGGCATGCTGCTTGCTCTAGCCAATGCTATGCTTGCTAGACTCTGTCTGACTTTGGGCCACCAAATGTATGCACAGTCGTGGCTTGGAAGTGTCCATAGATGGGATTGCAATAAAGGTATGTCTTCTGCTTGGGAGCATCTTTGGATTTCATTTCAAGGGCAAAGGGTGGACCCCTATATTGACCAGGGCAGTTACAAAGTCTTAAGTGTTGGGAGGATATAGCAATGGGGAGATGAACACACCCTACCCCAAGTCCCCAAGCTCGGTTCCAAGAAGCTACATGTCCCTTCCCTAGCAAGACAGCTGACTGCCAACCTAAGTCTGAGAGAAGCTCCAGTTTGGGCCCCAGCACAGTGGTCAGAGAGCAACACACACTCTGGTTAACTTTCAGTCTACAGAGAGCCAGCTGATGTCCAAGGGCGAAGCAGACACCAAAGACGACTCGGAGGAGACGGTGCCCAACCCCTTCAGCCAACTCACCGACCAGGAGCTGGAGGAATACAAGAAGGAAGTGGAAAGGAAGAAGCTAGAACAGGAGCAGGAAGGTGAGCCCGTGCGAGCCGTAGCCGCACGACCTGCCAGCCCAGCAGGGAGAACTCTCGTGCCCCATCACCAAACAGCGCTCCTGTGAGCAGCATATAGTCAAGCCTGGTCCAGCACCTCAGTTGCACAGGCAGGCACCTTTGGCTTCCCAGGCCATGCCCACTGGACTTGGAGGAGTTAGCACTTGTAAAGTACTTAGAGTTGTGCCTTTGAGCATGACGAAGGTCAGTAAACAACAACAGGAGTCCATCCACCTGGTAGCCAGGATTCTGTCAGCTAACACCTCTCGGCCTTGCTGCGCAGTCTGGAGTCCAGGCTGTCCCTCAGTTGTTGAAGCTCCTGGTATCATGGTATGCCAGGTAGTGCTCTGTTCCCTTCTGGGCTATCCTGAACCAAGTCATCTACACCATAGGTTCTACCTCAAATCTCTCTACCTAGAAAGGCACCCTCTCTCCATCCCACCCTGTCCAAAGGAGCTGTCTGTCTCCTCTCCTTTCTTCTAGAGCACCCCGGGGTCCGAAACCCACTTAGACTAAGCTGTGATTTACACAGAGAGGGGTCCTCCAACGCCACCTCTTCTCACTCAGGGCTAGACATCTTCGCAAGTACTGCTTCCTGCTTTGCTCGGAGTTCAGATGTGCCAGTGGGGGAAATAGAAAACTGTGCTGGAGGGAAGGTGGGAATTAGCTGAGTTAACTAGTAAGCTAGCTACTGGGAACAAGCCCTGGGTGTCCTGAGGAGAGCCAGTGATTGTTGGCCACCCCACCTCACTACCCCCCCCAACTTCCATCTACGCATGCGTTCTGGGGCTAGTTCTTCTCAGCAACACCTGCAGCGCCAGATGCAGGTCCCGCACGTGGCATTCCCTTGCCACCTGCTTCCTTGTAGGAGCTGCACCTTGCTCTGACTGCCCCCTTTAGTCCTGCCCAGGAAGGAGCAGAGATGAGCCCGGGCTAAGGAGGACCCAGTAACTCCCCAGCCAGAAGTGACTAAGTAGAAAAGGACCGGCTTCACACTCACCCCATCTCTGTGTGTGCTAAGGTGGCTTTCTGTTGTTTTCAGGGGAGAAGGAAGCCACGGAGGAGCCTGGCTCACCTGTGAAGTCCACACCTGTGTCTCCGGTGCAGAGCCCGACAAAAGCAGGCACCAAGAGCCCTGCAGTCTCTCCTTCCAAGGCTTCAGAGGGTGAGTGGAGCTGAGCAGGCGTCAGAAGATGCCAGTGTGGGAGGTAGGGTGGTCTGTACACTGTGGAGAACTGCTGTTAGTTGGAAGGGGGGCATTGGTGGTCACACTCCCATGGGAAATGCTTCCTCTCTGACAGCTCTAGGCAATCTGGGCAAGACTGAATTTGTCGTATTAGAGAGCCATGCTGTCTAAAACCCTGCCAAGCAGACTGACCCATAGCGGCCCCGACCCCCACCACCACCACCTCCCAAGCCGACCAGTTGTCCCATCTGGTCCTCAGGTGCTGATGTGGGGGAAGGAGCTTTTTCAAATGAAGGCTCTGCTCTGTCAGGTCTGAGATGGGCCCTGAGACTCTGCACTTCTTAGGGGCGTGATGCCCAGTGGTGTTGCCCAATGGTGTGGCTCTCAGCCATAATTGCATATTGGAATCCTTCGGTGAATTTAGGTGGTCCTGTGGCCTGGAGCCCACTGTCAGCACTTCTCCAGGGCACTCTAAAATGTGAATCAGTTGAAAATGATGTCATTAGAGAGACACTAGTTTAGACAATAGAATTCCAGGCCCAACCAAAATGCTAATTTTAGCAATTCTGACAACCCTCTGTGCCTCAGTTTCCCTGTGTGTCAAATGGAATTATTAATGCGTTTTTCCCTTGTTACAGTTCTGTGTCTAAGGGGAGTATTGATGACAGCATACGTTGAAGGAGTCAGAGCATAATTTAAACACAGGACCTAGTTATAATTAAGACATACATTGTGACAATGCTGTTGTAGTTCCATGCCACCTCCATGCTTTTCCACTGGGTTCCCCCAAAAAACTCCACCAGATAGGGCACCCTGCCACCCAGAGACCAGCCTCTGCTGGGCTGCAGGATCCCTCTCCTAGGTGACTGGTCACCTGTGTGATTCTGGTAGCCCCTCCATGCTGAGCTTCCCCTCCCCCGCAAGCCAACCACTGCTTTGCATATAGGCCCAGCCTTGCTGGAGAAAACCCATCTGCTTGAGGCCAGCTCTCCAAGTAGATGGCCCCCCCCTCCACTTCTCCACTGGCTGTGCGTGTTCATTATGTCCCACCGTGGTGTGTTGTCAATCTGTCCACAACGTCTTCCCTTCTCTTCCCATCTGTGCCTTCATCAAAGGACTTTCCTCCGAGTCTGAATACTTGTCTCTGTAGTAAGTATAGAGAGGCCACTCCCTAGCTCACCTGGCACTTGCAACAGCAGGGAGGAACTTCTCAAAAGAAATCTGTTTCCTCCAAGATTTTCTTCTTGCAGCTCACAGATCTGCCTTTGAATGTTTCATAAATGTAAAATCCACAACCAATTCCACCTGTGCTGTATATGTGAATTAGGCTTCCTGAAAAGGACATGGACACACACACACACACACACACACACACACACACACACACACACACACACACTCACACACTCACACACTCATGCTCACTCACTCTCGCATGGAACAAATCCCTTAGAGAGGGGTAGGGAAGTGCAGGAGAGGTCATGGTCAGCAGGAATTAATTAATCATCAACCCTGCTTTGACTCCTCTAAGGAGCCTCTTCTAGAACTTTGAGAGGGACCTGGATTCTCCCAGGGCCCCAGATGCATCCTAGAGACATGCAGAGGACCTGGCCTATGTCTGTCCATTAGCACACCTGTGTAGGCTGCAGGCACACCTGTGTAGGCTGCAGGCACACCTGTGTAGGCTGCAGGCAGGCAGTGCAGGGAGAGCCTGAGAAGGGATCCTGGCAGAAAGGGGACAAATCAGGAGATTTGTTCCTGAGAGGAGGAGAAAACAGAAAGAGTGGAGGAACGCAACAGTCATTCAGCCACCGCGGGGCATCTCACCGTGGCAGGAGTTCCCGCTCTCTTTGGTCCAACTTGGCTTGAGTTCTAGAATAACACAAGTTCTAGTTTTCTCTAAAGATGTGTTCTGTGCCACAGACAACTAGGAGCACAGCTACCTTGACACAACATGTTGAGGGTGTGAGCTGCAGTGTGGTAGAGCTGGGTGGCCTGGATCAGGCTCCTTGGGGCAGGCAGGTTGCACTCCTGCCGATAGCTGTGCTCCCGCATATGTCTTCCTCGTTAGATGGAGGGTAATTGTCTCCAGCTGTCACTGTGCTGCAGGTGCTCTTCTGCTGAGTCCGAATCTGAATCCTGCCTCCCTGAGTTCTCCTTCTCCACATCTGCTCACCATGACATTTCCTTCTCTTTGATTAGGTGTATCCTAGTCACCCTGGTCCCCAGGGAACACCCAGGGCTATAGACTGAGCTGCAAAGAAATAGCTCATGTATCATGTCAGATGTTCACTAGTTAATCCATTACTTCAAATAAGGCACTCAAGAACACTTCAGAGGGCAGGGAAACAGCACAGTGAATAGAAGTGCTTGCTGCACAAACATGTGAAATCCAACCCAGCACTCAGGAGGCAGAGGCAGAGGAGCCCTAGGACAAACTGGTTAGTTAGTCTAGCCAATTGATGAGCTCTGGGCTCAACTGAGAGACTTAAATAAAACAGATATCCATCAAGGAAGAGAGCTGATATCAGCTATGAGTGTGTTAGGGTAAAAATGAGCAATTTTGCAATGTGCTCACATAAATCCTTTCTTATTATGCACCATGTTCTTTGACTTGTGAGAACTTACAAGTCCTTGATGCTGTCAACCTCCAAGACTTGCGCAAATTAGTTCTGTAGCATCAGATCACTATCCAACCGTGGCCCACAGTGGAAGCCAGTTCTATAGATTAAGCTGGAGTTGTCTGAGCTTAGCCCAGTGGGACTTCAGCCCTGTGCGATATCAGCCAAGACCACAGCCAGCTATGAGCTTGCCTAGGCCAGGAGTTCCAAGATGGTGCACACACATGGATGGTACCTTGGCGGTGCTCACTGGGGACATTAGGGTGGCTAGACTGGTCTTTGTCTCTGTGTCTTACTCTTCCTACCCTTTCTCTCCCCATGTGGTCTCTCTGCATTTCCACTGCTGTCACTGGACTTTATCATTGGTGGTCATTTGGTCTCCCAAAGCTGTCAGGCAGACGTTTCTAGACCTTCTTAGGTCTTTGGCTGAAGCCCAGCTCTGCAGCACTTCCCTGCATTCTGGGTGCTATAGGAAGCCATGGGGACAACGAGGGCTCCACAGAGCTGTCAATACTAGAGGCTCTGCACAGTAGGGCCTGAGCTCTCCCACATGTCAGCAGTATATCCGGTACTTAGGGGAATTTTAATTCTCAGCCAAGGTGAGCAGGTAAAAGGAACATATTCTCAATGCAAATGTCCCACTGTGCAGCCATTGTCCTATTATATCAAAATGGCCTGATGACTTGATAAGAACAGGAATTTAGAGAGTGGTAGAGCACTTGCCTAACACGTGAGGCACACACACACACATGCACACACACACACACACACACACACACACACACACACACACACACACTTTGTGACCCACCGTTTGCTTCAGGTCCTAATATGGAGAAAAACTGCATTTGCACAAGTTGAATCTGGATTATTCTTTCAAACCTTGACATTCAGGAATTTAACTGAGGACAGAAGCTGGTGCCGAGCTCCACTGGTTTGTCTCCCGCTCAGAGAGCCTCGGAAGGCAGTTGCTTGCTGCCCCCTGCTTCCTTCTCTGTGCTGAGTGCCTTGTGGACCTTTGTGATTGGTGCAGTACTGACCATGAACAACACTTTTCCCCAACCTTTAAAACCTTTCTTTGGCTTCTGCATGCAATGGCGAAGAGCATCCTTTTTATTAGGGAAACGTAAACCACGCACGGCAGTCACCAGTCTTGCATGCGCTGGGATATAGGTCAGGATTGGTCTGGTTGACCCTGACTTGAGCTAACGCACTTTCAGGCCCTTCCTTCTCTTAGCTCCCTTGCTGTGACTGCCTAAGTGACAGGCCAGACCTGCAGTCATGCGCCTTACCCAGGGAGGAAAGATGAGGTTCGAACTCCTCCCCAGACTTACCAGCTGTGAGGGGAGGCCATATACCCAGTATGGAACCTGCACCTGACCTCGCTCAAAGAAGCTCAAAGAAAGGCTCAAGCTTGTTGTTGCTGACTGGGAGATGTCTGCAGAAAAGTGAGAGAGAGAGAGAGAGAGAGAGAGAGAGAGAGAGAGAGAGAGAGAGATTGATTGTGTGCTGAATGGAGAACAAAGGCAGCATGTGCTAATGTTGAATGAACACATGGCAGTGACCTTAGAGGAGGGCAAGGCTGTTGTTAGTCTCAGTGGAAACTGTACAGAGTGTCATTGAGCCCAACTTTGGGGAGACAAGTACTTGGACTGGTGGTCAGGGATAGGGTGGACTGTGTTGGGGTGGAAGCCAGGAGGGGGGGAGTGGATATTCCTGGAGGGGGAGACCAAAGTGAGGCTTTCCAGAGAGTCGGAGCCAATGGAGCATGTGTGGATCCAGAAGGGGAGAGCATTGGCTTATGTGGCCATAGAGGCTGCATACCCACCACAGTGTCTGTGGGCTGCAAACAGGGAACCTAGGCGTTTCGTTCCCCCAGTCAGAGGGTCTGAGGACTGAAGCTTTGATAAGGCAGAAGATAAGGCAGATGTCATAGCCCAAGGAGAGGGCACTCTGCCTTCACCTGCTGGTTTGGCTGGCTGCCACCTAGCCACATTGATAAAGTAGTTCTCCACTCATCTCTGACACTGAGTACTAATCTCTTCCAGAAACACCCAGGATGTTTTCTCAGTTCTTAGCCCAATAGTCCTTAACTCTTGAGCAAAATCAACACAGAACCATCACAGGGCCGCTGGCAGAGGTTGGAGGCCGTGGCGTGGGAAGGAATCAGATCTGAACGGCAGAGTTCAGGGCGCCTCTGTGCCTCCCACCCTCCAACCCCCACCTCCAGCCCACAGGGTCTAGGAGTGGCCCCAGCTTTCCTGCACCCAGATTTGCCCTGAATCATCCACTCCCCTGACTCCTCTGTTTTCTCTCCCAGTTTCCTGGTCATTAGACAGAACTCAGAAATTTCCAGCCTCTGTCCCCTCTATGTCCTCCAATTGTCCCCTATTCCCTGAGCACCTCCAAACACCCCACTCAAGCAAACATGAGCTCCACTGCACCTATCTCTTGGGGATCTCTCCAAGATAATTTTTAACTTCATTTTCTGAGCTGCCCACAGGGTAGGGGTTGGATCTCGGAGCATTGGGGTTCACCAGGTGCTCAGTAGCTGCCCCACCTCTCTAGCCAACTCTCCAGTGGTCTCCGTCCCTGTGGTGGTGAGTACAATGGGCGTGGTCTGTTTAATGTGTTCTTAAGACAGCACACACACCAGGGTCTGGGTCTATACACCTGATTGGTGTAGGTGAAGAGACATGGACGGGGCCCTGGGGTCAACAAATGACAGGTTGAGCAGAAAGCAGAACCCCCCCCAGCAGACAGTGAAAACCATCTTAGGGGACAGAAGCCATGCTGGAGTTTGAGAAATGTGTAAAGTATGTCACCTGCCAGGTGGTGGTGGCACACGCCTTTAATCCCAGCACTCGGGAGGCAGAAGCAGGCAGATCGCTGTGAGTTCAAGGCCAGCCTGGTCTACAAAACGAGTCCAGGACAGCCAAAGCTACACAGAGAAACCTTGTCTTGAAAAACAAAATAAAACAAAACAAACAAAAAAAAAAGTATGTCACCCAAGTGAGATGGAGTTGCAAAAAATTTGGAGTCTGGAGAACCAAGAAGGAGAGAGAGAGAGAGAGAGAGAGAGAGAGAGAGAGAGAGAGAGAGAGAGAGAGAGAGAGAATCAGAGGGCAAATGGTGGCACTTGGGCGGGTGTGTATGTATGTGTGGCTCCAGCCCAACTTAGAGGCCGTGCACTGAGACAGACATGATCGGGGATGAGGTATATGAGATGACAGAGTTCGAGGCACTTAATTACCATGTTCAATAGTCACACACACGTTCTGCCATCTGTGAGTTGCACAGATACTCCCTGGGTACCTTCCAGGGGCTGGGCACATAACCACACAGCCTCGCCCTCTCTGTGTTTACAGTGGGATGTGCTCTAACAGACAGCTGTGATCGCCTCACAGCTGGGGGTAGAAGTTTCTATGGTGAATGCAGAAAGGATGGAATGATAAATTCTACCTGGGGGTGAGACTGAGGTCAGGAAAGACACTGAGGAAGGCCAAGCACTTGAACAGGCCTATTATATAAGGCTACGTTTCCGGAACAGATAGGAGAGAGGGGCCTTCCCCAGACAGCACAACCTGGGGTGACAGGCAAGGGCTGAGGGACTAGCAGTGGATGAGACCAAGTCGAAGGTGGGGGGGCAGGGGGGGGGGGAGAAGAGCATGAACAGAAAGGACCAT
The DNA here is from genome assembly GCA_907169655.1 of Acomys percivali. NCBI lineage: Eukaryota > Metazoa > Chordata > Mammalia > Rodentia > Muridae > Acomys > Acomys percivali. The sequence goes on along the minus strand of OU015745.1, from coordinate 55,463,852 downwards.
GGCCTGACAGGTACATGGCACTGAGGTGCACTGCCAGGTGACAGCCCTGGGAGTACACATGGAAGTAAGGGGACAGGAGCTCAGGCTGTGGGAATCAGCACTGTAGATTTTGACAGGCTCCAGTCTGGAAAGTGGATAAACAGGAGGCAGCAGCAAGTCTCCTGTGCTAATACTCCCAGGGGAGTCTAGGACGAACTTTGGCATGCTAGATTGATACGGAAGGAAGGGCCTCGCTGTAAGCTCTTTCCAGGTTGTTGAGCCAGCCTGTTCTGTCTTAAACTCACCCCCATCCACACAGATTCCATTCACAAAGCTCCTCTGCGCCGTGGATCTAGGATCTTTGCTTCACTGACTTCTGCAGCATGCTTTCACCTTCCCTCCTGTTCACCTTCCCATAGAACAGGGCATGTGCCAACCCTGATGGTGATGCTCCCACTTGAAGTTACCCACGGTAATGCCACATACATGTACACAAACCACACACACACACACACACACACACATGCATACACCTCACACAGCACATGCACACACCCATGTACGCACACATAAGCACACAAGCCACACACACATGCACGCATGCGTATACCTCACATGGCACACAAACGCATACACGCACAATCTACACCACACTCAGATGCTCATCGCTCACACAGCACACAGCTGTGCTCAGTATACACAATATACTTGTACACACACTAGCAGGCCTCACAACCTCGGGCATGGGAGCATGTGGAAGCCGAAGCCCAGACCTGAGCCTGCACTGTGCAGCTCTCTGCTCTGAGCTGTGAAACAGGAAGGAGGGAGCCAGACAGCTTTAAGTCGCATTCTGTGTTTCACAGTCTGTAGCATTGTAGTCCCCTCCCTCCTCCTCATACAGGAGTTGCAAAGCCTGCATAGTTGTGGAGAAGGGACGGCCGGGGGCTTGAGTGCCTGGGGTTTGAGCATGCTGCCCTTGAGTATGAGGCCTGTGGGTCCCCACGCCGATTAGAGCCCTGAGCCCCGCAATGAAAGACGTCTTGGACTGTTGGTTCTATGGAAATGTTGGGTCCCCTTCCTTCCTACCCCCTAAGTTCCCTGCTGCTGGGTAGGCATGAAGGCCTGCGATTCATTCTGATTGGGGCAGCTGGGCTGCTTGTCATGGTGCCTCCACTGAGACGACTGTGACATGCAGGCCCCGGCTGCTCTCCTCTCTTGGGTGTGTCTCCTCACTCACTCTGCATTAAGTGCGTGTTCAGAAGTCAACACGTGTTTCTATGTGTAGACGAGAACCCAGAGTTAGCACCAGTAGGTGTTCCTCGGGGCAGGTGGGGTGAGGCGAGAACACCGTCCCTCCTCTGTCACAGGACCTTCGCTCCCACCCCACAGCAGCCTGCACATCCGCCCCTAGAAGTGGTTCTGTTGAACCCCTTGAACACTCACCTTCGTGAGATCTTACAGGCTAGGGCTTCTGGTCTTTTCCTAGATGCCAAGAAAACGGAAGTCAGCAGCGACGCCACCACGGAGCCTGAGCCAGCGAAACCAGAAGGGGCGGTGGTGAACGGGAAGGAGGAAGAGCCCAGCGCGGAAGAGACCCTGAGCAAAGGACTGGGCCAGACGACCACCAACGCAGACACTGATGGCGACAGCGGCAAGGATAAAACCGAGTCAGTCACCAGCGGCCCCTTGTCCCCAGAGGGTTCACCCTCCAAGTCGCCCTCCAAAAAGAAAAAGAAATTCCGAACCCCCTCCTTCCTGAAGAAGAGCAAGAAGAAGGAGAAAGTGGAATCCTGATCCGTGGCTCAGTGGGTCCCCCCGCACCCCTGCCCTCCTTCCTTACCCTCCTTCTCCCAGGAGCACAGGGCCAAAGAGGGATAGGGATAGGGGAGGACCTGGGATCCCACTCAGGGGGAGCTGAGAGCCCGCCTTCCCAGAGCCACCAGGTGTCTTGCCCACAGTCACCATTAGCTGGCCGCAGAGGCCGCCCTAGATTTGAGCTTCCTGATTGCCATGGTCATGCTCTGTCTGCCCTCTGTTCAACACTGCCTAGTCCTGGGCTACCTATGTTGTTAGGACACCGCCTGCCCACCTGAGCCCAGGGCAGGAAGGCCAAGCACCAGGCACAATCACGAATGCTCACTGGCCGAGGCTTCCTCTGAGTAAGCTCCATCTCTTCCCAGGACTCCTGCCTCCTGTTGATGGAGGTGTCTCCTTCCACAGCAAGAAGCCATGCCTCTCTCTTCCATTTTGGGTCCCTTTTCCCTGCTCAAAGTAACCAGGCAGACTGACCGGTCTCTCCCAGCTCAATAGAAGTTAACCTTTGATCCCCAGGCTGATGGCTTAGCTTGCACTTTCCCAAACACTAACCCTGAGCTTTCTCCATGGAACCCATTGAGAGATGGATAGAAGAACCCAAGAGCCAACAGATAGAGGACAAGCCAAGTCAGTCTGATGCGTGGGCAGGGGGTCATCAGTCTATGAGCCCAGGAGTCTGACCTATCTGACTTGTGCATCTCACAGGCTGAAAAACTAAATCCAACCATAGCATAAGAATAAGTCTCCTGCTTGGGGCAGAAATTATGGGAAATCTAAATCAGCTGCTGGGATCCATTGTGAGAGTAGGTCAGCGACCACTTTGGCTTTGCATGCTATGCAGGGCTATACCCGCCTCACTCTTGCCTGGCAGCCAGGTGTTCCTTGGCTTTCCCATATGCCCAAGAGCCCTTGCCCACAGATCATCTTACTCTTGGCCCTTGACCTTGACTGTCTGGATCCCAACTCTGAGTCACAGAGGGTCCAGCAGAAGGCAGTCAGAAATGAGTCCTTTGGGGCTAATTCTTTCACCAACTTTCAGAGGCATGGCTGACATTCACAACCCAGTAACTCTCTTGCATCCTGGGGCTGCTGGGCAATAGGCAGAGCTGTTATTTTAAATGCCAACACAGGTTTTTTTCCATATCCTCCCAAGGAGTAGTGTTGGTTAATGAACACTTATGGCTCCGAGACAATCCATCTTCCTTAAAGCACAGTGTTTTCAAAGAGTGTTTCTCTTTTTCTGTCCTGATTCTTCTAAAGGTATTTTTTAAATTTCTTGACTCATCATCTTTTTTCACTTTGCACACTTGTGTCTACAAACACTGTACGGGCTTTACCATCTGCCCTCTCGGTACTCCATTCCTCCCTGCTTATGGTAAGGAAACTGAACCCCCTCAGGAATAATTGACTTGCTGGGCAAGATCTGAAGGCTGGCTTCGAACCCAGGTCCATCTGAGCTGAGTCCTGCCTCTCCCTAGCTGTGGAGAATGGGCAGTGGCTTTAGCCCATTAGCCATCTCTGTGACTGGTCTTGGCTGGGTAGTGTTAACACTTGACATGAAGTAGAGAGGCCACTTGTTGTCACCCTCAGTAGTACAGTCAGCTCTTGGTGAATGTGGGTAGTGTCTATGCCTCTGATAACAGAAAACTGGGCCCTCTGGTTGAAGCAGGAAAGCCCGTCACAGTTGGCTGTCTCTCAAACAGGGACAAAAGCCTAGTGCAGATGTGGGGCTACTGCCCAGGCCCCAGTTTTGCTCTGCTTTCTGGTTGGGTCAAGTCTTATGGCAGACAACTCAATGTCCCTGTATGCAAATGCTCAGAGATTTCTATCCTTCTGTAGGAGATGCCTTCTTAAAAATAAGATTTTGCATTTGTTCATTCATTCTCTCTTAATCTTCATTAAGTATCTACTTGTGTCAGGCATTTTAAAACACATGAGAGGAGTCGATCCCACCGAGGTGGCATCTGTGTGAGCTGGTGCTGAGAGATGAGGTCCGCCACCTCTATTTATTCCCTTTGTGGCAGTGAAGCTTGCGTAGGCTAACATGTCAGAGCTTTGCGGGAGTGGCGTCCTTAGGGTCAAGGCCACGGGGTCAGCTCATATCCAGCCTCTGTTCATTCCTTGAGCATTCAGAAAACCCTCATCTGTAAGCATGTGAGGCAGGCAGACAAATTACAGGGCAGGAAGGGTTCACAGATGGCCCGGGACATCCAATCGTCCTGGGGATGGGCACAGGGAAGCCATCTGCAAAACTGATGGCTGAACTAGGTTTTAAAAACTGAGAGAAACTTTTAGGAAAAAGAAAGTCAGCAGAGATAGACAGACATCAGAGCTTGGAACTCCACACCGTGTCCTTCCAGGTCACTTGGTATTTCCCGAGCGTTATGTAAAAGGTGACAGGAAGTGGTTCACATCCCAGAGAGGGGGGTGGCGGGGCCAGGCTGGGTTGTAAGGACACTTGTAGACAGTGTGAGAGATCTGAATTTTACCATGTCTTGGAGACTGAGGACAGTTAATTAGGGTAGAATCATAAACAGAAAAGTTTTATAGAGTTCCTTTGGTGGCTGAGTAACAGTGTATGGGTAAGACTATTGGCTTGCCTCGTGCTCTGTATTCTCCCCCACTGCATGATGAAAACTGCTGAAGAGGGTTTAACTGAGATAATAGCGCTGGGTTCACAGCCTCAGGCGTTATTTTGCTTTGGAATGAGATCATAGTAGAAGCATAGAGACATTTTGTCAATTTCCTTCTTCCCTTGTGAATAAAGGATGTGATGGGCATGGCTCTGTGGGCTGTAGACATGGCTGTGCCGCCAAGGCAGGACATTTCTTTGTCTGGCTCAAAGTTCAACTGGCGAGGAGGGATTTTTGTAAGCTCAGGCTTTAGCGGTCACTGGCTTGTTTCTTGCCGAGCCACTGCACTTGCTGCAGAGAAGGGGAGGACGGTTGAACTGGTGCTGCTGCACGACCAGCTGATCAGAAAGTGAACCGGCTTCTCAGCCTGTTCCCACACGCAGTAGAGTAGTGCAGAGAGAGAGAGGCAATCCTGGCTCCTGTGGTGTCATACGCTGGGAGTAGTTGTGATCTGTGAGGCCCACCCATTCTGTGTGACCATCCCCAAAACTGGGAAAAAAGACCCCAAAACCCTGCCCAGAGATGCTCTGCACCTCAGTCTGAATCTGGGCTCTTTGCAGCTGACCCAAGGTCTGGTTCCTGTTAAGCCATGAGAAGAGCCAGCTGACACTTGGTAATGACCCTTGCTCCGTGGGCAGAGGATGTGAGGGCTACAGACGAGGACCTCAGGTCTCCCACAGTCCCCATTGTAAGGCACTGCTCTGAGCCACCCAACCACTCATCAAGACAGTGCCTGAACCTAGCCCCTGTGGGATGGCAAGATGGCAGACACCTGGCCTTATGGTGACATGAGCAGAAATGCTGGGATGGATCTGAAAGAACCGTTCGCTCCTGAGATTGTAAATGGTTAGACCTAAGTTTGGACTTGGTCAGGAAGCCCAAACTTGCTTAGGGACAGGACATGGCCCTATATAGGCCAGTGTGCTGGGCCTTTTCGTAAGAGTGAATTTTATGTCTTAGTTCTAGGCCAAATGTCAGGAGCTCTTGACAGGCAAACAGGACTATTGAAGCACTCGTCCCTCTGCTTACACATGTGGCTCCACAAATAACCCTGGGCTCTTGGCGTAGCTGCCGACAACTGTAGCCGGAGAGGCCTTGGAGCTTCTTACATTGTTTCTTATCACTGTGTCCAGCTGAGCTCTCTGTGACCCCATATAATTCACAAAGTCTGAGAACTGAGGGTAAGGCCAGATAACTGCTCTCCACTCCTGTGGAAAGGACAGGGCACCTCACAGCTTAAAATGTCATAGGAGTGCATGATCGAAATGGGTCATTTAACATGAGGAGGAAGGATCCAGAGGCAACTGCAATTCACGAGACACATCCATTTTTGTGTGTGTACACATCTTTTTTTCAATGTGAAGAGGTACATTGATGCTCTGCACCCCAGAATACCCACTGTACTGTGACTACTTCCCAGAGCCCTATAGAACCAGGATGCGGTGCTCTTCCTGTCAGAAATGAGAGGCTCTATTCTCAAGGCACCCAGCTGCCCCTCACTGAGGAAGCCACCTTGTCCAGAAGTCTGTGGGGATCTCACGCGGTGGGATGCCCTTCAGTGGACAGAGTGCCTCTCACTCGCTGTCTCTGCACTGACAGCACCCTGCAGAGGGCAGGCTTCTTTCCATGGTAACAATGAACAAGACTCAGTATTTGGGTGTCCCTAGAAAGGATGGAAGTCCCGTTCTGCCTCATTCACATGTGGGTGACATTAGAGTTCTGCCAAATTGGCTTTTGTGCCACTTGTCTTCAAGTTTCTCCCACAAATTGCGTCATCAGTTTGAGAACTTAGGGCTGGAGATATAGGAGGCCCTTGATGCTGGGAGGGCTTAGGCGCAGGCGAGCCTCAGAAGGCAGAGCCTTCCATAGAGGTCAGGTCCTCGGCTCCTCCCTCATCCTGCCTGCCCCATGCTCCTGGGCGGGGCTGCATCCTGCGGGTTCTTCCCTTGTCTTTTGGGTAGAGCTCAAGGGATGAAGAGAAGGATCTGAACTCATCTCTTCTCCAGCAAACCAGCCTGTATATCTTGTGAAGGCCCCTTTAATAGGAACCAGGGTGGCAGTTGGACCTAAACCAGGGAGGTCACACTTGGGAAACATCACAGACCCTTATATGATGGCCATATGTTTGGGGAAGGCCAAAGACCCTCATTTTACTGCTGCCTTTGTGCCAGTGGGTGCATTGGCTCATACCACAAGATTGTCCTGTCTGTAAATTATTTGAACTGCTGAAGGTGATGTGTCCCAGGGTCCTCCCTCTCGGAGAAGAGGTTAGGCAGAATGGATGAAGCAGGTACCTAAGGGGACCCATAGGGTACAGGGTCATGGGAACCCAGGCTGACCAGGGAGTGCAGTGTTTTGTAAGTAATGCTGTGGGTGGTTTTGGTGAAATGTCTGTCTGACAATCGTCACACCAGAGTGTGACTCACTGTCTTCCCTTGTATATAGGCTGTCTGTGTTTGGCTTTTCCTAGTACTGTGAGGTTTCTAAGAGGGGTTCCATGTCATACTCTGTGCTCTGATATGCCACTCTCCCCCAAGGTCACACACCATCCCCACCAATGGTTCTGCCTTTCTGTATGCTAACACATTGAGCCACTGATATGCCGTTGGATGGTTAGGCTCTTGGGTTTTATTTTGCAATTTTATATCTATAATATATACATATATAATATATATATTTATGGGTTGGTTTTATATGGTTTTCTGTTTGAATCTACGAGTGACAAAGTTGCCCTTTGATTTTTCATGAGAACTTTCCAAAGGCCTTTTGCTGCTTTGGTGTCTGACTGTGTTTGGGGTGGACTCTGCCCGTGGGTTTCTGTGTGTGTGTGCTGTTATTTCACCTGCAGATCTTACCCTAGTAAACCAGATGTGCTTGGCTTCCCAATGTGTGTGACCTATCTCTGTCGGCTACGTGGGGGCCTCCTGGGGAGGTGGGCATTAGAGGGGGGGGTATGTATGGAAATCCACACGGAGAACTTTAACCTTACTTTAACACAGAAAGATGAACATGTGTATTGCTGAGCTGTGATGTGGGAGGGGAGGTTGTGAAACAGTGGCCTCCAAGGAGAGAGAGGCTAGGTGACTCTGACACAGCTGCAAAGACTGTGCAGCCGAAGATGAGATGAGGCACAGCAGAGACAGCTGGTCCTGCACTTGCAGATGTGAAGGCCAGAGTGGAGGAAGACATTAGATCACTAGCAGAGAGTTAGGGAGAGACAAAGTCACTCCAAAAGAGTAAAGGATATGAGGTTAGGGTGCAGAGTGGAAGGGAAAAAAATTCAGTTTGCCATCCCTGTATTTAAAAAATAACAGAAGAGGGACTAGGGAGATGGCTGAGCCAGTAAAGTGTTTGCCATACAAGAGCAAGGACCAGAGCTCAGTTCCTAGCACCTACATAAGGGCCTGGGCAAGGTGGGTATGCTGTAACCCAAGCCCTGGGAAGTAGGAGATAGACTGCTGGGCCTTGCTGGCCAGCCGGTCTAGCTGAATCTGAGCTCCAGGTTCATGAGAGGTGATGACTCAAAAATAATGTGGAAAGTGATTAAGGAATAGGCCTGATGTCAACCTCCAGACTACATACACACACACATGCACACACGTGCGTGCACGTGCACATACACACACACCATGAACCTCACTACCACCAGTGTCACCAGGGGATGTTCAGCCCTTATTCAACATACACACTCACAGGCCAGGTACTATCTGAGCATATTATGAATAGCATCTCATTTTAGCCCTGTAAGCCCAAGGGCAATTCTGCTATAGCTATTTGCTCTACAGATGAGGCCATAAGCTCTGAACAAGGGGACTTGCTGGGCCTCAAGTTCACACCTGGTGAAGCCCAGATGCAAGCAGAAGCCTTGCTCTTTCCATTACACCCATGGGTCCAGGACCCCAAGCCATGTTCCACAAAACATAGTCCTCTGTCCTAAGCCCAGGCTTCTTCTCCAGGCAGGTCCGTTCCACACCGAGCACCCATAGTCAGAGTCCCATCTTCCTCTATTCCCATCTGGGCACCCTGATGCTGCCATCCATGGGAAAGCTGAGCGCAAGGACACCCAGGCCATCACTGCTCCAAAGCTCTCAAGTGCTCCTATGCTGAAGTCATCCTGAGCAGACAGAACACGTGGGCATTCCTATTCTTATAGCTATGACCACTGCTTAGTTCAAGGTCAACGGTCATTGTGCCACTCCACTTTGTAGAGCTTGCTGTGGCTTAAGATAGTGACAGCAGGGCTGGAGAGAAGGCTGTGTGGTTAAGAGCACTTGCTATCCATCCAGAGGCCTCAAATTTGGTTTCCAGCACCCACATCAGGCAGCTCACAATTGCCTGAAGCTCCAGCTCCAGGGCATATGACAATGACAATGACAACAACAACCTCTCTGGCACCTGCATTCATGTGTACACACACACACACACACACACACACACACACACGTGGTTTACTCGGGGAGGAGAATAGGGCGGAAGAGGGAGAGAGGCTGGGAATGGGAAGATTCAAGTGAGGGGATAACATTTGGGGTGTAATCTGCATAAATTATAATAAATTAGAATTTTTAAAAATATCTAAGGATGGTGATAGCCCCCCTTCTCCTCGTGTTTCCCTGCTAGTTACTAGAAGGAAGCAGAAAGGGGAGCAGAGCCTCCTGTTCACTAGAAACAGAGAGGGTGAAGGGGCATGTCCAGTGCAAGGGAGGAGCAAAGGGCGACCAGCATCTTACTGCAACCTTTGACTAAAATATCTACCATGTTATAAGGAAGGACACAGGCAATTGATCATGAATGAGGAAAAGCATAAGACATGTCTAGACATGGGTCCCAGGGCCACCTATGAACACCTGCCATTGGGACTCACATGACTGAGAAATCAATATAAACACCCCAGAAATTAAAACAGATTAGTGAGCAATTTAAATGTGTGGCCAAGTCTAATGTCACACTTACAGACAAATGCAAACATTTTTAAAGTAGTTATTAGAATAAATATAAATAATAACTTGGAGGAGTCTGGAGGTAAAATATGCTAAGTTTCTCACTGAGAAAGTATAATCAATACATTATTTTAGTTTTTATATTGTTATAAGAGCATTGGATCAATTCATCTCAACCTATAAATTTAGGAGTCCATGATAATTATTAGCCTAGAGATGACATAAAGATGTAAAGTTGATCTTTTCTAAAAGGCTACTCGGCTTCCAAATCATAAAAGTTGAACATGAAAAACAAATCAGCGTGCTGGGGAAGTGGCTTGGTTGGTTAAGTGCTTGCCAGGCGAGCATTAAGATTTGAATTTAAGCCTGCCACACACATTAAAGCTGAGGGTGACTGCGCATGTGTAATCCCAGTGCTGGGAGGTAGAGCAGGCTCCTCTGCTATCATTAGGCAATCTCACCAAGTCCACGAGAGACACTGTCTCAAAAATAAAGATGGAGACAGATGAAGGAAGACACGCAATGCCAACTGCTGGCCTCCATCATGCATAAGTACACACATTCCACACACACACACACAACATACATGTACACAAATGCACACATCACACACATGTACAACACACACATACATGCACCCACAGGCACACATACACAGGCATGTACACAAGCACACACATCACATACATATGTACAATACACATATATATGGACACACAGGCACACATACAAACAGGGATGCACACATGCACACACACATGAATGCACACACATGTTCATGCATATATATGCATGCATACCAACATACCTGTGCACGCACATGCACACACAGAAATGCATGTGAGCACACCTGCGCACACACACATGCACACCTACACAAAGTAACAACAAAAAGCCCAGAACGTGCATTGGAAACAAAGAAGTTAAGGGCCTTTTCTTGTTGGGGAGAAAGCCAGGAAGAAGACTGGAGTGACATCATCAAAGGACTGGACAAAAGGTACCAACCTCGGCTTTTGTGGCGGTGTGAGCTCTCTCAGAATGGAGGGAAGGGCAGGGGCTTGGTGGGCAGAAGCTCCTGCCTCTGAGACTAACGAGTTGAGTTCTACCCCTGGGTGAGAGAGAGAACAGACTCCTGCAAGGTGTCCTCTGACCACGTGTGCACAGTGACACTCTGCCCACAATATAAACAACCGTTTAAAAAAAAAAGGCTGATTTTTAAATGAAGGTAAAATAAATAGGAATGTGAAGGTAAAAGAGAAATAACAGCGTTATGTGTCTTCACCTCTATACTAAGTAGATAAAAAACATACACAAATATGTACATACACACAAGCCTGTGCATGGATATCGCAGGTTTGATTAATACAGCAGTAAAAACATATTGGTTTAATGGAAGTGAAAATAGCCTATAAGCAGAATGTGAATTCTTTTAAAATGGCTGTGGAGTAGATGGAAGGAAGGAAGGAAGGAAGGGAGGGAGGGAGGGAGGGAGGGA
>OU015745.1:55429350-55446769 GCA_907169655.1 Acomys percivali | reverse complement strand
GAGAGGGGGCAGTGGTGCCAGGGAGAGGGGGCAGTGGTGCCAGGGAGGGGTAAACCTGCCAGGCCAAGGACATCTATTTTCCATGCTGTTCAGAGCTGAAGTGTCTCCTCCTAACTCCTATGTTCAAGTCTGAACTACAGCAGCGTATGGCCTGGTTTTCAAGTAGAGCCCTGGCAGATGCAGTTGGGTAGAGCAAAGTCCAGAGGGCCAGATGTGGAGCTAATCTACCAGACAGTGTCTGTAATACACTGTGCAGGACAAAAGACCACCACGGGGAGACACAGACCCCACCAGACCAGACTCAGAGGAGGAGGCGTGTGCAGATGGAGGCAGAGACCAGCGTGGTATCGAGGGACTCCCAAGGCTGCAGGATGGGAAAAGAAGGATCCTGTCCAGAGTGTTTGTAGGGAGCACAGCCATGCTACCCCTTCAATTTGGGGGTGCCATTCCCCAGAACTGTTAGAGAGCACAGCTCGTTGTTTACAGCCAGCCATGCTGTGGTTCTATTATGGCAAGCAGATGTCACGCTAGCTTCCACCTTAGAGTCCCCTGAGTGACGCAGATGAAATAAAGCAGGCATCCTCTGGCTCTGTTGGGTGCATTCTGTGCCAGGGTTAGGGAGATGAGCAAGGCTCCGCTCCCAGGATCGGGGTGTTCGTATCTCAAAGGCAAGATAGACACAGGCTGAAGCCTGAAGAAGCTGGTGTCTGTCTGGCCTCCCGGAGCAGATTCCAAGGCCACCTATGGTCTGCGAGCCAGCTAAGTCTAAGGTTTCTTGCAAAGTGCAAAAGGAAATGAGCTACATGATGTTACAATGGTTGGGTGTCTTGGATGTTCCCTGAGGCCCATACATTAATGACTTGGCCACAGCCCCATGGTCCTGTTGCAAAGTGGTAAAGCCTCCAAGTAAAGGGTTTATTAGGGAAAGTTACATCACTGGGGTGTGTTGTTGATGGGGATACTGGTACCCAGGCCATTCTCTTACTGTGTTTTTTTGCTCCTGGACCATCATGAAGCAAATGCCTTGTCCTTTGTTGGCCTGTACTCTCACTGTGATGTACTGTGACACCAATAATCAGAAAGCAAGCATGACTAGACCTCAAAGGCTAAGCCACAGGAAACAGCTTCCCTTATTAAGTTTGCTATCTCGAGTATTTTGTCAGTGCAGCGGAAGGCTGACTAATACAGCAGACATTTAGGACGTTGTCCAACTTCCACTTAAGTGCTTTATTTGCTTACAATTTTCTTGCCTATGGATCACTCTCTCTGTTTGTCTCAATACTTAGAATAGACACATACTATACTAACATACAATAAATGGCATGTTTTAATACTTCTATAGAAAATTAGACGGTAGCTTGGAAAGAATTGCCATTATTTTCTGGGCCATACACTGGGCCAAGGCCATCATAAAAGGCAGCGCAGCCTCAGAGGCAGACACGAAATACCTTCTCCTTAGAGGAAATCAGTATTTTAGTTTTTTCAGCTAATTTTGTCTTATTAGAGCACATGGTTTGAAACATCCAGTTGATCCAATAGAACAAAATCCACTCTCCTGCGCCACTCCTCCCCACTCACGTGCCCCCGGTCCTAGAGGCTGACACTTTGAACTGTTGTTTTCACAAGATTACACATCCCTGTGTTTCTAACCAGTGCGTGAGCGCTGCGGTCTTCTATTTGAGCCTCTAACTTCCTGTGGCTGTCGATGAGAACCTGTCTCTCTTCCACCATCTCGTATCTCTACTTCCCCACGCCTCCATGTAATTAGCACAGTCCTGGGACAAATCAGTGGCCTCTGCTTGTGTTGTCATGCCTGGACAAGTATCACTCACAGCTAAGCCTTGCCCAGCGGCGAGGCTTCCCTCTTTACCTTTTGTTTTTATCTGACGTTAATAATTGCCTTCTTTTTTATTTACTCAATTTTCGTAATTATTTTCACCTTCCAGAAGTTACTCAGAATAATTTTCTATAAAAACTTTGAGGCACACGGACCTTTTCTCTATATAATTGCCCCCATGCATTTTGCTACAGTGGTAGAGAGCTAACTGACACACTCTCTCTTTTTTTCTTTATTTATTTATTATTCTTCCTTTCTGAAAACTTGTGGGATCTTCCTGTTGCCCTAAAATTATATAATGGTGTGCCTTCATCTGGGTTTACTTTTAACCAGTTTTCTGCATTCCAAAAGATCCCGTGAGTCTGGAGAGCCAGGTCCTTGGTTCTGGGAATTTTTCTTAAGCTGTTGTTGATTTCTTGTTCTTGTCAGTCTTCTGTGCTCTCTGAAACTGCGTCTGGCTGTAAGGATCTCATGGTTTCTTCTGTTCACCCTCTGATGTTTGTATGCTGTCTTTCCTGCTTTCTGTTTCTTTTTATTATATTTTCCCGAGAATTTCTTCCAAGTTTCAAGTGTTTCTGCCGAGCTCTCGTTTCTGTCCTCACGTTTTAGTTTCATCAGTTGTTCTGTGGTTGTTGTAGACACGTCACAACTGCCTGGAATCCCGGACCCAGAGGCGCTGGTGTCCTCTTCTGGTCTCTATGAGTACTTGCATACATATGCACACACACACACACACACACACACACACACACACACACACGCACGCACACGCACACACACGCACGCACACGCACACGCACACGCACACACGCACACACACGCACACGCACACACGCACACGCACACACGCACACACGCACACGCACACGCACACACGCACACACACGCACACACACGCGCACACACACACACATCTGTTTATGTACAAAAGATTCAGCATTATCCAGTCTTCTAATTTTTATTTTTCACTCTCCATTCCACGGTCCATTTTCACCACTGTGTAGCTTTTGTATCTTATTTGTCCTACCCTTGTGAGTATTTATTTGATATATTATATTCAGTCCAGCACCTGGATGCCCCTGTGGCTAATCTCCAACTCCAAGTACAGCCAACTTTCATCAATTACTTTTTAATGGCTTGTTTTTACTTTTGCGCGCCATATACTGCATGTGCCGTTGGAAGCCAAAGGGGCATCAGATCTCCTGGAACTGGAGTCACAAGCAGTTGTGAGCACGATGTGGGTGCTGGGGCCTGAACCCACGTCCTGTACGAGAGCAGCTTCTGATCGCGTTTATTGGTTTCCCGTTGCTCTGTCTATAGGCATTCTGCTCTTGTTTTTATCCATAGCCTCACAACATCTCAAAAAGACCCTAATTGAAGGCTTGGGTCCTAGGTGTTTTTTGCTTCTGTGTTGAGACACTTCTTTCTGTGGACTGTTTGTGCACCTCTGTCATTTCACTCACGGGGTGTTTGGCTCCTCCCTGGGGATTGTCCCATCATCCGTAATGACACAGAATGGCTTTGGTCTTCCTCTAGAGCCATCATGGGGTGCCCTCCCAGGGCGGGTCTGTTTTTCTCCCCCCAGGCTCTCCTGGGATGGGGCAGCTGACCAGAGGCCTGCAATGTTGGTGCAACTCTTGGGAGCTGGCAGACAGGTCGCCGGCATGAGGTTGGGGTTTCTCAAGTGTTTACACTGAGAGCTTTCCTCCCAGGGGCTCTCACTCTGGGAATCCTCTTGGCCTCGCATGTAAGTTCTGCCTCTCCTGGGAAGAGTCCTGCTGCATGTGGGCCTGAGGGACAGCTGGGATTCCTGTAGACAACTTTCCAGTGACTGTGCCAAGGGGAGGGGACTTCAGATCAATCCCTTCAGTTGGTTCTTTCTCATACCTGTCCTTCCTCCCCACTAACTGTGACAACTGTGACAGGGGGGACTGGCACCCTCCCTTGTGGCTGTTCCCGCCTGCATATTCTGGGATATTTTGTTTCCCCTCCATTTTTTTTTTTTTCATCTAAAGTGTGTGCGTGTGTGTGGTGTGTTAGTGGTGCTCATCCATGCACACACATGTGGAGATTGACATTAGGAGGCCATCTCGTTTGCTCTTTGACTTATCTTTTTGAGACGAGGTCTCTCACCGAATCTGAGGTTCACTGATTGGCTGGCCAGCAAGCATCTGAGATCCACCTGAGTTGTGCACACATGCGACCACACCTGGCTTTCCTCCAGAATAAAACAACCCCCAGCTTCTTCACTTTAGCCACTGAGCCGCCCCCTTCTCAGCCCCCACTCACCAGATATCTGACACTTTCTTTTCCTTTGAAGCCGGGTGTGCTGGCACATGTCTGTCATCCCAGCACTTGGGAAGTAAGCAAGAAGGATCATGAGTTCAGGGTCATCTTTAGGTACATAGCAAGTCCAGGGCTTACCTGAGTTACATGAGACACTGTCAAAAACACAAACAACAACAACAACAAACAAGGCAAATTAAAAACATATAGAAAAGAAATATGTTGAACTTTCCTTCTCCCCTACCAAGGATCTCTTTCCCAGTTCTTCTATTGTACAAGTTTATTTTTGCTGTGATTTTTCTGGAATTTCAGGTGGACAGGCAAGAAACTGCACCCAGTCTAGCACACTGGACTCTACAGCCTGGCTCCATCCACAGCGTACACAGAGTCCTACTGCCTCCCACACCTCCCACGCCCCACACACCACATCCTCCGTCTTCTCTGAGGTCAGATTCCTCTTATCTGGCACCATGGAGCACACATGTTAGGGGCCTTTGTGCTCCTGGACACTGGCTTCAGACTGGCCTTTCCCTCCCCGTTCAGAGTCTCCGCCCCCCCCCCCCCCCCCCCCGACTGTGGCATCTTCTCCCACCTGACCTGATTCCTTCCATCACTGCAAGACCTCAGCTCCTGGCTCTCACTGGCTCCAGCACCTGGGAACTCAGGACTCACCTTGTCTCTTTCTGTGATCATGACCTTCATCGTTAATCATTCCTTGGGCCGTACCCTTGACCTTGTCATTAGCAACAGTACCAATTTCAAGCACCCGTTCTGATCACCCTGTGTAAATAACCACCTTAGCTCTGGGACCCAAACACCAGCAGTTCTGACCGGCTCTACTGGTCCATCGGTTCTACAACATTCCTACAGCGTTGTTCCTACTTTGTGCTGTGCCCGGTGCATTGATGACTTCCCTCAGTGCTGTGACCAAACACTCGACACAGAAACACTGTGGGAAGAGTTTGTTTGGGTCGTGATTTCAGGGGATATGATCCGTCATGGAGGACAAGGGGAGGTGGCAGGGGACCTATGGCGGTGTGGGACTGTAGCAGGGACCTTTTCCCTCACCCCTCAGGAAGTGGGCTATAGACCTCAAGGCTCACCCATCAGCCACCCTCCAGCCAGCTCCAGCAGCGGCTGGGGATCAAATGTTCAAGCATATGTGCCTGTAAGAGACATTGCATGGTCAAAACATAACAGTTTACATCCGTGATCCAATCTTATGACCTCTTTTAAAAATCCTCGCATTCTCTTTCTCTCTTCATCATACATCACCAGAAAGGAAAAAAGTAAAACAAAACAAACGAACAAAATCCAATACCACCTACTTCAATCTTGATTTCTCTGACCACACGATAGGTTTGAGGTGGGTGGCTGTAGGCGTGAAAGCACACCACCTGGACTTTCACAAATCTGCTTCTCTTTGCTGAGGTTTGTATTCCTCCCTGGGCGTGACAGCTGTGCCTCAGTCAGCATTTCTTGAACACTCGAGAGCGTCAGGTGCACGCGCTCCGTGTTCTGCATGTGCTAGCAAGGTCAAGGTGAGCGCTCCTGCTGGTCTGTCTGTTTGTCACTAAGGAAAGTGGAGTTCGCAGACTCTGCCTGGATTTGTCTGCTTCTCCATCCACGGTGGCAGCTCTTGGGAGCATATTGTCAGGTGCATGCACGTTCAGTAGTTATGTCCGTCTAGACCCGAACACGGAGATCATTTGCTTTTGTGCCTCTCTTTTCATCCTTTTACCCGTCCCTTTGTATGTGCCCATTTTAAAAGTGGGTTTCTTTGGAGCTGGAAAGGTGGTTCCAGGATTAAGGGAGCTCTGCTCTTGCAGAGTACCCAAGTTCCCAGCCCCCACACCACATGGCTGACAACCACCTATGTCTCCAGTTCCAGTGAATCTGATGCCTTCTTCTGGCCTCCTTCCGCACCTGCACACCTCTCTCTCTCTCTCTCTCTCTCTCTCTCTCTCTCTCACACACACACACACACACACACACACAAACAGATAAACCTCTTTAAAAATAGGTAGTTTTTTTTGTCAAGTGGCACAAAGTTGACCATTTAATTTTTTTATTTTTATTTTGTTTTTTCACAAATTACATTTACTTATTTATAGTGCTTGAGAAAATATCTAGTGTTTGTGTGCAGGTGTGTATGGGTGCACTTGTGCCCAGAGGCCAGAGGAGGAAATCAGGTATCTTGCCTTATCACTCTTTTACCACTATTTGATGAGGTTGCTTTTTTTCTGAATGTAGAATTGTGGGTCAGTCATTTTCTTCCAGTGTCTGAATGATGCTTACCCACTGCCTTCCACGTCCACGGCCCCAGAAGAGAGTCGTCTGATCCTCATACTTCATCCTTTGCCTGTGATGCATCCTGTCCCACCTTCCTCCCCAGAAGCTCCCTTCAAGGTTTTCCCTTTAATCTTGTTTATATCAGTTAGGCCTGCTACGTATCTGGCAGGGTTGTTTGTTTGTTTGTTTTGTTTTTGACTTGGGCTTATCCATATATAGGTAGCGGTCTATCATTAGGAGGTTTCTGAAACTTTTGGACCTATGCTTTGGGCGTTTTGTTTTGTTTTGTTTTGTTTTGTTTTGTTTTTCAAGATATGGTCTTTTTGTGTTAGCCTTGGCTGTCCTGGAGTCCCTTTGTAGACCAGGCTGGCCTCAAACTCACAGCAATCTGCCTGGCCCTGCTTCCCAAGAGTGCTGAGATTAAAGGCGTGCGCCACCACGCCTGGCAGGATATCATATTTTTTTTAATGGAATTCTCTTAAAATATTTCTCTGGTCCAGTTCTTCCTGTTCACCAATAACCATTTCCATGCCTGCCCACCAGGGGGTGTTTCTCCAGTTCTCCCTCTCCTTCACCTTCCTGTGGGGAAGCCTGTGAGGGAGTGCTCATTCTCTGGGCTCAGACCCCTGCTCTCCCAGATCCAAGCCCACCTGTGGCTACTGGCACTTGGTTTTGTCTTTTGTTAGTTTCTTCTTAACCACTTACACCTGCTGTTTTGCTGCTGCCCATGCTGTGCCACAGGGCATATGGCTAAGGAGCCCCCACTTCTGCTCACTAAATCTTCCCCCTTTTTGGAACTCAGGCAGCTAATTGCCTTGTGATGTCAACCCTCCATTTCAAGAAAAGCCTGTGCTTATATAGCAGTTTAGGGTACGGTAAATTTTTCTTTCTTTTTGTTTTTGTTTTGTTGTTTTTAGTTTTTGTTTTGAGACAGGGATTTGGGTAACCTGGGCTGGCGTCCAACTCCCTAAGTAACTGTGCATGACCCTGAACTTCTGATTCTCCTGCCTCCGCCTGCCAAGTGCTGGAATTATTGGCATGCACCACCACGCCAGGTTTGTGAATGCTGGGGATGACCCAGGGTGCCACCTATGCCTGTCAAGCACTTGGCCAGCCGAACAGCATCCAGGCTCCCATCTCCCTATTTCTTAAGTGGGAGTGGCATCTGCTCCGCTGACACCACTTTAAATTCAGGACAGTGGTTACAATGCCCCTTCCCCTGAGGCAAGTGCATTGTCAGCTAACAGAGCAAAAGAACCCTTCGCCATCCCCGCCATGACACCCACCCACCTTGTGTGCACCTGCCTCCTCCCTGAGCTGAGACGAATGGCCTCAATCCAAGTAGGGGCTAGCGACCTTGTTTGTCCATCAGATCCCGATCACTCACCTTCCCCCCAGACACTGCTCAGCAACTCCCAACCTCATTGTCACTTTCTCATGTTTTCCAGGTCATTCACATAAGCTAATAGTTATAAAATATACTCAATCAAAAATACCAAAGATTGGTTTATCTTCCTTAAGCTACTAACTTTCCTTGCATCCACAGCAAAACCCCTTAAAAAAAGTTGCCTGTCCACAGTCCTTCCATTTTCCTTACATCCAATCAAACCTGACTAACTCAGCCCTCTGACAAACAGTGACCTCTGAGCTGCTAAATCTGAATTTAGTTCTCAGTCCTCACGTTAATTGGTCATACATGCATCTCCATATGCCCAGACAACTCAGGTTTATATCCATGTCTTTTCATAATTAAGAGTGCTTTCTTTTGATCTCAGAAGTGTCATACATTGTAGAAAGTATATTGCTACCCACTGTCCCTAGCAGGTAACACACTTGATTGATTGATTGATTGATTGATGATTGATTGATTGATTGATTGACTGATGGTTGACTGACTGACTTGATGTTGGGGTGCATATATGCCACAGCATGTGTTTGGAGGTCAAAAAACAACTTGAGGGAACTGGTTCATTCCTTCCACTGTGTGGGACCAGGGCACGGGACTTGGGCTCAGGGGAAGTACCTTTACCCACTGAACCATCTTACCCGTGCAGTGCCGTCTTCCTTAACACATCGCCTTCTGTTTAGCCTCTGGTCATCACTTCCTTGTCTTCTCCTCATCGCTGTGCAACCATAGAGACTAATGGCACAGGATGTGGCTCCTCCAGCCCCACCTGTTGGGTGGCATTCACTACTATGCTTAGTTCTGCGATGACACGATTAATGTATTTACCCACCTGTCACCACAATAGCAATACACAGCAAAGACTCTTAAAATTCCCGTGACTTACAACCACAGTAATTTGTTTCTGCATGCTGGGCACGCCGCGCGGGCTGTGCCGGTTGATGTGCAGGCACTGGCTTGGACCCAGGTTGAATGGTCTTTGCTCACACTGCTCTGCACACACTAGCCTCCCAGTTCATCCTTGTCATACCATAGCACCCGTGAACCTGTGCTTTGCCACACTCTCTAATGTGTGCACTTTCCATGCCTCCTAACTGACAAGGGGGGGCGGGGCAGGTTGTGTTTCAGTTGTTTCTGTTGACAAAATACCTTACAGAGCAACTTGAGAGAGGAAAGACTGGGTTTTGGCTCATAGTTCAGAGGGCACAGTCCATCATGGCGGAGGAACACAGCAGCTGGAGTGGTGAGGTCTATGGCAGGTTCCATCCCCTGGTGCCACATGGTAGAAGGAAAGAAACAAGGGATGACCTGTGCATGCTTGACAAGACCAGACCAGAAGTGGGGCTAGCCTGTAACCCTCAAAGGCCCACCTTCAATGACTCACCTCCAGCAACCAGACCTCCTGCCCCAACGGTTCCACAAAACAGTAGCACCTGCAAGGAAGCATGTGTTCAAATATTATACAATGTGGGACACATTTCACACCCCACTGTAACAGTTTGGTTCAGAGGCTAATTTATTCATGCACAGTTTGGCTAATATTGATGATTGACTATTATCTATCTATAGTTATGACAATTCCTTACACAGTGGCCTATACTTGTGTTTACAGTTACATCATTGACTACACTATTGCTTTTTTCAGTCTCTTGGGGTGGCAATGTATCCCCCCAAATGTTTTCAAATCAACTCTTGTAATCAAATCACTAAATCAAATTTTGATGAAAATTAAGACAAACATAATTTATTGCCTTGTAATAAGAGTCTCAGTCAACTTCTCTCCACGAAGAAATATCCATCTTGTCAGTGGGATTGAGATAAAACTGAAGCTGCCAACCAAGGGGCAGCTTATCCGCTACAGAATCGGCCTCTGTGCTCTCTTTCCAGACTGTTCCAGGCACCTGCTGCCCAGGCTGATAAGGTGAGTTTGATCCACAGAACCCACATAATGGAAAAAGAGAGAGTCAACTCCCACAAGTTGTTCTCTCGAGTACACACACACACACATGCCATGATGCACACACATGCATGCATGTGCATATGTACACACACATATAATAAATGCAAGGACTCAGGTTCGATTCCCACCACCACCATGGCAGCTCAAAGCTGTCTGTAACTCCAGTTCTAGGAAATATGATGCCACCTCTGGCCTCTATGGGCACAGATTACACAAACAGTACATTTACATGCACGCATACACGTAAAATAAAAATAATTTAAATTGTCCAAATTATCAAAAGAAATGAAGGTGTACCTCATAAGTTTCTATGAGCTTTTCTTCTTCACCTCCCCAGTCTGGGGACTGAACCCGGGGTCTCACACTAGGCAGGTGCTCTACCAACTGTCTACCAACTGACCTTCATCCCAGACCCCTTGAGATTTGCTTAATCTCTCAAATTCCATGCCTGCGGCCTCCTGACCAGCAGATGGCGCCCTCCTCCTGCTAGCCTTCTCAGGGAAGTAGGCTCCAGATTCTGGGGAGCTTTGATCTGGGAACTGGGAATCCTTTGTTCTGGGCTCTGGCGATCCCAGTTCCCCAAACAGACACCTGTAGGGCTGGCATTTCCCGGCATGCACCCGTGGTAGCATATCTCTTTGTTGGCTGAGTGTGGATTAAAGGGAGGTTTGTTGCTTCACAGTCAGGTCTCAGCTCAGAGGCGAGAAGGATAAAAACAAGTTCTTAAGCAACTTGTACTAATAGGGTGTTAATTAGGAAAGCGCACTTAACTTTTTCGCTGCCAACCCAAACAGGCCAGCCTTGATTTTTGGCTGTGTGCCATATAACTGCATCTCAAAGCGCTCTATAAACACTCATTACCCCCACCCCTATCCCTTCTGTGACCATCCAAATACTGGGCGCCATCAAACTTTTTCCAAGGCAAGGGAAAACACATTTTGCTTTAGACTCACTAGTTCATGGCTTACTGAAGGCAAGGGCCAGCCTTCCCCAAGCAAGTCCCCCTCTTATTCCCAGACCATGGTCCGTCTACGTGGTTTGTCCTCCCCCTTCCCCCCAGTTGTCATCAAGCACAGCGCCTGCACTTCCTGCCCCGGTGCACCTCAATCCATCCTTAGTCAGGCATTCATCTCCCTGTATGCTAATCTCCACTTGAGAAGATATGATCTTCTGAGTCACGGCATGCTCAGAATAGCCTACCGGGTGAGCATCCCTCAGTAGCTGTTGAGCTGTATGTGTCCTCCCTGTGTTGTCCCCTGTGGTAAGAGGAAATCTTGTCTTTCTATCTTTCTATCAACCATGGCCCCCAGGTTTTAGGTCACAGGGCTTGGTTGGGTGTTGATATGGGCAGAAACTGAGGAAAAGCAGGTTTCTTCTATATTTTCAAAGCGCTTCTCACCTGCCCCCCTACCCCCAACCCCCCCCCCAAAAAAAAACAGAACAAAACACACAGAGTACCCAGACACTAGGACTAGTCCCTGCTGGTGTGCTTGAGGCAGCCTCCTGCTTTGCCCTACCCATAATGCAGTGACTCCCAGCAGGCCACACCTCATGTCTGGCATTGGAAACAGCTCCCTGCCAGCTGTCAGGTGAGCCCCTCCGAGCAGCATGCCCCAGCGCATGTGCACCCCCCTACCCTCCCCCTCCTCCTGATTTCCACAGGTGACATCGGCTGACTTGTCCAGCTTTGGCAGGCACCCAGGTCAGGACCCAGCTAACCAACTATTCCTCTCTGCTGAGTTAGCAGAGAATTCCCAGAAGTGCTTTCATGGTTCACGAATCACCTGAGCCCAGGATGTGGCTGTGCTTCCCTCACACTCGGCTTTCCCTCCAGGACAGTGCTCACTGGGAGCCCCTCAGCCTCTGGGTAGCTGAACAAGGGGCAATTCTGTGATCTCTGGGGAAATCATTGCTGCAGCCAGGGGTGGGGGGTGCGTGTGCGTGCGTGTGTGCGTGTGTGCGTGTGCGTGTGTGTGTGTGTGTGTGTGTGTGTGTAGACAGAGATTAGCCTCCGATGTCTTCTTCAATGGCTCTCCACCTTCTTTTTAAGACAGGGTCTCTCACTGTTCTGAACCCCACTGGTTTGGCTAGTGAGCCCGGAGATCCTCCTGCCCCCTCCTCCCCGCACTGCCATTACAGGCATGAGCCACCATGCAAGGCTTTTCGGGTCTTCGTGCTTGCACAGCAAGGACTTCATTGACTGAGACCTCCCCCGCCCTGGAATTAATATCCTTACACAGAAGCGTGCACAAGGCCCTCTCACAGCTTCCATCAACCAATTAGGACACAGCCAGAAGATAGCTGTGAGTGAATCGGGAGTCCTCTGGCATCGCTCAGTTTTCTAGCCTCCGAGCTGGGAGTAGCAAATCTCATATTCATGGATTATCTAGTCAAAGGCATTTTTGTTATCACAGCCCAAACAGACAAAGATAATCGAATCCTTTTCCTGTGAAAGACATGAACTCTTACTAAGGGCAATGACAGATCACCCCTCAGAGTTAAGTCTTTTTGTTTTGTTTTGTTTGTTTGTTTGTTTGTTTGTTTGAGACAAGACTTCTCTGTGTAGCCCTGGCTGTCCTGGACTCACTTTGTAGACCAGGCTGGCCTCGAACTCACAGTGATCCACCTGCCTCTACCTCCATGTGTGCTGGGATTACAGGCGTGCACCACCACGCCCGGCTTAGAGTTAAGGCTTAACCAACTGTAACTCTTTTCTGTTGTGATAAAACACCCTGACAGAAGGCAGCAAAGGGAGGGAAGGAATGGCTCAGCTGTGGTCCTGGGCTATCGTCCATTACTGCGGAACAGTCGAGGCAGGGACTCAGAGCACCACACTCCCAGTGAAGACCAGGGAGAGAATAAACATGCGGATGCTCGTGTGCTCACTCTCAGCTAACTCTCCCCTCTCTTACACTGTTCTGGAAATGGCGCAGCCTAGGGAATGGCGCTGCCCACAATGGGAACTCCCTACATCAAGTAACAATCGAGGCAGTCCTCCACAGACATGCCCACAGGTGGACACTTTCCTATTGAGACTCTTCTCGGGTGATTCTAGGTTATACTAAGTTGAGAGCACGCCTATGAAAATTAGACAGTGCTGCTGACATCTGTAACATCTCTAACTTGTGGACTACTGCTAAGGTGGGCAGCTAATTGAAATTAACAATGAAGGACAATTCAAGGCAATGGCCATCTTCTTTGTGGTAGACTAAGGTTTCTGGTCAACAGGTTCATGGTAGCCACATACGGCATCAAGAGCCACCCAAACTGACCAGAACTTCTGAAAGGAGGATTTAAAATATATATATTTGTATGTCTTTTGCACACATACACCCTTTCCCCTTAATGGCTCCAACCAGAAATAGTTCCAAATTCCTTAACTTCTGTTTGTTACTTTCCCGACCATCAGCAGCCTGATAAGAAACAACTCGGGGGAGGTAGAATTTCTTTTGACTTACCGTTTGGGAACACATGCCATCACAGCAGGAAAGCCATGGTGGTAGGAGTGGCTCTCCCAGCTGTGCCAGCAGGTATGTGAGACCGGTTAATCCCATCTCTCTGGAGCAAGACATGGATAGGGAGCAGGTCCTGCTGTGAGCTCTCACACCCCCTCTACCCAGAGAGCTACTTCTTCTAGCTAGTCTCCACCTCCCAAAGGTTCTCTGACCTTCCAGATAGCACTGCATTCTGGGAATGAAGTGCCCAACACACGCACTTTGGTGGGGACACTACCTTCTTCCTGGTGGCACTTCCTAAGCATTGCACAATGTTAAACTCCTAGCAGGATCTTCCAACCCTTCCTCACTCCAAAGAGACCATTGTAAAAACACAAATCTTCAAGCCAGAATTCGATGTTTGGGGCTTCGTGTGTGAACAAAGGATCTGGGTGCCCATGCAATACAATGCCTGGTCATCAGCGTGATGGTGAATTCTGATTGCCAACTTGCTGATTCTAGAGTCACGTAGGAGACGCACCTCTGGCTGCACGGGTGGCCCTGAGGACTTGGCCTCCCGTATCTGGTCGCCTGTCCACCTACAGGTCTTGAGACTCCCCTCCCTTAGCCTCACACAAGACTAGCTGTGTCTCATGGAGGACAGAGCTTCCATGGTGGGCACTTACAGGGCAGCCAGGTCACAAGGGCTAGCCAGGTCTTCACTACCACGTGCCTTTCTTCTGATCTCATACCCAAGCCTACTCATGTCGAAGAATTAACAGGGTGAGGATTTCTAACGAAGAGGTATTAAACAGATGTGTCTGCAAAAAACAAAACCCAGATCTTCCATTTTGAATTAGAACAAAATAATTCAGACCTAGATCCTCCCCAGGACACCTAAAAAAAAATCTCAATGAAGCTTTAGATCATAATGATATTAAAATAAAATAAAATAAAATAAATAAAAATACTAAAACTCCTTAGAACCCTAGTGAATCAATGTATTACTCAGAAAACTGGTAAACAATAGGAACAACTATTTGTTCTTCTTTTCTTCAACAAAGTTAACTAAACAGTCAATAGATAGAACTTTTTCCTTGAGATATCCTAGCTAAAGAAACGTTAAAAAATGAAGAAAAGTATTAGAATACTATCATGTTGATGGCTGTCAGTGGACTGGTAGATTGGGATAAAAATCACAGACAAACAAAAGCATCACAAAGAGGAAATAACCAAATATCATGTGCTGCTGGGTAAAGTGCACAAGGAACTGAAAACCCTATTAAAACTACCAGAATTTTCTTCCAAATCCACCCAGTGCTAGCAGTTTGGGTTACCAGCAAATGGTAAAGTGGGTAACTGAGAAATAGCTTGTCCCAGCGTTCCTTTAATGCTGTGGAGTGAGTTGTCTTGTCTTATACCTGTAGTCTAGCACTCGAGACGCTGATTCCAAAGAAGATCTTGATTCCAAAGCCACCCTGGGGTGTATAGTGAGGTCCAGGATAATCTAGGCTATTGAGAGATGCTATGTTTAAAAAAAAAAAAAAAGGAAGGAAGGAAGGAGAAGGAGAGGAAAGAGCAAAGGGGAAGAGGAAGGGGCAAGTTCTGTGATGTTCCCCAGAATCCAAAACATTATGCGCTGCTCAAGAAAACTAGCAAATACCTCCTCTCCAGCCGACTTCAGAGCTCTGCACAGGCAGGAGCTGAAGGCTCAGGCAAGGATGGAAGCACTTTGGTGAGGTAGTGAAATTATGCCTCAGCACTCACAGGGATCCTTCTCAAGACTGGAGGGAACACTGGCTCTGAGTGGGGAAAGGCAATGAGTGGAAACTAGTCCTGAAGAAGCCAGACAACGAAGGCTTAGGTCAACTACTGACACTGAAATCGTAAAGAGGACCACAGAAATGATGTCCTACTAAATAGATGACATTAATAAACATCACAGAAGAATGAATACAAGACAAAAAAGTGACCTATCTATCTGCTAGCTATAAGAGACTTGTTTTAGATTCAAAACTCGAATAAACTGAAAGTACACTGATGGGAGAAATAATGTCACATTCTTGCAAATGGCATCCGAAGGGCCCCTCAGGTGATCAAACTAGTCTCACACAGAGTAGTCTTTTTACAAAATCTGCTACCCAAGACGAAAAGGGCATGCCATAATAATAAGTATATCAATTCATCAAGAATAAAAACATTTAGAAATACATATCATCCTTAAAAGTAGACTCTAAGTACATGAAACAAAAATGGACAGAATTGAAGGAAGATAGAAATGACTTAGTCATAGCATTTGGAGACTTCACTACTCCGCTTTCAGTAACAGATACAAGTGGAAAGCAAATCCTCAAGGAACTAGAAGGCTTTCAGAAGATGCTTTCTGCAAGGTTAGCAGAAGCCCATAGCAGATTCTGCTCAATGATAGCAGAATAGAAATTCTTCTCAAATATGCAGCGGTGCTTGAAATCATGAGTCTGTCCTCTGGTCACGGAGGAATTAGAAATCAATAGAAAGGATTATCTTAGAAAAGTCACACCTACATGCAAATAACAAAAAGAACAGGGAAAAAAAGAAAGTAAACTGTGACCACCTCTAGTAAGGAAAGAATATATGGAGCCAGGTCTGATCGCTCACACCTATAATCCCTAGCCCAGCACTTGAGAGGCAGTGAGAGTTGGATGTTCCAAGCTACACAGAATATACAGAAAAGCAATGGGGGCCAGGGCCAGGGCCAGGGGAACACCTGAGCTTGGTCACTAGAATCTGTGCAAGAGGTGGTGTGGTGGTGCATGCTTGTAATCCCAGCATTGGGAGGCAGGTCCAGGAGACTTGCCATCCAGCCTACTCTAGCCTCTTGGCGAGTCCCGAGCCAACAAGAAGACAGGTGTGTTACAAAGAGGGGATGAATCCTGAGAGGATGTGTATTTGACACAAGCACAACCACGTCAAGGCCTCTAATGCTTCTGAACCACACGAACGGCAAGGCCAAGTCAGGCTCGAAGTCTTCTGCCTGGTCTGAGTACAGATACGGTACAAAGTATGGACCACAGCTTCCTCCACCTGAGCCCTCTTCCCCAGAGAGATCCTGCCTCCCACGAATAGCTAATCCACCTCCTCTGTCAACTATAAACAACAAACCTGCCCAGTTTCCAGGCTGCTGTGTGTCTCCTTCAGAGCACATGGCCCGCCTGACTCCAGCTTCTGTAGTTTCTTCATTCCCTATCAGCCCAGTCAGGTCCATCCCAGGCAGTATACAGTCCCTAAAAAGACTGACCTAATGCCCTGATACATCATGGATTTCTGCTGGGACCTAAATGTGAAATATGGTCACAAACACAGGGGCTGGTGTGTTTGATAGTCAGCTATTTTAGCCACTAGGACATATGCTCAACCATGTTCATAGCAGCCTTATTCATAATAGCCAGAACCTGGAATTAGCCTAAATGTCCCTCAGTTGAAGACTGGATAAAGAAACTGTTGTACATTTACACTATGGAATACTACTCAGCTATTAAAAACAAGGAAATCTCAAAATTTGTGGGAAATGGATAGAACTAGAAATGATCATACTGAGTGAGTTAACCCAGAAGCAGAAAGACTCACATGGTATATACTCACTTATAATTGGGCACTAGCCCAAAAGGCATGTCCATGAAAGTTTTCACTTACCAGGAGATTGGGATAGATGTGAGGACATCCTACTCAGACTCTAGGTAAGAAAAATATAGGAGATAGGGAAATAGAAACCTACAAGAAGAACATTGTGATGGGTGGATCGGGGCCCAGGGGGGTCTGCTCAAACTATTACACTAACCAAGGACAATACAAGTAGTAAACATCGAACCCCTACTCTGATCTAGCCAATGGACAGGACATTCTCCACAGTTATGTGAAGAGTGGGGACTGACTCTGACATGAACTCTGGTGCCCCATATTTGACCACCTCCCCTTGGTGGAGAGGCCTGGTGGCACTCAGAGAAATAAGCAGGCTACCAAGATGAGACTTGATAGCCTATGACCATATAGTGGGGGAGGAGGTGCCCCTTGGTCATAGACCTAGGGGAGGGGAATAGGGTGAAAGCAGGAGGGAGGGAAGAATGGGAGAATACAAGTGATGGGATAAAAATTGAGTTGTAATCTGAATAAATAAATTATATAATAATAATAATAATAATAATAATAATAATAATAATAATAATAAT
>OU015745.1:55365646-55394347 GCA_907169655.1 Acomys percivali | reverse complement strand
GAGAGAGAGAGAGAGAGAGAGAGAGAGAGAGAGAGAGAGAGAGATTGTGTGTATGGGTTCTAGAGATGGGTTCCAGGTTTTTAACTTGCATAGCAAGAGCTTTGATGACTCAGCCATCTCTTCTGCCCTCTTTATACTTCCACTATCCTACCATCTTACTTATGAGCATCACTGTTTTCATCATCATCCTTAGCCAAGCCCTGGTTCCCAGCCACTGGATTTGGGATTTACCCATAAGAACTGCTAAGAATTCCAGAGGCCGTCTTCTCAGTCTCCAGAAAGTGGGACAGCAGCAAAGACAATGGACTCATAACTGGATTTCCTGTTGAATTACCCTCTGGCTCTGAGCATGTTGCGATTGAGGCACTGCCACATGATATGCTGGGTCCAGAGCAGGCTCGTCTGCATTGCATGCAGGTCCCTAGGAAGTTCGAGAGCTGTGCTACATGACAATGCCCCTGCAATGGGAGTTGGTGGTGGTCCAGAGTTTCGGAGCATCTGACTCAGGGCCTTTACCAGCATGTACCACCTATAGGTATGAACACCCAAGCTTCTACACCAGGCTTTGGGGACATTGTAGTCTAGGATGGGAGGATTTGAGGTGACTCACATGTCCAGTGTCCTCATCTAAGGTCAGCCAGAGCACCAGGAAGGACACAGGATGCAGAGGGGAGGCACATCAATTCTGAACAGCACTGGCAATGAAAATCACCCGGGTGCCTAAGGGAGAGCTTGCCTCCATACAGGGAAGGAAAAGTCAAAAATGGGCCAGCATGGGTTCCCTTCTTTGTCCTTCCCTAGAGCTGGGGACACACTGGCTGCTGAGGCCCCTGAGAGGCTGAAATTTAGACAATTCATCACTTTCCCCTAAATCCCCTGTCATGGTAGCATCTCCTTATTCCACCAAAACTCAGTTCCCAGGGTCCCCCATGACCAATGGCCTCTGACCTCTACCATCTGTCGGGTGCCTTTGCTATCCTCCCTGTCCCCTTTGCCATGTGTTGCCTCCCAAGGGAAGGCCCCCGTGCATGCTGAAGCCAGCAGGCCAGCCATCTTTCCTCTCACAGCCATAGCTGCTGTATTTCCTTCCTCGACACCTTCTAGAAGCATCTGGGACCATTTACCCAAGGCCAGCTCAGCTGGCTACATGCCAGATGAAAGCACTGGGACTTGAGACCACCCCATACCCAGGAACGAGGGGAAGCTGGGGAAGGTGGGAGAAGAAGCCCCCCCCCCAAGCACATGCTCAGAATTTGGACAAAAGGCACCTGGGCTGTGGCTTGGTGACCTCTGCCCCAGCTCTGCCAGCATTCCCTTGTTTGCTCAGGGACAGGCATGATTGGCTCTGCAGAGTGAATCACCCTTGCTTGATCTGGGGTATATGCCTATAAAGAGGGCTCTGCGTGCAACACAGGAATGGAGCCTCGAGAAAGCAGGGGACAGGGATGGGAGGGTCTGCAGGAGAAAGGAGGACACCAAGGCTCCTGCAGTCTCAAGGACAGCACTGGGATTCCCTCAGCTCAGAGAGCAATGAAATCTGTATAGCTGACACATATGGCTATGCATGTGTGCACATGCAGGTGTGCACGTGTGTAGGGATATAGGTGTGTGTGCAAGGATGTATATCCATGAGAAAGGAAACTGAAGTCCAATAATTAAGCAAAGGGAAGTCTAGGGACTATGTAAGGGGGGGGGGAGGCACTCCGCCCCAGGTGTGCTTTAAGAACTAGCTTTGTTCATATGAGACACTGCTAAGCAAACAAACTCCAGCACCTAATTCTCCTGCAATGCCAGTGAGTTAAGCATTATCTTTAATAAAAATGTGGGAAACTGAGGCAATGGAGCAGAGAAGCCTTGGAACAGACTTTGCTTTCAACATCACTCTTGCCCTTTGCTTCCCAAACCTGATTGTCTATTCACACAAATAAACTGGAAGGAATCTGGAGAGGCGGCCCAGTGGTTAAGCACTTGCCACTTGCTGTGCAAGCAGAAAGACTGGAGCTCAGAGCCTCAGAGCCCTCGTAAACACTGGGTGATTCAATAGCCTACCAACCTTGGGAAGCAGAGACTGGGGATCACAGAGTAAGCTGGCCATCAGACTAGCCCGATCAATGAGCTCTGGGTCTGATTGACAGTCCTTGCCTCAATAAACAAATAAGGCAAAAGGACAGCCAACAATAATTCAACCTCTAGCCTCCACATGTATACACAAACATGCGCAGGCACCCATACACATCCAAAAATGCATATACACATAAGCATACCACACATACACACATAAAAAGAGAGAGAAAAAAACTTGGAATGTTCTAAAACCACATTGTACCACCTCAAGAAAATCTTGAGTGATAATGAGTCATTTTCAAGCATTGGAGTGTACCCTAAGCCAGGCATGGTGGCACGCCTCTGTTGTCAGCACTGAGAGGCTGGGGCAGGAGAACTGAAAGTTCCCAGCTATGTAATGAGACCCTGCCTCAAAAAAAAAAGATGGGGGAGCGGGGGCCTGGCGGGGGGGGTGGAGATAAGAAGGGGGCAGAAGGAAGGCAGGAAGGAAGGAAGGAAAGAAGGAAGGAAGGAGTAAAGACAGAAAGAATGTGCTTGGAGTTGTCTACTTTTTAGTTTGCAAGCCAGAAAAGTATCTTTTTTTTCTGTTCAAGAAGTTTTTAAAAATTATATTCATTCATTTTATTATATGTGTGGGTGTTTTACCTGCTTTTGTGTATGTGTGCCATGTGCATGCTTACTGCCCATGGCCTAGGGTCCTGGATCCCCTGGAACTGGAGTTACGGATGGTTGGGAACCACCGTGTAGGTGCTAGAAATTGACCTCCCAGCATATATTTTGTCCACTTCGAAAGTAGCAAGTGCTCTTAACCTCTAAGCCACCTCTACAGCCTCACAAATTATCTTTTGATTAAAAATATGTTCTAGCCCTCCAGGGGACCAGCCCACTTGCTTGATGCTGCCAGCCTTAACAGCGTGTGGGCCAGTGGGCACAGGACAGTCTGATTCCCAGAGGATGGCAACGAACTGCAGCCTTGCTGCTCTGCGTGTGTTCCACAAGGGCACAGCCGGTCCCCAGGCCTGATTGTTTGCCTCTTGGAGCCAAGGAAACAGGTAAGGCCCAGGACAGGCCCAGCTCAAGCTGAAGGAAGTGAGAGCCAGGAGATTGATTGACAGGAGACGTCACAAGCATAAAGAGCTGAAGGAAGCACAATATTTTCTAGCCAGTGTAGAGAAGGGAGGGTTTCCTATGTAAAGTCACACCTCTTTCAAGATACCTTTTTCTACCTTTTTTATAATAGAGCATCCCGGAGAGCGGCGGTGGCGCGCGGCCAAGACCATGGCTGGAGGAAAAGCTGGAAAAGATAGCGGGAAGGCCAAGGCCAAAGCGGTGTCTCGCTCACAAAGAGCTGGGCTATAGTTTCCTGTGGGCCGCATCCACAGACACTTGAAGACGCGCACCACAAGCCATGGACGGGTGGGTGCCACTGCTGCTGTGTACAGTGCCGCAATTCTGGAGTCCCTCACAGCTGAGGTGCTGGAGTTGGCAGGTAATGCTTCTAAAGATCTCAAAGTAAAGCGCATCACCCCACGTCACTTGCAGCTTGCAATCCGAGGAGATGAAGAGTTGGATTCACTTATCAAGGCTACCATAGCTGGAGGCGGAGTGATACCACACATCCACAAGTCTCTGATTGGGAAGAAGGGACAGCAGAAAACTGCCTAGGACATGAGCGGACCAGCCTGCTCTCCCCCGTCTGTAGCTGCGACAGAGGACACCAGTGGGTATGTGGAATTCTTAAGAACAGTCTAATGGGAAAGCATAGACAATTGCTGTAGACAAGATAAAAGAAGCATTTGTATGTTTTTACACTTGCAAAGTTTGGTAAGTCCTTTTCCCTGTGGTCACAATCATGTGTTGATTGGCCAGGTTTCTCCCTGTGTTTTATACAAAAATAGAATTGATAAAACATTTTTTTACAAAATTAAAAAACAAAAAACAAAAAACAAAAAAAAAAAACCCAGAGCATCCCATGTGCTATGGTACAGATCTTAAATGTTTCCCCAGAGTTTGTTTGCTTAGCAGTGTCTCATATGAACAAAGCTAGTTCTTAAAGCACACCTGGGGCGGACTGCCTCCCCCCCCCCCTTCCATGTTCCCTAGACTTCCCTTGTTTAATTCTTCCACGTCAGTTTCCTTGCTCATGGATACCCATCCTTGGTGGGACTGGAGAGATGGCCCAGTGGGTAAGTGCCCTTGTTACTCTTGCAGAGGATCCAGGTTCAGTTCCCAGCACATGGTAGTGCATAACCATCTGTAACTCCAGTTCCAGGGGATCAGACACCAGTCAGACATGCATGTAGTAAACACATGTAGATACAGTCAAAACACTCATACAAATAATATAAATGAATCTTCTTTTCAAATAAGGCACTTGGAGCTTGGCTTGGCTGTGCAGGCCTTTAATCTCAGTACTCTGGAGGTAGAAACAGGTAGTTCTCTGTGAGTTCAAGGCCAGACAGGGCTACATAGTGAGAGCCTGTCTCAAAAAAAAAGAAAAAAAGAAAAAAGAAATCAATCTATAGATTGATCAATTAAAACAAAAAGATGCTTGGGGTTAACACCTTTTCCACCTAAAAGCTCATTTGTTGTTTGCTTGGGGCCCCAGTAGGCGGCGCTAGTAAGAAATGGTGGAGACTTCAGTAGGTGGGGCCCTGTTGGAGGGAGTTAAAACTCAGGAATACCCTTGAAGGGGCTATTGGGACCTCCTTCCTTGCTTTTGGGCTGACATATGCTCCCCATTTTTATCTTCTTCCTCTTCACAGACCCAAAGCTACAGGGCCAAGTCGCTGTGAACTAGAACAGAAAAGCAAATCTTCTGGTTTTTAAGTTGCTTATCTCATGCGTTTTGTCTCAGCAACGGAAAGATGATTAACACCATATACCTACAAACTGGCTCCAGTGGCTTGAGCCTTCTTTTGAAATTGAGGGACCTCTGGTTCTTAAAATAAAATGGAATTTTCAATCCTAAGACTTTGAGCATCCAGCTAAAGAGATATCAAGTGAATCCCAAGGCCAACGCACCCTACCACCAACGCTTCACCGGAAAGCAGAATGGGTCTTCCTCGGGGCAGCTAGGTGGCGGCAGGGGTGGGGGTGGAGGGTCAGTCTGACGATTCTATGGCTGGTCGTGATCTCTCAGGAGCTACTGTCCCCTATGGATGCCCCCCCAATACCCATGATCCATCTTTTATCCACCCAGAAAGGGTTCCTTTTTTTGTGCTCCCCTCTCGTAGTTCAGATTCAGAGGCCAGCTCAAAGTCCCAAACCCTGAAAGTGCTAGCTAGCTGACCCCCACCACCCACTTCTCCTTTGTCCTGCACTTAATTGTATGATAGCCTGCTCTAGTTCCGACAGTGGGACAGTAGAGTTAATGCTGATCTTCACATTTCTTGTGGACGCAGGGAGGCTTTGTCCTGGTTGGTGGCAGGCGTCCCAGAGCCGGAAAGGATGGGGGCACAGGTGGAAATTTGAGTTTAATGAGTGTTTGTCTGACTCTGTCGAGAGTGCTTTTCTTGGGTCAGGCCCTGCCTGGCTAAACTCGCGGGTCTCCAGGCTCCTAATCTAGAGTGTCTTGGAGAAACCCCAAACACAGGTGATTGGATCCTAGGCGACTCCGCTCCGCCGCCTACAGCCTGGACCGGGCTACTGCGTAGGGGACTCGGGCGGCGACCCTGGGGCGCGAGCACTGCGGGGAGGTGTCTGAAGCCCGGCGCTTCCTGCCTGGCCCTTGGCCCAGGGTGGTGACTGGCTGTCGCGATCGGGGCGCAGGTCCCCGCCCCCGGCTCCCGGTCCCCACCCCTGCGCCTTCAGGGGCGCCCCATCGCGGGAGGGTGATCCGCCTCGTCTGGGTCGCCTAGGGCAGAGAGGTGGAGGTTCTCTCCACCTCTTTCCCGTTTCCGCCGCAGGCAGCCGCCGGCCAGTGCCACCGGGAGGCGCGGTCGTCCCTCCGCCCGCGCGCCGGGGGCCGGCCCTGCCGCCTGCGCCTTTTTCCCCGCGCACACCGCGGCGGCGCGCGGCCACTCGCCAACCGCAGGGAGCGCGGTGGCTGCAGCGCCCTGCGCTCAGAAGATGGTCCCCGCGGTCGGACAGCTCGCTCTGCTAGTGCTAGGTACGTAGGCGACGCCGCGTTTCCCCGGGCCCGCTCCAGCCTGCTCTTTGCGGAGCTTCGGGGTCCGCTTAGGAGAGAAGGGCCGGTGCTTGGAGTGGGTGGGAGCGTGCGAGCCACCGAGAATCACCGAGAACTGTAAAGCGGGGGACAGTCCTGCCGAGGTGACCGCCCGGAGGTGCGATCCAGCTTGAACTTTACTCTTGGCGGCGGCGGCGGCGGCGGCTGCTCGCTGGTGCCCACGCCCTCCTGCCTACCTGGCTGTCGCCAATGCCGGGCTTCCCCAGAGCCTCCTAAGCGCGGGTTTTCCGAGTGCGACCCTCTGGATGGCTCTGGCCTGAGCCCCTTTTGCGTCCCCGGCCCGGGAGCCCACGTTGCGCACTAGAGACCTTCGTCTACGACTTGAAGCTCTCCTAGGCGTTGGAGTGGGTTTGTGATTTTTGTGCGGATTAATTGTTCTGTTAATGCGCTTCCCCGGGAGCCATGGTGTCCCTGTTAGAAGAGGCGGGAGTGACCAGTTTCTTCGGAGTTGGTTCTTGGACATAAACGCGGGCGGGGGAGGGGACACGCGTTCCCTCTTGTCTTGGTGGTGAGAGAGATTTCCCGCTGCGAAGCTCGCAGGTGTGTGTTCCGGTCTCTGCTTGACAAGTGTATTCCCAGTCGCAGCATCCACTCTCAACTACCTCGTGCCAGCAGGGTCTGTGATGTTTGACAGAGTGGAGTAAAGTATGCGGGTATCCAGGTCACTGCTGCCGCCTTGTGAATCTGTCTGATATCTTCAGCATTTAAAACCCTGTAAAGAGGTTGAGATTGTAGGTCAGTGGCTAGAAAACGTTAGGGACCAAGCGCTATGCACCCAGCACCATGTAAAGCCAGGCATGTAACCCCAGTGCTCGGAAGGTAGAAGCAGTCGGATCATAAGTTCAATACCACCTTCAGCTATATAGCAACTTTGAGACCAGGCCCCGGGCAAATGAAAACCTGGTCTTAATTCATTATTAATAATTAAAGCCTTGTAAAGCAAGATGCTTGCTACAGGGTCAGTAGACCCCAAAGGGAAGTTTGGAATGTTCCTCCCCCCAAAATATGCCTAGAGCTGCAGCCTGTCACAACCGAGGTGAGGGAGGGCTCACAGGTCCCTGGCTGGCAATCCTTCTCTGGAACCCGCTCCCTCAGCAACAGGAGGGAACGCATTGAGACGTTCCTAGCTGTAGCCTGGAGTGAGCTGTGGCCAGATTTCCACACTTTTTGCAAGACCTACCCTTTGGGTGTGTGCTAACTTCGGCTTGCCTGGTGTTGTAAAGAACCACTGCCCTAGATGGCCCACAAGGAGTGCAGACGTGGAAGGTCACCTCACTTGTGGCCAACATATTATTAGTCCCATCTCCGAAGTTTGGGATGTGGCTTTGAGGAGAGACCGGAGAACTCACTGTTAGCCTTCTTGCGGCTGAGCCCTAGGGTGGCAAGGTAGTTTATTCGGTGAAAATGAGAGGCAGGAGAGGCTCCCTGCAGCTGTTGAGAGCTGTGCTCCCCTTTAACGCACTCATGCAAGCAACACGGAGCAGCACTCACACTGTCACGCTGTAATTTTCTCCTCTCCCAAGTGCTCTATCTAGTTTGTTCTCTGCTTGCTTCAGAGAGAGAGAGAGAGAGAGAGAGAGAAATTATAAACATAAAATTGACCAATCTATGAAAGCTGGCTTGTACTGTTCCGGAAAGAGTAGGGTTGGTTTTTTTTTTTTTTTTTTTTTTTTTTTTTTTTTTTTTTAAGTGTGCTGTATGGAAGGGATTAATTTACTACACCAGTGAGGGTTCCTT
Organism: Acomys percivali; assembly: GCA_907169655.1. Classification (NCBI taxonomy): domain Eukaryota; kingdom Metazoa; phylum Chordata; class Mammalia; order Rodentia; family Muridae; genus Acomys; species Acomys percivali. The sequence goes on along the minus strand of OU015745.1, from coordinate 55,386,357 downwards.
TTTATTTAATACCCTTTAAAAGAAAAATCACAGCCGTTAGGTCTGTGCTTTTACTCAAACGGCTACCTCCCACGTGTCTTTAATTTGTGGTATTTCCTCTGAAGCTGTTTGCCTCTCTGATGTTTCTTAGACAGCTCCAGGCAAATCAGCCAGTGTTTCATTGATAAACTCGGTCTTAAAAACCCTCCGCTGGTCTGAGAGAGACCTGGCTGTTAGTGCCACTGCTGGTGGAGGCTTAGGATTGGACCTCAACACTTACTCATGTTCTGAGGGACAGAGTGAGGGGAATGTGGCCCAAACGGCAACTTTGGGAACATGATCCAGGTTCCTGTGATGGTTGCCGTCTCAAGCAGGGTTTACCTCCTGGGCATGGCACCTCCTCTGTGCCCAGAGAACAGGTGGCGGAGTTCTGGGCATTAATCCGCCTTTCTGCGCCTTGGTTTGCTTCTCTGTGAAGTGGGAATGGATGGAAAGAGGGCTACTGGACAGACTTGATGCCTGCAGAGTAATGTCTGTATGTAGCCAGAGCTTAATTAACCTTAACACCACCGGCCCCTTGTTGTTGGTAGTCGGAGCCCCGGAGAATTCTGGGTGTCATGGCGGGTAATGTGGGTTTTATGACGCAGGGGTCACCACCTGAGCTTGCCTCGAGCTCCTCACCCTGTCTCTGCCAGAAAACCTACCTGAGTGATTTCTAGTCAGTGCCACCTGACAGAAGACAAACTCAAGCAAACCTAGGCATTCTTCTGTATATTACAAATCCTCCCTTTTTTTTTTTTAATGGCAAGCATTTGTGCCTACTCTTCAGTACTCAGTGGCCAGTTGTTTTCTCTTCTCTAAAGTGGGAAAAATAAAACCAGCTCCACTAGGTTGTTGTGAAATCTGATGAGATGGTCAGCAGATTTACATACCATAAAAATAACTAGGCTCGGAGTATAGCTCAGCGGTAAAGCCATTTGCCTGGCGCGCACAACGCCCTGGGTTCCATCCCTACCACTGCAAAGGAAATAAGTAAAGGCTACGCTGAAAATAAAATTGATTTTTGTGACAGAGGTAGGCTTTATAATACAGAGATAAAGCTTGCTTTGACAGCACTTCGAGTAGATGAAGACAGCCTATAGCCCTCAGAGAAGGCTGCCATAGACAGGAGTCTGAGAGTGTTAGGTGATCTTTGTTTTTGGATTCGTGTTGAGGGGTATGTAGGGGTTTCTCCATTACATGGAAGTGTCGACTTCCAGGCTTTCACTGTCGGCCTGTGGAGGATTCATGCCTTCTGTGCGACAGTTAGGGTGTGCTTGCTGGGAGTGAGGGCTGGAGAGGTGTAGCTAGATGTTGGCAAGCTTGCTGACTCTATTTGCGCTTTCAACGCTTGGCTTTCAACATTTGGTGGTCTTTAGAGAAAGACTAACACATAATGACTCTTGCAAGGGAGACTTTTCTTATAGGAGTAAATGATGCTTTGCACTATTGTTACCATGGTAATACATGACAAACAGATGACTTCTCCATTGGACCAATTTCCATGGACCTTTCAATATGTGTCTGGAACAAGGCCCTAGTCACCACACTGCCTTCTAAAGCAGACAGGCACCAGGTCATCCCACACAAAAATCTTTTCTAGCATCTTCTACATCAATATGCTTGTGTCAGAACCATCTGGAGGCCTAGTGAGCACAGGTGTTGGGGGTTGAGGGGTTTGCATGCTCAGCAAGTTCCCAGGTGCCGCCTATGTGGATGGAGGGGTTCCTCACGAACCCCTGTTTCTCAGACAGGTGCTGTGAGGCCCTTCTGCCTGTGCCCTCTGCCTCAAAGCCATCCCCGGGCTTGTAAGTGTGGCTGATGACTCAGGAGCTGTCACTAAAGCTGCTTTGGCCTGTGCTGCCAGCCAGGGCAGAGTTGGAACCTTACTGGGAGTTCACAGTTTTTCTTCTCTGCCTACAGCCTGGTCTTTTAGGCATCAGCTTATACCACTAACCATTTCGTACTTTCCATTTTTATATATTTCTTATTTATTTTTATGCCTATGGGTGTTTTGAGCGCATGTATGCCTGAGCACCTTGTGCATGCAGTACCTGAGGAGGCCACAAGGGCTGTCAGAGCCCCTGGGACTGGAGTTACAAAGGCTTCTGAACTACCTACCCTATGGATGCTGGGAATTTCACCAGGATCCTCCACAAGAGCAGCCAGCTCCCCATGTCACACTGTGCTGTTAATTGCAAAAATGACTCACTATATGGCTTTTTCCAATATTTCAGATCATATGATTTTAAGATATAAACTTAATTCTGTGCTAAAGAACTAATATATACAATTGTTTCTGGATAGAGGGGGCTTTCTAGATAGACTTTTCCACTGACTTTTGGTTTGGGTGATCTTTTTTATTAAAAAAAATGTTGTGTGTGTGTGTGTGTGTGTGTGTGTGTGTGTGTGTGCACATGAGTGCAGTGCCCACAGAGACCAGAAGATGATGTAAAATCTCCTGGAGCTGGAGTCACAGGCGTTTGTGGGCCACCTGTTGTGGGTCCTGGAACTGAACTCAGGTCCTCTGTAAGGGCAGTGAGCTCTCTTACCTGCTGAGTCATCTCTCCAGCCCTTGATTCACTTTGTAGTATCTCCTGTGGCAAATGGCAAATGCAAAAATATTTCCTAAAATCAGAAAAGCCAGATGACTGGCTGGCAGAACTGTCTCTGGGCAACAACTCAAATGCAAAGATGTGTGCCGCCTTGAGCCACACGCTTACATCTGGGCACCCCACCCCTCGCTCCAGGATGGAACTCACTATGTAGATCTGGCTGGCCTTGAACTCACAGAGAGCTGCTTGCTTCTAGGCATGTGCAACCACCCTGGCGAAGCAAATTCTTCTGAAGCATTATGAATGTGTTGTATTAAATAAGACTTCAGAAATAAAAGCTGGAGATGGAGACATGGCTCTGTGGTTAAAAGTATCAGCTGCTCTTCCATAGGACCCAGCTTCAATTCCTGTCACCCACATGGCAGCTCCCAATTGTCTATAACTCCAGAGCCAGAGCATCTGACACTCCCACACAGACATACATGCAGGGGAACCAATACAAATAAATTTTAGAAAAAAAGTTTTTAAGGCAATAAAACGAGCTACCTGGGATTAGGAAACACCAGAAGCCTATTGAAATCTAACTGTACTCTAACTGGTTTGCTTGTCCATAAGCCTGAGGGAGCAATTTTTAAAACATGGAGTTATCTCCTACCCTAGTGAATTCTGTACCCTGATGCATTTAATAATTTTTGAGGGGTTGTTTGAGACAGGATCTTCCTGTGTAACCCAGGAACACAGCATCCTCCTGTCTCAGCCTCCTAGGGGCTGGAGTTGCAGGTGGGTGCTGCCTTGGCTAGTTTTGCAGTCAATTGCTTGGAAACCTCTTACCACAAAAAGGCCTTTCTGTTTTCCGCACTTGGGCATTTGGCTTTTCAATTACACAAAGACGGTCGAGGGTTCCTCAAGAAGGCCTTGGACGCGGAACTCCTCCGTTAGCTTGCTGGTGCGTGGCTGCTGATTAGAATCTTCCAGCTTTCACCTTTTCTGCCTGGGAAACCAATGGCAGCGTCTCAGCCTGAAAGTCTGACTTGGCTCATGTTGGCCAGTGCCTCCTCTTTCCTCTTCCCTGCTGAGTCTTCAGGCTCCCCATTCTGCACCTCTGCCTTGAGAGCCTGTCAGCATGACGTCATGGAATGTCGACCCAGGACACTCCAAATAGACCTCAGTTGCCAAACACCAGCCTGGTTGTCAACGTTCGTCCCAGACAGCTCTTTATTTGATAATCAGGGGTGGAGTGGCTGCATGCAAATTGCCACATCGCTAATGCCGTTCTTCTTTGGGGTGTTGTTTTCTTATTGTCTTAAGAAATAGATTATGGATACAAGGGATGGGATAACAATTGAGATGTAATATGAATAAATTAATAAAATATATTTTTAGATTATGGGGTCAGTGAGACGGGTCCATAGGTAAGAGTGATTGCCATGAAAACTTGATGAACTGAGTTCAATTCCCTAAACCCACGAGAGATGGAAGGAGAGACCCGAGTCCTGAAAGTTGTCCTCTGACCTCCTCCATGCTCCTGCCATGTGCACGCATACACACACACACACACACACACACACACACACACACACACACACACACCATACACATGGTAATAATAAACGGAATGTTTTTTTTTTTAATCGGAAAAGTAGATTTGGCACTAGGGGGATGGTTCAGTTGGTGAATAAAACAGTCATCTTGTACATTTGAGAACCCAACTCCAGTCTCAGGTCTTATGTAACACGAGCAGCGTGAGTCTGTGACCCTAGCCCTGGTGAGGCTGAAAGAGGTGGCTCCCGTGGACTAAATGCTCAGCCACCCTCACCCACTCGGTAAGTGCCAGGCCAGTGAGAGACTCTGTGTGGAAAGAGATATGGAGTGTCCTGAGGATGGCACCTAAGGGTGTCCTCAGGCCTCCACATGTACACACACACACACACACACACCACACACATGCATTCACACGTGCATAAAAAATTCTGGCACATCTCTAGGATTGCACAAACCTATTTTTTCCTCTGGACTAGTTGGAAAATTCAGGGAAGAATGAAAGGTATTTGGATAGCCCTGGGCCTAACCACAACTAACCCTGTGTTAGAGCCCACTGTGGGGTGTGGGTCAGTGTTAAGAGCGTGTGGGAATCCCAGTGGGCTCATGATGTGTTTATTTGTTTGAGTAGCTCAATCGTTTATAGTAAATACTTTTATATGACTCCTGAGTGGTAAATACCAATGTCTAGTGGCTGGTGGCTGAGCCTCTCTCTCTCTCTCTCTCTCTCTCTCTCTCTCTCTCTCTCTCTCTTCTCTCTCTCTCTCTCTCTCTCTCTCTCTCTCTCTCTCTCTCTCTCTCTCTCTCTCTCTCACACACACACACACACACCACAAACACATGCTCATAACTATAATGTGGCTAGCTTTAAAGGGCACTGGCCTCATGAATTCTTACCCCCTGTTGCTTACTGTTAAAGATAACCCATATGTTTTGTGTTGGGGATATCAAGTGATCCAGCACTTTCTGGATGTCACTGTGGTCATTGTGTCCAGTCAGCTGCAAGTGGGCATCACTTGAGAACGCACCTGCCCACTTAACGGCCTGTGCTACAGGGATGCTTGTGAAGATGATTGCTGCCTGTTGAACTTTGTGGTAGTGAGGACTAGGCCCAGGGCCTCCTGCTTATGTCCTCAGACACTGGTTAACTTTTAATAACAATCATATGTTGGATTTATTAAATTAATTTTAATTAAAATTGTAGTGTCTAAAATGTGATGTCTGAAGCTGGAGAGACGACTCAATGGTTCACGTCGTCTGCTGCACTTACAAAGGACCCCAGTTCAGTTCCCAGCACACACATCAGGCAGCTCACAGCCACCTGTAACTCCAGCTCACAGGGATCTGACACCCACTTCTGGCCTCTGAGCACATACCCAGACAGAAACACACAGGCATGCATAAGCATATAGTAATTAAAGTCAAGAAAGTCAGTCACACAACACACATGTTTGCACAGAAATGCTGGATTCATATTTGATTATCTCAGATAAAGTCCCAGAAGTTGGCCCTGCCTCCCCCTCATTCTCAGAGGCCCACATCCTTCAGTCTTCTAGAGTGTCACAGATTAAACTTAACATTTGTGGGAGAAAAAGATCTCCTCAACCAAGTTCTCAGAGTTGCTGTTCAGTGTGCGGTAAGTTCATGCATTCACACACTGGCCCATTTCTTGCCTCCGTATTTACATGTTAACATTTTTTAATTGCCTCTGAATTGATCTATCACTCTTCATGGGGCTTTAGGAGAAAGCACTCACTCTATAGCCTTTACCAGCCACGTATTACAAGACTCCATCCTTATCTCTTACTCTTCTGTTTAGGGCATCTTGATTAACCTACAGCCTTAGTCTTCCCTGTAATGCTTAGGTTGAGTATTTAGGGAAAAAACCTTCCTGAATTCTAAGATAACACAAGTATTTTCTTACTTTTCCTTTCTAGCTCTGTAGTGGAATCAGACATTTTCTTGAAATATTTGATCTAGAACTTATTCTGTGGTAGATGTGAGGTGTGAGCATGTGACTTATCTTCTACCTATTTTCTATCCATCCATCAGCTGTCTATTATCTATTTATCTTTCCGTCATCCATCAATCCATCTATCAGCTATCTATTATCTATCTATCTATCTATCTATCTATCTATCTATCTATCATCTATCCACCTAGCTGTCATCTATCTATCTATTTATTTGGAGACAAGGTCTCACATAACCCAGGTTAGCCTAAAACTCACTATGTAGCCAAGGATAGCCTTGAACTTCTGACCCTCCAGCCTCCACCTCTTAAGTGCTTGGGATCGCCATTGTCTTGAACTTCTGACCCTCCAGCCTGCACCTCTTAAGTGCTTGGGATCGCCATTGTCTACCACCACAGCTAACGTCATATTTCATCTTTTTTTTTTTAGCCTGGCCGTTGCCTTGATTTACCCTTCACCATAATCCACCTTGCCTCTGTGGTCAGAAATCCCATTATTTCAATCATTTGCTAATTGCTTTCATACACACGCACCAAACTGTGAGATTTCATTTTGGCTCCATAACTCTGCATTTTTTGCCCTAGCTGCAAACTTGTTTATTTTGTGTACCAATAGGCAGTCTGTCTGGGCCCGAGGTCGGCCATGAGGGAACCAGGCCCTGTCCTCCCATCCCAGCTGCATCAAGGCTCTCAGGTGTTTCGCTGCTGTCTACTCTGACACATACCGGCTTTTGTTCCCTGCGTATTTACGTTCCGGCAGCTCTTCCGGTACTCTGCCAGCTCTAAGATGCCTTCAGCTGATTCCTTTAGTGTTCTCAGTCGCTGGTCATGTCTTCTTGACTAATAAAATCCCGTCCCCTGCCTTTCAGCATCCTTATCTGTCATTTCTACGTTCTCTTTAATCTATGGTTCCAACTAGAATTTTAAGAACAACATTTAAAACTTTAGTTACATGCAATTAATTAACTAATTAACCCACGCTCACTTGGCCTATTGTGACTGTGAGGATTAAAGGACAGCTTGTGGGAGTCAGTTCTCTCCACTGTGTGGGTCCCAGGTTCAAACTCAGGTTCTGGTTTGGGGCAAGCACCTCCACTGAGCCATCTCTCTGGCTCTGAAAAGCAACATTTTTTAAAATAAAGAGCAGTAGGTATTCTTGGGTATTTTTCATAAGTTTACTAATAGTCTTTATGCATTTAACAGTTAAGTATGGGAATGAGATTTTTGTCATATAGATAGATAGATAGATAGATAGATAGATAGATAGATAGACAGACAGATAGATATCACATTTTATAGTCCACTGAGATTTAGCATTTTTTTCCTTGGCTCCCAAAGCAAGACGAGATAATTTGAGGTGAAGTTCAAATATTTTCTGGACACTTGACTCAACTATGTCAAAGCTATCTTTCAAATCTTGGAATAAACATTGCCATTGGTATGACATTATTGTCTGTAAATATTGCTAGCTTTGATCCACTGTGAAGCGTGTCTGCATAGCTTCATTGTTTTAAAGACTTATTTGTGTTTTTATTTTTATGTGAATGTGTGCTTGCATATGCCATATATGTGGGTACCCATAGAGACCAGAAGAGGGTGTCAGATCACCCTGATGCCTGTAACTAAAGTTACAGGTGGCTTCGAGCTGCCATATGTGTGTGCTGGCAACTGAACTCAGGTCCTCTGTGAGAGCAGCCAGTGCTCTTAGCTGCTGGGCCATCTCTAACCTCACACCCCCCCACACACACACATCTTGTTTGTTTGTTTGTTTGTTTGTTTGTTTGTTTTGTTCTCCATTTGTTTTGGCATTTACTTTAAATGAACTTTATAAAACAACTTTTTAAAGATTCCATGTAGAGAGTGACAATCCCATCAAAGAGTGAGGTAAATAGCAGCGACAATCCCATGAAAATGGCAGATTCATGTGGCTCTGGGCTCTTTTTTAGTGATTGACTTCAGGGTTTTATTTGGAGAGGGGGGCAAGGGGTGGTGGTTAGAATATGAATAGCCACCATAAACTTATATATCAGTGCTTAGTCAACAGGGAGTAGAGCCCTTTGAAAAGATTAGAAGGATTAGGGGGTGTGGCCTTGTTGGAGGAAGTCTGTCACTGGGGGTGGGCTCTGAGGTTTCCAAAGCCCACGCCAGTCTCTCCTTCTCTTCCCACCCCCTGCCCCCACCTGTGGAGCAGAATGTGGCTCTTGACTACATGGCTACATGAGTGCTGTCATCCTCCCATCATGCCACAACTAAGTGCAGGAGTTGCCTTGGCCGTGATGTCTCTTCACAGCAATAGAACAGTGACTAAGACACACCTGTTTCTTTTTATTTTTTTAAGCCCCTATTTCTTAAGCCAGTTTTGATAATTATGACATTTGCTTAGCGCCTATTCAAGTTGAGTTTCTAAAACTTTAGGATAGATTTACAAATAGTCTTTTAACAGTTTCCCTTAGAAACGACCTTTTAACAAAGTAAAGCAAAGTGAACAGGGTCCCCAAATAAAATAGATTTTAAGGTTTGTTTCTCTTTTGATGATATTGGGGGAGGAAACATCCTTTAGATCATTAAATAAAATTCGAGAGACGTTTTCATTGTTGATGCAGGTAAACAATGATTTTGTTTGTACGAAGTACTTAACGGAGTTGTTAGCGGACTGCTACCTCTGATTCAGAGGGCGCCTGGCATGACGATTTCCAGCAAAGATTGATAAATAACATTTGGATGCTTTAAGCCTGGGTGTCTGTGTGCTGGTACATGTGGAGGTCAGAGGTCACCTTTGGTGTCACTTAAAGATTTTTTTTTAAGATTTTATTTTTATTTTATGTGTATGAGTGTGTACCTGCTCATATGTATGTGCACCATGTATGTGTAGTGCCTGCCAAGGCCAGAAGGGGGCAGCATATCCCCTGGAACTGGAGTTACAGATAGTTATGAGCTGCCATTTTGGTACTAGGAACCGAACCTGGGTCCTCTGGAAGACAGTGAGTGTTCTTAATTACTGAGCCATCTCTCTAGCCCCCACCTTGTATTTTGAGGCAGAGTTTCTCTCACTGTTCTGTGATTAGGCTGGGCTGGCTACCCAAGAAGCTCCAGGGATCTTCCTGCCTCCCTGCCTCACCATCACTGGAATTACAGGCGTGCATTAATTACCATGCTTGGCTGTTTTTACATGAGTGTTTGCAAGGCAGGCGCTTTGCTAACTAAGCCATCATCCCAGTCCCACCTCAAGCTTTAAAACGCTTAGTTCTCTCTCCAAATGCTGCAGGTTCTGTTGGACACCACCACAGCACAGCCAGGGTTGGGGTGCGCTGGTACCGCTTGTTTGTTTGTTTAATTTCTTTTATTGTTGTGATCAGTGCCTCCAGGCACAAATACTGAGTCCTTGAAGTGAGGGTCCTGTCTTTAGCTTGGGGGTCCCTTGGGGCCTTCAATCCAAGTTTGAATGAGGTGAGTCAGCAGTTCTCTGGGCACCGAGAGGATAGCTGTGTCTTTACCAGCCGTTCGTCATGGTGCCCAAGCTAAAGCATTTTCTGGGTCATTACTGTACCTTTGAGAGGTTCTAAGGATTAACTGGGACTCATGGCATAGTGACCTAGGACCTGTCACCACCGATGGAGAGGTTGGCAGGGGCACCCAGCCCACTTCCCACTACTGGGCCTTGGTAACTGACAAGAAAGACAGACTTAGGGGACTTTTATTGGCTTCAAAGAAAGAGCTTCAGACCCGTGTCTCCTCACAGCGCTGGCCCTGAGTAGCTGGCCTTGTGTGATAGCAGAGCAGGATCAGTCCCACTGACCTGCCACCAAGCTTGAGGCCTGAACACTTCTTGCTGGCATTGGTCTCTGCCCTACTGGTTTTGCACCAGGGGGAAGTGTCCTCAGGCCTGTTTGTGAGCTGTATCGCTTCTTGCAGCAGACTTAAACAATGGCAGATGTTTTGGGCGCATTGCAGACTTGGGTGTTACAATTAAGGTTTAGGGGGATGAGTCATGGGTCCCTACACTGGGGATGAAAGCCAGCCTGGAGCCTGAGCATATTTTAGCGACGTGAGATCAACTCATAGGTCACCCAGATGAAGACACCTTCTGGATGGACTCTCAGCCTCAACCTCCACTTCCTTGACCTCTAAAGGAAACCCCCATCAAACACACACGTTCCTGCTGCTAGCTATGGTGTAAGCCACTTCCAATCAGTGGTACTCATGTCCCTGTGGCTGTCACCTCCCAGGTGGGCTAGCAGGACCTCTCCTCTGCCATCCTCATTAAGTCCCGCTGAGTCGTTTTCCAAAAGGAAACAGAAACGGGAATCCACAAACAAGGGAATCTAAAAACACCCCACCATGACTCTCCAGAGACCCCCAGCTCACTGCATTTTACTACCTGCCCTTTTCCTGGACACAAATATAAATATCTGTAAATTCACTTGTTTTCCTCAAAATGGCACCTGGGGGATTCTGTTTTAAAATCTGTCACTCACAGTGCTCAAGAGCAGTGTTTCTCCTGCAAATGTCAGATGTGTCTATAAGTCCATTTGATGGCTCTTAGGTGTTCTATCATTGCCACCATTTACTTACCTGCCCCTTACTGATGGACATGGTGGTGTTTGTTTGTTTGTTTGTTTGTTTGAAGCTTTTAAATATGCAGACCTGAAAGTTCCTGCAGTTAAGTTGTGAGCCATCCAAGATGGGCACTGGGAACCCAACCCAGGTCCTCTGCAAGAGCAGCAAAATGTTCTGAACTGCTTGCCCATCTCTTTAGCCCCCAAGATTCACAATTTTTCTTAAAATGCGAGCTGACAACAACCTGGCTTCCAGGAGAGCTGAACGAATTTACTTTCCCATCGCCTGTGTGTGAACGACTGCTTCCCAGCCAAGGTGTCCATGGGGAGCACTGTCACTTCTAAACCATGTGAAATGTCATCAGATGGTTTCCATCCATCCCTTATTGGGCGTTGGCATGGCTGGGTTGGTTTTCTTGTGTCTATGTTAGGGTTGGTCAGTTGTTTTCTTACTGACCTATAACTTGTTTTCTAAGCCACGCATTAAGTGTTTTTGCCATCTTACCCATTAGGCTCATGTGTTGTAGTTAGACTCATAAATGTGTGGCTTTGTCTTTGTCTTGATTTATGGGGAATCTGCTCATGATTTCTGAGTGCTTTCTGCTTTGGGAAGCTCAGAGCTGAGGGTATGAAGGGGTTTTCTATGGCTCTTTCGTGTGTCGTTTTCTCTTGGGCTTTTATGATGTTCATTTGCTGGTCTTGAATCTTAATTTTTTTGGAAAATGTGTTTGGGTTTGAGGTCAAGTCTAATTTTTTTTTTCATTTTTCTCAAATAATGTCTCTGCTGTTCTAGGTTGCTGGATAATTTCTTCTGCATTTATTGGTTTCAAATTCCATCTTGCTGATTCATTGGTAGGAGATGCAGATCTGTCTGTGGTGTTTATTCTGTCCCACAACTCTGAGGGTTGGGGCTATATAATATACCACCCTTGTAGGGACTGCAGTGTGTGACTGCTCCCAGGGACTGGGGCATGAGTGAGAACTGAAAGGTAACACCAGCATGTCACAGAGGATGTCCTTCCCTGCTTACCCTGATCCATCTCTCTCCACCTCCATGGTGCTGGTTGGATGCATCTCAGACTTCTCTTCCTGGGGGGAGGAGGACCATTCCAGCCTGTTGATTAGCTACAGGCTAGTAGACATTGGCTCTCATTGCCCTGAAAGACCCAGAGAATCTGGTTAGTGCCCTGCTAGTCTTTCTCAGCGTTGGGCTTTCTGGGAATCGGAGGCCATGTGGCAGGCCTGCCACCCTCTGTAAGGCATTCTGGAAAACTGAGGCTGTCTCCCTTCCCATATGCTCCTCCACTGAGAGCATACGGCATCTGCTCTGGCATCCTCGGGACCTCAGCCCAACCTGGTACATCTTTCTGCAACATGGGTAAACTGGGCCTTCAAAGGGAACTTAAACATCTTAAGTCAAGCAAATTCAGATACATTAGTGAACAGAAAGCAGGACTAAAAACACTAAGGTTGGTTTGTAGGTTAAAACAAGACTTCAGAGAAAAATCGTCGTCTCCCACCCTGGCCAGGTTAGTTATGAGCCTCAGAGGGATAGGTATGCGCCTCATCTCTTTGCAATTTGGAGGGGTGTTGGTGGAAATTCTGGAGAAGTCTGATCCTACATCAATGGCTAATTTTCAGAAACTTAGAGGGAAAGACCAACAAAGTCATGATTCTTGTGTTCATTTGGAATTTCGTGTCTCTCCCTCCCCTCCCCCTCTCCCTCCCCCCCCCCCTCTCCTCCTCTCTCTCCTTTTCCCCATTTCAGGAGACAGAAACCTCCAGGGCCCGCTTTCCACCTTCCTCTGCGGGCTCTGCAGTCAGCACTACACTTCTCCCTCTGAGTTCCACCTTTACCACAATCCTGCAAACCGCGATGAGCCCAGTCCTCATCTGCTTCAGAGCACGCTTAGCTCCTCTCAGCATTGCCTCTTTGCCCCGTGCATCTGGTTAGGAGCGTGCTGTCCGATCTCCAGGAATTTGAGGATTTCCAGCTATTTCTAAAACTCCTTTATTGCTTTTTAGTTACGTATACATGAGGGAATGGCAGGTACACGTGAGGCCAGAGGTATAGGATCTCCTGTGGCTGCAGTTACAGGTGATGGGAGCTGAGCTCAGGTCCTCTGCAAGAACAGTGAGCGCTCTTAACCGCAGAGCCACCTCTCTACTGGGTAGCGATCTAAAAGCATATACCATATGATGCCATTCCTTCCCACTGATTGTATTTAATGTCTCAGAGTATGGTCCATCTTTGTGAATGTTCCACATAGGTTTGAGAAGGTTGTATATTTGGTTGTTGTTTTCAGCGTCATCTATAGATGTTCATTACATCAGTTGATTGATGGTTTTGGTTGGTTGGTTGGTTGGTTTTGTTTTTGTTTTTGAGACAATGTCTCTTGTAGCCCAGGCTAGCATTGCATTTGTTATGTAGCTGCGGCTAGGCATGAACTTCTGATCTTCCTTCTCACATTTCCCTCTCAATTGCTGAGGTTATGGCATGCACCACCACAGCAGGTTTATTCAGAAGTGGAAACAAAGTCAAGGATTCACTGGTGTCAGGCAAGCGTGCTCTGTTGGCAGAACTACATTTTTTTTTTTCGATCAACATTGTCTTTCTTGGCTTCTGGCCTAGGATTTTCAAAGTCTCCAACTGCCACAGTGACATCTATTTCCCCTTTCAATCTGATTTTTTTGCTACATGGACTCTGAACTGCTGTTAGGCACACAGCAGTACTAGAGAAGGTGTGACTGTATCCTTCGTGTGGTTGAGGAACTGTCTTAGGGTCTGTCAGTGCCGAATCCTGCCTATGACGCACATCTCCATGGGCACCTGTGGGTGGGAGCTCCCATGAGTCTGGCCCCCTCCTCTATTATATTTTTATGTTCTTTGTAAAGAAAGAAAGAAAGAAAGAAAGAAAAGAACAAAAGGCTTTATCCCAGCTTCCTGGACTAAGGCTCTATTCAGGTTAAGGTAGTGGGATAACGGACCAGTTCTGCACCAGTGAACCACTTGAAAGCGGAGAGACGCACCCTTAGGAAAACAACATCAACTCATTATGTAACAAGAGCTTGGTTTCCTGTGAACAGCCCCGTTCCCATAGTGTGCAGTGAGGGAAAATAAACAGAGCAGCCCTTTCAACTAAATTGGATTTTTCTGGACTTCGGATTAAAGGGAAGAAAGAGCTCGCACAGCTGCCTTCCCAGGTAGAATCCATCGAACGGCCTGTGTGATTTCTATGGCCCACCTTTAACATGCCCTTTGGCATTTAATTTACTCAAAATAGTTATTTTATTCCTAGTGTATGATAGGGTAACCACACACATAAAGCCAGTCAGCATGAATTGAAGGGGGCATCTCTTCAGGCTGTCTCAGGGGTTATCACTGCAGTTGGCACATCACTATGTATTGGGCTGGGCTTGGCGATACTGCAGTGAGAACAGTGACCTGGCCCTGGCTCCTCCCCTCAGCCATGAAGTTTTCTTTGAAAAGTGACATGGGGGCTTTTAGAAAAGGATATAAAAGATAGAATTGTGCTCAGAGGAGTGTAGCAAGAGTGCTGAGGAGACAACACCCTGCCCTTAGAAGGCACTGGCAGTCGGTACGTCCTCAAAGTATTTAACCCATTATACAGAACCTTCTAGCCCCTCCTAGCAGTTCTGTGAGATGTGGCAAGTCTCCCAACTTCATAGTTGAGGAAACTGAGGCACAAAAATATTAGGTAACTCCCTCAAGCCCCTGTAAACAGGAAGTCGCTGACCCAGGATTTGGACCAAGGATGCTTCTCAGCTCTCCTGTCCCCTAGCCACTGTTTCTGGTTCTCTGCATCAAGTCACAGAGCCCCGCAGGCTGCGGTGCTGGGCACTGAAGTCTGTGGGGACTGAGGAGCCATCATAGAGGCCTGTGGGAGCCAAGACCCTGGTCATGTGTGAGGAGCCAGTCTCTAGCTGACCTTGGTCTGTGTTGTCAGACTTTCAGACCGCCATTCCCTGCCTTTGCACCAATGCAGACTAGCCTCCCAGATCACCACACTGGCAGCAAAGGACAGCAGCTGCTGCTGCTGCTGCTGCCTCTGCTGCTGCCACCGATGCCACCACTGCCACTGCCACTGCCGTCGCCGCCACCTCCACCAAGGCGAGTGAATATTATAAACGAGCACAGCAGAAGTTTTCTCCTCCTTCTGTTAGGTGTTTGGGTTCAAGGGACAGATGCTCACCTGAGGTACCATTTGAAGTGTGTATTGTCCCCGGGGAACTTAGAGTGGGATTCTGTTTGCAGTTCTACCCTGAATTTTTCAACAACAAAAAAAAGCATTTGTTTGAAAAGATGTGCTCTTCCACTGGTTTATCCAATCTGCCCCCCCTCTCCCCAATAGGACACACACCTCTGTACAATGAATGGCAACAGAATCCACAGGGTGTATCGTGCAGGCCCTGTGCTTCAGGGCTGGCCTCCTCTCTCCTGCCCCTCCCCCTGCCACCCCTTTAGTCAACACTTCCTCAAACCATATTGGAAGCCAGAAATTACTTTAACACCTTTATACGAACACGTGCAGTCCAACTAAACATAGGACCTGTACTAGCATGTTTGCTAACGGCTGCCTTCCTTTCAGACCCTTCAACCCAACCCCAGCGATGCCATGCACCCTGCAAACAGCACAGGCACTGCTGTTGACTTGAGCAGCAGATGAGAGCAAAGGAACAGGTGCGCTCACGCCTACACAGGCGCCTAGTCCAGCTGGCGGCGGTTTAGTTGTGTTGTGGTTGTTGTTGTTGTCGTTGTTTTGGACAGGCTTTGCATATGCAAATAGACAGATAGTACGGTGTGTGCATCCTACAAATGTTCATTAAAAGTGTTTCGGGTTTTTATTATTATTATTTTTTTTTTTACTTGTAAGCATACACTGGCAAATCATGAAGAGGATGGACCTCTTCACAATGAGTGAATGTGTGAAAAAAACAAGAGGTTTTTTTAAAAAATCTGAATCTTGGGATAGGAGAGATGGCTCAGCAGTTAAGTGACAATGTTCAGATTTCTAGGCACCCACAGCAGGTGGCTTATAATGGCCTGTAACTCCAGTTCCCAGGACATCTGACACCTTCTCTGGCTTCCACAGGCAGTGCACTCACGTGCACATACTCATACATGGACACACACACACACACACACACAGTTAAATATAACAAAAATAAATCTCTTTTTTTTTTTTTTTTTTTGGTTTTTTGAGACAGGGTCCCCCTATGTGGTCTTGGCTGTCCTGGACTCGCTTTGTAGACCAGGCTGGCCTCGAACACACAGCGATCCGCCTGCCTCTGCCTCCCGAGTGCTGGGATTAAAGGCATCCGCCACCACGCCCGGCAATAAATCATTTTTTAAAGTATTGATCTTTGGTCCTAGTAATCCATTTCTGGAGCTTTAACCATAGGAAAAAAATAATAATTAAAACTTGACAGTACTGATACATATACATGTACATGTACATTAAACAAACAAACAAACAAATCTTTAAGATTCAAATCTCATATATGCTTGTAGTCCTAGCACTGGGGAAGCCAAGAAAAAGTTTAAGGCTAGCCTGGGCTACATAGTAAGACCTTCCATCTTATAAAAGAAAAAAAAGGTCTGTATATTTAAAGAACCTTATGGTTACACATTCGGCTAAGGTAGGCTGTGTCTGCTGCAGAGGTAAGAAGTTGGCTTGCTGATTGATGCCTGTGGACAGAGCCCACCCTCCCTGCCCAGTAGGAAAGAGGAGACGTTGTCAGGAGTGAACACTTACTTACCAGCCTCCGGAGGCTGAGCACACAGAGAGTAGCTCCTTCTAAGATGCCACTCTGCAGGAGCAGGGGACTCCCCTGCACCCTTGCATCTCTGCAGGTCTGCCCCATGACTCCGCTAACGCCCATGGTCATGTCTGTGTCTATGCATTTCTCTGTGACCTTCTCTGTGACCCTGTCCCTTCTTCCTGGCCAATTGATACATCTTCTTCCTGGAGGGAGGAAGAGGCTTGACTTTTTGGAACAGAACAGTTCCCATTGGTTGTGGCCTTCCATCTTTCAGCTAGCACTTTGGAACCCAAATAGCACAGGGCTGCTGACTGTTGGGGAAAGAAGGCTGGCTGAAATAAGCCTTGCTTCCAACAGGGAGAAAGGCCAGCGGGCTTCCCAGCTGAGCTGCTTGATCGATTAAGAACAGGGCTTCCCTGCTGGCTCCCATCCCCTGTGGGGAATGCCTGAGTCCAGAGAGCAGCCTGCACCCGGACACAGTCCGTAGGCCAAGGATGGAGACAGACTGTCCAAGGACAGACACTTTATCTGAGACCTCAGCCTTGAGAACCAGAGTGCAACCATGTGAGGGTTCATTTCTCACCCCTCCTGTATAATGTGATGTGCGTCTTCCCTCGTGTGTGCTTCCTTACACAAGGAGGGCATGGTCTGTGCGTGTGAGTGGGCCTGGTGTCTGGATGGCAGTTCACCCCCATCCTGACCAGTCTGGCCCTCTTCCCTGGAGTTGCCAAGCAACCCCACCCCCACCCCAGGGGCAGGGACTGGCCAAAGATGCTTTCTGGGGCCATGATGACCTCTGACTCAGCTAAGAGTCGACCAGAAGTGGATCAGTGGCCATCCCACTGGCCTTGAAGATAAGGTCATTTGGTTTCTATGGAAAAGTATGCTTAGACTCCAAGAAGATAATCCCAACGCTCAGAGCAGTGGTGCGGCGCGCCTCTCACTCGGCGGCATCTGCTTCAGTTTTGTGCATAAATGGTTCGGGCGCTGTTTCACCTGTGCTGATTGTCACCTGAGGAGCTATTTTCAGAGGTGTCAGGAGTTTTCTGAAATTCTAGAGCTTTGTTCTATATTTAAAACAAAAAAAATCTTTGCTTTGGAGAGATGAGGAAATCGGCGTGAATCACTACTGTGTTTGGCCCCAGCAGCTCCCTGTGTTGGGGGCGGGATTAGAAGAATCCTCTTTCAGTTTGCAATTATACTGCCAGGTATCTGAGTGACCCAGGCTGTCTGGGAATATGAGGGACAGTTAGCTTTTCTTCTGTTTCTATCCTCAGCTTTCATGCTAATGCTTCATAGTTGGCCAGCATTTATCCCCAGAGGCTTTCTCCATCTTCCTCTCTGCCTACCCCCTCCATCTATGACTCCCATACCACTAGCATAGCAGCAGATATTTTTTGTCTTAGTACACTTAGGAAACAATTTCATCTTCTAGGCCAACTGTTGGAAGTAACTGCTTAGAAGGCTCTGGGAGCTGTAGTTGAATTCAGTGGGAATTCTGTGCTCGATTAGTAATGCCTGCTGGGGATTCAGCATGGAGGTGGCTCTATGTGTGCAACCTTTGTATCACACATGAGTGTGATGAGAATGAGAAAAGGATGTATTTCCTAGGCCTAGAGGTATTCTTGCTTATCTTCCATGCTTTCCTTGTTTGTTTCTTGGTTGCTGTGATTAAACACTGACCAAAACAAACCTGGGGAGGAAAGGGTTTACTTGGCCTATACTTCCTGATCACAGTCTATCACTGAGAGAAGTCAAGGAAGGAACTCAAGATAGAAACCAAATCAGAAGGCCGGGCGTGGTGGCGCATGCCTTTAATCCCAGCACTTGGGAGGCAGAGGCAGGTGGATCGCTGTGAGTTCGAGACCAACCAAAGTGAGTCCAGGACAGCCAAGGCCACACAGAGAAACCCTGTCTCAAAAAAAAAAAAAAGAAAGAAAGAAAGAAAGAAAAAAGAAAAAAGAAAAAAAAGAAAGAAAGAAAAGAAAAGAAAAAGAAAAAACAAAAGAAAGAAAGAAGCCAAATCAGAGAGCACAAAGGAAGACTTCTCACTGGCTTGTTCCTCAAGGCTTGCTCAGCCACCTTTCTCAGGTATCTTTCTTAGAAAGCCCAGGACCACCTTCCCAGGCATGGCAATACCCACAGTGATCTGGGCCCTCCCACATCAATCAGCAATCAAGAAAATTCCCTTCAGACATTCCTACAGGCCAATCTGATGGAGACAATTCCCCAATTAAGATTATGTTTTAGGTGGATAGTGGTAGTACAAGCCTTAATCCCAGCACTTGGGAGGCAGAGGCAGAGGGATCCTTGTGAGTTCAATTCCAACCTAGTCTACAGAGCAAGTTCAAGAACAGCCAGGGCGAAATAGAGAAACCCTGTCTCAAAAAGCAAAACAAAACAAAAAATATTACCTCTTACCAGAGATTTAGGTTTGTGCCAAACCTACATTGACAAAAACTAGCTATGACACCTACCTTGTTGTAATTTTTTTAAAAACAGTACTTGGATTCTTTAAAGTGTTGTCCATAAATGAATACTTGATCCATATAGAGGTGCCTGTGAGGGGGTGGCCTGGCCTGCCACCTCGTGACATCTCAGGTATTTGCTGTCCTCAAAGTCCAGAGCAGAAAAGGGCAAAGAAGCTGGGCAAGAAGACTGCTGATCAGATCTCTGGTCTTCCCAAGATAACAGCCGGAGCATTCTGAGGCCTCCTACCAGAAGGGAGTCTAGGCTCCGCCATTTCTAGACAGAAGGACTCCTTTCCCTTGAGGACACATAGCATTCATTCCCCGAGCAGGGATGGCTGTCTGTCCAGTTCTCTCCACGTGCACATTTCACAGGGACTAGAGGGAACTGGAGACCCACACTGGCACCCACGGGCCTGGAGGCTGTTTCAGAGCCAGTGTCTTTAGCACAGGGGCTTGCAGAGCACAGCCTTGTCTCCAGGTCTGTGAGTCTGCTGCTGACTCAGCTGGTTTGCCATGTCCTCCCCCTCTGAGTCTCAGCTACCAACCTACAGTGGCCCTGAGGTTGCCACCAAGCAGGATAATATCCTGGGTGAGCTTCCAAAAAGCCTTAGGGTTGACATCTTTTTGCTTAGGGAGCCTGGCCTGGGTGTCCCTGGGGATCTCAGAGGGCAGAGCAAGTGCCAAAAGTCTTCGTGGCCATGGCTTGTACTATGATGAAGGCTGTGTGGGATGCCCACCCAGGAGCCCCTCCCACACTCAGCTGGGGGACCAAGAGGTTAGCTAGCTACTGCTCCTTGTCACCGTGTGATGACAACAGACATAAAACTGCCGACCAGGTCTTGAGAAGGAACGTGTCTAGCATCCACCACTGTGTAGTGTGAGAGGCCACAGAAAAAACAAGGCCTATGGCCCTGTACCAGGATGCTGGATTATCTTGGTGTGTCCAAGGCTGCTCAGATGCCTGTCTGTGCCTGTCAGCCTCCACACTGGAAGGCTTCTCCGGAAGACTCATTGCATACATACCTGCCCCGATCTCCCCTCATCTCTTCCGGTGCCTTTCCTGTGCCCTCTGTTCCTAGCGATAGGGGTTTTCCCCGCCCCCTCTCTTCTGACATGTTCTGGGATCGAGGGTATGGGATGGGAGGTCCTGCCAATGGACATGAGTCACCTGTGGAGGCTGGCCATCGTTGCCAGGATTCCGCCACAGCAACAGCTTGCTGAGCACAGGCTCCAGAGTGGCCCAGGACGGACGGCTGGTGGCCAAGGCTTGCTCACTGTTCATTGTTGGATGCTGAGTGGAATCTAGGTATAGCTCAGGCTGGACTGGTCTCCATCTCAGCCAATGGGCCAAGATGCCTGTGCATTTCCCCTATGTGCATGGGTGTAGGGACTCTGCAGGTCTGGAGAAGGCCACTCCAACTGTTCAGAATATGTAGCCTTCTGAGGAGAGGGGCATTAGGCCTGAACATAGGACATGAGAGGAACCAGACAGTTAGGAGGGGAATCCCCTTCATCACGCTGCCGTTACCAGGGGATGGTTTTGCTTGGTCTGGCGTACACATCAATAGGCTATTATTTGGAACACTCTGGGGTTTAAAGAGAAATGGAACAAGGATCCCAGAGTTTCCATCAGCTCTCTTGCTTCTCCTGCTACCAGCCCCTTTCATTGGCTGGTGTATCTGTTACAGTTAATATGCCCATGCTGATATGTTACTACTAAGTTAATAGTATATAACTAAAACCACTTTAGCGATATATTTTATTATTTAAGTGTGTGTGTGTGTGTGTGTGTGTGTGTGTGTGTGTGTGTGTGTGTG
>OU015745.1:55336067-55358879 GCA_907169655.1 Acomys percivali | reverse complement strand
TGTGTGTGTGTGTGTGTGTGTGTGTGTGTGTGTGTGTGTGTGTGTAGGAACCCAGATGCTATTGAATCCCCTGGAGCTGGAGTTACAGGATATTGTGAGCCACCTGATGTGGGTGATGGGAACTGAACTCAGTGCCTCTGAAAGCAGTACCAGTTCTTAACTGCTGTGCCATCTCCACACCCACACCTTCTCCATCTTCCTTTCCCCCCTTTTTCCCTCCCTCCTTCCTGATGTCTTTCATCCCCCACCTAGCCTGACCCTCTTTCTCTTCTTTCTATGTGTTTGTTCAATGTTTGATTCATTAGCATAAATGGTCTGTGACTTTTTAAAATCCTACAAGCAAGGTCAGTGCCCTGGGGGACCAGTGGGCTTTAGCAGACTTTGGGTCTCAAGTGGTCCTTTTGTTGACCTTGGGTGGTCTTTTCTTGGAGTCCTGAGGGAGAGTCCTGTGAGCAACTGTTGCTCCTCCTCTGAATTCTGGGGAGCCCTGGTGTGTGAAGAAGCAACATCAGATTGAAGCAGGCCAGCTGCCAGAGCCAGTGGGCATACATTGCTCTAAGGAATGGACCCGCTTCACTTTACCTTTGCCATAGTCCTCTGAGGAGTTCCTATTCTTGTTTGGCAGAGGGACTCCACGGCTTAGCAAGCTTAGAACGTGTCAAAGTCTCCCAGTTTCTGACTGACAAAGACACAAAAGCAGGTCTGTGGCAAAGTCAGGGCATACCTGAATTCAGAAACAGCAAAGGCTGTGATGCCCAACCCCTTTGTCACTCTCTGCCTCCCTGTCCCTGAGGGTCTCTTCTAGACCTAGAAGGATGTGGAAAATTCCTATGTGATTTTCAAGCAATGCTGGAAGGTAGGCTGTGGCACCATTGACATACTGTCACCAGAAGATAAGACTCGCCAATATGAAATCAGCTGCTTAAGGGGACCCCAGAGGTCAGTAGGACAGGCAGCCATGGGACCCAAGCTCACTGGTTTTTATGGGTCCTGACTTCCAGATGGATTACCATACTTTTTCGGACCATAAATGCACTTCTCCTAAAAAAAGTGGTGGTGGGGGATTTGGGTGTCCCTTATGGTCCGATGACTGTTTTTACTGTTTTTCTTGTTTTACTGCTCTAAAAACTGGGTGCGTCTTATGGTCAGGTGTGTCTTATAGTCTAAAAAATATGGTAATAAACTATCGAGTCTGTACTGAAGATAGAGAAGTGCCCTGATTTAATGTGTCATCCAGAGAAGATAGCTTGTATAATTCCATGGGAAAATGGAAGATAAAATTTCATAAAAAGCACTGCTTGCTGAGACTGTGTGCATGCAGTCATGACTGACCCAGTTCCAGGCAGAGGACTTACTCAGAAGGGGTTATGGTCAGTTGTGCCCAGCTGGTTGGGTGAGAAGGTGGACGGCCCTCTGTCTTCACAGCTGGCTGTAATCTAGGGACTTGGCCAGCTGAGACAGGAGGATTGTTGTGGAGTCAAGACCTGCCTGAACTATATGGCAGAAGGGGAGGAGGACCAGGAGAGAGAGGAAACGGAGAGGAGGAACGTGCGAAGAAAACACATCCCTAGACTAGCCTCGGCTCTGGGCTCTTGTCTGCCTGCATTCCCCCAACCTACTGAGAATGCCTGGCCTTAGCCAAAAGGAAAAGGGATGGGATTTTGGGTGGTTTTGCTTTTTCTTTTGAGACATAGTCTCAAGTGGCCAAGCTGTCTTTGAACTCCCTAAGAAGCTGAGGATGGTCTTGAACCTCTGATGCTGTTACCCCCATTTCCTGACGCTGGGGTTACAGGTGTGTGCTACCACACCTGGTTTTGCCTAGTGCTTGGGATGGAGCCTACAGCCCGGCATTATGCTGGAACCTTCTCACCTCCAAAACAGGAGCATCATACAGGCTGTGCGTCCCTAGACTGAAGGCCTGAAGTCCAAAGTATGAACAGTTTTAAGTGCCCATGTGAGGCTCCAAGTGGAAGATTCCACATCTGACCTTCTGGATGGAATGGGTCACTATCACCAGGCAGACACTCTCAAATCACTGAACCAAATGACACTGAGCCTATTCATAGGACATATATATGACACAAATTAATCTTCTGTTTGGACTTTGCTCTGGTTCCCAAGATATCTCAACATCTACATACAAATATTCCAAAATAAAATTCCAAAATTATATATATATAATGTGTGTATGAGGCTAAGGAGATTGTTGTTTGGTCATTAAAGTGGTTGCCCTGCAATCATGAGGACCTGAGTTTGACCCCCAGAGCCCATGGAAAAAGCCAGGTCTAATGGTGTGCAGTTGTATCCCAGCATAGGGAGGCAAAGACAGGCCGATCCCTGGGGTTCACTGGAGTTCCAGGCCAGGCAAACGCTCTGTGTCCATACAAACTAACAAGCTGGAGAGATGGCTCAGAAGTTAAGAGCACCTGCTGTTCTCCCAGAGGCCCTGGGTTCCGTTCCTAGGACCCACATGGCAGCTCACAACCATCCATCCAGTTCTATGCTGTATGAGGATCCACCTCCTGACACAGCACCGACCCCTGCCTGTGAGTTCCCCACCAAATTCTCTTCCTGGATGTCAAAGTCCTACCTGTGGTTTGCAAGACTGCTCTGGAGGTACAGTGCCTACGGAAAGATCCCTCTGCCTGTGGAGCCATCTGTCTAAGTGACTCATTCTTGGGTCTCTTCTCTTTCCAAACACCTTGCTTCACTGTCCCCGGAGTTCTCTCTATCCTGTTTGGCCAGTTCCTCCAAGGTTCCTCAGTAGCTTTGCCTGATGTCCTGGGCAGCTGGTTCACGGCACCTTTGGGAGCAGGGCCAAGTGTAAACTGATGCCTCTTCCCAAGAAAGACAGGGGAATTGGTAAGGCAAGATGCTTACTGGTCTGTGCTGGCAGGGCCTAGGGTCTGGGTCACCCATCCGAAGGTATTCTTGTGCCGCTGGAAGCCCTGGAGACCTTGTGTCAAGCTACATGGTCCCACTGGAAGACTAGTCCCATCTTTCTTGGTTCCTCCTCTGTTCCTCATCGTTCTCCACTTCAAATGACATAGAGGAAGAAGGGGAAGCTAGTAGCCACACCCACACACTGCTCATGTATCCTTTGCCCCCCACCCGCGCTATTCTTTTTTTTAAAGATTTATTTATTTTATGTATTGCATATGAGTGCTTTATCTGCAGAAGAGGGTATCAGATTACATTATAGGTGGTTGTGAGCCACCATGTGGTTGCTGGGAATTGAACTCAGGAGCTCTGGAAGAGCAGGCGACGCTCTTAACCACTGAGCCATCTCTCCAGCCCCCCATACTGTTCTTAAACCCTGAGCATCTGCACCCGAAGGCACCTGCTGTGACCATGATCCACCTCCTCATCTTTTCTTGCCCCAGAATCTCGCCCAACCTTGCCCTTCCCTCTGAAACCAAGCAAAGAGGCCCGAACAGGGGTGAGATGTAGAGCTCTTGCTGTGTTCCCACTGAGCCACTCAGTGGAGGAGGTAGGAGCCTAGGAGCAGACACAGACTGCAACAGAGGGCAGCACATGCTCACCTCTGCTGGGGGCAGCCAGGAACCTGAAGGATATACTTCGGTTGTGTGTGGCTTTCCCCTTAACACCACCCCACTGCCCACTTTTTCTTTCTGAAGCCTGCAGTTGGGGTTTCCCACTTTGGAGCTATTTTAGACAAACCTGAGAAATAGACCCTGGCAGGACAGCCTTGAAAGGATGCCTGTCCCTGAGGGAGGAGGGCTGGCCCCGTGGTGGCCCTACAGGCTGCCTTCCCACCCTCAGGATCAGTGCCAGGTGGCTTTGACACTCAGCCTAGAGGGACCCACGGCTCCTGCCTGCTGCCGAATCTGAGCCCGAGTCTGGGCTGTATCTTTCTGAACCCTGGTGGTGACAGCCAGCTCTGCGGTGGCCCCTTGGCTTCTCAGAGCCTTGTGTCTGCCAAGGCCGCATGTTCCTAGAAGGCCTTCCGACACCAGGCCACATGCGGGGGCTGCTGGCTCCCCAGCGTTTGCAGGTGGAGAAACCCTCAGGCCTGGCTTATGGGGAAACTGAGGGCAAGGAGAAAAATCCCAGGAGGTGAGGTTGTGGCTTCTGAAAGACCTCTGGGCCTGCCAGGTTTGTTAGGCCAGGAGGGTCATACCAGGTGGAAATATACCTGCTGGTGTGGCGTGACCAGCCAGGGCACATTTACTCAATGGCATCTTGCACATTACAAGGGAACAGACTCAAGTCTCAATTTACGATAGGAGATTTGGGCAGATTTCTGAATCTTTCTAAGCCTCTGTTACCCGGGCATCCCCAGGGGCAGGGGGCCTGGGAGAAACCTGCATCTAGGGTTGTGAGAAGGATGCTGTAAGAACGTCTGCAGAAACCTGTGCAGGTTGTGGACCGCTGGTACCCCACCCGAGAAGAGAGGCAGAGCTAGGGCATCATGGGAACTGAGGGTTCTAGAATCATAAATAAAAACAAAGTGTTGTTCTTTCCTCAGAGGAGCATGTGTTCTCTGTAGTCTGTTAATTAGTTCCTGAAATGCCTTTGTGAGTTTGGCAATCGACAGCTGACAGGTGAGAAGCAAAAGAGAAACGGGGGCTTTGTGCCAGGTGGGGGACTGGCCTCAGCACACACACACACACACACGTGCGCCAGCTCCTGTCTTTGCTCTGGAAGCTGGCAGGGCCAGGCTGGGGGCTGGGTTTGTGCTATTTGCCCTAGTAGCCAGGGTTCAGGCAGGGGAGGCAGTGTAAGAATCACTCAGTGGTTTGGGGACAGTTGCTGACAGGCTGGTCATGCTCCTTGTCCTGAGGTATGCCAGGCATCTCCATGTCAGCCTTGACTGATTACGGGTCACTGACTGGCTTCAGCCCAGGGTGGTTTGTGGCAGTGCCCACAGCGTCAGGAGGGGACTATTCCACATGTCTGAGGGCGCAACCTCCAACCTCATCTGGCTCTGGCAGGACCGGAACCCTGGGTGTGTGCGTGGCAGATGCCCCTTTGAAATGTGTCCAGGGAATCCTATGAGCATGTGAGCTGTAGGGAAGAAACGCTTCCTCTGAGAAACAGGAACCTACTGTTGCACCCTCATGGGTCCTGTGGTAGAGAGGGGTGGACAAGACCTATCTTGATTTCTGCAGTGGCTTAGGAAATCAGCCTTCTAGAACAGTCTGCCTGAGGCTCAGCCTTCTCTGCAGGGCTGCTCGAGGCATCCCTCCACCTTTCAGTTTCGGGCAAAACTTGCAAGAGCTTCCTTTTTTTTTTTTTATTTTTTTTTTAAGTGAGAAATTACTGCTCAAACACTTCCACCACTGTAACATGAGGGCACATATGGGTCACCTGTTGGCAGAGGTGGCTTTATGGGTCACAGAGAGGCCCTGCTTGTGTGTTTGATGCTGTGCTGGTTTGGAATCCTCATGACTACATTAGGATCTGTGTCTCGTGAGGGAAGTCAATGGGAGCCTTGATTCCCAGGGTCCCACCTGCTGCCATCACTGGGCTGCCGTTTATGGGTCATTGTCCCTACCGTACTCCGTACCTAATGGGGCCCTGGACAAACCTGAATACCCTCCATGGCCTCCCAAGGAAGAGTGAGGTGACAGTTCTCCCCATCTGTCCTCAGCCAGGCTCCTCAGCCATCCTGGCGGTGGTGGTGCAATGCTCTGAGGCCACCCTCCTCCCTGGCTAAGGACTGCCAAGCCCAAGGAAGCTGACATACCTTACTGGACCCCAGCTATGTCTCTCAGCACAGTGCTCCAGCTAGAGGAAAGTCTAACCGCCACACAGGGGCCCCTGTGTGAGTATGGGAGGTGCTGTACTCAACCCATGAGGTCCCTCACTCACAAAAGACAGCAACAGCACACTTGGGGGGGGGGACCTCCACAACAGGTGGAAAGAGATGATAGCCAGATGATAGTTCCCTCTGCTCCCTCCTGTATTTCTCCCGGTCTCAGCCTAAGGGGCCACTCTCTCATCTTGCACTGGGCCTCTCAAATAAGGTAATTACACACATCTGTTGGCCTCTTCATGAAGTTCTGAAGTCTTTGCCTTCCAAAGTGCCTGACCTCCAAGGAGGTCCCTTCCTGAGGAGATATTTAACCATCCTCTCTGCTTCCCTCACAGGTATCGTGTTAGCCGTTGGCCAGGCTCTGGAGAACAGCACATCTCCCCGGAGCGGTGAGTCCATCCTTCCTGGGTGTGGATGGATGGGGTGTGGGTCCTGCCTCCCATATGGAGAGCTCCCTCCCAGGGGACACTTGGCTGTCCTTGAACCCTCTGAGTCTGCTCCAGCAGGCAGAGGAGAACCTACCGGAGGGCCTTCCCCATGGGCTGTGCACACTCCCCTCAGGGGCTGCCCTTTCACAGAGCCCTTCACCTGGTTAGACACCCAGAGTGGGCAGGGCAGGTGAAATGGGGCCTGCAGGAGGAGCCTGAAGCTGTCCATACTTTACCAGCTCGTGTGATAATTAGATTTCTGAAGGTCTTGTTCATTTCTGTTCTTTGCTTAGTTATACCTAGTCAGTCAGTCAGTCAGTCAGTCAGTCTGTCTGTCTCTCTCTTTCTCTCTCTCTCTCTCTCTCTCTCTCTCTCTCTCTCTCTCTCTCCTCTCACCGCTCCTGTTTCATAGACTCCTAGCTAGTGGCTTCTGTTTGTGCACAGTAAACGGCTGTCTTAGTGATTTCGATTCCTACTTTTTTTTTTCTGTGTGTGTTGGGACAGAGGTGTGTGTGTGTGTTTGTGTGACAGGCACTTATCCACTGAGCCATCCGGCAAGTACCAGATGCCATAGCAACACTCACAGCCTGGACTTGGGCGAACCCGGATATGAAGCTAAACAGGAGGTCACTTGTTCGGGTACCTACCTGACGGAAATACCTCCAGGCTGCTCTAGGAGGCTGAGATGCTGTGTATGTGGCTTCGCTCTGCCTTGTACCCTTCTAGACCAAACTAGGCACCATGCAGGCTTTGGGGCTAGGCCAGCCAGGTGGAATGGAGACCTGCTGGCTACTGAGTCACTCTCTTGAGACAAGTTGGAATAGTGGCAAGTGCGGCTGTTGCCCAGTGGGAGGGGCAATCTTGGCTATGTTACCCCTTCCAGAATCATCTATTCACGTAGACAGAGTCTGAGTCGGCCTGCTTGAGTCTGCTCCCTCATGGCCCTGGAGTGGCCAATGCTAAGCCTCTTTGGAGTGCTGTAGGTCCACCTGGCAGACCCGAGCCTTCAGCCACAAAATGACAATCCCTACCCCACCTAAACCCTCACTTCTCTCTTTCCCTTCTGGATGCCCCCTTGTGGAAATGTGTCCAACATTGTGAAGCATTTAGGACTTCCCCTCCTCACACAGAGGCCCCCAAATCTAGTCAGTCCCCTGCTATGCTGACTGGGACTCTAGCAGCTGCCCATTGCCGGAGGCTCGGGATGGCGGGCCAAACCCTGCACTGCACAGAAGGCTCCAAGCCGCTTCTCCTCGCGGGTCAAGGGAGGTGGCTCCCTGTCTGGCCTCTGGCTGCTCTCGCCTGGGTGGATGATTTAGATGTGGGACTGGTTCTTTTAGGTTTTGCACACTTCGAAATCTGGGTCCCGGCACTCAGGGGGAGGGGCCAGCAGTCAGGTTCAAACAGTGGTGACTGTGTCCTAGTGAACTCTGCATAGGTTGAGTGACTAACGAGACCTTGTCCGCCTCACTTTCTCTTCTTTTAGGTGACCTTACCAAAAGGACTTCTCAGTCTACCCCCACCCTGCTCTGCCACCCCCGGGGCTGAAATCCTGAGGTGGGGGCAGCTCAAATGTGTCTGTGCATGTTCGGGCTCATGTGTGCATAAGTGCACATCTGTTCACATACACATGGAGGTCAAATGGCAGCACTGGGTATCATCCTTGGGAACATCTTCCATCTTTTTTGAGATAGGGTCTTTCAATGGTTTAGGGCACACCAGTTAAGGTATACCAGTTGGTCAGTAAGATCCTCTTTTCTCTGCCTCCAAGCACTTAGATTTAAAGCACTCAAAAAAAAAAAAAGCACTCAATGATATCCTTCTTTTAAAGGCAGGTTTTGGGATTTGAACTCAGATCCCTGTGGTTGAAGAGCAGGCACTTTGCTGACCCAGCCCTCAGGGTTTTATTTTGTTTTGTTTTGTTTTCCAAGACAGGGTTTCTCTGTGTAGCCTTGACTATCCTGGACTTGCTTTGTAGACCAGGCTAACCTCGAACTCACAGGGATCCTCGGGCCTCTGCCTCCCGCCCGAGTGCTGGGATTAAAGGCGTGCGCCATCACTGCCCGGCTAAGCCCTCAGTTTTAACTTGTGATTATTTTGCTGTTCTCTTATGTTCTTATACTTACGTTTCTCCTAAGGAGAACACTGTTTTTGGAAATGTTTTCATTACATACTGAGTGACTTCAATATCTGAACTTCCCTCCCCCATGCCTGGGTACTGGTGGGCCCGTACACTAAGTTCCAGAAGGACCCACTGGGTGTCAAGATGATGAATAGCAGGACAGTAGCAAGTGGGCATGGCTCTCCACTCTGTTTACTGGAACTAGAAGCAAATGAGTCTATGTTCGGTTTTGATATATTCCCCAGTGATAATGCTACAGCAAGGACCTCTGGCACCCTGTAGAGTGAAGCTCCAGCATTATAGAGCATTGTGGAGAGAAAATTGCAGACTCCATGTGCCAACCAAGGGTGGGACACTGGCTCAGGGGAACACAGGGTTTGTCCCATGGGCTTTTTTTATGCATTGGGGAAAACACGCATGCCATTAGAGCAGACGGTTGTCCTTGGCCTTTCTTGGTAAGATCTTATTTTGTTCTTTTCCCTTAGATTCCCAAATATGGAGGGTGGAGGGTGCCAGAGGTGTGGGAAACTGGGTTGCATCAGCGAAGGCTTCTCAGGCATTTACTTTGGGTGGGACAGTGGAGAACATGGGGCCTTGAGGAGGAGGCCAGGATTCTGCAGTGGGGCCCACTTGGTTTCAGACCTTCCAAGTTCCTGAGCAGGTTAATCTTCAAGTGTCTGCTTAGCTTAGTTTCCTCCTCTGTGGGATTGGGCTGAGAAATAGCCTGAGAATCTCCACATATTGTCCCAGTGGACAAGGAGAGGCTTTGAAGGCCTGGTAGGGAGATGGTGAGGATGCCTTCAGGTTTTTAGGGGGCAATGTAGTCAGTGATCAATTGGTGATGTCTGCCCTGAGCTGGAATAGGGAAGTGGTGGCGTGACTGCCATGCGAGTTGACTCTCGATATCTACATCTTAAAAGTTAAAGGATAAATGGATCAAAAATACCTGGAAAAAGGACAAGCATCCTGAACAAGTACAGACTTCCTTCCCCCAAAATGTTTACAAAACAATAGTATGTTGTTTGGCACATGCTTTTAATCCCAGCACTCGGGAGGCAGAGGCAGGTGGATATCTGTGAGTTCGAGGCCAGCCTGGCCTACAATATGAGTCTAGGACAGCCAGGGCTACACAGAGAAACCCTGACTCGAAAAACAAAACAAAACAAAACAAAATAACAACAACAGTATAGCTACTGTTTATGCATTGTTTTGTGTATTATAGTAATGATGTAGTAATTTTAAATGTATAGGAAGGGCTAGGGAGATGGTTTGGTGGAATTGTGAAAATCAGAGTTCAGATCCTCATGACCCACACATAAAATGGACAGGCATGGTGGTTCCCAGTAATCCCAGCACTTAGGAGATGAAGACAGCTGATTCTTGGGCCAGCTGGCTAGCTGACTAGCTGAAACAGTGAGAGACCTTGCTTCAAAAGATACAGTGAGGAACAGTGCAGGAAGACACCTGATGTCAACTTTGGACTTGCGCGTGCACGCACACACACACACACACACACACACACACACACACACACACACACCACACACACAAAACAACAACAACAACAACAAAAACCTAAAAGGAATATACATGTAATGTCCATGTATAATCTACACCATTTCCTGTAAGAACTTGGGCATCTGTGGGTTTCAGTATGGACGAGTCCTTGCTGGATACAGGACAGCTACATTTGATTCTCTTGGGATGTTGCATTTCAAGGATGCCCTTGTATCCACAGATCCTAACCCTCTGGTTGCTAGAATCCTACAAAGAACTGGCCATCTCTGCCTGGCCCTCCAGGAGCCCACCCAGCAGGTGACTACACAGTCAGTGTGTCATTTAGACCATGAACTGCCACAAGAATGAAGCCAATGTTCTGAAGTTCTGGAACATGAACCTTCATCCTTGCTGGTTGTCTGTTTATAAAACTCAAAGAGAAACATCTGCTGGAGGCAAGTGAGGGTGTTGGCACCCACAGCTTAGTACACCGGCTACACCCTGCTCAGGAAAGCGCTCTGCCCTAGCTCCTAAAGTGCTTGTGAATGCCCCTTTTAAAGGGGACAGAATGCACCCAGTCACAAAGCTGTCAGGCAGCCGCTCGCCTCGCCCTCAGCCGCACCGCACATTCCCAGGCTCACCTGGTTCTTTTCTCATGAGACTCACTGGAGTGGCCAAATAGGTGTGGCGAGGGCCCCTCTGGGCCCCTCAGAGCCAAGTTCCGAGCCACCTGCACACTCCCCAGATCAGCTGTCTACACCTCTGACTCCTCATCCTCCCCCTTGGCCACCCATATGGCCTTGGTGTGTTTGCCAGCTTGCTTAATTTAGTGCCTGGAAGACCGTTCAAAAAGGATGAACAAAGGAGCATCACTATGGGGTTCTTTGCAGTGCATGTCACTGTCCTCACTTGCTTGGGGAGATGGTGCCCAGGCCGGGCATCAGCGGGGGCTATGGACTCCCAATGTAGTGAGATGAGCGTTTGGGGCTGGACTGCACAGAAGGCACGCAGGTCAGATTAGATGGGAAAGGCTTTGAAGGCCCTCTCTGCTTGTTTACAAAGCAGGCGGACCGGTGGGCCAGCCACAGCTCTCCTCTTTATCTCTCACCTCCTTTAACAAAAGCTTTTCAGAACTTCAAACCGCTTCCCTGTCCCATTGTCTGCAGTTTTCCCACGTGTGGAGCTGAAGTCATTCTAAAATTAGAAGGCTCACGTGTCTGACCCAGGCAGGCACACGGTTCACCTGTTTCAAATCTGTGTCTCTCGCACAAGAGGCCTGCTGTGCCACGGTTCTCGATAAAACCACACACACCTGTGTGTGGTTGCCTAGCGCTTGCCGTGGCATGGAATGACAGATGACAGTCTTCCTGCCTGCCAGGGTGTGTCCCTGTTGTCCTGTACTTCCTCATCTTACCTGCTTCGTGTGTGTGTGTGTGTGTGTGTGTGTGTGTGTGTGTGTGTGTGTGTATGTGCTCTGCATGCCTGTACCCGTTCATGTGTGTGTGCAGGTGTGTATGTGCTTGTGTACTTGTATACATTGAAACAAGAGGCTGACACATATGGGGTGTCTTAATTGTTTACCATCTTATTTGGGTTTAAGGTTTTTTTTGTTTTGTTTTGTTTTGTGGGTTTTTTTTTGGGGGGGGGGTTTGGGTTTTTTTTGGCTTTTTAAAAAAGATTTTTCTCTTAATTTAAGTACATGTGCCTGCCTGTGTTTGTTTACTGTGTGCGTATAGGAGTTTGCAGAAGCCAGAAGAGGTATTGAATCCCCCAGAACTGAGTTACAGATGATTGGGAAGCCACCGTGTGTGGGGGTCGGGAACTGAACCCTAACTTTAACCCCAGCCTTAACCAAGACTGTAAGCATCCTTAACTGCTGAGTCGCCCACCTTATGGTTTTTTTGTTTGGTTGGTTGGTTGGTTGGTTTTGGTTTTGGTTTTGAGGCAAAGTCTCTCCCTGAACCAAGCGCTTGCTGATACAGCTCTGAGTGACTGGCCAGCAAGCATCAGGGGTCTACCTGTCTCTGCCTTCCTAGAGCGGGGATGTTTATAGGCTTGTATCTCTGCACCTGGCTTTTCGCATGAGCACTGAGGATCAGAACTCAGATCCTAGTGCTTTCACAGCAAGCCCTTTGCCAATCTGTGTCTGTTGCTTTCCAAACAAAGGCTTCTCCGGGAGAAAGCAGAACACAGAATGTGGAAATCGTCTGCTCCCCAGGCTCGCTGGCTAAGAGGCATTTACAGAGTGCTTCACCTCTGTTTCCTTTCAGTGAAATAAAGGGATGGGATTCAGTGGGTGACTTTTCAAACCATGAGTTACAGAACGACTTCAGTAAGGGCATGAGCAACATTTCAAAGGCATTCATGGAATCCCTCGGGAGAAAGGCATTCAGGGTGCAGTGCAAGGACCTGGATGTCAGTCTGAGCCTTTCCCCTGCCTGAGACAGGTCTCTGTGCTTATTTCTGCTGTATGCCGGGCTAACTGGCCCATGGGCTTTCAAGGATTCTCCTGACTCCGCCTCCCATCTGCCCCTCGTAGGAGCAGGACAGCAGATCATTTTTAATGCTCTCGTCTTCATCAGGCCTTTCCAAAACCCTAACTCACAGGAACAGTAGCTCCCTCCTCCTCTCGTGCAGATATTTTATTAATTTACACAATACATAATTAAATTATGTAAATACAATAATGTGCACAACTCACAAAACCAGGCTTGAAGACAAACACAGTGGGCACGTGGTACACACGTAATCTAACTGGAAAGAGCAGAAATAGGCTGTCAACTATGGCAGCCACCTGCCTCAGCTTGTGAGGGTCGAGGGCCTTGATCCAACTATGGCAGCAGGGGAAGAGAATGCTTGGCACTGGGTGTGCTGGGACAGGTTTTAGTAGAGCGAGGATTGCAGGGCAGCCGTCATCTTTGGAGGAAGCAAGGCAAGTGATAAAATCCATAGAATTTCAGACTCTAGGCCTGCAGCCGCCTCACCATCTTGTTTTTAGTGTGTTAACATTCACTTTACACACATCGTTGAGAACGTTCCGTGCACCAGGCATTCGCTGTATCCGACCCTGAAGAGAACTAAGTGTGATCCCTGTCAAAGAAGGGATGATGATTGGTCGGGTCTGGTTTTGTTTGGTCTTTGGAGACAGGGTCGTGTGTAGCCCAAACTGCCCTTGACCTTTGACCAGATATGCAGATGAGAACAGCCCTGGATTCCTGATTCTTCCGCTTCCACACGCCGCCCCCCTTCAAGCTCTGGGATTGCACGGGTATGCCATCATGCCTGGCTGGTGATGATGGCTATGACACCCCAAATGCTGACAAGGCCAGGACAGACCAGGGTAGACAGCTTTGAAGACTCAGTTTTCTTAGCCCAAGTTCCCAACTGCATAGTTTTCATCTATTTCATTCCATTGCACCTTGCTAACCTGGAGGCTAAACTGGCTCCCAGTCTGACTGGCCACTCTCCCAAGCTATGGCTGGGGTATAGCCAAGGAGAGCATTTCTCTCAGGCACCAATCCTGTCTCTCACAAACAGAGCCCATGTCCTACAACAACAAAAACAAAAACAAACACAGCACCTTCCCACCCACCCGCCTGTGGCTACTTAGAAGGAGTTGGCCTCAGAGTCCTGTTGGGAAAGTTCTGGGTGCCCCGGATGGCCCAAGGGGTCATTCTCAGGCTAGGCCTTTACTCTGTCCTCTATGGAACATCCCAGGCTGGCCATTCTGCGTCTGCCTTAGTGATGTCTGAAGAAGAATCTGGTTGACAGAAGCAGGAGAGGACACCTACAGGATGGCAAAGGGCCAGAGGACAGTGCAGTAGATTCCCTAGTTAGACCTGGAAGAGAGGAGCCCCACATCCCAAGTCCAAAATGACCTGGGAATCCACACAAGATGTTTGTTGGGCAAGTCGCTGCCTTCCGGGTCCTGATGTCCTAGCTAGTATTAGCTGTCAGTTGGACACAGCCTAGAATAGCCTGAAAAGAACTCTAATGGGGTGATCATTTTTTAATTAGGCTGGTCTGTAGGCCTGTCTGTTAGGGTTGTCTTGATTATTAATTGACGAAGGAGGGAGCCCAACTTACTGCCACTCCCTTTGTTCTTGGTGTCTAGCAGCTCTGGTGGTCACCATCGCTAGTCCACCTGTGCTGTCTCCCCTGCTAGCATTGTTTACGAACCTGTGCCCTGTGCTCTGTGCCCTGCAGCCTGGCCCCAGGTCCTGATTCCCGACACAGTAGTCCTCCTGGCCCCAGGTCCTGATCCAGCCCTCCCTGTGGCCTCAGCATCCAGTTGAGTGTTTCTCCAGCAGTGAGCTTACCTTAGTGGCCCTGTGGCTCCCAAGTCACAGTGCTCTCCGCAGAAACTAAATGCAGGGCTTCCCAGATCGTGATAGCTCAGCTCCTAATCTTTTGCTTTACAACGTCTTGGGCTTGGTAGCAGTGAATGAATCACGGAGAATATTTAGCACTTAAGAACTTTACCCACAATGTGTATGATGTTGGAGGATGCACATGCTACAGCACATGTGTGTGCAAGTCCAAAGACAGCGACAGTTGGTTCTCAGTGATCAACTACGCGTGGGACCCAGGGGTCAAACTCCAAACCTCAGGCTCACCTGGCAAGCTCTTTACCAGCTGAGCTGTCTCATCCACCCCACGATCCTCAACACATCATTATAAAGTGGGTCCTTTGTCAGATAGATGGCTTTGTTTGGAGGTAGGCTAAGGTAAGCGCTCTGAGCACGTCCAAGCTCAGGTGTCCAGCAGCTTCGTACGTTCAATGCATGTTCAACTTATATTTCCCATGTACCATTCATTGGGCAGTCGCTTCCTTGCCAGTGGAGGAGTTATATACAGGAAACCTTAGGTTGAACAGAAAAGTGGAAGATGTTTCTGCATCCCCAACCCTAGGGACATCTCTCATCTGTAAAGACAGACTTGAGGACAACTGGGAGGGTGATGTAGCTTCTCTGTGTCCAATTTCTTCCTTGGTGTCTGTTCTTCTCCTGTGCTGTAAGGATGAGGTTTTTCGCTCTGTGTGTGCGTGTGCTGGAGGCGTTCCTCCCACGTCCTCCCTCGCTGTCCACTGCTGTCCTTCATGTTTTGTGTCAATTGCTGGAGAAGCAGATCCTATGAATCAAGACTGTCTTCATGAGGCTGTTCTATCCCTTGCAGTTGAGTGCTGAGGCAGTGGATCTGACACTTCAGTACCATGACAGTCATCTCACCGAGTTAAAAAGGAAATGTAGCCCAAGTTCCCATCAGCACGGGGCCCATGAATCTGCGTTCTTAGGCCCTGGTCACTGTTCGCTAGAGCTGGTGGGAAGCAGGGGCTAAGTGGTGCTTGCTCTTAAAAGCTAAGATGCTCTCACCTTTGAATGACAGTTCCCTGTCCCCAGAGCCCTTGCTTCCCCTCAGCTGGATTCTAGAATGAGGCAGGTCTGCGTTTGAAGTGAACCAGGGCCCTCACCTCAAAGCCCCCCTTCCCCTTTGGGATGTCATCTCTGGGATAACAGGAAGGACACAGTGGCTTTAAGGCAGGATGGTGGCTTTGCTTCCTTGGGGGTCTCAAGCCGAAGTGGCAGTTTCTAAGCTGTGGAGTCACAGAGCCTGCAGTTCACAGATTCACCCTGAGTCTATCCCAGTGCTTCTCCGCCTTCCTAATGCTTCGACCCTTTAATACAGCTCCTCACATTATGGTGACCCCCCCAACCATACAATTATTTTCATTGCTATTTCATAACTGTAACTTTGCTGCTGTTATGAATCATAATGTAAATATCTGATATGTAGATGGTCTTAGGGGACCCCTCTGAAAGGGTCATTTGACCCTCAAAGGAGTCATGCCTCACAGGTTAAGAACCACAGGCCTAGTTATCTTGTCTTGAAGTCATGGTCCAATTCCCAGATGTTTCACACATCCGACCCTTCTGTGGCCAGCTTCCTTTGGCTAAAGTGTGTCTTGAGCTTGGGAGCCTAGGAGAAAAGGAGCGAGATGGAGCGGGAGCCCGACTCTGTGCAATAATTCTGCACCTGGAGCCAGAAGGAACATCTTTTCCTTCCCCTTTGTTGTTGAGCAGCTGATAAGCAGCCCCTTCTGGGGGCCTCCTCCCATCTCTACTCTGAGGCCTTGAGGGGCTTGGGCTATGGCAAGCACCCCTCCAAACCTTGCTGGCAGATCTAGGAAGGTCCCAGAAGAAGAAGGTGCCATGTGCTACTCTGAAATCTGCCACATATGAACCTTCCCGATACTCTGACAGGCTATGACATGCCTCTATAAAAGTCTGGTATCTTCTATTAAAGTCAGTTTTCAGCACTTTGAAACTGACACCTAGTTAAATAGAAGCTGGCACAGAGAAGGCAGAATCTTGAGTCCTGACCACAGGGACCACTGAGCGTAGCTTCTGAGTCAACTCAGGTCAGTACTTCCCAGCCTTTTCAGGATAAGCCCTCTCTCCCTCTTTCTCTATAGATAGATGGGTGGGTGGATGGATGGAGAGAGAGAGAGAGAGAGAGACGAGGTTTCACTCTGTAGCTCAGAATGGCCTTGGCTGACTTTGAATTTGTAGCAATCCTCCTGCCTCAGCAAAAATCTAATTTTAATATCAAAAACATGAGCCCTGCAAATAGTAGCTGAGCCTTTATTGATTACATCTTATTAAATCACTACACATAATGTCAAAACCTGCTGTGAGATTTCAACAACATGTCACAAAGACCTTGTATTTATTGGTCATATTAAAGTCAGGTAGTCCCAGTGTGAACTGACAGAATTGTCATGTTAAAGGCACATAGCCCCAGTATGAACTAACAGTATTGTCATATTAAAAGTTAGTCCCAGTGTGAACTGACTGACAGTATTAGCCAAGTGCTGAGTACTGGTCCTTCTAGCATCATTTAATTCTGCAGCTCAGAGAAGCAGGTGACTTTTCAGCCCATTTTACACTTGACAAAACTGAAGCATGAGAAAGTTCTGAAACTTGCCCAGGGTCACTAGAAAGTGGGGGTGGGGGTGGGGGGATGTGTAACTCAAACCTGTGTGATGATGGGTTGCGGGTTCTGAGTACCTTACTGCTGCTATTTTAACCTCTGCTTGCACATACACACACACCCCTCATCCCAACACATGGTATTGAAGGGCAGGGTCACACCCAACACCCATCCACTGTGGTTCCTAGTCTCTTCCTTGTGCAGTACAGATCGGGAACTGCTCTCTTAGTTTTTTGTTTTTTGTTTTTTTAAATCTTCTGTTTCATTCAAAATTAGACTTGTGGGCCAGAAAAAAAAATGGTTCAAGGTAAAGAGTAAAGGCGCTTGCTACCAAGCCTGACTACCTGAGTTCAATCCCTGGGTTCCACGTGGTGAAAGGAGAAACTGACTCCCAAAAGTTGTCTGCTGACCTCCACATGAACACCATAGCATCTTGAAAGCACACACACATGATAAATGCATGTAAAATATAATAAAAATTAAAATTAGATATTCATCTTAAAGCAAAATGTGTGTGTGATCACATATGCACGTGCGTGCATGGAGAGCAAGTGCACATGAGAATACCATGTGAGCACATGGGTCTAGCAGCAATAATTCACTTCCTTCTTATCACAGAGCTATATAATCTTCCTCTGTCTGTCGGTGCTGCCATTCAGCTGAGGCCAGCTCAGGTCCTGTGGTGGGTTTTGTACTTAGATGTTAAGAGTCAAGTGTGTTTGCGGGAGTTGGGTCAAGGGTGAATCCTGACAGAACTCCTTGCAGATCCTCAAGAGGCGCCATGTCAGGAGACCTGTGGAACACGGGTGACCCTGTAGATTGTAAAATCGGTTGCCAGGAACAAAAGCAGCATTCTCCTGCCCTCAGCTTTATTGTGTGCAGTACCCCCTGTCTGCTGGGCGCCTCGGATGACCACAGTGCAGGAAGTTTCTAGGTCAGCAGGAGAGATAGAAAATCAGGCCTTCTCACCATTTCTCCCTGACTTGTTGAAAAGATGTCCGGCAGGAAAACCACGGCCATTTGATAGCACTTAGAGCTGGGAGCCTGGGAGCCTGGGAGCCTGTATGTGACGTCACCTTTAAAGGCATACATAGCATAGCTGCTGAGTGTCCA
Source organism: Acomys percivali (assembly GCA_907169655.1). Classification (NCBI taxonomy): domain Eukaryota; kingdom Metazoa; phylum Chordata; class Mammalia; order Rodentia; family Muridae; genus Acomys; species Acomys percivali. The sequence continues at coordinate 55,340,950 of OU015745.1, read as the reverse complement.
TCCTCAGAACCTGTATGTCGTCCCCAGGTCCAGCGGTGGTCTCTTCCTGTAAGAGTGTTTGCAGGGGTCTGGTTGTGGGGGCTTCCTGGCAGCACCTTCCAGTGAAGCGGCTATGTCGGGACAGTGAAACGTGGAGAAACCTTAACAATCACTGTATTTTAATACATCATCATTTTTTTGTGTATGTGGCCGTGTGGTGCTGGGGATCAAATCCAGGGCCTTGGGTGAGGCAGATAAGCACTCTATGACCAAACTACTGAACGATAACACATGCCCCAGGTCACTCCCTCCTCTTTTTTTTTTTTTTTAAGACTGACATTCTTTAGTATCTGGCTCAGGCCAGGAATGGTGGCACTCAGGAGGCAGAAGCAGGCCTGAGGATTTGAGGCCAGTCTTGTCAGCATAGCAGGCTTCAAGCCAGCCAAAGCTATATAGTGACACTGTCTCAAAGAAGGAAAAATAATCTGGCTCAATAAATGCTTTCTTTTTAAGTGAAAGTGTCCTTCCCCTGCTGCTCAGGCCACGTGAGTGTGTGCCGTCCCCAAAAGGAGACATCTCTGAGAGATTCTGGCCAGTGTGTGGAGAAACACACTGTCCCATGGGAGTGCCACACACTGCCGGGAGAGCTTGATACATGGCTAGTCCAAGCCAAGATGAGTTGGCATTAGACAAGAGATCATGGATTTTATAGGTTAGTGTGTTTAGAATGAGTATCCTATGACTAAGTGTGTACACCGGTCATCTTTGTTTTGATTACTGTGGGTCAAACCCACTTCACCACTGAGATTCACTGGAATTTCCCCCATCGTGCTTAATAGTAACATTTATTCCCCTGGTTAACCTAGGCCTAGTTCTGGAAGCCTCTGAACCTAGGCCTAGAATGTTTTCAGCCTCTAAGATTTCCTGCTAAATAAGCTCACCCTTTCTTGTTCTTTCTGAGCTCTGGGCTGGCTGTTTCAACTCCGCTGTTCTGGCTCAAACTCTGAACTCTGGCTTCTCTCAGTCTCTCTCTGAATTGCTCTGCTTGCTCTCATGCTAATGTTGTGGCTCGTCCTCTTCAATCTCTCTCTCTCTCTCTCTCTCTCTCTCTCTCTCTCTCTCTCTCTCTCTCTCTCTCTCTCTGTGTGTGTGTGTGTGTGTGTGTGTGTGTGTGTATGTGTAAATTTTCTCCCCTCTCACATTGCCTGTGCTGTTCCCTTAAGTAGCTTCCCTTTCCTCTCTTTTGTCATGAGCCTTGGGTCAAATTTTCCTCTGATTCATCACTTTGTCTGCCACCCAATTAGGCATCACTTTCAAACATGGGTGCTTCCTTCTTCAAACTAATTTTATATTCACTGTTTGGAATTTAAGGCATGTGCTACCACGTCTGGACCTAAGCTTCTCTTTACCTGAAATTTGCTCCATACCAGGCTGGCTTTGAACTCAGAGATCTGCTTGCCTCTGTCTCCTGGGATTAGAGGCATATACAACCACTGTCCAATGTGTCTGAATTCCAGCCACATCACACAGACCTAAAAGGTCTTTGGGTGTGATCTCTTGCCAGAGCAGCCATGTTCTGAATTAAAATCCCTCTATATGAGTGGTGTTCTTACCCCTCCCATGGGGCTCTCGAATGCAGCCACAGTGAGAACTCTTGGGCAGAGCCCTGAGTCTAACACAGATGGAATCTTTAGTATGTGTAACTGTCAGTGGCCAAGAGGACCCAATGGAGGTGAAGGGACCTACTCCCTGTGGCACCCAGCAGACAACAGCCATCACACCCCTGGCAGGTGTGGACAAGGACTGTAGAAGTTCCCCTACGTAGAGATATCCATCCCACACCAAAGCCTGAGTAGGACAGAGGACATCCTCCACACCTTTGCACAGGCCTCCATCGTCGCTGCCGGTTCCTTTGTGCTCCATCCCCTCCACTTATCTTGGTAGTGAATTGGCAAGAGATCAGGGATCCCCTTTCTTTGCCTCACTCCCCATCTCTGTAGACTGTCTCCAAACCCTGAGCCTGGAGCTCTATGCTCTTCCTTGTGTCTCACCCTGACACAGGTGTCCCTTATAGCTGCTTCCCCACGGCCCATTCACCAACTGGTGCGCCTGGCCCCCCTGGGAGTCCAAGGCCAGCTTCCTGGGGAGTCCATCTGCAGGGAACCCCTAGCGTTCTAGTTTGCTCTCTACTGCCGTGATGGGCACCACAAGCAAGGCAACTCTTACAGAAGGAAAACGTTTACATAGGGCCTGGCTCACAGTTTGGGAAGGCCAGTCTATGGTCATCATGGCAGGGAAGGGGACAGTCATGGCGTTGGAGCAGTAGCTGAGACCTCTACATTCCAATCCACAGTAGCAGGCAAAGAGAGACTGAGCTTCTAGGGTCCCTTCCACACCTGCAAGGGTGTGATGGCCAGTGTTTGCTCAGTGCCACAGGGACTAGGTCCCTTCACCTCCATTGGATCCTCTTGGCCACCGACAGTTACACACTCCAGTGACACTCCTCCTCCAACAAGGCCACACCTCCTAATGGTCCCCAAACAGTTTGTCAACTGGGGACCAAGCTTTCAAATGTATGTGCCTATGGTGGTCGTTTTCAATCAAATCACCACCAGGGAGGAAAGAGGTTTTTTTTTGCTTTCTAAGTCTCCATGCCAGTTCATGACAGAAGGAAGTCAGGGCAGGAACTGAAACAGGAACAGAGGCAGGAACCGTAGAGGAAGCTGCTCCCTGGCTTGTTGCCCCTGGCTTGCTCAGCCTGCTTTATATATATATATATATACATACAATTCAGTGCCTGGCCAGGGGTAGCACCACACACAGTAAGCCAGGCTATCCCACATCAATCGTTGATGGGTGAAATGCCTCGAAGGCATGGCCCTGGGCTGATCTGACAGAGGCAGTTCCTCAGCTGAGGGTTTCTCCTCCCAAGTGACCCGAGTTTGTATCAAGTTTATAGAAGCTAAAGCATGGTGTCAGCATATCTGCGCCTAGAACATTGACTCTGACTCTAAGTTCCACCTGTCCATCTTTCCAGCCTAGTGTGTGGTATGGAAAGCCAGTTCCCAGAAGTGTATCCTCACACCTCCTTGTAACATTCTTTTTCCTGTGTAGCTCTAACACACACACACACACACACACACACACACACACACACACACACGCACACGGAGAGACAGACAGACAGACAGACAGACAGACAGACTCACTCTAGGTATGTTGGAAATTGCCCCCAAAGTGAATTTTGATATTAAAAAACAAAAACAAAACAAAACAGCATTCTAGCCTTGGCAGAGCTAAGAGTTAGTGGTAAAAATAAGCTGGTTTTAATTATTTTTCTTCTCATGCCTAATACTTTTTTCCTCACTGCAAATAAATGCAACAGCATTTATAAAGGATTTGTGCACTTGCTATGAATTGGCCTTGAAAGTTAATGGAAAGAGTTGCTCAGCCTGGACAGCCGGCACATGCCACCTTCCCGGGGATTGTCGCTGACCGTGCTGACAACTCAAACAGCCAATGGCCGTGACCTTTCTGAGCCTCTTTTGGTTGGGCCTAAGTAGAAAACATCAGAGCTGGAGTGGGACACACTGAAGGGGGTGAACAGGGCGAAGCGGGGTGGTTGTTGTGTATGTTGTGCCTCCTGTATGGCAGGTGTCTTAGTGGCCTTGGGATGCTTCGTGGAAAGCTTTGACCATCTCTAAAACCACTGCTCTGGGCGCACACTCTCAGGAGCAACCTAAGCTCCCACCAGCTCTGCAGAATTTGACAGAAAGGAGATTTGCCCTCAGGCCTCCCGGCCTGCACAGGTCTGTGATGGAGTCAGGTCTGGGCCTATGGTTCACCTTCTTCTGTCTTGACAGCTATGTGGGTACAGAGTGTTTTGGTGAGTTTTCTTTGAGGAACAGTTAGAGGGGCTCCCATAGCACAAAGCTTTTCACCCACCGCCTTTGACATGTGTCCTTTCCCCATGTTTTCTGCACAAGAACTCAGGAGTAACAAGGAAGGTTCCAGTAGGAGTGTGTTTTGGAGGAAGCAGGAGAGGTTTGCTTGAGCAGGGGGGTTGAGGTGATTCCTGCTGAAGGAGGAAGACCTTCACGTCCTCTGCAGGCTACACATGGACAAGGGCAGCTTTGAACACCATCCAACATAAAATTGCAAACTTACTTGAAACAGTAAAGTAATTTTTTGCTTGTTGTTTGCGATTTTGAGTTTCTTGTAATTTAGTTGTGTAGTTCTCCAGCGTGAGCTTTATAAGAAACAAATCACCTTACAGAACAAAAGGTTAGACACAGCGTAAGACTTCAAGTCTGGGTTTTGGGAAACAATAAAAATATGTAGCAGCGATCAGCACCTCAGCAGTACCTCGGCGTCCACAGTGTAGGTGCAGGGAGCTCTGCAGTACTGCCGAGACCAAGGTGACAGCCTGCTCCATGCTCACTTAACCCTGGCTAGACCAAGTGACAGACAGCCTGCTCCATTGCTCACTTAACCCTGGCTAGACCAGGTGACAGACAGCCTGCTCCATTGCTCACTTAACCCTGGCTAGACCAGAGTGACAGCCAGCTTGCTCCATTGCTCACTTAACCCTGGCTAGACCAGGGTGACAGCCAGCCTGCTCCATGCTCACTTAACCCTGGCTAGACCAGGTGACAGACAGCATGCTCCATTGCTCACTTAACCCTGGCTAGACCAGGTGACAGCCAGCCCGCTCCATTGCTCACTTAACCCTGGCTGAAAAGAAGCTAAATTACCATTTTCACATGTGAAATAATTACACACCAGGAAAACACCCACAAGTGCAAATAAACAGAAGCATTCTAGTCATGAGGATCTCCAGAACACCTATTAAAAACAGTGTGTGTGTGTGTGTGTGTGTGTGTGTGTGTGTGTGTGTGTGTGTG
>OU015745.1:55322113-55333022 GCA_907169655.1 Acomys percivali | reverse complement strand
AAGAAGAAGAAGAAGAAGAAGAAGAAGAAGAAGAAGAAGAAGAAGAATTATTTTATAAGGAAACAAAGTGCTGTGGTGATAACTACCGCTGGGGAAGGGCTGGAGTTTCTGTGGTGTGCAAGATGGGATAGGCGTGGGGGAGTGGGAGGGGGGAGGAGGGGGAAGAGAGGGAGGGGGAGGGGCAGGGGTTGTGTGCCTGAGACCCTGGAGGAGGCTGAGAGCGGCTGTGTGTAAATAGAGCCTATGCTTCTTGGGCTCTTACACTTCAAGCTCCTCTGAGTCTGGGGTGAGGTGTCTCACCTCTGGGTTTCTCGTTGCAGCTTAGGTTTGTGTGGTTCCGGCAGACTGAGTTATGTGTTTGAATTTCTGGATTCTGTTGGGTCTGGACTGTGATGAACCACACACACAAGAACTTAAGTCTCTCTTTTCTTGCTGCCTTGCCTTTTAGAGGGGCTAGAGAGAAGACTTAGCAGAAGGGGTGGGGGAGAGCACTGGCTGTCCTTGCAGGGGACCATAGTTCAGTTCCCAGCACCTGTAAAGCAGCTAATCCAGTTTCAATTTATTATTTCAACTTATTATTAATTATCGGAAGGCCCTCTTCTGACCTCCAAAGCACCAAACACATACGTGGTACCAGACAGATATGCAGGCAAAACCCTCTTACAAAATACAGATAAATAAGTGTTTCTAAAAGAAGGGCCCTCACAGTAGAGACGATCTTGTTACAGATAGCAGACAAAAGGAAGCTCTTTCCACGTGGTGTGACAGACTGAGCCCCAAAGATGTCTACTCCAAGCCCCCAGAAACCGTGACTGTGGTACCTCTGTGGTCAAAGGGACTTTGCAGAAAGCCTGCAGGATGTTGGAAGGGGGATTGTCCCAGGAAGATGGTCTGATTGTAGTCTCCAGGACCCTTACAATAGGACAACGAGGGGTGGGGGAGGCTCGGTGGGACCTGTGGTAACAGGAACACAATTGCATCTCTGGCTGAAAGAACTCAGGAAACTTCTGGAAGCTGTCAAGAGAGCTGGCTGGGGCAGTTAGCCATGCCTGCTTGCTTCTAGCCTTTTGACACTCATGTCAACTTGTGGCTTCCAGAGTTGTAAGATGACAGGTTTGTGTGGTTTTAAAGTCACTTAACTTGCAATGTTTTGTCATAGCGGCAATAATAAATAAGACATTTGGGAAGAGAGCACAGACTGAAATTGAACTCGAGCCTTCTGTGCCTCTTAAGGTAGTCCTGGTGAGAAGCTCGGGGACCCAGAGCCATCACAGATGGATGGAGTCACCTCTCCGGTCTCTCTCCTCATCCTTCAGGCTCTCTCCTTGCCCTGGAGTTCTAGTTACCCCACCGGGTGCCTGGCTATACAACACAGATAGATGTGGGTGAGGCTGTGGAGGAAATTTTAGCTGATTTGTCTGGAAGGCATTTTCCTTTGTTTTGGGTGTGTGCTCAGATGAGTGGCACAGTCCTCCTGTGGAGGCTCCCGGAGTTCTTCTTCTGTGGGTGCTGTGCAGGCAAACAGGGTGGATCTAAAGGTTAGACGCCATCAGAAGCAGAGGCCACGGTGCACTGACCCTGGGCGGGGACCCTTCAGCTTACCCATGGTGGCCCTAGATCTTTCTAAATGTTTCCTACAAGAGCCTTCCTGCTCCAACTCATACCCCAAATCATTGCAAATTTACATAAAGAGAGAATTTTGAGACTCGGGGTTGGAGAGACCACTTGGTGGTTAAATGAGAATATTGCTCTTATAGGGGGACGGAGCTCCATTCCCAGCAGCCATGTGGGGCGGGTTACAATTGCCTATGTATCCAGCTCCAGGGGATGCGATGCCCCTGGCCCTTCCAGCACCAGCAATCACACGCACATGCCCACATAGAGACCCAGACATGGAGACATAATTAGAAATGATAAAATAAAACATTTAAAAAAGGAATTTTGAAACTCTAGCATCACCACAGGGCCATCAGGCTGGCATTCCAAGTCTCTTGAAACCACTGGCCCATAGGAGGGGGTGGGTCCCACTTCCTGTCTTCCCTGGCCCACAGGAAACATTGCAGGAGGAAAGAAGTGCTCTCACTCAGTGCTAGGTAACAGTATGGCGATATTGTGGCTTCCTACAGTAACAGTTTATAATTATGTTTTAATTAAAAAAAAAACTCATGTATGCCTTTCCTGGATACACAAATGCAGACGTCGTAATAATCAGTATCCGTTACGGCTGGAGTTTGAATCCGTTAAGCATAAATATACAAATGCTGTTCTCAAATTTGTGTCTGCAACAACAGACTGAATCAGTCTTAGAACCACTGTGAACAAATGACTGAAGGGTTTCAGCATCCACACAAAAGCCAAGTGTTTTAATGAGGGGATAACATGAAAGACACCTTTGTCCTCTGAGCATACTTGCAGTACAAACGGTGATTGAGACGCATGGGGGGGGGGGCGCACAGATAGCTTGTTAGCCCAGCATGCGGAAAGGGTGTGAAATTAGTTAGGGATGTGAAAAACCCCTCACTTTCTACGAACATGGTTCATAATCTAAAGGAACAACACGATAAATGAAGTCTGGCAGCAGCCGCTTAAGGAAACAGGGCGAGAGGGAGGGAGGGCGGTGTAGCCTTGAGTCCACAAGGACCTGGGCTCTGACCGGCTCCCATGCCAACCAGCAAAGTGGCCTTAAACAAGTGGCCCAACCTCTCCATTTCCTGGTCTGTGAAATGGGAAGATAATACCTGCTTGTCTGCTGATGGTGAGAAGTACGGCAAAGACTGACGCAGGCGGCCAGCCACCTCATCTCATCCATGCCTGACCTCAGAGGACACGCCGGCCAGCTGCAAAGATGCCAGGGCCATCCTTAACTGACCATAGTCTAACACAGAGCCCATTTGTCCCATCCATCCTCTCCCCTTGGCCCCACCTGGGCCAGGTGTGCAGAAGGAAATGTCACACATTCAAGTACCTGTTAAGGTGTCCTGTAGGGTGGTGGAGCAGCTAGGATCAATGTGGCACCAGCTCGCCCTCTCTTCCTCACTTTCCTAAGTCCTTGCATTGGGTCCTCATGTTGGGTCTCTGGTCTTGTTCTGTTCCCTCCCCCTCTCCCTCCCCCTCCCCCTCCCCCCCTCCCTCCCCCTCTTCCCCTCCCCCCCCCCCCTCCCCCTCTCTTCCTCCCTCCCCCTCTCTCTCTCCCCTTCCCCTCCCCCGCCCCACCTCCCTCTCAGTCCCTTTGTTTTTCTTCTCCCTTGACTCTCCCATCAACAGGAGTTTGGGTACCAACCTCCCACAGTCTAAGGCTTGTTTCAACACATTTCTCTTCTGCAACGTTGAGGCAGACTTGGGGTGGGGGCATAGGGGGAATAGGTTTGAGAACCTCATCTACAGACCCTGAAGATGCACAGGCTCCTCCGTTGGGTCTTACATGCTCTTTCTCAAGCCCATGCGGAATAGTGTCCTGAGGCTTTATAAGGAATGAGGGTAGGAAATGGACAGGGCTGCGGACTCCTGCACAGCTAGCTACATGAGGAACTTGGCAAAAACGAGCCCCTCCAAAATGGAGGCAGAGCCAACAGTGAGACAGTTGACTAGTGGACCTGACAAGTGGACAGGGTGAGAGGGTCTAGTCCCAGCGTACACTCGTCTCTTTTGAGTTAAAGGAAATGATTTTTTTAATTAAAATATAATCCCATTCTCTCCGCAGTTGAGTGGAGAGTGGGGTATGACTTTCACACGAACTCTAGTGCCCCATAGTTGACCACGTCCCCTGGATGGGGAGACCTGGTGGCACTCAGAGGAAGGATAGCAGGCTACCAAGAAGACACTTGATACCCTAGGAGCATATACAGGGGGAGGAGGTCCCCCTCAGTCACAGTCATAGGGGAGGGGAGTAAGGGGAAAATGGGAGGGAGGGAGGAATGGGAGGATACAAGGGATGGGATAACCATTGAGATGTAACAAGAATAAATTAACAAAAAATTAATAAAAAAAATAATCCCATCCCTTTCCCACTTCTTTTGTTGCTCCCTTCTTCTTCTTCTTCTTCTTCTTCTTCTTCTTCTTCTTCTTCTTCTTTTTCCTCTCTCTCTCTCTCTCTCTCTCTCTCTCTCTCTCTCTCACTTTATGGCCTTTATTTCTTGATTGATAGATAGATAGATAGATAGATAGATAGATAGATAGAAGGTAGGTAGATAGGTAGATATCTAAATATACAAGTACAACCTTCTCAGTACTATAATGTTACTCGTGTATGATTTCAGAACTGACCACTTGCTATCAGATAACCAATTTGGGGTCCCTGCTCTGGGGAAGATGATTTCTCCCACTCTCAGCACTCCTTAGTTGCCTGGAGTTCTTTGCCTAGGGTTAGGGTCCATGAGATTTCTCCTTCCATGAGAGCATGTCTGTGGGTGTTGTCCTTTACAGGACCCCAAAGCCATGTTGATGAGACTTCATGGGTGTATGTGCTCTGCTATTTCTAGGAGACAGCAACCTCTCAGTAAATTGGCTGTTCTTCAGGCTCTACAATCTTCATGCCCCCTCTCTTCTGCTGTAAACACTTTCTTAAACTTAAGCTTCCAAACTCAGACATGATGACCCAAGTTTGGGATCCAGGTGCTGGGAAGGCAAAGCCACGAAGGTCCCTGGGGCTCCCTGACCAGCCAGCCTAACCTACTTAGAGAGTAGCAGACCACTGACAGCTCCTTCCTCCCTCCCCCCACAGAGAAGTGCATAGCTCCTGAGGAACAACACTGGGGTTGTCTTTTGGCCTCCACACACTCCTGCACACATGAATACAGACAGACAGACAGACAGACAGACAGACAGACAAAGAGACAGAAAGAACAAGCGACCCAAAGGAATCTGATAGGCACTGGCAGAGCCCTCTTGAACAAAGGGGCTGCTTTTGCGTTTGTACCGTTGGGGTGACTTCTGGCTTGGGCCATTCTGGAAAGTACAGTTGGGTTGTTGGGGCCATGTAATGCCATCCAGGATTTCATTACTTTCCTCATCCCATTTCCCACACACTCACTGGGTTCTTCTGGGGTCCTGGTTGCTCCCAAGGCTTTCTTTGGGGGTAAGAGGTAGTAAGGGTGTGGCCTCTCACAGCCTCCAGAGTGGAGCGTGGAATACTATTCTTATGTGAAACTCTGATACCCTCGGAGCGCTTGTGCCTCCCCAGACTTCACGAATGGCTTGAATTCAAAGGCAGCATGCTAACTCATCTGCATACATGTACGCTTTGTTGGAAAACCCCAGAAGCCGATAAAGCTGAAGCTTGGGAGGCCCAGGAAGCCAGTCACAGCTCGGGGGGCAGACAGCCTGCCTGGGTGTCCTGCCACAGCTCACCGATGAGTTGAAGTCAGAGAGGGCAATTGATTCACAGACCCTTGATTATTTACTCTACAGGATGCTGAAAGCATTTGTGTTTTTTGGAAGTTCTGTCCCTTGGCACAGAAATAAAACCTCCTTTCTAAGCTAGAAAGATTGATGCCCAACTACAGAAAAGGAGGTTGTGCGTCAAAGGAGAGTCTGTGTTCTCTGGGCGAACACTAGACCTTCCGTTCTGCCCGGGGAACCCTGGGAGTACACCGCAATGTTATCAGACTAAAATCCTCTATGCAGAAATCAAACCAAGCTAAGAAAACTCACACACAGGAACGGGCCGTTTCATCCGTGTTTGAAAACCGTTGTGTGAAAAAGCTGTTGTTTTTCAAGATTTATTCGCAAGGAAAGGATGAGGGTGGGTGGGTGGGAGGCAACGCTGTCTTTGAACTACACTGAGGGACAGGTTTCAGTGAGTTTAGTTTTCTCTTCGTGAGTTCACTGACACCGTATGGTGAAGTCATATCCGACGTGCCGTTGGTCATATGTTCAGCTGCTTCTCAGTGAGGTTTGCTGTGATGGTTCACACATCTTTCTGTGACTCCATTAATAGCCTGGGAAGAACGTCTCCTTTATGTTTTTCTTGTTGTTTGTTTGTTTGTTTGTTTGTTTGTTTATTTGTTTGAACCTATTTATATTGGCTCTCGAACTTCTCTGCACAGTAGACACCTCAAGGAACAAGCTATTGTCCAAGCTCCACCTCGGAACAATTAGGTCATTATCCTGGGTACGGGGGTGGACACAGGCCCGGTACTTTTCCAAGATGATTTCTCCAACCTGCACGCAGCTGAGGCTGAGGAGCAGCATGTCAGGGCATCCCTGGCTGCGGCACACATGACACCTTTTCTGGAATGGTGAGGACGCAGCTCTGAGTGGAGGGGACAGCCTGAAAGTCTGTGTTTCCGACAAGTGTCTAGGCTGCAAGAGCCCACACTATGCAAGAGAGCACACAGCTAGACAAGAGGCCATAGACAGCCATTCTCAGATGCCTCACAGGCTCTTACTTGTCCCTTGGCTGCTGTCCTCCGCTGTAATAATCAAATAGCGAAGCCACTGGGACATGGGTCTTCCGTTTCTTCTCCCATGAGGTGTGTTTGGAATTCTCCGAGGGAAAGCCAGTTTCCCTCTGGCATTACTTGTTGGCTTTCTTGTCCCTGACAAGGTCTGTGCCCTCCAAGATGGAATCTGAGGCCTTCTGGCCTGCACTGGGTATTATGAGACGGCCACACAGTGGTTCTGTACCCTGTGGCTGCCAGGTTGTGGGAATTTTCCCAGGAGGCCCAGGGAACCCAGGTCTCGTGCTTCCCTTGGTGGGGGAGGGATTTTAGTAAACACTGCGTGGGAAGAGGAATGAAATAATGAAATAGACAGAGAATGAGGTTAAGGAATGGGTGTGTGAAATGCCAGGCTGAGTGAGGCCAGGGCGGCTAGGAGCAGCATTCCAACACCCACCCCTCTGCAGCAGCTGGTGGGAGCAGACACTCACCTGGCGAGGCAGTTCTGCCTTAGGCTGCGAAGCCAGGTCCCATCTCCAGGGGCTCAGGCAGGCAGTGCTGGGCACCGGGGCATGCCTGCCTCCTGGTGCAGCTTTGTGCACAGCCCAGACAGGCTTCCGTCTGGGTAGGGATGGAAGGGGCAGCTACCTACCACCTACGTCCCTCACACTCGGTTCCTTACGGAGGGTCCATGGCCTGGTCTGTCTCCTGGAACCGGGGAGTCCATCCTCCTCTGTCCTTCTCTTGCCCTCTTTACCTAGAGAGATGAAGCAAGGCCAAGGTCTCCAAGGAAACCTCAGGGCCGGCCTGGGCTTTCTGTGTGAGGGCCCTCACTGCTTTGAGTGGGTGGAAGTTGTTGAAGTGCAGCCAAAGATGTTGCTAAAAGGAACAGACTAGGAGCCGGGTGCGGAGCAGCAGCACACCTGTCACCCCAGCACCCTGTGGGGCCGAGGCAGAAAGCATTGCGCAACATCAAGGCCACGGGGTCATCCTGGGGCTACAGCATGAGTTCAAGGCCAGCCTGGGATATATAAGGAGACACTGTCTCAACAAAGGAAGGGGAGGAAGGAAGGGAGGGACGGAGAAAGGGAGGGAGGGAGAGGGCAGAGGAGGGAGGGAAGGATGAGAAAGACTTATCCCAGCTTAGCCTTCCTGCGCTTCCACTCTCCGATCAAAAGTCATCCGAGGTTTATGTTGTTCAGTGACAGGGGCAGGGTGCTCATTTACCTCCCTGTCCCACCTCTTAGCCCTGCACACTCCCTCTACAGAGAGAAACTGAGTCCACATTATCTGTGCCTCAGAAGCCACGTTCATATTGCCCGCCTGTCTCTGAAGCAGGGACCGATTTATAACCACCTAGACATTCATCAATACCTCCATGCCTGCGGGGCTTTGCCCGTCGCCCATTGGGAACTGCCCTGCCCACCATCTCTGGTTTGGTTTGGTTTGGTTTGGTTGTCTTTGAGATGGGGCAGGGGGGCGGGGGGATCTTTGCTGGCTAGTTGTTGTTTGTCAACTTGATACAAACTAGAGTCATCTGGGAAAGAGGAACCTCAATTAAGGAATTGCCTCCATCAGATTGGCTTGGCTAATGGTCGGTGTGGGAGGGCCCAGCCCTCTGTGGGTGATGGCAACCCTGGGTTGTATAAGGAAGCAGGCTGAACAATGTAAGGGAGCAAGTCAGTGAGCAGCATTCCTCTGTGGTCTCTGCTTCAGTCCCCGAGTTCCTGCCTCGGCTTCCCTCAGTGTATAGACACATGCAGTATATTAGCCAAATCAACCCTTTCCTTTCCAACTTGCTTTTGATCGTGGCATTTATCACAGCAGCACAGACGTGAGCTCGAACAGCATCTTCCATAACTGTAGCCCAAGTTCAGTTCAGGCCAAGCCTCACACTCACTATGTAGCTTCTGGTCCTCCTGCCTCAACCTCCCAAGTGCCGGGATTACAAGCATGCAGCGCCACACTAGGTTTTGTGCCGTGCCCGTACTGGAGAGGGAAACCAGGGCTTTCACGGAGAGCACGACTGCTAATCGAGTCCCACCAGCCCATCTCAATTTTCATAGACTTCTAATGTGTAAAGAACCTTCTCTGTATAGACAAATTATCTCATTTTTACAAACATACAAACAGACCCACAGGAGGCAGTGGCTTGGTCAGAATCATCAAGGGTGAGTGTGGCAGAGCCACCACTGGGCCAGATCTTTGGTTTTTATCCCAGAAGCCTCTGGCACTCAGCACTGTGGGTGCCCATGATGGCTCGAGGCCTCGGCAGAGTCTATCCAAATGGTTAGCAAGACCCCAAGGCCATGACCTGGAAGTAATAACTCCACCCATGTGATGAATCATCACAGTAGATGCACAGCTGAGCCATGGTCAAGTGGAAAAGCTCCCGGGTTTCTAACTTGAAACGTCCAAGTTATAAATCAGCGATCTGTCCCTAATGTTGCCTCAATTCTTCCCCCCCCCCAAAAAAAAAACAAAAAGATTTGGAAATCAGGGAGAATCCTAATGTAGAAAAAAAATAAATAGGTGAAAATATTCTGTTTTTAAAAATAAGGAGTGAGGGGGCTGGAGAGATGGCTCAAAGGTTAAGAGCACTGGCTGCTCTTCCAGAGGTCCTGAGTTCAATTTCTGGCAACCACGTGGTGGCTCACAGCCATCTGTAATAGGATCTGATGCCCTCTTCTGGTGTGCATGAAGACTGTACTCATATACATAAAATAAATAAATCTTAAAAAATAAACCAAAAAACAAATGTTCTTAACCATGAAGATATTTAAGAAAAAAAAAAAAAAAAAGGGTGAGGTCAGGGGACAATGACAGACCGTGTTTCCAGCTTAGATCCAGCAATGTCTTGGTGTCAGGGCCCACAGATTCTCTGTGGACCTGGAGAAAAGAACCAGGAAGTGTGTCCTGATGGGGGACAAAGTGGCAGTTCAAATCAGTAAGGACACGATGAGCTATTCAGTACGTGGTTGGGGGCAACTGGAGGACCACTTAGAAAATAACAAAGCACAGTTTGACCACTAAAATAAATTACAGATGGCTTACATTTGTGCAAACAAGCCAGTAGTAGAAAACACAGGTGAGTGTTTATATAATCTCAGGGAAGGCACGGTCTCTAATTACAAGGTCAAGGTGTCTTCTGCATAAACAAAATGAAGACTCAAACCACAAATTATTTGTAGTGTACATAACAGGATGCAGAATTGTTATTCTTAGTAGTTTAAAGAGAGCTTATTAAATAAACAAGAAAGGGTGTGCCCGTGGAAAAACAGGCACAAGATATAGCCGGCTAATTAAAGTCAAAAATGGAGAAGCCGAAAATCACATGAGAAAATTTTTGCATCCCAAGTCACAGAGCCGGTGCTGTAGAGATTCCCACAGAGACCCAGGGAGGGGCTGGAGCGACGGCTCATAGGCTGGACGCACAGACTGCCCTTCCAGCGGACCTGAGTACAGTTCCCAGCACCCCCATCCTGCAGTGCACAACTCCAGGTCCGAGGGATCAGGAATCCCCTTCTGGCCCTCGAGGGCACCCACATACATGTGCACATCCCCACACATAAATACACACATATTTAATTTTTTAATATTTTTCTAAGAAATTGGCCAAAAGGGATCTTGAAAGGTAATAGGCAATGCTGGCAGAATGGGGAAGAAAAACTTCATCCTTTAGGGGTGGTCACTTATTAAAGTGGCGGCAGTTTGGCCAAATAGCTCAGAAGTCTTATTAGGGGGCGGGGAATCCCTTGTCACATTAATTTTACTCCCAGGAAAATAACCATTAGTGCACACAAAAATGTATAGCAAGTTCTGGTGTGCGCCTCCAAGTATGTCCCAGCCCTTGGAGGCAAAGGCAGGCCAATCACTGTGAGTCCCAGGGTACCTGGTCTACATGACAGCCAGGACCACACAGTGAGACACTGACTCAAAAAAAAAAAAAAAATGCTGATGGTTGTTCAGTTCTGAGTTCTACTGGATGGAGGGTTTGTGGGGCTCAAAGAAGACAGATATGTCAAGGGAGACAGCCACTGAAGCTTCCTCCTGTGGTTTGAATCTAGAAGGCCTCTCACAAGCTCATGTGTGGAGTGCTCGCTCCCCAGCTGGTGGCAGTAATTTGTGAGCCTGTGGAATCTTTGGGAGGTGCCTAGCGGAAGGAGTGAGCCTGGGAAGATTTTGGCACAGCCCCTGCCCCCACCTGGTTCTGGTGCACAGTCAGCTTCTGTATCCACCGCGGTGTGAGGAGACTGGTGCGTGCTCCCACCGCTGTGACTACTGAAACCGTGATTCCCCAATAAGACTTCCTCCTTCAAAGTTGCCTTGGGCAGGTGTGTCACCACAGTGACATGGAAGGCGAGGCAGCAATGCTGGTTGGTTCTACCTACTTCCTGTTGGAGCCGCAGGAAGCACAGAATGAAGGCAAGCTCTGAACGAAGGGCTTCCAAGTTACTGAATTTTGGTTTTGGTTTTGATTGTGTTTTCTTCTTCTTCTTCTTCTTCTTCTTCTTCTTCTTCTTCTTCTTCTT
>OU015745.1:55308211-55322103 GCA_907169655.1 Acomys percivali | reverse complement strand
TTCTTCTTCTTCTTCTTCTTCTTCTTCTTCTTCTTCTTCTTCTTCTTCTTTTTCTTCTTCTTCTTCATCATCATCATCATCATCTCCTTCTTCTTCATCTCCTTCATCTCCTTCTTTTTCTTCTTCTTCTTCTTCCTGCTTTTCCTCTTGAGTCTTCTGCTTTGAACACATGTTGTCTTTGCATTTTCAAGTCAGTAAGATGAAAAATAAAGACAGGTGGTGCAGCTAGTCTTAAGAACACAGGTGAGACTCCTCGGCCACTCTCCAGAGAAGACTCAGATGGCTGTGTTTGGGGTCTGAAGCCGCTGAGTCGGCTCCGCTTGGAGCCGGTGATAATCCAGATACTCCCGGAGCCAGGATCAGAACTTACAGATTCCATTCCAGAACAGTCACTGCTCAACCTGCCAGACCCAGAGTCACCCACTGAAGAAGAAAGTGCAGGGAGAGAGGCACCTGGCCACGCGCGTGCATGAGCTGGTGTAAACCTGTAGAGCAAGAAGCAGTTTGCTAAAGGAAAACCTGGATGCTGGAGGAAATGGAGGGCTTTCTGCTTGGAAACCTCAGATAGACAGATGCTGATCAACAGAGACGTGGGTGTTTGACTTAAGAGTTTAAAAATCAAGGGCTGAACCAGGAGCGATGGAACATGCCTCTAATCCCAGCACTCTGGAAAGCAGAGGCAGGAGGATCTCTGTGAGTTCAAGGCCAGCCTGGTCTACAGGGTGAGTCCAGGACAGCCAAGGCTACACAGAGAAACCCTGTCTTAGAAGAAGGAGGAGGAGGAGGGAAAATAAGACGAAGGAGGAGGAGGGGGAGGAGGAAAGAAAAGACAAAGAAGAAGAAAAAGAAGAAGAAGAAGAAGAAGAAGAAGAAGAAGAAGAAGAAGAAGAAGAAGAAGAAGAAGAAGAAGAAGAAGAAGAAGAACAAGAAGAAGAACAAGAAGAAGAACAAGAAGAAGAAGGGAAGTTAAGGATTGAGGAAATGGCTCAGTGGGAAAGGGTGTGTGTGCCTGAGAGCCTGAATTTAGATCCCCAGCACCTACATTTTTTAAAAGCAGCGTGTCACAGCTCTGGTGTGTGATCCCAGCAGGGGTGGGAAAGAGACAGGAAGATCTCTGGAGTTCACTGTCCAGCCAGCCAAGCAGGATCAGTGATTCAGTGAGAGACCCTGTCTCAAAACCTAAAATAGAAAGGCATCAGCCCATGGTCTCTACATGCACAGAGAGAGGGGGAGGGAGAGGGGGGGCAAACAGACAGAGACAGAGAGGGCAAGAGAGAGAGAGATTCTTTGGAGCAGGCAACATAAGGTCAGTGCAATGCCAGGAGAAGGCTATTGCCCAAGTATTTTCTGTCAAGACAAAGGACATGACATAGAAGCCTTGCACAGGTCACAGGGAGCGACCACCCAAGGTCAGGATAGAATTTGCGTGTCGGGGGTCCAGACAAGCTTTTCCTCAGGGCCCTGGGGAAACAAGAACAGCTGCCCCATCTCTGCTGGTGATTTTTAAGAAGTAGCAAATATAAATGATTGCCCAGAGAGTTGGGAAAGATAAATCTGTTTCTGAGTTTAAATCCATAAAAATTCCTGCAGATTCTTTAACATATAGATAAGAAAACTTGATATTCCCAGAAAAGTCCTAGACTCTTTCCTGGCTTCAGGCCCTTGACTCTGGGTGGAAAAATTTTTTTTCATTGAAATACGAAGTCTTTGTCTGTGACCCAGCAAGGCTTGGAGAAACGATTAAGCATTTACGTATCCCTTACTTGGCCGGGATCCCCCCAACATTTATCCTTTAAGAGCAAAGGCTGGACTTAGAGAGGTGGCTCAGTGCTGCAGGGGGGGAAAGATGGCGTACTGGGGCTGACCGACCAGCCAGTCCATCTGAAATGGAGAGCTCTTGGGAGAGAAAAATCTGTCTCAATAAATAAATAACCAAACAAACAAGGTGACTAGCTCTTGAGGAACAACATTCAAGGTTGGCCTCTGACCTTCATACAAATGGACGTGTGCACGTGAACCTTCCCCCCGCCCCACATGTACCTGTGTGTGTATATACTCATACATGCACATGTGTGTGCACCCACACATAACACAAGTATAACTAGAAATGGAATCACATAGGTACTGTGTTCTTTGGAGCCTGTTTTTTGGTTGTTGTTTTTTTAAAAGATGATTTAGTGTGCCAGCCACGAGTGCAGGTGGCCTGGAGGCCAGAGGAGGGCATCAGATTCCCTGGAGCTGGAATTCCAGGCAGTTGTAAACTGTCAAGTGTGGCTGCTGAGAACAGAGCTCAGGTCCTCTACAAGAACAGCAGGTGCTTTTACCCACTGAACCCTGTCTCCGGCCCCACGGCCAACCCCTCTCATCTGAGCAAGCATCTCTTACTCTGTCTTCTCTAAGTAATTACGTGCCCTCCACATCCATGGACTCTGCCCCACAGATCCAGCCAACCTCCACTCAAAGATACTTTGAAAAAAAAAAAGATATTGTATGTGCACGGAACCCATAAGACTTCCTGTCACTGCTCCCAATTGTGCCTCCCTTCCCCTGGGCACTGTGTGCTGTCTGGGAGCAATCCATGCACACCTGACGGCATTGGGGGGGTTATGCTCAACTGCCGCCAAGTTCACCAGGGTCTTGAACATCACGTGCACGGGTCTTAGTGTATGCAAGGCTCCTGGCTGATGGAAGGGACCATACCACTCTTCAGCGTTCTCTCTTAGAGATAGAGCCTGAGGGAGTTACAGGGTCTTTCTCCTTCATAGTCAGATCCAGACTCCTACAGCCCAGTCCTCTCTAAGCCTACAGCCTTGAGATTAAAAGAGCAAAAATAAAGCCAGGCTTTGAGACCCAACCCCTCGGAGTTTGAAGCTTCAGTGTTGTTTCAAACTTAAAGCGATCATTTTTGTGAAATATTAAAAATTAAAAAAACTAAAGAAAAAATAATTATCCAGCATCTGCTCCCAAAATCCCAACTCCTCCCCCATGGAACAGGATCTTGACAGAAAGGCTTTCACCTCAGGCAGATCCTTGACACCGGTGGCACACTCTAAAGGACCAAGGACCACGTGTGTCTGAGACTGAAGGCTCTCCCACCTCAATGGTTGTTTTATTTTGGTGAGACAGAGATAGGGACTTACTGTGTATCCCAGGCGAGCCTCAAACTCACACCCCACCCCACCTCAGCCTCCTGAGTGCTGGGTTATTACACACTTGCATCGCCCTGCCTGGTCTTACTCCTAAAGTTTTTATTAGGAGTATTATTTATATTGTGTCTGCCTGCCTGCCTCTCTCTCTCTCTCTCTCTCTCTCTCTCTCTCTCTCTCTCTCTCTCTCTCTCCTCTCTCTCTCTCTCTCTCTCTCTCTCTCTCTGTGTGTGTGTTTGTGTGTGTGTGTGTGCACACGTGCGCACACGTGCGTGTGCCATGGGACATGTGTGAAGCTCAGAGGACAACTTGTCTCCTCCCACCATGTGATTCTGGAGATGGAACTCAGGTAGTCGGTCTTGGTAGCAAATACCTTTGCCCACTAAGCCATCCCTACAGCCCTGTTCCCCATGGTGGTGTTTGGTGGTGGTGGTGTTTTGTTTTGTTTTGTTTGTCTTTTGAGGCAGGGTTTCTCTGTGTAGACCTGGCTGTCCTGGAACTCTGTAGACCAGGCTGGCCTTGAACTCTGAAATCCACCTGCCTCTGCTTCCTAAGTGCTGGCATTAAAAGTTTTTACCACAACCACCACCACCACCTCCCAGCTTACTCCTGGGTTTTTGTTTTTTTTTTTTTTTAAGGCTTCTGAGTTGCCTCAAATTCACCTCATTATGCCTCCTCAGTCTCCTCATTCAGAATTAGGCATTTCATCCACCCACAGAGACTTTGTGTTCAAATTACGTAAATAAGACATCTGTTGGAGGTTCTGAGGACAGAGGGTGTGGCTCAGTGGTACAGCATTTGCCTCAAATGCACAAGGCCTTGGGTGCAATCCCCAAAAGTTCTGAGGACCTAAAACATTCTAGAAAAACAGCCATCTCTGCAGTGTTTAGAATCCTTGGTGCAGGGGGTTTGAAGGGATTAGGGTTCAAAGACTTAGCAGAGGGGAGCATTAGTCCTCAGGGCTGACTGAGGGTTTCCGCCAGCCACTCTACCTAACAATTATAAAGAGAATAGACACTCAGGAGCTGGCAAAGGCAGGTAGCCCCAGGCTCTAACGGGACTCTTCAACAAAGCTGGGGCAGAATTCCCCAGCTGGCAGAGCTCACCTGTAGCTCCCAGAACCCCCCCCCCCTTCAGATCCTGAGGGCTCTGTACCGGTCTACCCTTATTGACCGCATGAATTGACAACTGGGGGTGAAGTGTTTTCAGAACACTGACTGGTGCCCAAGAACACGAAATTAGAAAAAGGGGCTTTCTGGTTTGAAGATAAGAAAGAAACAGTCCTTCTGTTTGAAATCAAATGACTAAAATGCTCAGGTGGGAGACGTTTGGCATATGTCTTCAAAGCAAAACCATGAGCTGTTTCTTTATTTCCTTTTTTATTTTTCTCCTTGAAATTACCAAGGCTTTGGTATAGATAAAAAGCACAACCTGCAGGCTGAGCCCAGAGGCTCATGGAGCAGTAACAGCCATGGGAAGAGAGCCATCTGTCCTCTTTCGTCCCTTTAGTCCATATTATAAAACACAGGCTGCAGGCTAGAAGGGGACTGGCCTTCCCTGCTCTGCGGGAAGTAGGGTTCCCAGCAGTACTCAGGTACAGGTAGGCTGCGGCCAGCCTAAGTCTGCATATTGTGACATCCTGTGGGACACACAGAGGCAGGTTCCATCCCACGTGTCACATTAGCTCACTGTCTATTTTATTTTAGGCTCCTAAATCTTCTTTGCTAATTAAAGCCGTTTGCCTTGGGCATCTCATCCCCTTCCATCCTAAAATGCTCCTGAAATGTTGTGGTAATCCCAGACTCAGTTCGCCTCCAAATGGATCATCTGGGTGTCATGGTGCCCCGTAAGGGTTCCTTGCTTCTCTGCTCACATGTTCACACCCTACAGTGACAGTCAGGCGTCAGAAGAAGAGCCCAAGAAGCCACCTGTAAGTTCGGGTCTCAGCTCTGCCGTTTACTGAGTGAACGACATTGAACCAGTGTCACCACCCTCTCTCTGCTTAAGCTCCCTCTGGTAGACGGAGCAGCAACGGCCTCTCGTCGCACCGAGTGTGACGCCTGCAGTTTAGACGATCCATCCGTGGCTAAGGGCAATGATGTCCAGCACCCCTGTCATAGTCCAGCCTCAGAAAATCCAACCAGATTGAGACCGTAAGCGCAGCCGCCTTAGCTGCAGCAGGGTCCTGGAAAGAAGACTTGTCTGTGCTCTGATTTTCTTCTTGGGATAGAAAGAGGTTTCAAACCTGATGGCCACTCTGCCTTCTACTTTAAAGGAAACACAGCAGGGGAGCCCCTCCCCTCGTGGCCTCACCAGGACGGTGTCTTTCTTGACTGTGTCTGGTTTCCTAACACTATGGGCTGTCAGTAGCCAGAGTCTTAGTATGGAAGTAGAACATGGCGCCTGTCTTTGAACTTGCTTCAATCACATCTTCTTGATTTTTGTCTGGAGTGAGAAATGAGCAGGGGAAATAAAACTAGCCCAGATGTCCCCTGGGTTGCCCCGCCCCCGCCCCCCATGATCACGTGTCATGGATGGGGCCCCCAGCTCAGCCCAGCTACTTCACAGTGGACCGTTGCTCAGCTCATGCGTCCAGAAATCTCTTTTGCATCTGTGTGTGGTTCTGGCTGCTGTTGCCGTGTGGGACCGAGAAGTTGCCATCTTCAGTTTCCTCCTCTTTCAAAGAGCAGAATTTCCTCGTTTCTCCTAGAAGTACCCCTCTGCTGGGAGATGCTCCTGTTGAGCATTCCCTTCCTCAGCGTTCGCCATCCCAGACCTGGGCGGCACTCTCACTTCCTACAACTCTTCCTCTACCGAGAGTCAGAGAAAAACAAGCTAAGTGTCTGTAGTTCCAGCACCTTCTAGCCATGTGCTGTCTGGTTGTCTAGTTTCCGCATCTGAAAGACTCTAGTCACAGGGGTACACTGGGGTGCAAGATTTGTCAGAATGATGAAGAACCCTTTCTCTTTAATGAGAGGATAGGGCCTGGTAGTTGCTCCAAAATCAGTTTACAGGAGAAATGAGGGGCCTAAGCAGGGGAAACAGCCAGGACAGAAAAAGACAGGACAGAAAGACCTAGAACGTCTGTGTCCTGGGATCCTGTTACAGGAAGTACGTTCTACCTTTCGTTCGTTCGTTCGTTCGTTCGTATGTATGTATGTATGTATTATAGGGGTGCTGGGGGAGTGGGTACCACAGCACATGTGTGGAGTCAGACGACTCCCCTCCCAGCCCTGTAGCCAGGCCTGCTGCCCTGAACCCAGCTTCCTTCAACCATGGGGCCTCCAGCCTGGCCTCAGGGGAAAATACTAGCCCTGAAGGGGGCTCCCTTCTGGTGTCTGCTTTTTCCCTGGCTGTAGTCAGCTCTGCTATTGTGGCCTCTGACTGCTAGCCTTGGCTGGGCAGCCCTGCTAGATGTCAAGTTGAAACTATTGGAAAGTTACTTGGGCTCCTTGAGGAAGTGATGGGAGAGCTATAAATGACGTCAGCTTTACAAGTGGCAAACACAACATCTGGGGGAAAGTGAAGAGTCACAGCCTGGTAGCCTCCCTCCATCCCCCACCACCCACCACCCGCCCACCGGCCTAAGACTAGCGAGACACACAGGCCAATTAAGGCTGCTCCTCAAAACTTCTCTGGGGACTGCAACCCTGGAGCTCCCCGACTCCAACTCCCAAAGACACAGCAGGCGGTGTCTGCCCAGACTTCTGAAGCTCCTGTGGATTGAAGCAGGGATTTCCTCATCCCGTGATTCCTATTCCAGACTCTTTCTGTGAGCTGGGCCTGGGCTCTGGGCCCTATTAGTGGGTCTGTGGTCTCTCCTTCAGAGCATCCCTAGAGAGCAGTGATGTCTGCAAGATGATCGTTGGGTCTCCAGGAAGGAAGGGGCCTCTCGTCAGCTTCGGGACAACAGGAACTGGGCAGCTTTGAAGCTCCAGCTGCTAGCTAGCACCTGGTGCTGGGCTGCTCCCCAGCCAGAACGTTTGCTTTTCCTATCAGCCCTGGAGCTAATCAGACACGGTACCTGCATGAGACGGCCCAGGGCGGGGACACTGGGCATGGCCTGCCCTCCACGGCACCGCCCTTCTTTGGATGTTGCCCAGTACCCTTCACCCACCCTTTCTACCTGGCTGTATTTTCTAAAACTTTCCTTCTGTCTCTTGATATGTTACCAAGCTTTTAGAAACAGAAGAAGGGGGAGGGGCGGGGGGAGGGATGACACACGTGTGATGGTACACACCTGTAATCCACACCTTTAGCCCTCAGCTAAAGTAGGAAACATAGTGTGACTCTGGGGCTAGCCTGGGCTATACAATGACACTTTCTTTTTGTTTGTTTCTTTGTTTTGTTTGTCTTTCGAGACAGGGTTTCTCTGTGTAGCCTTGGCTGTCCTAGATTCACTTTGTAGATCAGGTTGGCCTCAAACTCACAGCTTTCCACCTGCCTCTGCCTCCCAGGTGACACCTTTTTTTTTTTTTTTTTAAAGGACAAGAAAGAGCTTAAGATATGACTCAGTGGTTAAGATCCCGCAATGCTCTTCTGGAGGACTCAGGACTCAGTTGCCAGCACTTGCGATCGCAAGCACACGCACCCACACAGCTTTTAATTAAAAGAATAAAAAGAGAAAACGAAGCTGAGGGGCTCAGTCTTGGGGGAAGATATTGGGAGCGTGGAGTCCTCTCATAAATTACTTCAATAAACCAGAAGCAATGTCGCCCCCTCCCCAGTGAGGAGATGGTCCTCAGGCAAAACCCATCTTTGGTCAGTTACCTGCCAGGCCTCAAGAATGAGTGAAGAAAACTCCTGGCATACAGCAGAACCCTGCCCAGCCTTCCCACCAGTAGGAATGCTTTTGCCTGTGCATCTGAGGGCACACCGAGGTGCCCTAGGTGGCCACAGACACTTTCATGGGTCCCAGACAAGGACAGTTTCCTAGTTGCAATGCGCTTTGCAGTTGACTTTTAGAACAGAAATGTAAGATCTCAAGTATGTCAGTGTGTGGTGTGTTTCTATGACCCTCAATGAGTTGGGGATTAGAGATTCGCTCTATTCTCTGAGATGGTTTATACTATATATCTGTAGTTTGAGTGGCCTACTTTTATAATTCAGAAATCTGTTAAGCTTCTGATAAAGCTTCAAAAGTAATTGGAGCAAAGTGTATTTTATTTTTAAATAAACTACTATTTTAGTTGTTGTAACATGAACTGCCCTTGCTCTTCCTTCATCCTCTCTGAGACTTCTGGCCTGAAGAGGACAGAGGACATTAGAAAGGACTAGAAGCGAGCAAGCATTTTAGGCAGCAAGCATACAGGTGGCTGTATGAAGGACCAGAGGATGAAGCCAAATTGTTGAGTGCTTACCTACTTTCAACCCCCAGCACTGCAAAAACCAGGTGTGGTCTCACACTCCTGTAACTCCAGCACTTGGGAGGCAGAGGCAGAAGGATCAAGAGTACAAGGCTAGCCCACCTACACGGTGAAGTTAAGGCTAGCATGGGCAACAGTGAGGCTCAAAAGAACAAAGAAAACAGGGTTCTCACTCTCGCCCTGTGAGAGCCACACCTCTGTGTCATCTGCCACGACTGCAGTTGTTATGTGCAGCTTCTTCAGATTTTGGCCTGTGTGACGACACAGGAGGGGGGACACTGGCAGAAATCTCCTCTGTAGGGATCCTTGGGACGTTGCTGAGGAGGTTGTCTGCCACTGCTTGCTGCTCGCGATGACTCCTTCAAACGCTCTCTCTGAACACTGAGACAGGAGAGTTGAGCTTATCCTGCTCTTCCATCCGTGTATTTCTTTTTGTTATTGTTGTTGTTGTTTTGTTTTGTTTTCCGAGACAGGGTTTCTCTGTGTAGCCTTGGCTGTCCTGGACTTGCTTTGTAGACCAGGCTGGCCTCGAACTCACAGCAACCTGCCTGCCTCTGCCTCCCGAGTGCTGGGATTAAAGGCGTTGCACCACCACGGCCAGCTGCATCTGTGTATTTCTATCCAATGAACATTCTCGTTTATTCTGTCACAAGTCATAGAGTGCTGCTTTCAGCAGTACAGTGATCCCTTGGGGACACAGTGCTGGAACCGCAAACCTTAACTGCAATGTGGGTGCTGGAGCTCAGTCTCACATCCCTTTGTCCGCTGAGCTATTCCTTAGTCAAGTTTTGGTTTTTGAGACTATGGGATCCAACAGGCCTCAAACATAAGGATTCGGTTGGCCTTGAGCTCCTGATCCTTCTGCCTCTACTTTCTGAGTACTGGGATTAGAGGCGTGTGCTCTAATCGAGTCTAACCAGCTGTCTTTGAATTATGCCAAAGCCTTTGCGGAAGTTGTTTTGTTTTCTTAGAAAAAGACCCAGACTGCTTAATGAAGACTCCGGGCCCTGGCTGCGCATTAGGGAGTGAGGGTTTTGCAGGGGGCATTGGGTGGGGACAGAACTCCCCCCTGGGAATGAGCTGTGCCAGGTCTGACCTATGTCTCTTCACCCCAGCAGACTCACCCGTGGCGGCTGCAGTGGTATCACATTTTAACCAGTGCCCGGATTCGCACACCCAGTTCTGCTTCCATGGAACCTGCAGGTTTTTGGTACAGGAGGAGAAGCCAGCATGTGTGTAAGTACCCAACTCAAAGAGTGTTTACTTGGAGAAGGCTGGCTGTCCATCTAAGACCCAGAGGGCTGAATGAGTTGAGGCATGGGAACGGCCAGCCAGATGCCCAGGGTGCAAGAGGAGTCCCAGGATACTGGAGCTGGGATGTATTTTTTTTTTTTTTAGATCTATTTATTATTTATACAGCACATGTACCTGCACAACAGAAGAGGGCACCAGATCTCACTATAGGTGGTTGTGAGCCACCATGTGGTTGCTTGGAGTTGAACTCAGGACCTTTGGAAGAACAGGCAGTGCTCTTAACCTCTGAGCCATCTCTCTGGCTGGGTGTGTGTGTGTGTGTGTGTGTGTGTGTGTGTGTGTGTGTGTGTGTTTTTAATAGCAAACACTGACTAGAATTTAGTTCGCTGCTTAGAGTTCCTGGAGGAAGGCACTGGCCTGGGTGCACCTCCATAATGAAGCTGCCACACACCACTTTGTATCCAGCCTATGAAATAGCCAGAAGGACCAGTACACACATCACACTTTGGTGGCTCCCATCTCCCCAGAGCCTCACAACATACTGCCAAGTGCCATGCAGGCACCGAACCTCCTTAACACATCACATATGAGCCAACAACAGGGCCTGGGGAGATGGTTCGGAGGGTCAGGCACTTGCCACACAAGCCTAATGACCTCATTTCAGATCCCCAGAGCCCACACAAAGAGCCAGATGCAGTAGGGTGTGTGTCTGTAATCCCAGTGCCTCCCCTACCAGGAGATGGGGCCAGAGGCAGGAGAGTTGCCAGAAGCCCAGTGGCCAGCTAGCCTGGTATATGCAGCAACAAACAAGGGAGACCTGTCTCAAACATGATAGAGGTAACGACCAACACTCAAGGTCACCCTCTGACCTCCATATGTGTGTCACAGCATATGTGTGTGCACGAGGCTGGATACACACACACACACACACACACACACACACACACACACACACACACATACACACACACACAGATAATGGAGTGGCCAGTGAAGTTAATGAAGAAAGGCCCTGCAGGAAAGCCACTCGGCAGATATAAGACTGACCAGTGGACAAGCAGAAAGGTGTCCAGTCCCAGGGTACCAAGAGTCAGAACCCACAGCAGGTAGGCAGGAGATGCAGATGGAGGCTAGTGCCCATTGGGAGGGAGCCTTTACCCTCTGGACAGTGGGAGCTGTGTAAGTTCAGAAAGATATGTTTGCAGATATCCATCTGTCTGTGGTGACTGTGACAAGATGGATCTGTCACAAAATTCACCCCAAGTCATCAAACTCCTCTGTTTCCTAAGATAGTCAGGGCATTTTACTCTGGCAGGTGAACCCTCCCCTAGAGAAAGGTCAAGATCAGGGTCCCAGCTGGCACTGCCCACCTGTATGGAAACCAGCGGCCACCTTCTTCTCTCAGTTTCCCTATTGGATCTTGGTGGCCATGGGGCAGTATTCAGCCTGCAGGTATGTTAATGTGACAGGTGGCGCTGTGTGCTCTTCTATGGTAGCCCTAAGTTCTCATGTGCATCTTGGAAGTTGGGACTTCACACTTCCCAGCAGATGCTCAGCTTCTCTTGACTCAACAAAAGACACAGTGTCACCCTGACACACACACACACACACACACACACACACATGGGTGTACCCACACACTACCCAGACAGGGCTGCCCTCTCCTGCTCCCTACAGAATGATAGTGTCACATCACTATTCACCTACAGTCACCTGCTGGATCCCCCCACCCCCCAGCATTCCCATGACCCCTGCATCAGAGTCTGTGGGGGATGTGAGGGCCGTGCCCTCTCCTCTGTGCAGCACTCTGGGGGCCATGCATGAGAGCCAGCATGTCTGAGTAAGGCAAACTGTCGGGCCTAGAGACCTGGTAAGGTTTGCTTCTCTACCCCTTGTGGTGCAGCAGATCTGGGAGACAGGACCACGCCTAGCACCTTTTTTATATTTATAGTAACCAGAAGAATGTCCTAGCTCCCTAATTCCCACCAGACCAGAAACTCCGAGTCTCGGCAGAGAAAGCCAGAACATTCTGTTCCTGCTGTTAGGAACCTCCCGGCTTTGAGGAGCTGACACAGGCACAACATTCTGGTCAATAAAACTGACATACCTGAAGTAGGGCCCCGTCTCTCAGGGCCTCGTAAAGAAGCCCCAGCAGGTTGAGAATGTTCTACAGAGGCAGGCACTGCTCCTTAGCACCCTCTCTCCGAAGAATAAAGCCATTAGGTTGCCAGAAAACCTAAAGCAAAATTTCATACTCTAAAACTAGGGAATAAAAAAACATACCACTATTCAGACACTGAGAAAATTATCCTTAAACATGTCTGCCTCAGACGAGCTCAAGATTGTTTGTCTGAATATTGTAGTAATCTCCCTGGAGCCCAACACCTGCCCAACCATGGTAGGAAGATATACAAAAAACAGAAATCTATGGAGATGTAAGGTCGGAGGCCACCGTTGGTCTGCTGCCTGAAGGTGGCAGGGTCCACACAGGTGACCAGCATGAGGAAACACAGGGGACTATTTGGAGTTTCCCACCTGTCCTGAATGTTCCTGGTGACTGAAGACCCTGACAGTGACCGCCAAGAAACACGTCTCTGTCAGTCAAACATTCTCTGTCACCCTGGCCTCCCGGGCCACTCTGGCCACAGTGCATGCCAGTGAGTCTGAATAACCAGACACCTAGAGAGAGTAGACCAAAAGTGCCATTCTAGCATGGGCAGGTGGCCCTGCAGCCACAGAGATCAGATCCAAATGGGGGATTTGCTTTTTGTATAGGAACCCCCACAGGCAGGTCCATCAGCCTCTGAACACCTGTGGAGGAGCAGGGGAGCATGACACACGGGGGGGGGGGTCATAGTATGACATCACACTGAGGGGGTAGGAGTGGCATGACATCACACCAGGGGTGGGGTAGTATGACATCACACCCGTGGCAGGACTGGAGAGGATCATGCCAGTGCATATAGAAACTGTGTGGCTAATGAGTCCTAAAATATTCCCCCTCCTTGAGTGGTGTGTGTGTGTGTGTGTGTGTGTGTGTATGTGTGTGTGTGTGTGTGTGTGTGTGTGTGTATGCGCACACACCTGGAGTTGGAATTCCAGGCAATTGTGAGCCACTGGGGGGGGTGCTGGGAACTGAACTTGGGTCTTCTGCAAGAGCAGCAATCACTCCTAGTAACTGAAGCATCTCTGTAGCCCCACCTTGTTTGTTAAGACAAGGCCTCTCACTGGTCTGGTAATTGCCAGCCAGCCCCGGTGATGTCTCTGCCTTCCCTACACTAGGGTTACATGCATACTCAAGACCCAGCTTTATGTGGGCTCTGGGGGGCTCCAAAAGCAGATCCTCCTGACTGTACAGCAAGAACTTTACCACCTAAGACACCTCCTCAGCTTCCACTTTGTTTTTTGAGACAGAGTCTCTCATTGGCCTGGAGCTCACCCATGTAGGCTAGAGTGGCTAAACAGTAAACCCTAGAAATCTGCCTCCCTCTGCCTCCCCAGAGCTGGGATTACAAAGGTTCGTCTCCTTGATTGGATTTTTCATGTACATCTTGGAGGAAGGAGCTCAAGCCCTTTCCAACTGAGCCATCCTCCCCCCTCCTCCCACCACCCTCTCTCCCCCCCCCACACACACACACTCTGTTTAATTTCATCTTTAACAGAGACGACGCCTGCCTCAGTGTTGAGCCCTGCTTTTACCATGGTGCAAAGAGGCTCCGTTAGCGCTCTCAACTGTGAGGTGGGTCTTACTTCCACTGCATTTTCAGGATGCAGAGTCTGGGGTAAAGAGCGGTTAGCGAGTGGCTCGAGGTTGCACAGACAGGAAGTGAAGAAAGGGCTTTGAACGCAGGCCAGATTGGCTACGAAGCCCGCGCCAAGTTGTGCACCTTTGAGTTCCTGTGCTGAGGATGCAATCTGAAATGCGAACGAAGCAGCATGGAGCACCGTGGTAATGTCCAGCCTTGGTCAGCATACCACACCAGGCACAGTCTGCAAGGGAACAGTTTGATGAAGGCAAAGTGCAGGAATTGCTGTACTCCATTCAAAACGGACTACAGAGAGTTTTTTGTTTTCCGCTCGTGTGTGTGTGTGTGTGTGTGTGTGTGTGTGTGTGTGTGTGTGTGTG
>OU015745.1:55274571-55292285 GCA_907169655.1 Acomys percivali | reverse complement strand
ACACACACACACACACACACACACACACACACACACACACACACACACACACTCTCCACCCAGTCTGAGTGGCTACTATGGAAAAGAAAACGCTCCCACAGAAGCATGCTGGCAAATGTGCAGAGCAAAGGGACCCACACAGCTGTCAGAGTATAGATGGATCCAGCCATGTGGGTAATGAGGGACTGAGACACAGCAGTTGGGGTGGAAATGGGTACACCCACGGTAGGCAGCAGCATGAAGAGTCTTCAAAGAAACAGTTAGAAAAACAATTTTAAGGCAGGTGTGGTAGCACATGCCTGTAATCCCAGCACCCAGGGAGGCAGAGGCAGGTGGATCTCTGAATTTGAGGCCAGCCTGGTCTACAAAGTGAGTCCAGGACAGCCAAGGCTACACAGAAAAACCCTGTCTCAGGAAAGAAAGAAAGAAAAAGAAAGAAAGAAAAAGAAAGAAAGAAAGAAAGAAAGAAAGAAAGAAAGAAAGAAAGAAGGAAGACAAGCAAAGGAAAACTACTTCAGCCTCCCTGTCTGCTTGACTGCTTTGGAATCATTTGGAGACACACTCTGGGTGTGCCGGTGAGGCTGTTTCCAAGGAGGTTTAGCTGAAGAAGGAAAATCCACCTTGAATGTGGGTGGCAGCATCCTTTGGGCTGACGTCCTAGACCAAATAAAAAAGAGAAAGCACCAGTGTTCACTGCCTTTGCTTCCAGACTGTGATGTGCACACACAGACTCCTACAGGCACGCGCGCGCATGCACACACACACAGAGAAGCATACACGAACACACACAGGCCACACAGGCACATACACACATACATAAACAGGGACACACATGCACACACAGAGACACATACATGCGCACGCGCGCACACACACACAGACAAATAAATACTGTATTTTTTAAAAGACATATTAATTCCAAACATAAAAAAAAAAAAAAAGACTGAGTGTTGAGATGCCTCAGCTGGCGGGAGGGGGGGTGCAGACTACAGCTCAAACTCATTAGAAATGGTGATTTTAAAGATCTAGGTAAAGAATCAGATTTTTTGGTTTGGTTTGGTTTTGGTTTTGGTTTTTCAAAACAAGCTCTCTCTGTGTACCCCTGGCTGTCCTGAACTCACTTTGTAGACCAGGCTGGCCTTGAACTCACGACGATCCACCTGCCTTTACCTCCTGAGTGCTGGGATTAAAGGCATGCACCACCACCGCCCGGCTCAAATAGAGGTCTATTTATGTATTTTATGTTTAGCATGTATACCCGAATGCCAGAAGTGGGGATCAGATCCCACTAAAGATGGTTGGGAGGCACCATATGGGTGCTAGGAATTGAACTCAGGACCACTGAAAGAGCAGCCAGTGCTCTTAACCTCTGAGCCATCTCTCCAGCCCAAGATTCAGATGTTTAAACTAAAGTGTGGGCAAAAACACAGGGTTCAAGGAGATTTATCTTTGAACCACAATGACACAAATATCAAAAACATGCTTTACATAGCCCATCTTGGCCAAATGCATGGCCAAGTGAATTCTACCTCTACACTGTGTGCCCTCGGTAGGCAGATTAACTTCTCCAGCCTCAGTGTCCGTGTAGTAAAGTGAGCCCACTGGTGGTATCTAACCGGGGAAATTTTGATCAGCTTAAACAAATTGTCACTTGGCAGAGGCTCAGTAAATAGTGCTCAGCCTAAGTATAGTCAGTTACGTAGCCTGTATTGCATCTGTTGCCTTCAGCTGTATTGACCCCTGGGCGCTGTGTTATATGCACACAAAGTAAAGACTCACTCATCGCAGGTGGCCAGTGAATGAGCTCACGGGCTGGTTCCCACTAGACCACAAGTGTCTGTGAAGGGAATACAGGGGAGACAAGTGTAGCCAAGGGAGGGCTGAGCCAGCCAGGTGTCATCGTGCCACCTGCCTGGGATGTGCATTCAGATCCATGCCAAGCCACTGAGCAGTCATTGCACAAGGGGCAGGAGAACGCCCTAAGAGAGACACAGGTACTTACAAAGCAGGCACAGTGTATGTGCCAGAGGGCAGCAAGGTGTGACAGACACAATAATGACCTCAGAGGGCTACGTGACAACCTTTTTCCCAAGATGTCCCAGCAGTGCTCCTCATAAAGCCCTTTCCAGCTGGTCCCTGAAGCCACAGCCAGAGTTAGTGGGAGTGGCTACTGGCAGCAGGGATACCCACCCAGCTGGCACCCTGATGGTCCTCACAGAGCTCGGCGCCAGCCAGCTGCACAACCCTCGCATCCCTAGTCAGGTCCCCTGGGAAGGAGGGACCAGTGCAGAGGCTCCCTTCTGATTCCCAGGAGCCAGGGAGATGCACTGCTTGCATCTGGGAAGGCTGGGTATTGGTGAGTTGTTCTCATCCAAAAGGACTCGCACTCCGGGCACAGCTGGACGGAAGGTCCACTCCCACATCTGCCATGCCTGGTTTAGCCTCCCTCCCTCCAGATCTCTCTCCAGGTTAATTCCATCCTTTGTGACACCTCTACACAAAAGGGACATGGGTGAGGTTACACTGCAGGATGACAAGTGACAGTTCAGCAGAAGACAAGTGGAACAAAACAAGGAAGTTCAGGGCTGCAGGAGACACGGCCTCGTGCTGGGCATACGGCCTGTTGTTCCTATGCTTTTAGAGAGCTTGTAATGACCTGGGGAGAGGAGGGTGAAATAGAGAGGAAAGAGAGAGTCTGTCAGAAAAAATAAATAAATAAATAAAAGCAAGTGTTTTTCCTATAAACAAAATGGCCCAAATTTCATTTTCTTCTTTGCATTTTCCACACTGTGTGATTCATCGTTTTATGTGTATGTGTGAGTGCCTCTGTGTGTGTGTGTGGTGTGTGTGTGTGGTGTGTGTGTGTGGAGTGTGAGTGTGTATGTGTGTGTGTGAACCACAGGTATGCAGTGCCACTTGAAACCAGAAGAGAGTATCAATGGATAGATTTCAGAGACCTGCTGAGCCCTGTGTGAGGGAGCTGATGCTTTGTTCTGTGGCTCTAATTCCTCTGACTGCATTGCTCTCTATGTTGGGGTACAATAATATACACCCTAGGAAATAGGAAAACGAGCCCAGTAATGAGACTGGGGTCAGACTGTTGTGGGGACGGGGTGCCGAGTGCACACCAGCACGGCTGAAATGGGGCTATGTCCTGTCACTGGAAACTGCTGCCTGTAAGACACCTGACCAAGCCCTGCGCACAGAAGGGGCCTTGCAGATGCTATTCCCAGAGTCAACATTCAAGCAGAGGCAAAGCCCCCTAAACAAACATTCCAAAGCCTGGGTCTCAAGCCACTGGGAAAGCAGGGATGGTCTGTTCAGACACTACAGTTCAAAGTGAGTTTGAGAGTCCTGAG
Organism: Acomys percivali; assembly: GCA_907169655.1. Classification (NCBI taxonomy): domain Eukaryota; kingdom Metazoa; phylum Chordata; class Mammalia; order Rodentia; family Muridae; genus Acomys; species Acomys percivali. The sequence continues at coordinate 55,288,926 of OU015745.1, read as the reverse complement.
TGTGTGTGTGTGTGTGTGTGCGTGCGCGTGTGCGTGTGCGTGTGCGCGTGTGTTTGTGAACCTCAGGCACCATCCACCGTTTTGGTTTGCTGGTGAGAGAAGGAAGCCACTCACTCCAGACAGGCTGGAGTCAGGACTTAACATGGGGTGTTTCTTACAGAGACAGTGCTTATCCCCCTACGGTCAGCTGTGCCACTTAGATTTTTTTTTGTCAACTTGGCCCAAGCTAGGATCATCTAGAAACAAGGAGCCTCAATAGAGCAAAGGAGCAAACGCCCCAATCAGACTGGCCTGTAGACAAGCCTGTGTGGCATTTTCTTTAATGACTGAGGTGGAAGAGTCTAGTCCACTGGGTGATGCCACCCCCGGGGGAGGCAGTTTTAAATTAAACATTAAAAGAACAAGATGAGAGAACCATGGGGAATAATGCAGTAAGCTGCCTCTCCTTACTCCCATGGCCTCTGCCTCTGTCCTTGCCCTGAGTCCCTTCATAAAGGACCACAAGCTGTAAGATGAAATAACACCTTTCCTCCTCCAAGTTGCCTTTGGTCACAGTGTTTATCACAGCAGCATAAAGCAAAGTGATCTTACCCAGACACAGGATCCTGCATGCCACACTGCAATACCGGCCTATGGTCAAGCTGTGCCCATTGGTGCAATAATGGCACAACCATGGTGTGACAACCACCTGCTTTCTCATTGGACTGGAGGCCTCCTCCTCAGCGGGGAAGTCATGCATGGTACTATAAACTGGATTTAAAACAGATGGCCATGGGGGTCATAAGCCTTGGGGGGAATTCACTATAGTTGTTCTGATAAACAGTCACATTGTCAAACTGTTTTCTAAATATTTATGGCTTTTTAGCCATTGATTTCGGCACTCTCAAGCTGGATCAGAGAAGCTCCTTACTGCAGTGGTTAACACCAGGACTCACACTGGCCATGGTGCTGATAATCAGTGACTGTGAATGTCCAACCATAGCTGGGACATCCAATCAACCTCTTCCAGTCATGGCTCAGGAAACATCAAGGGAAGAAAGGGCAGATAGACTGTAAGAGCTGGAGATGGAGATGGGGTGGGGCAGGGGGGACCTGTAACAGGATGTCCTCTGGACATGGCATGGCTGTCACACACCTGAACTCACAGAATCTGTGGCTACCTGCACAAAATTCAACTAGCTGAAATTGCAGCATAGACAAGGGAGGTGCACTGGGGGCCCCACCCATCCCAGACAGGAGCTATCGATAGCTGGTGGCTGACGGAGGAGGACGAGCCATTTTTCCGCTGGGGATGTGACCAGTGGCGGGCTGCCCATGCCCCAGAACATGCCAGGCCAGCCTGGGCTGTGTAGCAGGACCTAGTTTAGAAGGAAAGCAGAGATCCGGGCGTGGTGGCACATGTCTTTAATGCCAGCACTCGGGAGGCAGAGGCAGGTGGATCTCTGTGAGTTCGAGGCCAGCCTGGTCTACAGAGTGAGTTCCAAGACAGCCAGGGCTACAGAGAGAAACCCTGTCTCAAAAAAACAAAACAAAAAATAAAAAAGGAAAAGAGTGAAAAGAGAGGAAAGAGAGGAAAGATGAGAGAAATTGATGGGAAGGGTTAGGAGAGAAAGGGAGGTTGAAGGAGGGAAGTACAACTTGTGATTGGTTCCTGATGGCCTCCACAGGCAAGGGCTCAAACACCAAACAACTTCTGCCACCATGGGAACAAACCAGGGATGAGCACTTCAGAAGGCCGAGGAAAGAACTTTTATATTTTTAAGGTTTACCTATTTCTGTACATGAGTGCTCTGTCTTCATGAATACCAGAAGAGGGCATCAGATCCATTACAGATGGTTGTAAGCCACCATGTGGTCGCTGGGAATTGAACTCTCGACCTCTAAAACTGCAGCTAGTGCTCTCAACCGCTGAGACCAAGACTTCCTTTTTTGGGCCTTGCTCGCCTGGCTTATACCAGGAGGGCAGCAGCTGCTGTGCACACTTGTAGGCGGTGAGGTGTGCAGGTCACATGCAAGAAAACACACTGCTCATTCCAAGGGCACATGACAGTGAGACCAAATCACCCCATTTTCCAAAAACATCACTTCATAAAACTGGCCCCCCCTAGAAATGGCCTTGACACATGCCTGCCAAAGTGGCTTTGTGTGGCATTCTCAAGGATTAATAAAAATATTGCTTTAAAAAAATACATTTGCCAGTTGCCATTATTTTCAGGACTCAGGAGGCAGAGGCAGGAGGATACTGGGCCAACATATACCACACAGTGAGCTTCAGGCTACATAGTGAGATCCTTTCTCCAAAAAAAAAAATTTTTTTTTAATATATATATATTCTAAAGATTTTTTGACAAGAAGACAAGTTAACAACTGGCAACACCCAGCCTACCCCAAAGAAGATGATGAGTGATGATCATCAAAGAACCTCCTTATGGAGATGGCTTCTAGTGTGGCAGACAAGCCACTGGGAAAAAATGTCCTCATTTCTACCACAGACAGAATTTGCCTAAGAATGGGCAAGCTTGGATGCAGACAGAGTCGACAGCCAAACTCTGTCAAGGCAGGGTCAGCAAGTTCTCAATAGTTCCGGTCTCACAGGTGTGTCTGTCAGATACATTGGGCCAGAAGGCTGAAGATGATGCTCCAATGTTATAGAGAGCTTTGGGTGACTGTTCAAGCAGAAAACTGTCTCAGTCATTTCTTCATTTTGGAAGCTGCTAACCTGCACTTTCTATTTACTCAGGTAATTAAGTTTTGTTCCTTCTCAAGTCTCTGATGGAATTGAAGACCAGATAGTTTAGTCTTACAATTAAACTTAGTTGTTCAGCAGTTAAGATGGTTTTAGATCTAGATAGATGTTTTAAGTTAATAAAGATGAGATATGATAGATATTGGTTTACATTCAGAATTTTAGACCCAACAAGATAGGAAAGATGTTTACTTCCAGTTTGCCAAATACAAATAGCCAAATCACTATGAATGTAACATTTATATAATCTCTGATTTCATGATTCTTCCTGCTATGTGTAGGGTTTTTTAATGTATAATAACATAAATGTATATGTTAAAAAAAAGAAACATAAAATAATGGGGAAAATTATATTTAGAATGTGTCTGTCTGTCTGTCTGTCTGTCTGTCTGTCTGTTTATATGCATGTGTAGGCCAGAGGCCAAGCCTGGATGTTATTCTTCAGAAATCATACAACTCTAATTTGGGGGACATAGTCTCTCATTGGCCTGGAGGGAGCTGAGTTCACTAGACTAGCTGCCCAGCACATCCTAGGACTTGCTTGCCTCCCTGACAGGTCTAGGGTCACAAGCAGATGCCCCCCACACACAGCTCTATAACATGAACTCTGCGGGTTGAGCTCCAGGTCTTGGGCTTGTGTGACAAGTACTTTACCAACTGGACCAGCCCCACTCCCAAGATGGCCTTCGTACAGAAGCATGCAGAACCTTGCCTGAGCTGGCAGAGAAGTAAGTGTCCAGGACAGTTTCCAGGCCCTTCCTCAGCCCTCCTCCACCTCCATCCTGCTGCATGTGGACTGTCTCTTTTATGGTCTGTGAAAGACTTTCTCCTCACAGCCTTACCTCCCTGGTCTCAGACAACAAAGCAGGCTTTGCTGTTTGCACAAAGTACCAGTTGCGGTCTTGATCCCTGAGAAAGCCAGAGCGCAAAGAACAATAGCTCAGGCCTTTTTTTCTCCTCCAATAAAAGAGAGATGACACAGAAACCCGGGGGCAGTAGCTCCCTAGAGTGTGTTTTGACAAAGAAGTCGTTACTGTAAGCACACAGTAAACAAGAGCAGGGCCCGTCACTGTGGCCCTGCATACAGCTGGGTGCCTGGAGGAGCTGCCAGGCACTTGGCTTTCCATTCGCCTCAGAGCTACCTGTAGTGGGCAGAGGTGCTCCAAGAGTAGAGGCACTGCCTGGTCCCAAGCCTGACCCACAAGCCCTCCAAATGTTTCCACCTGGGGCCCGGAAGCTACTGGGAAAGATTCTGGTAGATTCTGTTTTTCCCTTGAGGAGGGGGCCTGGGGTGGTTCTGTGCTTTTGTAGACTTTATGAATTGTTTTTTTGGTGTTGTTTGTTTGTTTTTCCTTTCTGGATGAATTCCATGAACAGCCAGGTTTAGGAACCTGCTCAAAAGACCTGTAAGTAGTTCCCCTTCTCTGAAATCTTAAGCCTTCCAGACAGAGCCAATGTCACCACCCACCTGGGCCTCACCTCAGCTAGTCCTAGGGACCTTCTAAAGGAGCCCATGCCGACCTGAAATCAGTCCAGCAGCATGGCTGGTGCCTGAAACCAGGGGTAGTGCCAAGGGGCAAGTGTGTGTGTGTGTGTGTGTGTGTGTGTGTGTGTGTGTGTCTGGTCTGTCTGTCTCTCCCTCCCTCCCCCCCGCCCCCCGTCTCTCTCTCTGTCTCTATGTTTCTGCGTATGTGTATTTGTGTGTGTTGTATATATGTCATATGTATAATTTTTGTTTTACAAATGCATTTCATGGCAAAGTTTAACATAAGTTTTACATAATAGATTAACAGGCAGGGCTCTAGAGAGATGGCTCAGCAGTTCAGAACAAAGGGCCGGAGTCCAGTTCCCAGCACCCACACTGGGTGGCTCAAAAGCCATGAGTCTCCAGCTCTAGGAGACCTGATACCTTCCTCTAGCCTCTGTGGGCAGTGCACTCATGTGTACATAACCCCGCTCCCAACACACACATAAGTTACAATAATAAAAATGAGTCTTTTTGAAAAAGAGATTAGCAAACAATAATAGAATAGATTACAAGCTAATGTACACTATGTTACACAAATATGGTATTTCTCTAAGTACACACTGTACTCATTCTTCTTGGGAGCATGTGAGGACAAGATGTCTGCCTGTTGAGGTGGTATGGCAGGAGGCTTGGGCACCCTGGCAGTGCTAGACACCATGAGAAGGAAGGTTGTGAGCCGCCTGTGGGCTGCTCAAGAATAAGTGAAAGCTTAAAAAGTAAAGCTAAGCCGGGCAGTGGTGGCGCACATCTTTAATCCCAGCACTCGGGAGGCAGGGGCAAGTGGATCGCTGTGAGTTCGAGGCCAGCCTGGTCTACAAAGCAAGTCCAAGACAGCCAGGGCTACGCAGAGAAACCGTCTCGAAAAAAACCAAAAAGAAGTAAAGCTATAGCCAGAGGAGGTGCCTGTACCCCATCTCCATGGTTTCTCACCCCTCAGAGTGGGAGAAGCGGTGAGACCAACAAGGTCCCACTATAAGCTTTGCCAGGCAGGCACCAGGACAGGTCCCAGGGAAACTGACAGACAGTTGAGCCTTGGCCTCTGCAGCTGCAAAGTGGAAACCATACTCTCTACCTAGGCCAACAGGGATGGCAATGACAGACAGGAAGGCTGGAGGCATGTGCAGAGCCCCAGCGCAGCTATGCTGGTCACCCCCAGGCCTCTGCACAGAGCGTCTTCTCAGGTGGCCCTCTGAGTGGCTACTGGCCTTTTCGAGACCTCTCAGTGACCAATAGTCCCAGCTCCCATGCAGTCACTCCTCTGGGTGTAAAGGAGTGGCCTAGTTCCATTTCTGTTGCTGGGATAGAATGTCCTGACAAAAAGCAGCTTAGAGGAAACAGGGGTCTTAAATGCTGCAAGGTTACCGTTTATAGCCTGATACTATGAGAAACCCAAGACAAGAGCTTAAAGCAGCAGGCAACGTGCACCCAAGCTGCCTGCTAGCTCTGAGCAAGTCCCCCCAACTCTCAAACGACCCAGGGCCCCTTGCCTAGGGAATGGTGACACCCACAGTGGGCTGAGCCAAATAACAATTAAGACAGTCCCCCAAAGACATGCCTACAGGCCAATCTGACCTACACACATGCTTTCAATTGAGACTCCAGTTTCTGACAAGTCTAGGTTGTATAGGTGACAGTTAAAATTCATCAGCACTGTCAGAGGGGAGGGGAGGCCCAGGGGGTGAAAGCCTCGCGGGAGGAAACCACTGGATAGAGGACTCCACCACTGTCTCTGCCCCAGGAGAGTTCCTTTAGTAAAATACGCCTGTGTGAAAATAAGCAGGCTGCAAGGGAGAAGTGTGAGGACTGCACAGTCTAAATGTGCCCTGAACTTCAACAACCCAGATCTAGGCTCCGCGTAGGAGTCACTGATGTCATTTTTTACCTCAGATGCCAAATATTTATCTCCATAGTGTCCTCGCCACAGCGCAAGTTCCCGTCATAAAACCGCAATGTCCCATCATCACTGGAGTTTGGCCACAACCTCAAAGGAACAAAATGCAGATCTTTATCATTTTTTAAAATATCTTTAGGGCAGACATGGTGGGATATATCTTTAATCCCAGCACTCAGGAGGCAGAGGCAGGTGGGTCTCTATGAGTTGTAGGCCAGCCTGGTCTACATAGTGAGGCCATGTCTCAAGCCTTAAGTAAATAGACAGACAGACAGACAGACAGACGATAGATATCTAAAAATCCATGTGTAGCCGTGCTAAAAGTCCTTTCTCTCTCTCTCTCTCTCTCTCTCTCTCTCTCTCTCTCTCTCTCTCTCTCTCTCTCTCTGTGTGTGTGTGTGTGTGTGTGTGTGTGTGTGTGTGTGTGTGTGTGTGTGTGTGTGTGTGTGTGTTGTATCACCTCAATTGGCCTTACACTCGTGATAATCCTCCTGTCTCAGCCTTTCAAGTGCTGGGATTCTGCATATAAGTCACCACACCCAACTCCTTCTGTGGTTTATAAAGGAGAATTGCTTTCCTGTTCTTACGTACCCTGTTATAAGCTAAGCAACCCATCCCTGAGTGGCCTCTAAGTGGTCTCTGAGTGGCCTCAGAGATGTTCGGTCTCTGGCAATGTTGTTCAGAGTGCTGGACTATAAAGACTCTGCTATAGGCTGGGGAAACATTCAGTCAGTAACTGACTGGAAAAGCGCCTAAAAAGCTGGGCTGTGATGTGCGTTTATAACCCCAGTGCTGAGGTGAAAACTGGCAGATCCCTTGAACTCTTTAATCAGCCAGCCAAGCCTGTGTGGTGAGTTCTGAACCAATAAGAGACTCTGACTCAAAAGAGCAATGTGGGCAGCTCCTGAGGAATCCCAAAATCATTGACTTTATTTAAAGGCTACTCAAAGTTGATATCATATTTAAACAGGGCTGGAGAGATGGGCTCAGCAGTTAAGAGTACCGGCTGCTATCGCAGATAACCTGCGTTCAGTTCCCAACACCCATGTGGAGCCTCACAATCACCTATAATTTTAGTTCTAAAGGATCTGTTGCCCTTTTCTAATCTCCACAGGCATCAGGCTTGCACGCTGTACACAAGATATAAAAGCAGCCAAAACACATAAAATAAAATAAATCTAAAATTTATATTTTAAAAACATATCTGGTTTTAAGGTCTTCTACCAATAAACTTAAAAATAGTTTCTTTAAAACTCTCAGCTGTAATTATGTGTCTTACATTTGGTTCCATCAGTATTTTCTTTATATATTTTGAAATACTGTTGTTAGTTGCATATGTATTGGTGTTAGGTCCTCTTAAGGAAGCAATCTCTTTAACTCGATGCAGTGTCCACCTTTACAGCTAGCTGGCAAAGCCCTGCCTGGTCTGTTCTCTCACATGTGCATGCAGACACTCTCCCCTTCGCTGAATTACCATTTCAAAGCATGTCTTTCAAAGCATCTTTCCATGTTTCACCTGAATACGTCTTTCGTGTTTTTTTTTAAAGATTTACTTATTTTTATGTGCATTGATGTTCTGCCTGCACATCTGTGCAAGGATGCCAGATCCTATGGAATTGGAATTACAGACAGTTGAGAGCTGCCATATGCATTCTGGAAATTGAACAGGGGTCCTCTGGAAAAGCAGCCAGTGCTTTTACCACTGAGCCATTTCCCCAGCCCCCATCTTTATTTATTTTTATTTTTGACTTTTAGTTTTTAGATTTTTGAGACAGGGTTTCTCTGTGTAGCCTTGGTTGTCCTGGATTCCCTTTGTAGACCAGGCTGGCTTCCAACTCACAGAGATCCGCCTGCCTCTGCCTCCTGAGTGCTGGGATTAAATGGCGTATGCCACCACTCCCTGCTCCTCCATCTTTATTTTTAAAGTACATTTTCTGTGGACAGTTTTATAACCAGACCTGTTTTCTAATATGATCATCTCTGCTTTTATTTAGAATTGACATTTACACTTAATTATAAATGTAGCTAGTAATATTATGTATACTAGCTGATACTTTTTCTCTAGTCCTCACTGAGTGAGAAAGTGAGTGATTTTGTGTTTGGAGACAGTAATTCAGTATGTAGCCCTGGCTGACCTGGAATTCACTGTGTAGACCAGGCTGGCATCCAAATCACAGAGACCCACCTGCCTCTGCCACCCAAGTACCAACATTAAAGGTGCATAGCATATGATCAGCCCTCTTTTTCCTGTTGGGGGAATATATATATTCCATATACATATATTCCAGTTCTGGGTTATCCTTTTGTACTATTATTTTTGTTTAGAATGTCTCCAATTATCTTATTTAAAAGAACAGCAAAAGAGATCTGGGGATGTGGCTCAGAGGTAGAGTGACTGACTAGCATATATGAGGCTCTGAATTCAATTCTCAGGAAAGAGAGAGAGAGACACAGAGAGAGAGAGACACAGAGAGAGAGACAGAGAGAGAGAGACAGAGAGAGACATAGAGAGAAAGACAGAGAGAGAGACAGAGAGAGAGACAGAGAGAGAGACAGAGAGAGAGAAAGAGAGAAAGAGAGAGAGAGAGAGACTGTTAGAACAGGACCAGAACCTTCCCCACAGCATCCCTCTGTGTCCTCCTTTCATCCTTGGTCCCACTGCCACCTCTCACTCCAACACATGTAACAAGCATGTTTCCTTCTCCTCCTGACTCTTGCATTCTCCTGGACTAGCAGCAGCAGTTCTTTACCTAAGGCCGGGCCATGGGAGACCCACATTCCCACACTTCACAAAGCCCATGCCCTTTGCCTTTTGAGAGGGAAGAACTGGGGAAGCAGGTGAGCCACATGCTATGCACCATGCTAGCTAGGGTCTCTGCCCTATCTACCCCAAGAACAGAGGAATGGCTAGGCATTCATGGTGCACCTGTTCTCCCAGCACTCGGGAGGCAGAGGCAGGTGGATCGCTGTGAGTGCCAGGACAGCCTGGTCTACAAAGCGAGTCCAGGACAGCCAGGACTACAGAGAAAGCCTGTCTCAAAAACAAACAAAAACAACCCCCCCCAGAGGAATGGCTGTGGTCTCACCTATGAGCTAGGCTTCCCAGGAATTCCAAGTTCTCCCCCAAACCCACCCAGGACCCTGAAAAGCCCATCAGAACTTTGTCATTGTTTCTACCACCTGGGGTTGGTTTTCTGACTTTGGAGGTGAGATTTCCCTATATGCATGCACAGATTTGGGGTGGGCCCAACACACACACACACACACACACACACACACACACACACACATGCTCCCCAGTTTGAACTTGTTTTCATGCCCTCCGGCCATCTTCTCAGCCCAGAGACTAAGTTTTGAGCTGATGAAGCTTCTATAGTCTAAGGTGACTCCCCCTGCATTTCCTTGTTGGAATAGAATTTAGGCAGTGTGGTGGTGCATGCCAGCAATCCAGGACTCAGGAGCCTGAGGAAAGAGGACCACTGTAACTTAGAGGCCAGCCTAGACCTCAGAGTGACAACTCTGTCTCAAAAAAAAGAAAATAGAATTTCAGGAATTCTCCCTAAGCCAAAACACTTTAGGCAAATCTTTCGAGGCAACTTTATGAAATGCATAAAACACCCCTCACCCCAGGCATGCCATGCAGATGATGTGACCCATTTTCTAATCTTTTGTGTGTGTGTGTGTGTGTGTGTGTGTGTGTGTGTGTGTGTGTGTGTGCAAACATGAGTGAGCATAGTTGTCTGTGGAGTCAAGAAGAGGGCGCCAAATCCCTCGGCGCTGGTGCTGGAGTTAAAGGCTGTCAAGAGCCACCTGACACTGGGTGCTGGGAAGCAAACCAGATCCTTTGCAGAGGTGCCAAGCACTCTTAACTGCTAAGCCGTGTCTCCAGCCCCAGCTGTGAATCGTAAACAATGCTTTCTAAACATCACTGGACAATCTCTACGCTCTTTTTCTCACAAATGAATCCTAATTTTTGCCCTGGTTTTCTGTCCATGTCAGCCAGCAAATCCGGACACAATATCAGGAAGTGTTCACCCAGCAGCCGACAGTTTCTTTGTCTTTACTAGTACACACACACACACACACACACACACACACACACAAACTCAAAAGAGACTTTAAACATTTACTACACTGCTTCTATTTTATTACATTTATTTGTGGGTTTGTGCACATATCTGCCACAGGATGCATATGAAAGTCAGAGGACAACCTGCAGAGTCAATTCTCTCCTACCCTCAGGGTCCTATGGGTCCAACTCAGGCCATCAGGCTTGGGTGTCATGCACCTTTACTGACTGACCCAGCTCATTGGTCCCATTTTGTGATATCATAAACACTACTGGCCAGACACGTGGTGCATACATATTGTCACAGCACTCGGTAAGCCGAGACAGGAGCACCATATTTCCCCTGCAGTGATAGATCGTGTGTCCCACCAAGTGTACACCAGAACGCACCTTCCTTAACCTGTTTCTTGCCAGGTGTTTTGTCACAGCAATGGGAAAATAAACTAATACGCTTGGGGACCACAACTTGCTTCGGAAAGTTGTAAGACTCACATAGCAGGTCTTGCGAGGCAAACATGCTTGAATATAAAAAGCTCTTGGGGTGCTATCCAGTCCCTAGCCACCTAAGGAAGGAGCCAAAACAGTGTGTCTCTACATGCAAGAGACTCATGGAGAAGCAGGAAAAGGGATTGAGAACCTCTACTGCTGGGCAAGGCTATGTTAGACCAGAGTTGAGGACCGAGGGGTGTGTCTCAGAATCATGGCCCTGGGTTCCATAGAAGGTTATAAACCAGGAACAATATAACCGAAGGAGCTCCCACAGAACCCCAGAATATTCCTGAAGACACATTGTATGGGGAAAAGGTGCTGAGGACTCTAACGGGACCCACCTCATCCAGGCAACGCTACCAAGCAAGAGCATCAGGAACGTTTCCCCTCAGACCCCCAGCAACACACACTAACTGTCACTCAGGAGTGCAGCTCTCCAGGGTGTGCTATCTGAAAAACGCAGAGGTGAGGCAGGAGGATGGCAACTTGGAGGCCAGACTGGACTACAACATGAGCCCTTACCTCTGAACACAAACAAAGGGCAAACTGGAGCAAAGCCCAGTGGCTCCTGCACCTTACTGGTCCTTTCGGCAATGGCTCGCTCAGCCTCCTCCCTGCGGAGGTGTGGTCATTGGCACTATGGCTCCTGACAGAGAGTCTCTGTGCCCACACAGGAAAGCTCTGTGTGTCCCACTGCCCACCACAGCCTCCGATAAAGCCACACTGGGAAAATCTCTTCCAGGTAACAAGCGTAGCTGGGAGAGTGTGGGTTGGCCTGGAGCAATCCCCAGATGGGGAGGCTCCGCCGCTGCCTCCTCCTCCTCCTCCTCCTCCAGCCCACTTCAAAAGCACAACTTAAATAACCGCTTTCATGTTGCACTCTGACGGGAGCCAAGATCTGGGAAGCTCCCGGCTTCTAAGACTAGGCTTTCCTGCTGTTTTCAATGGGTTAGTGTTCAGTGGGTTTCATGGACCCAAAGCCAAGCTATCAATCACCAAAAAAACGCACTGAGCACTCAACTGCTTCTTTTCTTTGCCATGGATTTTTTTTAAAAAACATTTTTCTGTCTACCCAGGTACCAGTAAAAATTCAAAATAAAAGAGATAAGGGGGAAACAGAGACCTGGGACCCCAGAGCTGTTAGGTCTATAACTTAACTTGTTTCAAGGCTATAAATCCGAGACCTTGAAAGTTAGCTTTGGGTAGACCCAGTGATCTTCGGAACATTGCAAGTTGATATTGGGGCTGAAGAGATGGCTCAGTCAGCAAAGGTTTACCTTGCAAGTGTAAAGATGTGAGTTCAAGCTCCAGAACCCCCCTCCCCTTTTTTTAAAAAGAGAGAGAAAAAAGACAGGTAAGCAGAGCTTGGTGGCACACATCTTTAGTCCCAGCACTCGGGAGGCAGAGACAGGTGGGTCTCTATGAGCTCAAGGCCACCCTAGTCTACAAAGAGAGTCCAGGACAACCAGGGCTCTGTGTAACAGAGAAACCCTGTCTCAAAAAACCAAAAAAAGAAAGAAAAAAATCAGGTGATGGGCTGAAGCAAGTACTGCCCTTCCAGAGGACCCTGGTTCAATTCCCAGCACCTGCACTGAACAGCTCATAACTGCCTGTCACTCCAGCTCAGTGAAATCTAGCCTCTGGCCTCCACAGACACCTGCACTCATGTTTGCACACACATAATTTTACAAATAAAATACATTTTAATTTTTTTTAAATTGTATGTGTATGAGTGTTTTGCCTGCATGTCGCCACATGCATGCTTTGTGCCCATGGAAGCCAGAAGAGGGTGACACATCCTGTGATGGCTAGTTTTGTGTCAACTAACACAAGCTAGAGTCACTGGAGAATAGGAAGTCTCAACTGAGGAAAAAAAATTACCTCAGTAAGATAGGGCTATAGGCAGACCTTTTTTAAATTACTAATTGATGGGAGGACCCCAACCAAATGTGAGTGAGGCTGGTGGTCCTGGGTTCTGCAAGACAAACAGGCTGAGCTCTTTCCCAACTTTCAAGATGGTGGGTGAAAAAGCCAAGAAACCTGACACAAAGAAGAAATCCTACACAGCCAATATGGCTGGCGGTGATGCTGCTACCACTGGCACCCCTGCCACTGGTGCAGCCAAAAAGAGTGACCCTAGGGTTAAAAAAAGCCCCATTGCAGCCGCAATCCTGTCCTGGCTAGAGGAATTGGCAGGTACTCCGGATCTGCAATGTACTCCAGAAAGGCCTCGTACAAAAGGAAATAGCCATAAACTCCACTGTTGAAAAGAAGAAGAAAGCCGGGCATGGTGGCACATGCCTTTAATGCCAGCACTCGGGAGGCAGAGGCAGGTGGATTGCTGTGAGTCTGAAGTCAGCATGGTCTACAAAGCAAGTCCAGGATAGCCCATGGCTACACAGAGAAACCCTGTCTTGAAAAACTGAAAAAAAAAAAAAGAAAGAAAAGAAGAAGAAAAAGGAGGTCCTTGCTACTGCCACAAAGATGGTGACAAGAATGGTGGCACCCAGGCAGTGAAGCTTTGAAAACTGCCTAGATATTAACCTACTGAAGACATGCCTTGGGAGCTGCTGAGCCATGGCAAAAAGCCCTTCTGTCAGCATGTGAGAGAGCTACGTGCCACCCCTGGGTGCCACGGGGGCAAGAAAGTGGTTTTCCTGAAGCACCCGGGCAGCAGCTTGCCGCTTGTGACTGGACGGCTTGCCATCAACAGAGTTCCTCTGCTATGAAGCCACCATAAGTTTGTCATCGCCACCTTTACAAAAGTTGGTATCAGCGAGGTTAAAAATCCCCAAACACCTGACTGATGCTTATATCAAGAAGCAGAAGCTGTGCAAGATCAGGCACCAAGGGGACAAGATCTTTGACATAGAGGAGAAATACAAGATTACAGAACATCCAAAGCTGATCAGAAAACTGTGGACTCGCAGATTTTGCCAAAGATCAAAGCTGTTCCTAAGCTACAGGGCTACCTGTGATCTCAGTTCTCCCTGAAAAAATGAGGCATATCCTCACAAACTAGTGGTCTAAATTGCTAATGGCTTAATTAATCAGCTTCATATGTTTAAAAAAAAAAAAAAAGGCTGGGCAAGCCATGGGGAGCAAGCCAGTAAGCAGCACATGGCCTCTGAACTAGCTCCTACCTCCAGGTCCCTGCCCTGTTTTGAGTTCCTGTCCTGACTTCCTTCAGTGATGAACAGTGATATGGAAGTGTAAGCCAAATAAACCCTTTCCTCCCCATCTTGCTTTTGTCACTGTTTGATCACAGCAATAGTGACCCTAACTAAGACGGATCGATCCCCTGGGACTGGAATTTTGTGGGATGCTTGTGAACCACCATGTGGATGCTGAGAATCAAACATGAGACCTCTGAAAAATCAGCCAGTGTTCTTAGTCAGTGAGCCATCTCTCCAGCCCTAAAATAAACCTTAATTTTAATTTAATTTGCTGTTATTTGTGTGTACGGGTGTTTCTGCCTGCGTGCTTGTGCACCATGTGCGTCCCTGGTGCACACTGCGGCTCAAACCTGGGTCCTCTAGAAAAGCAGCTTGTGTTCTTGACCACTGAGCTCCCTAAAATAAATTCAAGAAGAAGAAGAAGAAGAAGAAGAAGAAGAAGAAGAAGAAGAAGAA
>OU015745.1:55258055-55269996 GCA_907169655.1 Acomys percivali | reverse complement strand
CCAAACACACACAGGACCACCCCCAAACACACACACAGGAACACCTCCAAATACACACTCGAACATCCTCCAAACACACACAGGAACACCCCTCAAACACACATACACAGGAACACCCCTCAAATAGACACACAGGAACATCCCCCAAACACACACACAGGAACACCCCTCAAAGAAACACACAGGCACACCCCCCAAACACACACAGGAACACCCCCCAAACACACACACAGGAATGCCCCCCCAAACACACACACTGTCACACTCATGCTATAAATGAATAGACTAAAACAAACAAAACTCAGATGGACAGCTTATGAGGAGCAAGAGCCAAGATGGGCCCCTGGACTCCACACACATAGGTTTATGTGCATTCACAGGCATGCATGCATTCCAGCACATGCACACACACACACACACATACACACACACACACACACACACACACACACACACACACACGGTGGAGGGGGAAAGGGAGACAGACAGACAGACAGGAGAATGCAAAAAGGCCACATCAGTGCTCACAGCTAAGGAAAGTAGGAGATAGACCATGCGAGAGACCACTGGCTGCTTCTCCAAAGGGATGGCCTTGGGCTGGGGATGCAGCGTCCTTGCTGAATGGAGGAAGGCCCTTCAAGCTGAGGGTGAGCATAATAAAATATGGGAGTGGGAAGGCATCCACGTAAAGGCTGCAGCCAGGGAACATGGCTGACAAGAGTGGGCTGGTGTTGAGACTGGAGGCAACTTGGAAGGCCTAGGGCAGCCAGGGCCAGAGGAAAGCAGGACAGCTTTCTGGGAAAGAAGCGAGCTGGAAAGGCGACAGAGGGTGCTCCCACTGCACTAGCTGAGCTGTGCTCTGCATCTGGCCCTCAGCATGAGGCTGAGAACATAGAGGAGCGATTCAAGGACACAGTCAGCAGAGTTCTCACATGGCTGCACAGAAGCCTGGAGCTCAGTCCCCAGCACTCCCTAACCGGGCGGCACAAATCTACAATAGCAGCACCCAGGAGGTGGAGGCAGGAGGGTCAGAAGTTCAAGGTCATCTCTCTCTACTTATGGAGTTCAAGGTCAGCCTGGGATACATGATGCCCTGTAGAAAGAAAGGAAGGAGAAAAGAAAAAAGAGGGAGAAAGGGGGAAGGGGGAAGGGAGGGGAGGGAAAGAGAGATTAAACAAGAAAGAGACTCCAATAAGACATACAGATCAGCCAGACAGCGGTAACACATGCCTGTAATCCCAGCACTCAGGAGGCAGAGGCAGGTGGATCCCTGTGAGTTCGAGGCCAGCCTGGTCTAACAAAGTGAGTCCAGAACAGCCAAGGCTACACAAAGAAACTTTGTCTCAAAAAAACAAAAACAAGTGAGAACCACCATGTCTGGCTATTCTTAGTAACTTTTTTTTTTTTTTCAAGACAGGGTCTCTCTGTCTAACAAGATCCCTGGCTGTCCTGGACTTGATTTGTAGACCAGGCTGGCCTTGAGTTCCAGGACAGCCAAGGCTACACAGAGAAACCTTGTCTCGAAAAAAAGAAAAGAAAGAAAGAAAGAAAGAAAGAAAGAAAGAAAGAAAGAAAGAAAGAAAGAAAGAAAAGACATACAGATCAACTTAATAAATGGTGTGATGGTGAGGGAGTCCCTGCCACACCCACTCAACTACATTCACTAGAATGTTCCTAGGGCTGCCCCCTCCCTGTCTCTGTTGCCTCTCCTTGTCTCCTGGCAGGCCCTGGGGCCACAGAACACCCAATACTAGGCTTTAGTTTTGTGTTTTTCATACCTGTTGTCATTGTGATTAAACAAACACCTGACAAGATCCCCCTGGCTGGTCTCTAGAATAGACAGTCTAGGACTGAAGAGACAGCTCAGCAGCAAAGAGCCACTGTGGCTGTTAGTTCTGTCAACTTGACACAACCTAGAAGCACGTGGGAAGAGAGTTGTAATGCAGAACAATCTATACCAAGTTACTCTAGGCTGTTAACTATTAAAGCTAATGAGGAGAGAGCTGGGCTGGAAAGATGGCTCAGAGATTCAGAGCAAGCACTGCTCCCACAGAGGATCAGAGTTCGGATCCCAGCATCCACATCAAGTCAGTCACAAGCACCTATCACTCCAGCCCAGGGGATCCAACGTCCTCTTCTGACTTCCACCAACAACTACACTCACAGGCACATACCCACACACAGAAACACAGACACACACATAATTAAAAATAAAAACAAATGCCGGGCATGGTGGCACATGCCTTGAATCCCAGCACTCAGGAGGCAGAGGCAGGTAGGATTTCTGTGAGTTTGAGGCCAACCTGGTCTACAAAGTGAGACTAGGACAGCCAGAGCTGTTACACAGAGAAACCCTGTCTTGAAAAACCAAAAAATTAAAATAAAATAAAATAAAAAATATATTCTAAAAGTTAAACAGGAGAGTTATCTTCCCTGTTTTCTCTCCTCAAAACATCCCATTTCCAGCTGAGGAAACTGAGCCTGAATGACAGTGATTTGCCCACAGTTGTGTAACTGGCAACTTTCAGAGAGAGTGGGCTTCCTGACCTCAGGGGACACTGAGCTTCCTGTGCCACAGAACCGAAGCTCAGGCATGCCAGCTTTGGATGGCAGCGAATCAAACTTGAAAGACCTGGCAGGCAGTGCTGCTCCTGACCTCCGGGCACTTGGCCTTGGCTCATGATATATATTTCCAGAAATGCCTTCTCTGCATAGAGGGGGGAAAAAAAGAGAGTTAGCATATTCCTGTTTAGCTAATAAACATGTGACTCCCAAGGACTCTCTACAAGTGATTATTGCCTTCAAATAGCAGAGAGGCCAGCCCAAGTGGGAGGCACAGGAAAGCACTAAGTGGGACGGAAAAATCTATATTTTATGGCAAAGAGGTCCTTCGAAATATAAGTGTCGCTAGCATGCTCCCAGAAGGAGGGATCCGATACCTCCCACGGCTCACCCACACTCAGAGGTGCTCTGTATCCCAGAGGCCCTGAAGGCTATGGGGTGTGATCAGCCAGAAGGTTGGCCCAGGAGCACTGTGAGTGCACAGGCAGGCATGGTGGCCTCAGCCCCCAAGGGCTTGGCAGCTGCGTGGCAGCTGCACTCCCCAAGAAGGGAAATGTTCCCAGAGCCATCATTACCATCAGAAATTACTCCGTTGGTTTAATTGCTGCACATAAATCCTTCCGTGTTCGTTCCAAGGGGTGAAGGGCATCGCCTATTGGCTACTGAATCCTCAGTTCCTCTCCCAGGGTCCAGCACAGAGCAGTGGCTGGTTAATACTCTCTAGTGATACAAGTGAGCTGCCGGCAAGACCAAACGGTCCTGTGTTCCCGCGGTCATGGGCTGGGAGCCTACCGCCTGGTGTGGTTACTACTATCTCCCCTGCTCGTATTTAATGTTTGTTTGCTTTAAATAAGAAGTAGTATAATTCATATCTTTTCCCAAAAGCCCAGCTCACTCGGTCCACTCATAACAATTACTATTGGCTGTTACCCAGTGATTGATTGGGATGTGCCCTGCATATATCATCTCACTGGGTTCTTCAAACAACTCATAGATGTGTGTTACTGAGGACGCATTGAGGCCTGCACTGGGGAGCTGTGCAAGAATAAGGGTGGACATTCGAATACCCAGGACCCACACAAATGACAAGGACAAGCCTAGCACATGAGTTGAGGCCAGCCTGGTCTGCAAAGTGAGGAAAGGCAGGGCTACATGGAGATATCCTGTCCCACCTCCCCCAAAAAAAAGGCCATTTGGAAGGCAGAAACAGAGGACTCCAGATCAAGCTCGTTAGCAAGGCTTGCCATATCGGCCAGTTCTGGGTTTGATTGAAAGACCCTGCCTTAATGAATAAGGTGAGACAGTGATGGAAAATGACATCAACCTTGGGCCTCCACATGCATGTACACACACATACCACATACATAAAAATGGAAGAAAAATAAAAATAGAGAAAGAAAAAGAAACTGGGGAGCGTAGAGATGCTACCAAAAAAAAAAATTACTTAGCTGTCCCCCTCCCCATTAAAATTCCACAAAGAAAGCCAGGCATGGTGGCACATGCCCTTAATCCCAGCACTCAGGAAGCAGAGGCAGGTGGATCTCTGTGAGTTCAAGGCTAGCCTGGTCTACAAAGCAAGTCCAGGACAGCCAAGGCTACACAGAGAAACCCTGTCTTGGGTGGGGGGAGCAAGTAAAATTCCACAAAGAGAAACCTCAGCCCCAAGTCTCTCAGGAGACTCTGGGTTACTCTGCTAGTAGGGGAGCTGCCAAATGCACTCACCCCTCCCTCGATAGTAGAGGGCACAGGCCAGTGGAAGAAAAGCAAAATTTCAATTAGTCTGTAATCTTCCCTTGGTAGATCCTCCCTCTCCTCCTTTCGTCTGTCTTGGGAAGATGTATGCTTCGCTGAGTGCGTTTATAAAAGTTTATAACCGTGTACAGACTTCTGATCACCAATCCCAAGACGCCCACGCTAAGCACCCAGTGATTCCCTCCTCAAGTCTTCCTGTCCAATCCAAGAGAAGACGGCTTCTTTCCGATGACACCTGAAGTAATGATGGTGCTGTGGACTCCGCCGGAATGGACACGGATTAGTGTGCTCCATGGTGCCCGTGTGTTAGAAACTGGGCCCCAGTGTGGCAGTGCTAAGAGGTAGTGAGACCTTTCAGAAACCGGGTGTTGGGCATGAAGGAAAGGAACGTGGCTCCCACTCTCCTTTTCTTCCGGCTCCCTGTCTCACCATGCCGTCTCTGTCTCTAGCTCGTATTCTTACAGTGCCATGAAGTGAAGCAGTCAAGGAGTGAGGCCATTCAGTCTTAGACCTCTGACCTTCAGCGCTGTGAGAGAAAGAAAGCCCTCTTCCTTATGAGGTACCCAACCTCGGCAACACGAAATGGACTCCTTCAGGCTCCTAGAACCTTCTGAAGGAGTCTCTTTCCTGTTAGACTTAGGGTCCCCCATAACAGCCTGAACACTTCTTCAGCCAGCATCCCTTTCTACCTCGAACCCTAAAATCTCAATGAGTCCTAAAACAACATCACATGTCTACGTGGAGAGAAATGAGGTCAGGACCCCCATGTAAAGGGGATCCAGTCTGACTAACTCAGGAGGTTTTCCTGGGTTAAGAAGAGAGTTTTCCAGGGAAGGGCTGTGTGGATTTCTGGAGTTCACTACTCTCTCTCCCAGAGGAGCCTCAGAACACCGTTCCTAGTGACCTCCTCAGAGAGGAAGCTGTGTGATCGCCCTCAGATCCCCAGTAGGGCTGACCTCCAAAATCAATCTCACTTTGGCTCCATTGGCAGAGCACTCCAGCTTGGGTGCCAAGGAAGTGGGGAGTGGTCCTTTGGCTGGAGGCAGGTTGGGGGAGGGGGGGGAGTGTCAGGCGGAAAGGAGAGGGCTTGTGACTGCAGCTGGGTCGAGTGGTGGCAGAGTCTGCCGGGTGGAGAGAGGGGAGGGAAGGCGATTTAGGAACCACATGGCCCCATCCAAATTAAACAGGCCATTTGCTGGAGTCTATTTCTACCTCTGCTCCTCTCTCTGCTAATTCTTACCCTGCCTACGAGCTTCCTCCCTTTACACGGTGGCCCCTTCTCCAAGGGTTCAAAGAATCTTCCAACATCTTTATGGCCTGAATTAGCCATAGAACATAGAAACATATCACCTACAGTGCTCCCAGACACCAAGGACAGACAGGTCAAGACCCATTTCTCCTCTTTCATCTTTCCCAGAACTCGAAGCCCCTCTGGTGATCTCCCTCCTCCTCTCCCTCCTCCTCTCCCTCCTCATCCCTGGGGCTTAAGTCTTGCAGCCTAACTGATTACTTCCCTGACACTGTGACAAATCAAGGCATAGGAAGAGGGATGCGTTCTAACTCATGGTGTGAGGGGTACCATCCCTCACGGTAGAGCAGGCATGGTAGCAAGCCCCATGGCAGCGGTAGTAGGAGGCTGCTTGCTTACATCTCAGTATATGAGGAAACAGTGAGGAGAATGCAGGTTCTCCACTCATTTTCCCTCTTTTTCAATTTTTCTTTCATTTTTCAGGTATGTGTATGTGTGTGGTGTGCTTGTGTAGATGCATTTTTTGGCATGTGTGGGGGGTGCACATGTGTGTGAGCTTAAGTGCATGTGTAAGTATGTGTGTATTTCAGGGCTAGAGGTAGATGTTAGGAGTCATCCTCCATAACTCTTCCGCCGAGTTTGCTGAGGCAGGCTTCTTAATCAAACCCAGAGCTCACTGATATCGCTAGTCCTGCAGGCCAACATGCTCTGGGGTCATCCCCTGGCCCTGCCTTCTGGAGCTGGAACTAGAGGCAAGCTGCTACTCTTACCCAAAATTTACATGGGTCTCTGGGAATCTGAACACAGGGTCCCACACTTGTGCAGAAAACTCGGAAGCTGTTGTGCCGTCCCTCCAAGCCCCTTTTATTCAGTCTGTGATCCCAGTCCATGGGATGTTGCCACCTACACTGAAGGTAGGCCTTCCCCCCCTCAGCTAATCCTCTTTAGAGATGCCCTCACAGACCGGCTCACTCAGAGCTGTACCGCCTGGGTGACCCTACATCTAGTCATGCCATCGTCCGTTTGATCTGGGAACCTCTGTTCCACCCACAGGAACTGGAACCGGGGCTCATCTGCCTTGTGTGTGCTCAGCTTACTTTGCATAGGAATCTTGGTTTTCTTCCTGGGGAAACTGTGAGCTCCCTGGAGGCTCGGACTGGGCCATAGATACCTTTTGTTTGTGACAGCCAGTACACTTTGTGGTTCCGAATTCTTAGGAATTGTTTAAGGTGTTGGAGCTACACTGAGCTGAACAGAATTAAAGCGAAACAACAGCAAAACATGACCCCACCAGGCACTAGTTAGCAAAATGGTTGGTGGCTTCCGATTTCAGGTGAGTCATCAAAGGACAGGCCCACGATGTGTGATGAGTTACGCACAGGGCAGTGCCTGTTACAGCAGGTATGCAGATATTGCCCCGTATAGGTCTGGCTCAGAGAAGAAGATGGCCTACAGGCTGTTTGGATAAAGGCTCAACACCAAATCATAAACCGAACCAGGACACAGCTTGGCAAAAGCCTCACTAGATCAAGGGCGGCTCCCAAAATTTGCTGCTTATTGCCAGGCGTGGTAGCACACACCTGTAATCCCAGCACTCGGGGAGGCAGAGGCAGGCAGATCGCTATGAGTTCGAGGCCAGGCTGGTCTACAAAGTGAGTCCAGGACAGCTAAGGCTACACAGAGAAACCCTGTCTGGAAAAACAAAAAAAACAAACAAACAAGCAGGTCGTGGTGGCACACGCCTTTAATCCCAGCACTCTGGAGGCAGAGGCAGGCAGATCTCTGAGTGCGTTCCTTCTTTATTGGTTCTTGTCCTGTAGCGAATGCTGACTAATATAGGCCATCCACCCATTTTGGAGACAGGGTCTCTCCCTGGTCTGGAGCTTGCCAAGCAGCTGGCAAACCCAAAGGACCCACCTGTCTTTGCTCATTGCTGGGGTTACAGACATGCACCACCATGCTCAGCTTTTTTTTTTTTTTCTTTTTCCTTTTTCCCCTTGGATTCTGGGAACAAACTTGGGTCCTTGGGCTTGCGAGGCAAACACTCCACCAACTGAAACACGTCCCCAGCCCCTGGGACAATATCCATTTGCAAGCTCACTGTTATAATTCACAGTTTTATGGATGGGCGGAACTGGTGGAGGGGTTCACAGCGAGCAGAAGTTCACGGGGTGTTCAGCGGTGTAGTGGATGTAAACACGTTTTTGTTTTGACTCCAAGTGTGGGGTGTGACACAGCCTTGTGTGAGGGTGTGTGGTGTTTGTCCACTGGAAACTGACTTGTGAGAGAACACGTGGTGTTTATCCACTAGGAGAGGAACTGCCTCTTGCGGGGGCATGGTCTTTGCCAACTGATAAACATCCTAGTACAGACTCTGAAAGGATATATATGGACAGGATATATATATGTGTATGTGGGGGGGGAGGGAATAGGCTTGGCTTTTTGGGTCTGATTTTGCCTCCTATCATTTGACTGTTCATTGCTCTACTTCAAGACACTCGTAGAAACAACTGCCCCAGAGAACGCTTGGAGGTTCCAGGTTCCGGCTGCTGTGCTTGCAGTCTGCTTTGCTGAGTTGCTGGTCTGCTCTTTAACAGGCCTGCTGAAACCCTAACGACAAAAAGTGAAATCACTCCAAGGAACTGAGTCTAAAAAGATCTACTTCTCCTGTTCCCATTAACCTCTTTTCTCTCCTGTCTAGGGTAGGTGGGTTGGAAGGGAGGTAAAAGCCTTAAAGAACCTCACATAAAATAGGTTTGTAAAAGTTCAAAGCCTACACATCAGAGTCATGTTGCTGGCCCAGGCTGCCACAGCCACATAATGGGACTTAACCATCTATGAGGAGTATGAGCAGACCCTCGACCTGGAAGTTCTAGAAGCTGCGAGGCAAAGACATACGTGTCAGCATGGCTGCTATCTCCTGAGGCCTCTCTTCTAGCTGTCCCCACTGTGTGCATGGCCTCCGAGGACACCAGTCACAAGGCACAGGGAGCAGTGCCAACAGCATCATGTCACTCAATTAGCCCTTTAGAGTCTCGAGCTCTGGAGATATCAGTGCCCCTTGCTTCAACATAGGGCTCTGCAGAAGGCACAGTTTGGCCCAGAGCACCAGTCTTGTCTGAATCTATTGGTAGGAGGTATCAAAATGCTCAACGTGCTCCTCATCTCACAAAGGTGTGTGGGCTACTGTGGTTGGACATTGGTCTAGAAGTTACTGTGAAGGTGAGGGTCCCTAAGGTCCAATAATCAGAATAGAACACAGCCCTCACAGGTCACCACTCAGGAGGTACTGCTCGGACCAGTGTAGACACTGTTGTCACATCCTCTCAGTGTGCTCCCCCACAGAGCCCCATGTGTAAAACACAGGAAAGACTTTCAGAAGAAACAGAGTTCCATTTGTGGACATGGAACAAGACTTCAGGGTTAAAGAGTGAATGGCAGCTAACTGGGTGTGGTGGCACACACCTGTGGTCCCAGAGATTGGGGGTGGAAGGTTCAGAAGTTCAAGGTTATCCATGGTGGCATAGAGGACTCAAGACTATTCTGGGATACATAGTCTGTCTTTTACATTAAAGGAGAGCGGGGCCTGAGCATAAAGTTCATTTGCAAAGAACTTGCCTACTATACACAAGCTCTGGGCTCATCCCCAGTGCTGTGCGTTCTGGATCCCGCGGTGCACGCCTGTAACCCCAAGCCTGAGGAAATGGAAGCAGAGGGATCAGAAGGTGAAGGCCACCCTCGGCTACACACTGAGTTCAAGGCCAGCCTGGGTACAAGAGAGGCTATAATGGATGAGAAAAGGAAGGCTCTGTTCTGACCTGGTCCCTCAGGGCCTCAGGCCCCAGCCAACACTGGAGACAAACAGGAGGAGAGAGGGTCTCTTCCTGCTCTCTTCAGACTCTTCACTTGTCTGCAGAAGTTTCTCGCAGGCAGAAATCTGCCGCTGCCTGCCTGCGTTTGGAAACTCAGGAAAGCAAAGAAAAGCACCAGCATTCTGCCAGTTCAGATCTGAACAATTGTCTTCTGATCCTGTTTTACTTTTTCTTTCTTATTTTCTTCTTTTTTCTTTTTCCTTTTTTTTTTTTTTTTTCATAATGATAGCACATAAATCTTACCACATAGAGCCATGAGTGTGATGTTTTTTCAAAATATGCAGCGTGGGGTGTGCTGTGAACTGTGCCAAAGTTGGGGAAAGAAGAATTGATGAGCAAAAATATAACAAATAAAAGACAATCCCAGGGCTGGAGAAACCACTCAGGTGCTGAGTGCGTGCTTTTCTGGAAGAGGGCCCAGATCCACCTCCCAGCACCTATGTCTGGGCAGCTCACAACTACGTATAACTCCAGCTCCAGGAGACCCAAGCCCATCTTCTGGGCTCTCTGGGCACCACACTCATGCACAAGTCTGTACACAGACAGATACATACACATAAAAAATAAAAATTCCACCCTCTTGAGTAGAAGGAACTTGAGACAAGGGCACGTTTGCCTAGATCCTACTGGAACAAACATCAGGGAAATATCAGAAATGCCTCCACGACCTTGGCTGACTCACCAGACCTTATGCAAACGAGCATGTCCACCCACCTACCACTACAGCTCTGAGAACAGGCAACACTTCGGTTCCTCTTGACTCTCTCAGGCCAGTCTCATGATCTGCATTGGTCAGACGTACTTGGTTTCATTGGACAAGGAAGCAAACTGCTAAAAAAAAACAAAAACAAAAACAAAAAAACCTGCCCACACTTTTCTCACTCAACCCTCCTTCCTCCCACCAGGGGCTTTCCTTTGCAAAGTCAGTAGGGCAGGTATGAAAGGTGACTCCCCAGACCTGGACACGGAGATACCCTTGCTTCCAGCTGAAGCAACAACAGGATCCAGCCCCAGGGCCTTCAAGTGGGCCACCAAGCACTGCCCAGTGGAAACTGGCAGATTCAGACAGGAGCTGAGGCCAGTAGCTTGATCTAGCTATGGTGACACACTCTTTCAATGTCCAGTACCAACTCAGCTACCCAATTCAGTGCTATCCTGTAACTTAAAGACGAGAAGTGTGAGGCTGGAAAAAATGCTTCGGTAGTCAGGTGTTATTTGTGCAAGCCTGAGGACCCAAGTTCAATCCTCAGAGCCCATATTCAAAACAAACATTTTAATTAAAAAAAAAAAAAAAGAATGGGTGAGATATACTTGTAATCCAAGCACTGGGGAGGCAGAGGAAGACCCCTGAAGAATTTCAGATTAGTGAGGGACCCTATCTCCAAGAAGCAAGGTAGGGCTAGATGCCATCATGAGTAAAGGCACTCGCTAAGCAAGCCTGACAAGCTAAGTTCAATCCCTGGGACCCATGTAAAGGTGGAAGGAGGAAGCTGACTCTACAAAGTTATCCTCTGACCCCTACGAGTGCACCATGGCACAGGCGCACACACACACACACACACACACACACACACACACCAGAAGCACACATAGGATAAAAAATGTGAAGTTTTATATGTGGAAAGCAGTGTGCTCTGCACACATGACAATAAACAGTGTGCATCTCAGGGCTGGAGAGAGGGCTCAGAGGTTAAGAGCACTGGGTGCTCCTCCAAAGGTCCTGAGTTCGATTTCCAGCAACCACATGGTGGCTCACAACAGTCTAGAATGAGATCTGATGCCCTCTTCTGGCCTACAAGAGTGCATGCAGGCAGAATGCTGAATACATAATAAATACATAAATCTTTAAAAGAGAAAACAACAACAACAGTATGCTTCTCTGTACACAAACTCTCCGGAGAAGGGGGGCTCCCTAATGGCCCCTCTGAGCCCTCCTATCCCTTGCAGAGGGCTTCCACCAAGCTGCCCCACACTGCCCAGGGGACTACAGGTGGCTGCACTCGTTTTGAATGTGGACTGCTCTGCCAGAGTGCCAAGGATAATACTTAGTAACCACAATGGTTTAATCAGAGGGGCTCATTTTCCACCCCATGTAACCAAAGTGAAAGGATGCCAAAATAGAGCCAGCATCCATGCCATTAGCCATCCCGGCAAGATGACCGGCTCTCAGAACCCCGGGACCCCATGGGTCCAAAAAGGGAGGGGACAGGCAGAGCCACCTCTGCTGCTACTTCCGGTTCATTAGAGAAAAGCTGTCTACTGGCCAGACTCAGGATGCTATCATCCTAATTGGGATAAAAGCCCAGACTTAATACACCAGAGCTGTGAGGGTGGAATGAATCAGCCTGACTTGCTGGGATAGGAAACTGAGGAAGAGGCCCAGACCTGGGCAGAAGTCCCAACCCTGCAAGAGAACAGGTAAAGAGAACATTCTACCAAGCTCATACTTCCCGCCATGCCCCAGCCCAGCCCAGCCCAGCCCAGCCCAGCCCAGCCCAGCCCAGCC
>OU015745.1:55222938-55248020 GCA_907169655.1 Acomys percivali | reverse complement strand
CTTCTTCTTCTTCTTCTTCTTCTTCTTCTTCTTCTTCTTCTTCTTCTTCTTCTGGTTTTTCGAGACAGGGTTTCTCTGTGTAATAGCCTTGGCTTTCCTGGACTTGCTTTGTAGACCAGGCTGGCTTCGAACTCACAGAGATCCACCTGCCTCTGCCTCCCAAGTGCTGAAATTAAAGGCCCAGGCCTATTTATTTTATTTTTCAAGACAGGGTTTCTCAGTAGCTCTGGCTGTGCTAGAACTCGCTCTGTAGACCAGGCTGGTCTTGAATTCAGAGATCCACATGCTTCTGCAGAGTGCTGAGTACACACCACCTGGCTCACTCACTAAGGCAGTGATCGTCATCTGTATTTTCTTTCATTAATATTTACTTATTTTATGTGTATGTGTGTGTGCCTGAGTGTATGTATGTGCACCACATGTGACATGAGAAGCGGTATAAGATCCCCTGGAGAGAGGCATACCTGCCACCCCGCAGCGGCAGGGCAGTGCTAACATGATGGTAGGTGGTGAGAGATGGAAGAGAGAGAGAAACAGAACGGTCTGTGCGCTATCATGAGAGGAGGCACTGGGAACTTGAGGGTTGTGAGAAACAGCCTGATGTGAGCGTCCTGCGCTGCCACCTGAGGCCATGGTGAGGTCCTGGCCCTGCTGCCACCAATGGCCATGAAGGTGCCTGTGGCCCTGCAGCAGCAGGCATCTGTGTCCACGGCCTATGTGACCACCAAAGGACATGTGGACAGCCCTGGTCTAGGCTGCTGCCTGGGGCCCTGCTGATGTCTGAGGGCTGTGCAGAGCTGACACCCCACACACCCACCCACCCCATGCCCTTCATACCTCACCACACACACACCTACCCCCGCTTCTCACCAGTTTTGGCACATGAGAGCTGCCCCACCCCCACCCCCACCCCCACCCTTACTCTCATCCCCACTCCCACCCCCACCCCCACCCCACCTGGGCAGTGTGAGAGTGCAGGTCTTGCCTCTTGCCAGCTGCCACAGACAAGAGGACTAGCCCCACCCCTTGCCTGGGCAGAGCAGGAGAGCCGGCCTCAGTGGGTGGTGTGGGTGCAGGAGAGCTGACCAACTACAACCCACACCCAGATCCAGTTGTCCCACTCCAACATCTACCCTGTCTATGAACTGCTGGTGCACGTGAAAGGGCTGGTCCTGTAGATCCAAGGTTGCAGGGCCTCCATGATACAGGCCAATAGCAGGACATCTGAGAGGAGTCCCGGTGAGGATCCAGTATTGGTAGCGTAGCAGAAGCCAGAGGCCTCGAACCACACCAATGGCTCACTGCAGAGGGCAAAAAGGTAAACTGTGTGGTACACTGTGACCCACCACAGCACCCATGGGGAGATTTTGTTTCTTTCTTTGTTTGTTTGGGTTTTCGGGGGTGGGGGGGAGTTTAAAAGGGTGGAAGGCAGATATGGAGGGATGGGAAAATGAGTGGGATTGGGGTGCATGATGTGAAATTCACAGAGACTCGTAAAAAGTTAAAAAAATAAAATAAAATAAAAATAAAAATAAGAAAGAGATTTCCCTCCACCAGAACTAAAGTTACAGATAGTTATGAGCCACCATGTGGATGCTGGGACTGAACCCAGGTCCTCTGCAAGAGTAATAAGTTTTCTTAACCACGGAGCCATCTCTCCAGAACCAAAATGTGTTTTATAGGGATGTGTGTCAACACACAGAAAAGGTGCACAAAGATGTGACAGTAAGGGCAACTGTTTACTCTTGCCATAGAATAAGAGGGGAGAAAAAAAATCTGTAAATGTGCATGGGTGTTCCTCTGGGTGTGGATGCACGTGCACCTGTGTGAGTACGGAGGTCAGAGGTCAACCTTATATGCTGTTCCCTAGGAGCCCTCTGCTGTGTTTTGGTTTGCTTTAAGATCGTTTATTTTGCCCTCTCTACCCCCATTTCCGGCAGATCAAGCAGGAGAAGTCTTTCCTCTTCTCTCGCCCCCACCCCATTGTCTCAGCCATCAACTCCCATAGGCGTTCCTGGGGACCCATCAGCCACAACAGCCTGGGGAGCAGGTGGCAGACTACAGACCTTCACCTCTCTCTGCTCTGCTCCAAAGCCAATGCCCTAGTCCCACCCCCAGCTCCGTAGCCGTCCACCTGATGTGGCCTCTCCTTCATCTCCAGCCCCATCTGCAGCCGACCACACAGACCTTCTCTGCAGCCTCCTTCATCACCTCATCCCTTTGCCTCACATTAGCAATTTAACACCACATAGAAAGTCCTAGATCAGAAACAAGAAATGACACCCAAAAAGAATATATGGCAAGATATGATCAAACTCGAGACTGAAATTAATAAAATAGAAACAAACAAACAAACAAAAAATCAATAAAACAAAAAGTTGTTTCTTTGACAAAATCAATGAGGGACAAACCTTTAGCTAAGTTAACTAAAAGTCAGAGAAGATTCTAATTAATAAAATTACAAATGAAAATAGTACATAAAAACCTACACCAGTGAAATCCAGAGAATAATGTTGAAAACCTGTACTCCAGGGCCAGGCGTGGTGGCACACGCCTTTAATCTCAGCCCTCGGGAGGCAAAGGCAGACTGATCTCTGTGAGTTCGAGGCCAGCCAGGTCTACACAGCAGTCCAGGACAGCCAGAAGTACAAGAGAAACTCTGTATTAAAAAAAAAACAAAAAAAAACTATACTCCACCAAACTGAAAAATCTAAAAGAAATGGATACTTTTCTTGACAGATACCTCTTACCAAAGTTAAATCAAGATTAAGCAGATCTATAACCCCTACTGAAATAAAAGCAGTAATTAAAAGTGTTCCAATAAAAAAAAAAAAAAAAAAAAAGCCAGGGCCAGATGGTTTTAGCACAGAATCCTACCAAACTTCCAAAGAGTTAATGCCAATACTGCTCAAATTATTCCACAAAATAGAAACAGAAAAAAATGTTGCCTAATTCTTTTTATGAAGGCACGGATACTCTGAGACTTAAACCACATAAAGACTCAAGAAAGAAAAAGAATTACAGGCCAGTTTTCCTATGAACACCAATGTAAATATACTCAATAAAATACTTGCAAGCCAAGTCCAAGAGCACATCAAAAACATCATCCCCCATGATCAAATAGGCTTCATCCCAGAGATGCAGGGATGGTTCAACATCTGTAAGTTGTAATTCACCATGTAAACAAACTGAAAGACAAAAATCACATGATCATCTAATTAGACGCAGAGAAGGCCTTTGACAAAGCCCAACACCCCTTCATGATAAAAGTCCTCAAGAGATCAGGGCTACAAGGAACACCTCAATATAATAAAGGGGATTTAGGGCTAGAGAGATGGCTCAGGGGTTAAGAGCACCGCCTGCTCTTCCAGAGGTTCTGAGTTCAATTCCCAGCAACCACATAGTGGCTCACAACCATCTATAATGTAATCTGATACCCTCTTCTGCAGATAAAGCACTCATATGCAATAAATAAAATAAATAATTTTAAAAATAAAATAAAATAAATAAAGGGGATTTACAGCAAGCCCATAGCCAACATCAACTTAAATTGAGAGAAACTCAAAGCATTTTCACTAAACTCAGGAACAAGACAATTTTTTCTACTCTTTCCACACCTCTATAGCACAGTATTGGCCCCAAAACAGACATTAATAGATGGACTAGAACTAAAAACTCAAAAATAAATCCACACACTTATGGACACTTGATTTTTGATGAAGAAGCCAGAAATACACACAGAGAAAAAGATAGCATCTTAACAGATAGTGTTGGTCAAATCAGATAACCGCGTGTAGATGAAGGCCGGCAGATCCATACTCATCACCCTGCACAAAACTCAAGTCAAAATGGATCAGGAACCTCAACAAAAGGCCAGATACATTAAGTCTGACAGAAAAGAAAGTGGGGGAATAATCTTGAACTCTTTGGCATGGGAAAAGATTTTTTTGAACAAAGCACTATAAACAACAATTTTTTAAAAAACACTAAAACAACTTAAAAAAAAAACAAAAAACAAAAAACAAAACAACACTGCGAGGGTGGCCAAGAACATGAGACTACACAGGCCAGGGACCTTGGGGGCAGGGGCAGAAACAATAAAATGACTCTGAATGACATTCTGCTATAGTCTTAGATTTGTGCCTATCTCAGACATCATCAGGGAAGCTTCCCTTTGCCCCAGATGGTAACAGGCAGACAATATGCAGAGAACACTTAACTCTAAAAGAGGTCTCTCCTCATCAGTTCACTCTCCTAGGAGCTCAGGGAACTCTGAGAAAGAAGAGGCAGAAAGAATAAGAAGCAGAGGGAACGGAGGAGCCTTAAGGCGCCTCCTAGACACAACAGGGCTGGTGCATATATGAACTCACGGAGACTGAGGCAGCACGCACGAGGCCTGCACAGAGCTGCATGCACCAGATGGGGTCCTAGAGATGAAGGAAGTGGGCACGTGTCCCCACCCATAACCAAGAAGCTATCTCTAACTGACAGTCACTTGCAGATGTAACACTAGTTTTCTCCAAGGGAGTCTCACTGGGAAACAAACCACTCTTAAGGGCAGGCCTCATGCCCAGCAATAGATGGCAACACAAAGCAAACTCAGTGGCATCTCAGGAGGGTCTTTGTCTCACAAAGTTAAGTTGGGGCACTTTTATGTTTCCGTTTGGTTTGGTTTTCTACCTTACATACCCTTTGAGTGTATGTATTATGGCTTCTGGTTTGGGTTTTTTTAATAGGGTTCCTTCGTGTGAGAATGTGTGTCTGTCAGCATCTATATCTGTTTCTCGTGCCTTCTCTTTGGCTCTTTTTCGCGGGCTGGGGGCTGTGACTGGGTTGGTAGAACACTTGCCCAATTTACACAAAGCCCTGGGTTCCGTCCCCAGGGCAGCATGAATCGGACAATGCGGCTCACACCTGTAATCCCAGCACACAAAAGCTGAGGGTCATCCATGACTACACAGACTCATAACCCACACAGCGTTGCCCTGTGAAGGTCATGGAGCCCACCTACCCTTTGGAACTCCAAATATGAAACATGAAGAATATTCTAGATTTCCCCTTGGTGACTTCAGTGTTTCCTTTTAAGCAATGACGTTCAGAGTCTTTCCAGACAGATGCTTCCCACCTCCCTTTTTTTTGTTTGTTTTGGTATTTGTTTTGTTTTGTTTTGTTGTTTTGCTCTTTTGTTGTTGTTATTGTTGTTGCTGTTGAGATTTTGCGGCCCTGGCTTTTGGTGTTCTAAACCCACTTGCAGAATGCCAGTTGACTAACCCTGCCCTACTCTGCTACTCGCCCCCAAAAAAGCCAGAGGTTTCAAAGAAACACCCAGTCCCTGTGCCCACCCTGCCCCCCCCTTACTCTGCCTCAGTCTCACCATTGTGTCCAGGGCAGCTGCAGAACAAGGGATTCTTAGCAGACGGTGGTGTCGCCCATCTCCTCAAGCCAGCAGCCCAGTTATTCCCGGCATCCGCAGTCAGCAATTTCAGAGGCTTCTGTGACATTTGCAAACTAGCCTCCCACTTCTCTCAGCATTTGGAGGAAAAAAAAAAAAAAAAAAAGGAAGGACAGAAGGCCACTCTTGTCACCACTAGTGAGCTCATCCTTCCCGGAGAGGAGGAAGAAAGGGAAATTTCACCCCCTGAATTGGGAAGCCTGAGTTCCTAAAAAAAATAAACATAAAATAAAATGCATTTCCTGCTGCCTGATCTTTCCAGAAAAAGGAAAAGTAAACAGCAGCCTCCCCGGAGAAAAATGATTGATTAAAGAAGGAGAGACATCTTTATGAAGAAAAAAAAAATACTGCTCACCGTCCCGGGAGCTTGTTATTCCTATGCACCCTCCTGAGTCGCATTTCCTTTCGGGGCTGAAGCATTAGGCTGTCCCACCAGCAGTATGACATACACTGCAACCACCAGCAAGGCCTTGCCTGTTGTAGGGTGCCTGTTGACTAAGCCTGCCCTGCTCCAATACCCACCCCCAAAAAGCCAGGGTTTGCAAAGAAACAGTCAGTCACTATGCCACCCCGCCCACCTCTACTTATGCTCCTTACGCATGCTCTAATCCTCAGGCAAAACACCCAAGCTGGTGTCATTCAGGCTCAAAATGGTAGGGCGCTTCCGGCAGGTGAGGAGTACCACGGAGCTGCTGTGGCTCCCTGTGGCTCTGCCATTCATTGAGGGTAATATGACATGATGACATGTGTTGGAGAAAGGTCGAACCGTGTTTTTTGTTTGTTTGTTTTTCGAGACAGGGTTTCTCTGTGTAGTCTTGACTGTCCTCGGCTCACTTTGTAGACCAGGCTGGCCTCGAACTCACAGTGATTCACCTGCCTCTGGCTCCTGAGTGCTGGGATTAAAGGCGTGCGCCCACACCTTGTTTGTTTGTTTGTTAAAGATTTATTTATTATTTATACAGTGTTCTGCTTGCATGTACTCCTGTGCACCAGAAGAGGGCACCAGATCTCATTATAGGTGGTTGTGAGCCACCAACCTATTAGTCAGGGATCTGAGCCAAACAGAACTGATGGAATAAATCTAGAGAAAGAGAAAGGAGACTGAGAATGGCTCACGGGCTGTGGTCCAGCTAGTCCAACAGTGGCTGTCTACTATGGAAAGGTCCAAGAGTTCAGATGTCTCAGCTGAATCCCAAAGTAGGCTCCAATGGCAGTGAAGGAACAGACTTGCCAGCAAGAGCAAGAGCAAGCAGGCAAAGAGAGCAGACTTCCTCCTTCCGAGTCCTTTATACGAGCTGCCAGCAGAAGGTGTGGCCCAGACTAAAGGTGGATCTTCCCACCTCAGAGAAGAAGGTCTTTCCACTTCAAATGGTTTAAGAAAACTCCCTCAGAGGTGTGCCCAGCTGCTCAGCTTTAGTTAATTCCAGCTGTAGTGCATCTGACAGCCAAAAGTGGCCATCACAGCTTGGGTGTTTATTTTGACTCCCTGGGACTCCCTTAGCAATTTGGTGCTCTCAGCAATTTTAGCCTCTTCAAAGTAAATAATAATAGTAGTAATAGTAATAGTAATAATAAATTAACTAGAACAGCCCCAAACATCTTCCCATTTTCAGAGCTTGTGGACAGTGACTGTCCTCCTACATTCCTGTAGCTTCCTCGTCTTTAGCTGTGTCAAGGGGTCCACCCTGTCCCTCTTCTTCAGGTGATCAGCACTTTCAGGCTCCTATAGAATTCAAGAATGCACTCCTTCCTTAGACTATCCACAATGGCCACTACCTGCCAGTGTGCATCGGTAACAGTGCTGGGTGATTTTATGTCCACTTGACATTTAATAATTACCGAGGAATCAGGAGTCTCTGGAAATGGCTGTTGTTAGCTGCTGTGTAGGTGCTGGGAACAGAACCTGGTCCTTTGCAAGACCAGTAACGGCTCTTAACCACTGAGCCATCTCTCCAGCCTCAAATTCCACACTTTATTATATTTTTTTATTTTTTGGTTTTTCTTTCTTTTTTTTTTTTAAGATTTTTATTTATTTATTATATAGTATTCTACCTACACATGTGCCTGCAGGCCAGAAGAGGGCACCAGATCTCATTATAGATGGTTGTGAGCCACCATGTGGTTGCTGGGAATTGAACTCAGGACCTTTGGAAGAGCAGCCAGTGCTCTTTATCCAGGCCCTGTTTTTTGTTTTTTGTTTTTTTTTTTTTCAAGACAGGGTTTCTATGTGTAGCCCTGGTTGTCTTAGACTTGCTTTGTAGACCAGGCTGGCCTCGAACTCACAGAGATCTGTCTGCCTCTGTCTTCCAAGTGCTGGGATTAAAGACATGTGCCACTGCGCCCTGGTAAATTCCACACTTAAAGTAGCTACTTTTCTTACTGTTGTTGAGGGAGGAAAGGCTTGTTTTGGTTTAAGATTCAAGGAGAAGAGATCATCATGGTGAGAAGGCACAGCAGCAGCACATGAGGTCACATGGCACCTGCCATCAGGACTCAAAGAATGGACAGGAAATGAGACAGGTTAGGCAACTTCCTCCTGCAAGTCTCCACCCGCTAAAGGTTCCACAGTCATCAAAAACAGTGCCATCAGCATGGGGACCAAGTATTCAAACACATGAGCCTATGAGGACCGTTTCACATTCAAACTACGACGGGTAGGAGAGTGTATTGTACCTCTATAAAATTATTATATCATGCCTTGCGTTCTGGGGATATAGTTCAGTTGGTAGAGTGTTGCCTAGCATGCATGAAGCCCTAGGTTTAGTTCTCAGCTCTGCATAAAGTAAGTGTGATAGTTCACACCTGTGTAATCCCAGCACTCAGGAGGGAGGGTCAGGGAGGTCAGGAAATTAATGTTATCATAACTAAATAATGAATCTGAGTCTATCCTGGGCTACAAGAAACCGTGTCTCAAAAAAATTATAATAAAATAAGCCTTAAAGCCAAGTGTGGTGGTGACATCTTTAATCTCAGCACTTAGGAGGCAGAGGTAGACAGAGCTCTGAGAGTTCTAGGCCAACCAGTTCTTATAGTGAGGTCCAAGGTGAACCAGGGCTACGTAGTGAGTTCCTACTATGTAACCAGGGCTACATAGTGAGACCTTGTCTGGAAAGAGAAAGCGAGCACGCTTGACTCCTGACCTCCTGACATCTCGTTCACTCTCGTTTTCAGGACCAGCTTTTAAGCTCTTTTGTCCATTGCTTGTAGAGATACTGGTGTTCCTCGTGATTCTTGGGCTCTCTGCCATACTGATCCCATCCTGGGGTCCACTCACCACTCCCACATCTCTCCAGATGCAGAGGTAGAGAGTGTGTGAAAATCAGGGAAGGGTTGCCTAGGAGACCAGCGCACAAGCAGAGTCAACCGGAAACCTTTCAAACTGAGCAGCAGTTGAAAGCCAGTGGTGGGGGGGGTCTTAACTCGGCTGGTGGGATGATTAGTCAATTGGATAGGACCTAGAGCACTAGGGACAAGCCTCCAGGAACACCTGTGAGAGAGCATCCTGACTCGGTTAACTGAGGTAGAAAGAGAAATGGATGGCACTGTTCCCTGGGCTTGGGTCCCGGAACGTACACAAAAGAGAAAGTATCTGGCCATAATGGAGCATACCTCTAAATCCCAGCACTCAGGAGGCAGGCAGATCTCTATGGGTTCAAGGCCAGCCTGGTCCGTCTAATGAGCTCCAAAGCAGCCAGGCCTCTATATAGTGAGGTCCCACTGAGAAGAGGAAGAGAGAGCTGAACGCAGATCCGTTGCTCTTCTTTCTGACTGAGGACGCAGTGTGACCAGAGGCTTCAGGTCCCCGCTGTCTACACTTCGCTGCCGTGATGGACAGCATCCCCAACTGTGAATCATGACAAGCCCTTCCTTCCCTGTGGGCTTTTATCAGGATATTTTCTAAACTCCTTGCCAAGTAAGTATTAGAGGATGGCACAGCAGCCATGTCCACTGAAAACGGCGAAAGCCCTGGAGCCAGCACAGCTGTTTGATACAGTTCCTGCAAAGCTGGACTGAATGCTGTGGTCACTGTCTTTCTGTCTCTCACGTTTCGGTTTTGGCATCTGCATGTTGCATTCTTGAGGACTTTCTGCAATATGATTCATTTTATGTCTTTTCCCGAGAAAATTATGTCTGAGCCTTTTTGGGAAAGTCCTAACCTTGCTATCCACTCTGGTTTTGTGGAAATAACTTTCTCTGGTCCTATTTGGAAGTCCTTCTTATGCCCTGGAGATCATGATAAGTACTAAATGCTAGAAATTTCTTTATGAGGCCATTACTCCTGGAGTTTTCTTGGGTATCCACCTCTAAGTAAACTCAAAGAGTATAATTGGAGCAGGGTAAACATAAGATAGTTGACACCCACTAGCCAGGGGAATTGAGAACAGATTCAAGGCCTCTTTTTACAATATGCTTAGAGTTGTCTGAAAATATAGTTTAAAGATAGGAGATCATACAGGGTACACCCCCAGAAGAACAGATTGGCTAAAATAACCTTTTCTTACTTAATACTGTAGATGATAAAGCAATATAAATAAAAAGAATTAGGTACTAGTATTGCTATTCATAAAAAGAACGGTTCAGATAGTTTGTCTTTGTCTGGAGTACTTTAAAACTGCAAATACTAGCCGGGCACTGTGGCTAGTAATCCTAGCACTTATAGAGGCAAAGGCAAGTGGATCTCTGTAAGTTCGAGGCTAGCCTGGTCTAAAAAGTAAGTACAGAATAGCCATGGCTACACAGAGAGACTGTGTCTCAAAAAACCAAAAAAGAAAAAAGAAAAGAAAAACTACAAATACTCTCAGCCAAAAAGCAAGCTATCATATAATAAATGTGGTTGCTTTAGCAGACATTCTTTAGATTCTTTGAATTGGAGTATAGGGCTGATAATAAAAATAAAATCTGTTCTGTTTGTACTTTCTAACTGTGACTAAACCTGTAACCCTGGACATGCAATGAAAAAAATCAAACACATGTCTGGAAAATATACCTATCTGTATTTGTTTTGGTTTGGTTTTTGGTTTTTCAGGACAGGACTTCTCTGTGCAGCCTTGGCTGTCCTGGAACTCTCTTTGTAGACCAGGCTGGCCTTGAACTCACAGAGATCTGCTTGCCTCTACCTCCTGAGTGCTGAGATTAAAGGCATGTGCCACTGTGCCCAGCTTAATCTGTGTTTCTTAGATAACCATTAGTCTGTCTTTCTTTTGTGAAACCTGTATAAATAAAGAAGCAACCTCATTGCTAGTCAGTCAGAGCTGCAAGATTTCTCCATCGCAGACTCATCTCCACTCAGGAGTCCTGTCAAGTGCTGGGGCTGGCCCGCAGCAAGAGGCTGTGTTCAGTCCCCAGCACCCACATACAACGCCAGGAGTGTTGGCACTCACCTGAGATCCAAGTGTTGAGTGGCAAGCTCCGAAGACCAGTTAGGCGACTGCTCAGGAAACAAGGAAGGTGACTTCTAAGGAACAACTCCCAAGGCCTTCAAACATGTATATGCGTGTGTACCCAAACACAGTCATACACCGGCACCCCAAGTCCCTCTGAGTTCCACAAGTTCCACAAGCCTCAAGGTTTTCCAGAAGCAGCATAGGCTCGGTGTTAAGCATTCTGTCCAAAAGTGCAAATCTAGTAAGACTCAAAGGCCGGACCAAGACAGTGCCACAGCCATTAAAGCACACACAAGAATGAGGACCAAAGTTCAGGTCCCCAGATCCCAGCGAGGGCTGTATGGCCATTGTGACTGACCCACCTGTCATTTCAGCCCAGGAAGATGGACAAGGGGATGCCTACAGTAAGCAGGCTATGGAAACTAGCCGTGTCCTGTAAGCTCTGGGTAGGGCTGAAAGACCGTGACTTATAAACAAAGGAGAACTATTAAGAAGAATTCCCAGCATCAGCCTTGGGCCTCCGAATCCATCTGTGTGAGCACATGTTCACACACGTATGTCCCACACATATGCAAACGCACATACATACATGTATGCATAACATACACTCACATACACATGAATATGGAAAAAGATACACACATACACACATACACACACACAAGAAACAAAGGCCAAGGCCAGGTAATTTCACGGCACCTACCTACCCCAGTGGACCTCCACAATCCCGTGCACACCTAACTGGATCTCATCATCTTTCTCTCCTCCCATTGGCATTCCCTGGGTAAAAGCCATCAGGACACACTGTTATACCAGCCCCTCCTTCCAGACAGCACAGAATCCTAGCTGTTATTTCCTGTCTCCTAGGCAACTTGAGCCAGCAAGACTCCCAGGCCTGTGATACACTGAGCTTCAGGGCTGACCTGGAATGCCATGGCGCCTTTTCCCTCCCAAACGCGTTCTCTTCGTGCCTCTGTGAAGCAAGAACCTCACCCAGAAGGAGGCCAGAGCCTCACATAGCCGTGGCTTCTGGCCTCCATGCTGTTGTCTGGACATCCTTCTTGTGGGAACACAGCAGGGAGTAAGCACTAGGCTAGGTACACAGAATGGGTGTGACCCGAGCTGCACTCGTCCTTGGCACCCTTGTGCCCTGCGCTGCCCCCCCCCCCCCCCACATCTCCATCTTTTCCCAGGCTACAACTCTCCTTAAAAGAGGACCAGTCAACCCTCCCAAGGCTCAATCCATCACGAGATGTTAAAGCCCATCTCTTCCCAGGCCAAAACACCTCGAATGTTCCTTTTCCAGCCTTGGATTCTCACCCTGACCCTTGCCTTGCCTGTGTACCGCTCAGCCTTACCCAAGCTTTGGTTTTATTTTTAAACACATTTTGGTTACATGTATTTGTTTATTGGGGTGGGTCACCTGTGAAGATGAGTCCACCAAGGGATGGAACTCAATTAGACACTGTTGGCAGTGAACACTACCCACTAAGCCATCTCACCAGCTCTTGCCCAAGTTTTTTGTTTTTTGTTTTGTTGTTGTTGTTGTTATTTTTGTTTTTTGAGACAGGGTTTCTCTGTGTAGCTTTGGCTGGCCTGGACCCACTTTGTAGACCAGGCTGGCCTTGAACTCACAGCTACCTGCCTGCCTCTGCTGCCCTGAGTGGTGGGTTTATGGGCATGTGCCACCACACCAGGCTTCATCCAAGAGTTTATTTTATTTTTTTAATTTTATTTAGTTTTAATCTATGTGCATTGGTGTGAAAGTGTCAGATCGTGGAGTTACAGACAGTTGTGAGCTGCCATGTGGGTGCTGGGATTTGAACCCGGGTCCTTTGGAAGAACAGGCAGTGCTCTTAACCACTGAGCCATCTCTCCAGCCCCTCACCCAAGATTTTAAAGCACAATAATCTTCTGAGCCTGGTATGATGGTTCATGCCTGTAATCCTAGCACTTGAGAGGCTGAGGCAGGAGGATCACTGTGAATTTGAGGTCATGGTGACCTATATAGCAAATTCCAGATCAGCCAGAGTTGCAGAGACCCTGTCTCGAAAACAAAAAAAATAAACAAACAAAAAAAGGAGATAAGATATCTGCCTCAGCCCCTCCGGAACCGTCCTCCCCTATAATCTGGCTAATGACAACCTGCCTGACTTCCTGCAAGTGTCATCATTAAAGTCATCAGTGACCTCCTTGTTTTCAGAGCTCCTGTTGCTGTTTTGAGACTGGGTCTGATGCGGCCCAGGTGTGGCCTCTAACTAACTGCCAGGCCAAGGATGACCAACTGTGAATTCTGATCCTCCTGCCTCTATCTTCTCTGAGCGCGGGGGCTACAGGCGTTGCACCGCCACACTCAGTTTACTTCCACGTATGGGGGTGGGGGGGACAGGGGCGTTTAATCCATAGCTCTGTGCATGCAAGGCAAGCACTCTACCCACTGAGCCACACTTCCCTGTAGGTACACTTGTATGCACACTTGTAAGTACACTTGACCACCACATCTTCCCAGAAACTGCCTCAGCCCCAGTCACTGCCTCTCCCTCCCACTTCTCTGACCACACCCTCTTAGCCTTCCTTGTCAGCTCTTCTCTGCAAACATTGGCCTCCGGGTTTTTTTGTTTTTTTTGTTTGTTTTTTCTCTGTGGCCCATTTTCCTTTTGACTTTAGACGCTTACCAACAATCTCATCCACTCATGCATCTTCATCAGTCTTTCAGGCCACCCTTTCCAGCCAACAGTGCTACAGACTGCAGCTTCTGCAAAAGGATTAGTAATCCCACCCAGCACTTAGCCCTCTGCCTGGGGACCCAGGGGCACCAGTTGCCTAGCTTTCAAAGTAGATCCTTTGTGAAAACTCTTCTTCCAAGCATGTCCCCCACTGCCTGGGCTCTCTTCCCTTAGGACATGCGCATGGCCATATGCCCTGTTCCTGCCACCACAAGTTCCATCTTTCCAACAGGAAAGATGACCAGGGCTTCCCCCTTTGGCCAACTCCAGATTCCTCTCTGCCAGACCCCTAAGCTAAAATGATTGATTGTCTTGTGACAACAGTGCCCTCTTGAGGAATGTTGCTGAAATTGCATCGCTGCCTCCAGTAGGCAGGGCCAGTCCCTCCATCCCAGCCCTTGGCTCACAATGGGGCCTTGTCACTCCTGCCACCACGAGATGGAGTTTCCTTCTTTGATCTGGTGGGGCTGAGGTCGTTGCGGGAAGCGATGCTATGTGACTTCCAAGGCTTGGTTAGCTTCTGCTGGGTTCTTGGTCCCCTGCTGCACCTTCATCAGTGGCAGTGGCCTTAGCCTGGCATTCTGTGAAGAAGCCCAAAGCAGCCCCTGCAGAAAGCCCACAGAAGATGCCAGAGAAGAGAGACAGGTGACTCAGGACCTTCTGGGGCAACCCTAGCTACTTACTAAATTGAAGAGGCATCTCAGTCAGAACAGTTCAACTGAGCTCTTTTCAAATTCCTGCCCCACAGAATACATGAAAGTTGATTAAGTGATTATTGTTTTAAAGCCTTAAGGGGTGTGTGTGTGTGTGTGGGTGGGTGTGTGTGTGTGTGTGTGTGTGTGTGTGTGTTCGTTCAGCCTCTGGTATTATTCCTCCGTTACTCCTTAGCCTTGTTTTTTTGAGGTGCAGTCTCTTGGTGGGGCCTGGGGATCACTGGTATGGCTAGGCGGTCTGGCAATCTGCCTCAGGGACCTGCTGGTCTCTGCCTCCCCCGGGAACAAAGACCACACATACACACCGTTAAGGACCATCACTTCCATGGACATGCTGGAGTTCAAACTCAGACGTTCGTGTTTATGTAGTTTACCAACTGTGCCGCCTTCCCAGCCCTTAAGCTGCTGAGCTGTGAGCTATTTCATCCCTCTGACCAGTCCTGACCCTGCTTAGCTTCTAAGATCATACATTCAGGGTAATGTGGCTGTAGACCAAGACGATTTTTTAAAATGTATGTGCATGTGTATGTATCTGTGTGTGAGTGCATCTCTGTGCGTGCCCACAGAGGAGAGAAGGGAGTGCCGGATGCCTGGAAGCTGGAGTTACAAACGATTGTGAGCCACCCACCTCAGGTGATGGGAACTGAACTCAGGTCCTCTACTAGAGCAGTATGTACAATTAACTGCTGAGCCATCGCTCTTCAGTGCCCCGCGATGATTTGTCATGCAGCAATCAGCACTGAGAACAGTAACCATGAAATCAGCTCTCTGTGTCATACATAACCAGTGTGCCTCAAGATGAGGCAGAGTGGAGTAGAATGGAATGAAATGTAGCGATGAAGGTAGAGTGATGTTGAGAGACTTGGCCAATCAGTATTTGCTGTGTATGTAAATCACAAAATCATAAGTGAAACATCCATTTAAAACATGAGCCAGGCAGGGTGGTGCACACCTGTAATCCCAGCATTCTGGGAGGCAGAGGGAGGCAGATCTCTGTGAGTTTGAGGACAGCCTGGTCTATAAAGTGAGTCCAGGACAGCCAAGGCTACACAGAGAAACCCTGTGATGGAAAAAAGAAATCAAGCTCCAAATGAGCCAAAGGGAAGGAGATAAATACAGAAGGAGAGACAAATCTGTTAAGACTCAGGGAATATTATTTTATATTTACCTATACTTATATTATTTTATGTATATAAAAATTTTGGGGGGTTTTTCAAGACAGAGCTTCTCTGTGTAGCCTTGGCTGTCCTGGACTCACTTTGTAGACCAGGTTGGCCTTGAACTCACAGCAATCCACCTGCCTCTGCCTCCCAAGTGCTGGAATTAAAGGCATGTGCCATCACTTCCCAGCTATAAAATGTATTTTTTAAATAATTTATTTATTTTTATTTTATGTGTATTGGTGCTTTGCCTGCATGTATGTTTGTGGGGGTCATGTTTTGGAGTTACAGACAGTTGTGAGCCACCATGTGGGTGCTGGGAATTGAACCCGAGTCCTCTGGAAGTACAGTCAGTGCTCCCAACCACTGAGCCATCTCTCTAGCCTACAAAATGTATTTTTAAAGGAAGTTAAGCCACTTGTTTGACAGTGATCTCCACAAAAATCATAGGAAATCTCCTTTCAAAGGGTTGTACAGTGTAGTTCAAGTGACCCCCAAAACCACACAGATGTAGCCTTCTGTTGCCTCTCAGGAGTGGGCCCCTATTGCTGAAAACACCACACACTTAGGACACATGACTTGAATGACTCAAGCTGGATCTGAGTAAAATCCTCTTCCCTGTGGTCTAGCTCTCATGTTTCCAGAAAATACTGTGCTAGCTGCCAAGGGAGGAAGCTATTGAGCAATCCTACACAGCTGCAGCACCTATGAACCACCATCTCCACCATGACAGGGTATACACAAAGGTGCAAGAAACAGCACACACATACCTGTGGC
Source organism: Acomys percivali (assembly GCA_907169655.1). NCBI lineage: Eukaryota > Metazoa > Chordata > Mammalia > Rodentia > Muridae > Acomys > Acomys percivali. The sequence goes on along the minus strand of OU015745.1, from coordinate 55,231,808 downwards.
AACCCCCACCTGTCTACTTCCTGCAGGTTAGAGGCGGTTTTTTGTCTTATGGATCTCTTAGACACAGTCATGAAAACTTCAGCTTCACTTTGGCTCAGTTTAGAGCTTGATGTCTGTGTCCTGGGAACCTGAGGCCACAAATTCACCACAGAGGTGGAAATCGAGGCTTCAGATATTGGCTTTGTCATGGGGTACTTAAGGCTCACTCAACAAGACGGAAGTCATGCTTGGGACTGGAAACCTAGCCAGCATCTTTTTTGGTCTTTTTCGAGGCAGGGTTTCTCTGTGTAATAGTCCTGGCTGTCCTGGATTCAGCTTTGTATACCATGCTGTCCTTCAACTGCCTGACACTGCCTCCCCAGTGCTGGGATTAAAGGCGTGCACCATTGCCACCTGGCTACATTCTAAATCTTATTCTTTCTTTGTGGTGTGTAAAGGTGGGTTGAGACAGGGTTTCTCTGTGTAGCCCAGGCTGCTCTGGAACTAGCTATGTAAACCCATCTGGCCTCAAACTCAGAGATCTACTTGACTCTGCCTCCCAAGGATTGGGATTAAAGCTGCCAAAATTCTCCAAACACTCATGGGTTACAAAACCAACATCTATACCCTCATACATGGAGGAGGGGGAGGAGGAGGAGGAGAAGAAGGAGAAGGAGGAAGAAGAAGAAAAGGAAGAAGAAAGACCTGAAGCTGGGGTGTGGCCTAGTAGTAGAAAAATTGCTTAGCATTGACCCTGAGGTCAATGCCAAGCACCATTTTTTAAAAAGAAATGTATTTGTTTCTGTGAATTGTGTAAAAAAATTAAAGTTCTGAGAAGTCAGACTGTTGTTATAATCCCAGAAGCTACAAACCAACCCCTCTAAGGCCAACGTATCATCTTAGCGCATCAAGGGGCCATGAACCCTAGGACCCCGCGTTACTTACTCTTCTCAAGGCTGAGACAAAATACCTGACCAAGGCAATTTAGGGAGGGAGGGAGGGAGGGAAGGGGGAGGAAGGGAGGGGGAAGAATTGATTTATCTCATCTCACCGTCTGAGGAGCTCCTCCATTGTGGTGGGGAGCCACAGCACCAGGAGCTTGAGACAGCTGGTCACATTGTTCCATTGTGTTCACAGTGACAGAGCCAAGAGGAAACCCATCCTGTCACGTGGTCCCACCTTGGGTCTCGCACCTCAGTTAACCTAATATAGTTACTCCTTTAAGAACAGATCCAGAGATTTGTCTCTTAGGTGACTGTAGATCCTGGTGAGGTGGCAATCAAGGTTAACCGCCCGAGATGCCACAAGCCAGTTACAGGTGGTCCCTCCAGCATCATCACTCAGGCTGGGAGAGGGTAGAGATCTGTCTGCCTGTGAGAGCAAGAGTGAAGGCAACTCCTGTGACCCTGCTGCCATGGCTCTTGGGCATTCTGCTTGTAGAGCATGTCCTGTGATCTCAGAGCTAGCTCCACTACATTAATGGGATTTCTGAGGGATTTTCATCCTTTGTTTCTCTTTGAACCTCCTGTATAGGAATCACTTGGAACCTACTAGAAATACAGGTGATTGGGCCACTGTTTAAACCTATAGGATTAGCCGGGCCTTTAATCCCAGCACTTGGGAGGCAGAGGCAGGTGAACTTCTGTGAGTTAGATGACAGCCTGGTCTACAAAGGGAGTCCAGGACAGCCAGTGCTACACAGAGAAACCCTGTCTCGGAAACAAACAAACAATAAACCTATAGGATCAGAGGCCTGGGACCGAAAATTTCACCTTATGCCTCAGCCCAGAGATCTTGGGAATCCTGAGTTTGAAATTCATTGAGCTATCTCACTAACCCCCATCAATTTTTAAAAATGCATCTTATTTCTATTTTTCTAGAGGTTGTAGCTCTGACAATCTGGTCCAGGACTGCTAGAGTGCTGAGCAATCATCCTTCCACTGTCTGCCCAGCTCTTTCTTTGTTTGTCTTTTAACAATCACTTTCAACAAGGCAATATGTAATCAAGATAACAGAACTCTAGAAGTATAGAGATAGCAGAGAACAGAAAAAGAAGCCATGGTTGTAGATGTGGCTCTGTGGTTAGAATGCTTGCCTAGCATGCCCATAGCCCTGCGTTCCATCCCAGCCACACATAAAACACCATGGCACATACATATAACACTCAGCACTCAGGAGATAGAGGCAGGAGGATTAGAAGTTCAAGGCCAGCCTTGGCTACAACTACTTAGTGAGTTCAAGGCCAGCTTAGGCTATATATAGACTATGCCTCAAAAAGAATAATGGAGGCTAATAAGATGGCTCAGTGGGTAAAAGTGCTTCCAGCACAAGCCTGGTGATCTGAATTCGATTCCTAGAACTCACTTCAAAAAGCTGGATTTAGTAGCGCACACTTGTAATCCCAGCATTCCTATAGCAAGTACGGGAGGGGATGGCAGGAGACTCACCTGGGAGTTGCCAGGCAGCTAGGCTGGAGTATGCAGTGCAGTGAAAACAGGAGAGACCCTGCCTCGACACAGTGGAAGGAGAAAACTGTCCTCCAAAGGTGTCCTCAGACCGTCACCCACACACATGTGCTTGTGCATACCACAAATATATGATCACCAGCTCTAGGCCAGCCAAGGCTACAGAGCCAGACTCTGTCTCCAAAAATCAAAAGAAGCTCTCTCCCATGCATGATATCCACACCCTCATGGGATGGGGGAGTGGGGGGGGGGAGAGAAGAAGAAGGAGAAGGAGAAGAAGAAGGAGGAGGAGGGAGGGGAGGATTGAAATAGAGAGACAACAACAGGGCTGGAGAGATGGCTCAGTGGTTAAGAGCACTCTCTGCTCCTCCAGAGGTCCTGAGTTCAATTCCCAGCAATCACATGGTGGCTCACAACTACCTGTAATGTGATTTGGTGCCCTCTTCTGGTGTGCAGGTGTACATGCAGGCAGAGCACTGTATACATAATAAATAAATCTTAAAAGAAAAGAAAAGAGAGACAGCAATAGAGCAAAAGACATTCCTAAGAGTGGGAGTGGACCAGGGAGTAGGGATAAGTCCATGACTCAAAGGCCCTGAGCCTGAGTCTCTAACATTTATAGGTCATTTATATAGACCCTCCTGCTGTGTCCTTTGGAGATTTGGTGGGAGTTCTCTGTCTACACATGCCATTTTGACATGGTCTGTGGTAGATGAGGTTTCCTTTCTTCCTCTACCATTGTTTTTCTTTTCTTTTTTTTTTTTTTCTCATGTGTCAACTTGATACCTCGGAATATCCCTCTCCACATTGTTTCACCTTAGAAAGACATCCCTGTCCAGCCGTCCAGTGTTTTATATGTGCAGGGCAGCTGGAGAAGGAGTGGGTGAGGCGTTCTTCAAGCAGAAGGTGGTAAGAAGAAAAAGTCCTGCGGCAGCCATCAGATTGTCAGTATCAAAGCCAGAGTGGGCAGGCCTGGAGGCTGGCAAGCAGGCTCTGAGCGGTAAAGGCCCCACCGGAGAGACCCAACGGCAGTCTATGGTCCAAGTGGGCAGAATGTGTCACAGAGGTGACCAGGTAATGCCTGTCGTCAGGACAGTCCTGTAGCTGTGACTACAAGCAACCCGCCTGTCAGGATGGAAAATAACTGCACATGGCCGCTCCCTGCTATAGGCTGCCTTTCCCATGCCACCCTCTGGCAGGCTGACACTTGTGGGCAAGCAATAAGTGGCAGAGCCATGATTGCTTGTGAATAACCCGATCGTTAGCAAAACTCATAATCATTTTAAGTGTCGTTGAGTGATCTGTCATTTCACCTCAACCGGTCGGTCTTCACTGTCTTCCCTGCGTGTTAATTGGGATGGAGTGTTCTGAGATAATTATTTGTCCACTGCTAAGGTTAGAATGCAGGTCTTGCACACGCTAGGAAAGTGCTTTGCCAGCCACGGAGGAATTTGTACATAATTAAAGGATGGTCTCCTCGGGTAAAGTCATGCATGGCAATCATGCAGGTCAGAGTTCGAATCCCCGGAGCGCATGTAGATGTCAAGCATGTGAAATGACTGGCTGTAATCTCGACACTCAGGAGGCAGAGATAGGGGGTCCCCAGGACAAGTTCGCTGGCTAGACCAGCCAAGTCAGTGAACTCTGGGCTCATCAAGAGGACCCATGTCAAACAAAATGGAGAGTAATTGAGGAAGACACTCAGTGTCAACCTCACTACAAGTGCACCCATGTACCTATCCACATTTAAGATGCGCACTGACGCCACACACACATACACTTGCAAAATAAGAAATACAGTGTTAGCCGGGCATGGTGGCGCATGCCTTTAATCCCAGCCATCGAGAGGCAGAGGCAAGCAGATCACTGTGAGTTCAAGGCCAGCCTGGTCTACAAAGTGAGTCTAGGACAGCCAAGGCTACACAGAGAAACCCTGTCTCGAAAAACCAAGAAAAGAAAAAAAGAAAGAAATACAATGTTAAAAGGATTTCAATCTAGTCGAGTTAGACTCCTTTGTTGTAGAAAACTTGGAAACCTATATAAACACTCAAAAGAAACACTGAACACCTATATAAGCCCTTCTAAAACGATGATACATTGTAGTGTGGTGTGACTCTACGCCCTTCATCTATGGATATTTTTTGTTTTGTTTTGTTTTTCAAGACAGGGTCTCTCTGTGTAGCCTTGGCTATCCTGGACTCACTTTGTAGACCAGGCTGGCCTCGAACTCACAGCTATCTGCTTGCCTCCGCCTCCCGAGTGCTGGGATTAAAGGCATGCGCCACCACCGCCTAGCTGTAGCCAATATTTTATGGCTCAAATCCTACTAGCAGGGATGGCCACCCCAGGAGGCAGAGAGACTGCAATATTCTATAATGGTGTTTCTGGTCCCCCAAGAAAGTCCTTTCCTCAGGATGAGGCATTGAAACAAAAACCCCCATTCCCTCCAAGGCTTGAACAAAGTTCCTGCTTGCTAAACTGGGAGCCATTCTCCTTATCTCTGGCAGGTAGAACCTGTGCCCCTTCATTAAGATACGACTGTGGTGTCTAGTTACCTGTGAAGGCCAATACTGGCCACTAGGCTCCCTCAGTCCTGGTTCAGCAGCCCCACTCAGCTCATGAGCCCCCCTTTCTCCCAGACAGCCTTGGCTGTTCAGAACCTTTGAATCTTTTCACCCAGTCTCCCTATGGAGATTGGAAATATATAAATATATAAATTTAGCATAAAGAGAAGCATTTATTCTTTCTTTTTTTTTTTTTTTTTTTTTTTTTTTTTTGGTTTTTCGAGACAGGGTCTCTCTGTGTTAGCCTTGGTTGTCCTGGACTTGCTTTGTAGACCAGGCTAGCCTCGAACTCACATCGATCCTCCTGCCTCTGCCTCTCGAGTGCTGGGATTAAAGACGTGTGCCACTACCGGCCTGCGCCACTGTGGGTTTTACATTCCTGGTTTCCCTAGTGATCTGTGGGAGCAAGGGCCTTTGTGTCCCCCAACACCCCACCACACCCATCCGGTCTTCAGAAGAGCCCTGTTATGGTTCGAACCCATGTCCTCCAAAGCCCCCAGTCTGTGGCACTGCCAGGAGATGGGGACCTTTAAGAAGTGGACCCCAATAGGAAGAAGTTAAGTGTCCTCCAGCTCCCCCGTTCTGTTTTCCAGCTATGCACTTTGCCACCCACCATGTGCTGCCTCCCACAGAGCCAAAAGCAACAGGCAACTGGTCTTGGACTGAAACCACCAAGTCCTTGGGCCAAAGTAAAGCTTTCCTCCCTTCTGAGTTGATAAGCGTAGGTACTCGGTTATGGTAGCAGTCCACTGTCCAGCACAGCCCCGGAATCCGTCTCTCCTTCCCTCCAACACTTCAGAGGCTGGCTCAAGGTATGTTTCTCAATTAGCAAAGGGCTTTTGGCCCCTTTGATAGACCTTATGGGAATAAAGCGGATGGCAACCATAGAGAGCTGGTGATGAAGTCCAGACAGAGGAAAGCCAAGGTCAGCACTGTGGCAAAGACTCCCGCCAGAGTTCTGCAAACAGACCTTCCTGCAGTGAGGAGCAGGTATGATGGGCTCAAGTCTTCCCAGTCTGCAGAGGCCGGAAGAGAAAATTGGTCACTCTGAACTGAATTACAGACAGTTGTTAGCCACGTGTGGAGGCTGGGACTGGACCCTGGGTTCTGTGCAAGGGCAACCAGTCCTGCTACCTGCTGAGCCATCATCTCCCCAGCCTCTTAATTCCCTTCTTTTTTTTTTTTTTTTTTTTTTTTGGTTTTTCGAGACAGGGTCTCTCTGTGTAGCCTTGGCTGTCCTAGACTCACTTTGTAGACCAGGCTGGCCTCGAACTCACAGCGATCCGCCTGCCTCTGCCTCCCGAGTGCTGGGATTAAAGGCGCGCGCCACCACGCCTGGCTTTAATTTCCTTCTTGTCAGGGTTTTTTTGTTTGGTTTTTGGTTTTTGGTTTGTTTGTTTTTTTTGTCACAGCAACAAGTCTAGTAGCTCATATGCTGGCCACAGCTGGCTGCACAAACTGCTATCCAGACCATCATTGTTTTTGCTGTGACAGCCACACTAATAGGAGAGTGAGAGAAAGAAACACAAAATTTGCAGCAACAGTAATAACTGTTTACCTTGTTCCTCACAGACACAAACTCACAGCCGCCACCACACCTAGGCATGACTCAGACCACGCCCACTTTACAGAAGGACCAAGGGTGGCTCCTCCATCACTGGAGGCTGCATCCTCAGAGGCTGAGAACACAGAGGAGAGCCGTGTGATGCTCAGCCCAAGATGGAATTTGTAGAGAAAGAGCATAATCTGGGGCTAGAGAGATGGTGTGAGGCACTGCTCTCACAGAGGACCTGAGTTCAGTTCCCAGTACCTACACTGGCCAGCTCACAGCCACCTCTAACTCCACCTTCAGAGGATCCAACACCCTCTTCTGGCTTCTTCAGGGACCTATATACACATACACTTAAAATTTATTTTTTTAAAAGATTTATTTATTTATTATGTATACAGTGCACGTCAGATCACATTATAGATGGTTGTGAGCCACCATGTGGTTACCAAGAATTGAACTCAGGTCTTCTGAAAGAGCAGTCGGTACTCTTAACTGCTGAGCCATCTCTCCAGCCCCTTGAAATTAATTTTTTTTAAAAAAATTTTTGGCCAGGCGTGGTGGCGCACGCCTTTAATCCCAGCACTCGGGAGGCAGAGGCAGGCAGATCACTATGAGTTCGAGGCCAGCCTGGACTACAAAGTGAGTCTAGGACAGCCAAGACTACACAGAGAAACCCTATCTCAAAAATAAAATAAAATAAATTTTTTTGTTTTGTTTTGTTTTAAGAGGTGGCTGCTCACTCTTGGACAGGACAATGTTTAGTTCCCAGAATGCACACAGTGACTCAAAATGTCCCTAACTCCAGTTCCAAGTGATCTAACATCCTCTTCTGGCCTCCAAGCATACATATGACCCACATCTGTGCATGCATGCTCATGTATGTATAAACACAAAATACCATAAAAAGAAAGAGATAATTTACATTTACAACTGTGCATAACTGTCACATATGTACACACACACACACACACACACACACACACACACACACACACACACATCTGAAATAAACTTTTTCACAAAACAGCTGTTCCACGCTTACTGCGCATGATGTACTAACTCAGTGCTTTCCGCCTCACCGTGATCTGTTCTGCTTTGATTCTTACAACACTGGTTATGCGAAGCCTTGGGAACCAGAGAGAACTCACATACCTCACAGAGATAACAAGAGACACTGCCTGCGCCTTGGAATGCCTTGGGGCTGCCTGAGCTCCTCTGTTTCAAGACTCAGCACACAGCCATTACGCCTCTGAAGCCTGCTCACCTTCTTGGGATTCTAAAGGTATAATGGCCCCTTCCCTGGAGTAGTGAACCTAACACAGGCTTCTGTTGACAATTCCCCCCTCCCTACCCTAGGACTCGCTCAAATCTTGGTATTTGTATTCTAATTTCATTCCTTTTCCATTTTCCGTACAGTCACTGGATATATGGGAGGAAGTGGAGACCATAGAACTGACCCCAAGAAGAGACCAAAAAGGCTTCTCTTTAAAACCTGGAGAACAAGCCGGGCGTGGTGGTGCACGCCTATAATCCCAGCACTCAGGAGGCAGAGACAGGCGGATCGCTGTGAGTTCGAGGCCAGCCTGGTCTACAAAGCGGGTCCAGGATGGCCAAGGCTACATAGAGAAACCCTGTCTCGAAAAACCAAAAAATAAAAATAAAAAATAAAACCTGGAGAACAGCTCTTCCTCTTCCCCTCTCTTATGTCTCTGTCTTAGTCTCTGTCTCTGGGGTACCCCTTCCCCTTACCTTCTCCCCCATGCTCATTTAATAAGCCTCATATACTCTAAAATAAAATAAAATAAAACCTGGAGAACACTAGGGCTAGGATGGCGCATGCCTTTGATCCCAGCCCTCAGGAGGCAGATGCAGGCAGATCTCTGTGAGTTCAAGTCCAGCAGCTCGGTCTACAGAGTGAGTTCCAGGACAGCCGGGGCTGCCACATAGTGAGACCCTGTCTCAAGGAAATAAATAAATAAATAAATAAATAAATAAATAAATAAATAAATAAATAAATAAATAAAAATAAAAATTAGAAAGGAGCTTTATTATGGCTGAGAATAAGATGAGGCTGGAAAGTGGCTGAGTGGCTAAGAGCACTCTCTACTCTTGCACAATGGACCCAGGTTCAATTTCCAGCACCCACACTGTGGTTCACAAACACTTATAGCACCAGTACCAGGGGATCTGACACCCTCTTCGGGCATCCATGAGCTCTTGCATGCATGTGGTGCACATACACATACTCAGGGGCACGCGCGCGCACACACACACACACACACACACACACACACACACACACACACACAC
>OU015745.1:55200077-55222928 GCA_907169655.1 Acomys percivali | reverse complement strand
GAGAGAGAGAGAGAGAGAGAGAGAGAGAGAGAGAGAGATTGGGGCAGAGGAGCCTCCTCAGAGAGAGTCTCCAGAGAAATAGCCTCACTGACGCCGGCCTGTGGAAAGAAGTCTCTCTTGAGTCTTGAGACTGGCTTCATGGTTGCAGATCCCATAGAAAGTTCTTTACAGCAACAGCGCAATCTAACACTTCTCACTTCCCCCTTTATTTCTGAAATGTGTCACAGAGTATTAGCAGCAGCTTCTGCATTGATGCTCTTAGTCCCACTGAGGTCTGCTTGAAAGTCTTTGGTGTCAGCGAAGCTGGGGGAGGCGTTTTGCCTCGCTAGGATTTAAATGTTCCAGAGCCTTCACCTCCCTCTGCCTAGATTGTCTGCACTGAGAGAAGAAAAAAAAAAATAGACAGTGAAAAGCCCACTTCAGCCCAGGTGCCAAGTACTTGCAAAGCACCTGGTCTATTGGGTAACCGCTGCCATTGCCCTACTCCTGGAAGGCCCCTGTAAGCCTGGCTTGAAGGAGTGAACATCTCCCGCCCCCAATCTTGGTATTAAGGAGAGGGAGAGCTCAGCCACGAAGGAGCGCAGCTTTCCTCAAAGGGCAATGGATCTTGTGGGGCTTTTCCTGCCCTCAAACCAGAGTTAGCCTGCCATCTAGTGGCCAACCGCAGGAAGAGCCTAAAGTCTCCCGCAATCTCTTTTCCCGCTCCACAAAGGCGATTTCCACAAAGCGTCAATCTTTTTCTCTATTTTGTCCACGGCAGGTTCCCGTGCCTGTCTGGCATTCTCTTCTTCCTCTTGAGTGCCAGGCAAGGGCCTTCTAGTTCAATCCAGCGATTCAATGCAAGCCTGTGGCCTACGGGAGAGATCTCCTGAAACACACGAACTCTCCCGTCCTTCTCTCCAGTGGGACCACCTACATACAGCCCAGCTCTTCCAACGCTGCGGCATCTGCCACCTTCCCAACCCAGGGATGCTCGCCCCTGCGCCCGACCCGTAGGTAGAACAGCGGCCACGTGTGTTTCACGGATGGCTACATAAGACAATAGAAACAGGAACACGAGGGCACGTGGCTGACAGCCAATCCAGTTCAGAAACAGCTCGCTGCTACCAACGGTCTCGGTATCTACAGCCCTCCATACCCCCACACTGCTCTTGAGAAAAACCAGAGTACTGTGCGCTTTCCTCACTGTAGCTAGTAATTCGTCGACAACTGGGGAATTGAGTAAACAAGTTGCGGTATGTACATTCAAAGAAATTCTACTCAGCAACAAAAAGGAACCAAGACAAAACAAAATATTAACTCATCAAACTGTATACCCAGGAGCGGCTGATTACATTTGCCTTTTTTTCCTTTTTTCTTTCTTTTTTTATTTTTTAATTGGATGAGAGGGAGAAAGCGAAAGAGTGGAAGAAGGCAGCCGAGCAGAGAGATCTCTGGCCACCACAGCCTGACTCCAGAGAAGCAGCGGCGGCGTGCACGTTCCCATGCCTGCAGTTGCTAAATTTGAACGCCAGGAGGCGATGAGGGTCCGGGAAAGGCAATGCGAACTGAGCCCAAGGGGCGGGGCAAGGTACCTAATAGCGCGGTGGCCCGCGGGGGGTGGTGGTGGAGGGTCCGGTTCCCAGTGAAGGGGCGGGCCCAATGTCTGGGGGGCGTGGCTAGGGGAGGGGCGCAGCTGGTGCGCGCGGGCGCTGCTCATGGTCGCCATGGCGGAGGTGCAGCAACTCCGCGTGCAGGAGGCTGTGGACGCCATGGTGAAAAGTGTGGAGAAAGAGAACATTCGGAAGATGCAGGTAGCGGCGGGGCCCGGCGCCCAGGCAGGATTGGAAGGCGGGGGGGGGGGTGGGGCGGTGACGTTCGGGCCCCGGCCGTTTCCTTCTGCCTGGCCTGGGTTACGTGTGTTCGTCCGCCCCTAAGGTGATCCGGCGGGAGGCCGGGAGGCCGGGAGGGCCCAGCCCGGGAGGGCCCAGCCCGGGAGGGCCCAGCCCAGGAGAACCACCAGGTCGAATCCCTTCTTCTGGCTGTCCTGCGCTAATTCATTTGTCACCCTGAATTCAGGCCCGCGGGCGGGAGCCCCGCCTCCCTTACCACGCTGCCCTCGCCTAACCTTTCCTCCCCATCGCCCTCTATGTGTTGGCTCATATGGGGCATTGACTAACCAGGCTGACCTCTGAACTCTGCTGCAGATATCTGGTTTTCAGAACGTGGTTTCTTCCGGTCCAGTCTTGGGTGCGTTTATATACCAGTGAGCTAGTAGCAACAGACAGGGTCTCATTCAACCCAGGGTGGCTTCCAACCCTTGCTCTTCCTGCTTTCTTGTGCTGTGCCACCACCCTGGCGTTTATGCGGTACAGGATGGGACACAGGGCTATCTTAGAACTAGGCAAGCGCTCCCCCAAGAACATATATCCCCAGCACACAAATTCTAGGCAAGATAGTCTGAGCCTTATAAAGTCATGATAGTATTCGCGGGGAAAGTGAAGCAATGGGTGGTGAGCAACACACAGGTGGGAAACATGGCCTCCAAATCCTTGGAGTCTTTCCAGTCTAACCAGGCTCTGCCCTCGCTCCCCAGGGCCTCATGTTCCGGTGCAGTGCCAGCTGCTGTGAGGACAGCCACGCGTCTATGCAGCAGGTGCACCAGTGCATCGAGCGCTGCCATGCCCCTCTGGCTCAAGCCCAGGCCTTGGTCACCAGCGAGCTGGAAAAGTTCCAGGTGAGGAATAATACCTCAAGGGCTCTCAAGTGCTTGAACAGCTCTTTGGTTCAGTCAACACTGGTGGGAGCCCTATGGCTAAGGGATATTCTTGGAATTTGAAATTTTGAGGACAGCCCTGGGAGTGGAGTGGTGTTAGGAGCTTATGTCGTATTTTCCTATGGAAACAGTAATGTAAAAGGAAGTTTCCAAGGGAGTGTATCACCAAGCACCTTTATGCCTTTTTGGTTGTTATTTGATGTGTTGAATGCCAAGAACAATCTATGTTTTGGAGTAGAAAACTTCTTAAAATGTATATTAACTTGGGGCTATAGAGATGGCTCAGCAGTTAAAGAGTACTGGCTGCGCTGGGTGGTGGCGCATGCCTTTACTCCCAGCACTTGGGAGGCAGAGGCAGGCGGATCGCTGTGAGTTCGAGGCCAGCCTGGTCTACAAAGTGAGTCTAGGACAGTCAAGGCTACACAGAGAAACCCTGTCTCGGGAAAAAAAAAAAAAAAAAGATGCCAGTATCTCCTCAGCTAGGAGTGGAACCTCATGAGTTTTTAAAATAACAAAATTTCTTGAAAAGTGGACTAAGGGATTAGTTGTTAGTGGATGCAGGTTAGTGGCCAGCTCAGTACTTGGCACAGAAGCCTGACAACCCAAATTTGATCCCCCGAAGCCACATAAAGATGGAGGGAGAGAACCAACTCCACACATTGTCCATAGGAATGCCATGATCCACATGCCAGGTACACACGCGCGCGCAATTTAAAAGGGGAAGACTGGGCCAAAACCTTAGTGATATTTGTGGCCTTAAACCCTCCCCAGAGCTTCCCCTGTGTGGGACACCTGGAGAGAGGCTTCTATGGCACAGAAAGATCAGACATAAAAAGCATTGCTATTTGGAGTGCTTTGAGACAGGGTCTCAGCTCCATAGCTCAGGCTGTCTTGAAACTCATAGCAATCCTCCCGCCTCTGCCTCCCAAGTGCTGGGATTACAGACCTGTGACACCGAGACCCTCAGTGCCTATAAAATCTCCTTTTCCCTCCTAGAACAAAAGTTATCCACTCGCACCTTCCATTTACTCCCTTCCTCTAGGTATATTTTGTGGGCTTTACAAGCAAACCCTTCTGATAGCCCAGCGTTCCATTCACCTAACAGTTATACCTAACATGGGGTACACTTTCACCCTCCGAAGTACTTCGAAACTTCAAAGTTTCTGCCATTGTGAAATAACAGCAAATTATTTTCCATTTTTTATTTTGAACAAAAAGTTTATAGATAATAATGTGGCCAAGAGAAGCCAAAATGTTAAATACTCCTGACAGTGTTTGCATTCAGACCTTTAGTTCAGATTTCCCTCCTGATTTTCACTTTTTTTCTTACCATCTCCTCCCTGGAGTGTAAATTCCATATGAGTAGGAACACTTAAGCTTTGTTCATTTCCCTATTTCACATTAGAGGAAAGCCTGGCAAATGTTTGAATTGTTTTTCAGTAACAAGAACAGATAGTAAAGAATTAAAATATGTGCTGGCACTTGCCGTGCAAACATGAGGCCCAGAGTGCAGATCTTCAGGAACCATTGTCCCTTTGGTGTGGTAGCCACCTATGACTCCAGCCTCAGAAGCTGGAGACAGACTCTTCAGAGCAGGCTGGCAAGCAAGACCAGCCATGTCAGTGAGCTCTGGGTCTGGTTGAATGCCCTGCCTCAGTGAGTGTGTGGAGGAGCAACAGAGGGCATTTCCCAACATGCACCTTGGGCCTCCATGTGCACAAATACACTTATCTAAAAATAGTACCACACACATGAAAAAACAGAAGAAAACAATCAAAGTGGTTGTTTGTTTGTTTGTTTGTTTGTTTTGTTTTTTAAGGTTTATTTATTTCAGCTGGGCGTGGTGGCATACACCTTTAATCCCAGCACTTGGGAGGCAGAGGCAGGTGGATCGCTGTGAGTTTGAGGCCAGCCTGGTCTACAAAGTGAGTCTAGGACAGCCAAAGCTACCCACAGAAACCCTGTCTCAAAAAACAAACAAACAAACAAAAGGCTTATTTGTTTATTATACAGTGCTCTGCCTGACCTGCAGGCCAGAAAAGGATATCAGATCACATTATAGATGGTTGTGAGCCACCATGTGGTTGCTAAGAATTGAACTCAGAGCAGTCAGTGTTCTTAACCACTGGGCCATCTCTCCAGCCCAAGGTGTTTATAAATCTAACAATAGTCTTTTGTTTGCTGCCAGCATCTTGTAGAAGAATTATGTTTTCATTCCTCCACTCTCTAACAGTGCTTAGTCTGAGCCTTCCCAGTGGCACCTTCTGTTTGAGCTAAGACAGTATTACCTTGTAACTGGCAGAGACAAGCTGTATCAAGCCTGTAGCCCAAGACCTGACACAGGACCAACACTCAGACAACGGAAGCCAACCCTCTCAGCCTTCTCCCCTCTCTTCCTTCTCATCACAGGACCGCCTGGCTCGGTGCACCATGCATTGTAATGACAAAGCCAAAGACTCGATAGATGCAGGAAATAAGGAGCTGCAGGTGAAACGACAGCTGGACAGCTGTGTGGCCAAGTGTGTGGATGACCACATGCACCTCATCCCAACAATGACCAAGAAGATGAAGGAGTCTCTGTCATCCATCGGGAAATAAAATTATTTACCAGTGACCATTGGGGCTGAGGGCAGGCTATTTAAAAGGAAGAATGGCCGTTTAGTATAATAAGCAATGTTTATGAATGAGGAAAACTCAGGACACAACAAGCTGCAGGCATATGCTGCTCACCCCTGGGTACCAGTTCCTTTATATCTGGATCTTAGAAGGTGACATGGAAAGAAGCTGGTGCTAAAATTTGGATCGCAGGTGGCACAATGGAGAATTCTAGATCCCACATTCTCAGGTGCACGTGCTTGTGCTGGCAGAGAGATTGCCCTTGTTCCAAGGGCTCAGATTCTTACTGCATAGACATCCAAGCTGGTGGCTTTCTTCAACCTGCTGGTAAAGTCTGAGGAGAGGTGCGTCTGTTGCCAAGTTCCTGGTTACCACAAGTGTCACCACACCACCTTGCATATGCTGTGAAACAAAGCCCAGCAGGCTAAGGATTTAGAGGGAGGAAAGGTTTCTTCTCCAGGTCTTTATTTTGCTTGGTTTTGCCTTATGTGCAGGGGCATAAGTGAAGTGGATGTAGAGGGAGAGTAGTTTGAATAACTTGTAAAGGTTTCTCATTACTTTCTGGCCATCAAGATAGGACTGTCCATTTCTTCACATTCTGTCATTCTGGAAGCCCCTGAAGAAGTCGATGTCACGCTATTTATGTGGGAAACAGCTTTCGTCACTGACTTCTGCAGCAAAGTGACAAAAGATCAAGCAGTTTTGTTACTCATGTACCAGTAGCTGAGACTCAACAGTAAAATAGGAACTGTTGAGAAGTACTACACATGAGAATAAAAGTCCAAACCCAGTATTACTCAGCCCCTGAGTTCACAGAGCCTTATCACGGTTAATGCCCTAGCAACAAGGAGACCTAAAAGCAAGCAGTGTGGCCCACAGAAAGCTAGGACCATGACAGAGCAAGATAGGCACACTCCCTCTTACCAAATGCAAGTTTTGCCTGGGACTTTGCAGTGTGGTGTTGCTGGCCCAACATGTCACCTTATCTTTTGGATAAGTACCATGTTGTATTTATGCCAATTACTTGAAACAGTGTCAGTTTGCTGTGTCAAGCCTGCAATATATTTTCCAAGTGGTTTGGTTTTTAAATAAAGTTTCATTGTCTCCAACCTCTTCCTACTGGGTAGTGATATCAGTCTGCCTCTGAAATGTACCACATCCTGAGAGTGCATATCAGTACATGGGAAACACTAACGGAAAGCCAGAGCATCCTAACTTGAAGTCTGTTAATGTTGAGAAGCCACCCAGGATTAAGGGTGCATACCTGTAATCGCAGTACTGTAAGGCTGAGGGGAGGGCTGCCCTCTTGATTTGAGGCCAGTCTGTAGTACATCTTGAAACCTCCAAAAGAGGCTATTAATATTGGGGGGGGGGGGTTGTTGTTTTAGTTTCAATTAATACAGCAAGTGGTGGGAAGAGTATAAATTAAGACTCCTTATGTTAAGTTTTAGTTAACGACACAAACTAGTTACACGTAGAGAAAACCCAGTTGAAGAATTGCCTCCAACATATCTGTGGGGACATTTGCTTAATAACTGATAAGAGAGAGCCCAGTGCACTGAGAATAGTACCGCCACCCCAAGGAAGGCCCGCACCTTTCCTCTGGGCACTCAGGAGGCCGAGGCAGACTCAGGCCCGTGACGTGCTAAGTAGGTTCTAAAGGCAGTGTTAGAACTGCAGAGCTATGGGTCAAAAATGCTGCAGGCTGTGGATACACACCCTGAAGAATCAGCTTAGCCACTTCCCGCTACGGGCACAGACAAGCTATACGTTAACTAGGGTGCTTCCGGAACCCTCAGCTTCCCCTGGATATGCTCAGGAAATAAAGGACTGTGGTGTGACAGCCTGTAATCCCCGCACAGGAGGCAGAGGATCAAAGTTAGCTTTGACTACACAGTGAGCTTGAAATCAGCATGAATTACGTCAAAAAAAAAGAGAGAGAGAGAGAGCTGGCAGGGGAAAAGAGGAAAGGGAAGGAGAAACGACAAAAATGTAAAGAGAAAAGAGATAAATGAAAAAACAGAAGGAGAAAAAGGTTAACACGCAAAGAGCATGGTTCCCGACACTTCAATCTTACACAAAGGAAGTTTAGCCGAGCCCCGCCTCTCCATCCTAGCCAGTCACTGACGACGCAACCGGAAACGTGGCTCGGACCCGCACGTTCAGGCGTCCTTCTTAGTATCGCGAGATGAAGGGTATTGATACGGGAAAGCGATTGGCTCGCGGGGCGGTGACGTCAAGCATCAGCGCCAAGCCTGCTGCGCGCGTTTGTGAAGCCGCTCGCCCCTTTCGCCGTCGTGCCGAGCCCGCTGAGGAGTCGCCATGAGCAAGGCCCACCCTCCCGAACTGAAGAAGTGAGTAGAGCCGGCCCGGTGGAGGCTCGCCGGCCGCGCGAACCCTCCTCCAGCCTCGCTCCGGCTGCGGCCGCGGCCCCGGCGGTCGTGGGAGCCGGAAGTGGCACTGAGGTCCGGTAGGCATGGTTACCGCAGTATCGGTACCCCTGCCTTCCCTACGCTGGGCTCTCCTCAGCGGGCGGCCGAAGGGCTACCCAGTAGGGACCAGGCCAGCGGTCTAGGCGCGTGATTGTATGTGAGGAACTGGAAACTGACATGCTCAGAATGTGCGTTTGGAGCCTGGAGTGGTTGGCTCTCGTCTGTGGGGTCAGTGCTCAGGAGATAGGCAGGATTGCCGCAAGTTCCAGGCCAGTCTAGGTTAAAAGTAAGACTGTCGCAAAACAAAAAGATATGCATTGGTGTGTGTTTGTTTTTGTGCTTTGGCAAGAGCCATTCCTCTTTCTTGCCCCCTCCTTTTTTTTTAATTTTAAGTTTCTAGTGAGGGAGCACGTTACAGTTCCATATGTACGTTCTGTCTATTGCTTTTATCGAGAGAGCTAGGTTTATCTCCCCCCACC
The DNA here is from genome assembly GCA_907169655.1 of Acomys percivali. Lineage (NCBI taxonomy): Eukaryota > Metazoa > Chordata > Mammalia > Rodentia > Muridae > Acomys > Acomys percivali. The sequence continues at coordinate 55,214,646 of OU015745.1, read as the reverse complement.
CCCTTTAATGTGTCTGTGCACGCCGGTGCGACGCCTGCGGAGGCCAGACGGGGCGTCGAGTCCAACAGAGCAGGACTTGGAGGAGGTTGTGGATACTAAGAGCGAAACTAGGGTCCTCTGCACACGCTGTATGCGCCGAGCCATCACTCCAGCCTCAAGAACTAGGTTTCTGATTCACTATCCTCCTTGTATTCAAGTTTAGTTTGAATGTTGTTTAGTGTCGTACCCTAGTAATAAATCCGTGGAGGAACACCCATTTTCCAATTGGAGAAAGCTAGTTTTGAAGACGCCTTTTCAGTGGGACCCTTTGGTCTTAGACATTGCTGGCTGGTGAACCTGACCTGTTTATAATGCTGAGAGTCTGCACATAGTCTTTGGATTGCTCAGAGTTTTTCTGGTGTATCCAAATGATGTGCCTTATGCATAGCCTGTTCTGTTACTGTGAAGTCCTGTAAAGCCTCTTAATGCAGGGAAGAGGTCACATTTACTAATTTTGTATTTGAGTGCGCATTTTTATAAAAGCAGCCTCTGTGTGAAACACCTGCACTTTTAGTTGGCTCTGTGAAAGGTGTGTTGAGCCGTAAGTCTGTCTTTTTTGAGACAGGGTTTCTCTTGTAGTCCTGGCTGTCCTGGATTCGCTTTGTAGACTAGGCTGGCCTCAACTCACAGAAATCCACCTGCCTCTGCCTCCATAGTGTTGGGATAAGCCTGACATTTTAAAAGTATAAATTAACCTGCAGGGTTGGTTTATTGATGAGCTAGTGAATGAAGTCTTTTATTGTCTGGATTCAGCAGGAGTTGGCCAAATTGGCATTGGTTTAAACAGAAGGACTGTTCTTTACCTGTAATCTTCAGGGTCTTCTTTTGTTGGTTTTTTTTCAAGACAGGGTTTCTCTGTGTAGCCTCCATTGTCCTGGACTAGCATTGTAGACCAGGCTGCCCTCGAACTCACAGTGATCCACCTGCCTCTGCCTCCCAAGTGCTGGGCTTAAAAGCATGCACCACCACGCCTGGCTTACTTGAGCCTTTCTGAGACTGGAACTAGTAATTGTGTCCATATTTGTTGTGTTTTGACATTTTTGTTGGCTTGTTAGTGGTGTTTTGGTTGAAGCAGAGCCTTGGTGCATGATGTTCCCTGAGGCTGATACCTTTTTCTCTCATACCTAGATGTCATGAATCTTGAAATACTACTAGATCTGCCTCCTTTATTTTCTCATAAATACTTCCTTCTTTTCACTCCTAGTTTAGCATAACTCGGTGGTTAATCTCATCTAACCCCATGTCTCAGTTGTTTCAAAGTTGAACTCCTCCCACCTCCTTAAATTTTGTTGCCACCTTCTTTTTCTTTTCATAATCCCCCCCCCATAGGGTCTCTCTGTGTAGCCTTGGCCATTCCAGACTTGCTTTGTAGACCAGGCTGGCCTTGAACTCACAGTGATCCGCCTGCTTCTGCCTCCCAAGTGCTGAGATTAGAGGTGTGCGCCACCATGCCCGGCTGCCACAGTAAGTCTTAACCGCTGATTGATTCTGCTATAATAATTTATCACTGCAAAGACAAATCTAGATTCTTAGCCCAGCTCTGAATCATTCTCCATCTGCAGTCCTGCAGCCGTATTCTTACATGGTATATATCTAAGAAACTTCTACACCTTTGAATCGTAGCTACTATCCTATTGCTATGAAGACACATCGTGACAAAGGCAAATCTTACTTTAAAAAAGCATTTACTTATGGGCTTGCTTACAGTTTTAGAGTTAATCCATGATCATCATAAGAGAAGCAGAGCAGCCATAGCTGAAAGCTTTACATCCTGAACTCAGGCAGCAGGCAGGACAGAGAGACACTAGACCTGGCGTTGGCTTTTGAAACCTCAAAGCCCACCCCCAGTGACACACCCCCTCAACAAGGTCACACCTCCTGATCCTTCCCAAATAGTTCATCAGCTGGGGACTAAACATACAAATATATGACCCTATGGGGGCCATTCCCATTCAAACCTCTTAGTTTCCCATCTATATAATGTAGTATGTTTTATAAAATCTGTTTCCTTGCAGTGGGGTGTGGCACACATCTTTAATCCCAACACTTGGGAGGCAGAGGCAGGTAAATCTCTTGAGTTTGAGGTCAGCCTGGTCTACAAAGCGAGTATAGGACAGCCAAGGCTACACAGAGAAACCCTGTCTTGGGGGCAGGGGAGAGTCTATGGTCTGAATTTACATTTGAATTCTTTTATGGTGCTCTATTCTTGAAAACTCAGTGAAGCCAGGCCTGGTGGTCAGTAATATCTGCTACTGGAGAAGCTGAGGCAAAGAGCTGCAGGTTCAAGACCAGCCTGGATAGCTAAGTGACACTGTTTTAAAATAATAAATAGAGGAGAGATGTAGCTGAGTGGTAGAACATTTTCTAGAATACTTGATGCTCTTGGTTCTATTTTCAGTACAATGAGGGAAAAAGGGAAGGGCTAAAGAAAAGGAATTTTTTTCATATTTTCTAGCCTATTTCTGGAAGGCAACTGATTTGACAGGCTGGTGAGGTGGCTCCAAAGGTAAAGGTACTTGCCACCATGTCTGATGACCTGAACCAAACCTCTTGGGACCATATGGTTGAAGGAGAGAACCAGCTCCTTGAAGTTTTCCTCTGACTTCCAAACTGGAATCATGGTGGACCATACAAACAAAATTAATTTTTTAAAAAAGTTTTAGCCGATTTGGGCACTGAAGAGATGGCCCAGTGGTTTGTGAATATTTCCTGCTTTTTAAGGGGATCTAACACCCTCCTCTGTCCTCTTTGACTACCTGCCACACACAGCATACATTCACACAGTCGCAAGCAGATATACAATTAATAAAATGTTATAAATGACTTGACTGCATGTTTTAATGATCTATGTCTATCTGGAATAAGATTTTAATATTTAGTCCAAAATAAAGTTTCAAAGTATGCACTTATTTCACCAACAAATTTTGAGATCTATGCTGAACACTTAAGCTTAATACTTCAGTATTAAATAAAACACTATTGCCAGGTAGATTGGCATACCCTGTAATACACCACACATGAGGCTAAAACTGGAGGTCAGCTTGGGCTACAGAGCTTCAGGCCAGCAATAGCTGTACCTGTTGAATTGGGTACAGCTTTGTTACTTGTTTTTCTTTTTACGGCAGCACTCCCCTCTCCCCACCCCCTACCCCTAAAGGTTTCTTTGTGTAGCCTTGGCTGTCCTGGAACTCACTCTGAAGACCAGGCTGGCCTCCACCACCACATGGCAGCTTTATTTTTTAGGAATAACAAAAATGTAACCAAATCTTTATGATTACACTAATATAAATATGCTGATCCATGACAACAATACAAGATTTGGGGGCTGGATAGTGATGACTTAGCAGTTAAGAACAACCTGAGTTTAGTTCCCAGCATCCACACTGGGCAAGTCACAACTGCCTATGACAACCGTAGGCTGTCTGATGATGCTCTTCTGGCTGCTGATGACAACTGCCCTGGTACCCATTCATTCATACACAAACAATACAGGATTTTGACTGTTTTGTTTATTGTATATGAGAGCTCTATCTGCATTGTGAGCCACTGTGTGGTTGCTGGGAATCGAACTCAGGACCTCTGGAAGAGCAGTCAGTGCTCTTAACCTCTGAGCCATCTCTCCAGCTCCATTTTGACTGTTTTAAATGTTATGTTTCTGTTGTACAAATTTAATTTTGTTTGGTTTTGGTTTTTCAAGACGGAGTTTCTCTGTATAGTCCTGCCTGTCCTGGAACTTGCTCTGTAGTCCAGGCTGTCCTGGAACTCACAGCCTGGACCTCACAGCGATTGACCTGCCTCTGCCTCCCTGAGTGCTAGGATTAAAGGTGTGGGCCACTGCGCCTGGCTTTGTACAATTTTAAAGAGTTACTTTTTAACATTAGTTTGTGTGTGTGTATACATATGCCAGGTGTGCAGGTCAAGACATCTTAAGGAATTCATTCTCTGCTTCCAGCATGTGAGTTTGAGGCCAGCTTGGTCTACACAGGGAGTTCCAGACACTCAGAGCTACACAGAACAACCCTGTCTCAAGAAAACAAAATGAAGACTTAGTTTTTTGGTTTGGTTTGGTTTGGTTTTAGTTTTTCGAGACAGAGTCTGTCTGTGTTAGCCTTGGCTGTCCTGGACTCACTTTGTAGACTAGGCTGGCCTCAAACTCACAGCAATCCGCCTGCCTCAGCCTCCTGAAGCAAGACTTAGTTTATTATGTGCCTGTGTTGGCTGTGTGCATTTGAGCATAGGCGCCCTGGGATACCCTAGAGCTGAAGTTACAAGTTACGGTGAATCGCCTGACATGGATGCTGGGAACTGATCTCAGGTCCTCTGGAGGAGCATCAAGCACTCTTAACAATTGAGCCGTCATCTCCCAGTTTCACCAAAGTATTTCAATTTAACTGATTCTGTACTTGTTTATGCTTGGAATTTTTTTTTAGTAAGTCATAATTTTTACTCTTGCTTTTTCAGATTTATGGACAAGAAGTTATCATGTAAGTTTAGTTTCTTTTTGTTGTCTTAATATATAATCTTTGGAAACACATTGTAGAAATTTAAAATATACAAAAAAAAATCTAATTCATCTTCACTAATCAGGCTTTGTTAGAGTTCTAAGTAGACTTTTTTCTTTCCCTAATTTCTAATTGCCAGTACCTAACATAACACTTTAAATTGTGTCGTCTATGCCTCCCTGACATTCACTGAATTAGGAGTTTTCTACATTACAAATATTTGAAACTTTATCAGCCCCTTTTCCTTTAAACAAGTTACCAGGAGTTGGGCAAGCAGCACTTGCTGTTTATTTTGAATGTGTAGGGAAAAACCTGATCCGTGCAATTAGAGTTTATTAAAAATTTAAAATCTGAGTTTTAAGGGTTTTAGCCTTGTTTTGATTCTCTCTCTACCATACAACAACTCTTGACCTTGAGCCTTGTTTTTTGGAACTTTGTTTCATTTGTGTAAAGATAATACTACTTTATTGATATATGAGTTGGGGGCCATTGAGACAGGATCTCATTGTGTGGACCAATCTGGTTTCAAACTCCTTTTGAAGCAGTTCTCCTTCAGTGATGCCAGGTGCTGGGATTACAGTCAGGAAACTCACATGTAATGTCTTCATAGGTTTTAAGGGCTAACATGTAGGAAAAGAACTGAAATATTTAGCCCAGGGTTAGGCAGATAGTAGGTAGGTGGGTAGTGCTCACAGGCCCCACCTGACTGTGATGGATAGTTGAAACCTCTCTTTCCCTGCTTATAGTGAAGTTAAATGGTGGCAGACATGTGCAAGGAATACTGCGGGGCTTTGACCCCTTCATGAACCTTGTGATCGATGAGTGTGTGGAGATGGCAACTAGCGGGCAGCAGAGCAACATCGGCATGGTGGTGAGTAAAGATGGTTATCTGCAGAGTCCTCCTCCCCTTTTTCCTTCTTGAATATGTCTCACTTCCTTTGTATCAAATTCTCAGATTGAAAGTTTCTTACCCTATGAAAGGCAAATAAAAGGAAAGACGGAGCTTTACATCTTCATTCCTTTTACCTGTGGGCACATTCCGTTGTGATATTATTCCAGCTGTTAAAAATCATTTTTGAGCTTTTTTTTTTTTTGAGACAGAGTTTCTCTGTGTAGCCTTAGCTGTCCTGAACTAACTTGTAGCCCAGGCTGCCCTCAAACTCACAGCGATCCGCCTGCCTCAGCCTCCCAAGTGCTGGGATTAAAGGCGTGTGCCACCACGCCCGGCTCATTTTTGAGCTTTATCCTATAAGAGATGGACATACATAGCCAGACTATAAAATTTTCTAACGTGCATATGGTACCCCAGTATATCTTAAGATACAGATTTCGGGAGCTGAAGAAAATGGCTCAGCTCTTTATTGTTTGCTCTTATTTTCTGTGTATGTTTTGCCTGTGAGTATGCCTATACCATGTGTGCTTGATGCCTGTGGAGTCCAAAAAAGTGTTGGCTCCCCTGGAACTGGAGGTACAGATAAAGGCAGTGCTGTTAGCCACTGAGCCATCTCTTCAGGGCCCTTGCTCAGCTTTTTAAGAGTACTTATTGCGCTTGCAGTGGTCTGGGTTTGGTTCCCAGTACCCACACTGCAGCTTACAACCATCCTTAACCCCAGTTCCAGGGGATCCAGTGCCGTCCTCTGACCTCCTTGGGCACCAGGCACATACGTGGTGCATGTACACACATGCAGGCAAAACTCTCATATATATAAACTAAATCAGAGGGGAAAAAAAGGTTTGGGGCCTAGGAATGTGGCTCGGTGTTATGCTTGCCTACCACACAGAAGGCACTTCTTTACATTCTTGTCATGTGTGCTAAACATAAAAGCCATTCATGACAGAAGGGAAAAGAGAAGCTTTGCTTGTGATAGAGTCAAACTATATGGCCTGGAACTCAGCACTCTGCTTCAGGCTTTGCAAGTATTAGGATTACTGTCTTGAGCAGCCACCCTGTGCAGCTGAGCTTTCATATTAGACATAGACTTTCTTTCCTACGCTTATTTTATTTTGGTTTTGGTTTTTCTGAGACAGGGTTTCTCTGTGTAGCCTTGTCTGTCCTAGACTTGCTTTGTAGACCAGGCTGGCCTCCAACTCACAGCAATCCTCCTGCCTCTGCCTATCAGGTCTTACCCTGGTAGCCTGCTCCCCCTTCCTCTGAGTGCCACCAGGCCTCCCACCAAGGGAAAGTTCCTGCGCTTCCCACAACCATGGATAATGTGCTGTCCATTGGCTATATATGAATAAGGGGTCTAGGTTTACTGCATGTATTGTCCCTTGTTTGGTACAGTAGTTTGAGCAGACACCACCCCCTCCACCCCCCGTCCAGATCCACCAGCCTTGATGGTCTTGTAGGTTTCTAGGACCCTCTGAATCTTTCTATTTCTCCCATTCCTCTCTCACCTGGAATCCCACTAGGAAGTCCCAACATCTATCCCAATCTCTTGCTAGTGAAGACTTTCAGGGGACATCCCTGTTGAGCTGTGAGTCCAAATTTATTGGCGGGATTGGTATTTGGACTTTCTGGTTTGTTAAGGTTAGGTATAGAAGGGTATTTACTATTTTACTCCTGCATGTGTGTATGTTTTCTGGAAACAGGGTTTCTCTGTGTGCCCCAGCTGGCCCTGAATTCACAGAGATTTTCCTGCCTCTACCTTCTGAGTGTTGGGATTAAAAGCATACATCATTTCAGATATAAAGCTTATGGAAGTACTTAGTTCAGAGCTAAGTGTAGTGATGTACACCTGTAATCTCACCTCTCAGAATCTGAGTGCCATAATAATAACGGCTATTCTCTGCGATAGAGATTTATAGTCCCTGTTTGAAGATGAAGAAACAGCTGTCAGTTGGCACATGCCAGTAACCTTTGGTTCCCAGAAGCTAAGTCACAGTGACCTGGCATCTTACAAAGTTAATCATTACTTTTCAGTCTTGATACTGGTCTGGTGTGATAGCTTAGGAGGCCTCAGCTGTGGTGTGTTCGTTCTCTCTGTTCTTTTTCCCTAGAATGGGGGGTTTCACTATGCACCCCTGGCTGACTTGGAACTCAGAGAGCCTTCTGCCTTTGAGTTACTGAGGTTAAAGATGTGTCACCAGCCAGACATGGTTGCACACGCCTGAAATCCTAGCGCTTGGGGGAGGGGGGATTGAGTTCAGCCTGGTCTGCAAAGTGAGTCCAGGACAGCCTGTTTAAAAAACAAAAAAAAAAAAAAAAAAAAAAAAGATGTGTGCCACCGTACCTTACTCATGTCTTTATTTAAAGATTAACTTGGTCCTTGTGGCTTGAGAAAAGCCAAACTGATGTTGTAAAATTAGGATTTATCTTTTAAATGAACTAATTCTTTTCAACTGACTTCTTTCTGTAGGTCATCCGAGGAAACAGCATCATCATGTTAGAAGCCTTGGAAAGAGTCTAAACAATGATCAGCAGAGGCGCCCACATCCCTCCCCAAAGAGCCTGTGTGTGACTGACGTAGAATTGGGTCATGTACATTTTCATATGAAACTTTTTGCTAAATAAACTTTTGTGATACTCAGAAGTGTATTTCTGGTGTTCTGAATGTAGAAATTATATTTCCTCTTTGTAACTTTAGATATGTTGCCTCATGATAATACAGTTTTATTATTACGGGTGTATTTGTATGTCCATGCATATGTGGAGGTAAGTTTTATCTTTTCTGTTAGCTGTCAGTCAAGGTCTCTGGGTTGTGTGTATCTCCAGTGACCTGGAGCTCTGTTTCCCTCCAGCCTCTGCCCACTCCTTTATTGTGGAGATGAAGGCAGGATCATTATCCCCTAGAGTCAGACCCTTCAGAGCTGGGTATAATGTCCTTGTGTAAACTCAAGCCACTTAAGAGATTTTTCTGTGCTTGAGGGATGTGCCTCAGCCCAGCTTGAGACCAGAACCAGCATGTAATTTCCCATGGCCTCACTAATTTTCAAAAGTATGTCACCCACCATGTTGTGAGCCCTGGGCAGCTTGCATCTGTTTACTGTATTAATCTGGTGTGATCATGGCGCTCTAAGGTGTGGTTATGCTGTTAGTGGGTTTCACCTGTAATAAGCCCTAGTGAGGATGGTAGCTGGATCAGATACCAGCTTTCCTGGTGAGACAACTATGAGTTTTCCTTTCAGTGAGAATGGTCTTGTAGGGCTGGAGAGGTGGCTCAGTGGGTAAGAGCCCTTGTTACTCTTCAGATGACCCAGGTTGAGTTCCTGGGATGCACATGTAGGTCACAATTAGCCTTTTACCTCCAGTTCCAGGGAATCTGATAACATCTGACCTGCACGGGCACCAGGCTTGCATGTGTTACACAGAAATGCACACAACCAAAAGCGTACACACAAAATCTACAAAAAACATTGGTTAAGATACTGGGAAGGCCACTATTGATATTTCATTTCAGCTGGTTTAGCTGCTCTCTCTTCCTCTCTCCCTACCTCTTGACTAGGTCTTCTTTTTTTTTTTTTTTAAGATGTGTTTATTTTTGTTTGTTTGTTTGTTTTTGAGACAGGGTTTCTCTGTGTAGCCTTGGCTGCCCTGGACTCACTTTGTAGACCAGGCTGGCCTCGAACTCACAGCAATCCGCCTGCCTCTGCCTCCCAAGTTCTGGTATTAAAGGCACGTGCCACCACATCCAGCCCGACTGATTGATTGATTATGTTTACAGTACTCTGCCTGCTTGTACACCTGCACATCAGAAGAGAGCATCAGATCACATTATTGATGATTGTGAGCTACCATGTGGTTGCTGGAAATTGAAATCAGGGCCTCTAGAAGAGTTCAGCTCTTAACTGCTGAGCCATCTCTCTAGCCCCCAGACTCAGACTTTTGAATTCTGTATTAACTACTTTTGCACCACTGACCACATGACAGAGGCAACATCTTTGTGTGATATTTTAAATTCTTTCAAAGCCAGGCATAATGGTGTACACCTATACTCTCAGCCCTTGGAATCTGAGCACCATAGCCAATAGCTAGTCTTTGTGATCAGGATTATGATCCCCGTTTAAAGATTTTAAAATGGAGCCGGATGTGGTGGTACATGCCTTTAATCCCAGCTAGCCTGGTCTACAAAGCTAGTCCAGAACAGTCAAGGCTAACACAAAGAGATACCCTGTCTAGAAAAAAAAAAAAAATTTTTTTAAATGGAACTGGTAAGGTGGTATGTGCAGGAAACCCCAGCACTCAGGTGTCTGAGTCACAGTGAATCCTATAAAGTTTATAGCCCTCCAATCTAGATGTGGATCTCTTGTAACGGGCCTCTGGCTTCATGTCCTAGAAGAGGTCTTCATGATAGCCTTTTCCCCTCCCACCAATTTGTTCCTGTCTTCTGATTTTTCTGTGCCAGAATGAGGCTGCAGTTCAGAGTGCAAGGATAGCCTACATAAAGCCCTGGCCCAGGCTGGAGACGGCTCAGAGGTTAAAGGCACTGTCCACTCTTCCAAGGGTTCTGAGTTCAATTCCCAGCAATCACAAGGTGGCTCATAACCATCTATAATGAGATCTGGTGCCCTCTTCTGGCCTGCAGGTGTACATGCAAGCAGAACACTATCCATAGTAATAAAGCCCTGGCTCAAATTGAGCAAGGCCAGACTCTCCGGTTTAAGAACAGTGACACCCAGCAAGCAACAATGTCGCCACTTGTGTCTAACGTATGTTGGGAGTGATTATGAAGAGTAGAAATGCTTTCACAGACAGCCACCCATGCATGTCCATTCCCCCTGAGAAGGGTAGTGAGGATGCTGTCCATCAGATGGTCACCCAGCTCAGAACTTAATTATGCCTCGCAAAGTTGAGCTGTGTACTGTGAGTGGTTGCCTTCCAGCCTTCAATCATCCCAAGCTTGGGATATGTGATTGTGATCTGGGAAAAGGCTTGAGATAAAAGCTATGGAGAAGTGCCGGGTGGTGGTGGCACTTGAGAGGCAGAGGCAGGCAGATCTCTGTGAGTTTGAGGCCAGGCTGGTCTGTAAAGTGAGTCTATGACAGCCAAGGCTGTTATACAAAGAAACCCTGAAACCCTGTCTACAAGACAAAACAAAAAAAGCTGTGGAGATGGGATATGCACATGATGTGAGCTTCTAGGAACGTCATAGCGGTTCTGATAAGCCATAATTGAAGGCAGCTGCTGTATGCTCAGCTAAAGCTTCTACATGCCATGCTACAATGAAAGAGGAAGCCACCGGGGCAGAAGCCACCAGCACATTTTCTGTGGAGCCTGCCTATGTACTCCAACATAGCCTAGCTATGTGGGATTGCTGTCACATGGGAAGAGAAAAATGTTGAGCATATGGTACTTGGGCCTATTTGTCTGATCTGTGGAGAAAGTTTTCTACCTGTAAACTAGGTTAGGATTCCAATGACCCATTGTGGAGGGCTTTACAACAGGCAGGGGAAAATGATCAGGGTGTTAGCAAGAATGAAACTCAGATCAGCCTGATTTTGGTAACTGATGCTGGGCCAGGACTTCAGGAGTCTGGCCCAGATCATTTTACTTTAGCTATATTTAAGCACAGCACACTTTGGGGGTGGGGGGAGTCTGATAACAACTCGGTCCGAAGTACATCTGGCTTATGGGTACTGTTGCCTCACAGCTAGTGCCCAAGATTTAGGGCTTAGGGAGATTGAAGTAAACATAATGCCTGTGGGTGTCAGGATTGACCTGGCCCTAAAATAACATAAAAGTCATTTAGGAGCTAGGTGCAGTGGCGCGCGCCTTTAATCCCAGCACTCAGGAGGCAGAGGCAGGCGGATCTCTGTGAGTTCGAGGCCAGCCTTGTCTACAAAGTGAGTCCAGAACAGCCAAGGCTACACAGAGAAACCCTGTCTTGGGGAGTTCGGGGGGGGGGGGCTGATTTAGGCTGCTGTAAAGTAGTAAAGTACAAATGACATCTCTCTCACAAGGATGAGTTTTATGACCTAGAGTTTTAAGGGAAAAGGGTCTGGAATAAGTAAAACAAATTCTGGAAGATATGGGTGGGCGTGGGGGTTTGGCTCAACAGGTAGCAAAGGATTACCAGGTTGCAAACTATATTTGTCCCCAGCTAAGCACCTCATTCTGTTGAAGAAATAAGCTGTGTATTTAACTTTCCTGAGTTCTCCGGTGCTTAACTATGTGCACAAGACTTTTTGCCTTCTACCACCCATTTGAAGACTATCCTTTCCCTTGATCTCCGACACAGGCCATGCTGTGTATAAAACTTTAACTACCAGTAGAACAGTTGAGGTTTCCCATGGGGGCCTTCCAGGTGGTTTGGACTTAGTATTCTGCACGGTTTCAAATTACAGAAGGGCTCTCTAACCACCTTGGTGCCTCTGTGTATTTTATATCTCTTGACGTAGTATCAAAAAAATCTGAACTTTTCGTATTTTCTTATTTGTAAAAAATGGTCTAAGCTGGGCGTGGTGGTGCACGCCTTTAATCCCAGCACTCAGGAGGCCGAGGTGGGCGGATCGCTGTGAGTTCGAGGCCAGCCTGGTCTACAAAGTGAGTCCAGGACAGCCAAGGCTAACACAGAAAGACCCTGTCTCGAAAAACCAAAAAGAAAAAAAAAAAAAAGAAAAGAAAAGAAAGAAAGAAGGAAGCAACAAAAATGATCTTATGGTTGGGGGTCAGCACAGCATGGTGGATTAAACTGGATTTTAGGAAGGTTGAGAAGCACTGCCTTAGGCTCTTCAGGACCAGATTGCTTCCGCTTCCATGGTGCTTCAAAACCACTGGGTCTTGGGAATGTTTACAGAGACACAAGGGGTCCCTGGCTAGTGCTGGCAGAAAACCGCTGCGTCTTTGACAGTCACTTTTGGACAGTACAGATGTGGCTAGAATCCTAAAAGGACAGATATCTCATTTAAGAGAGCATCCCTGAGAAATGGCTCCTATGGAAAAGCCATGGGGCTGGCTTTCCTCATCACTTCCTCACTGAGGACAGGCCATTCGGCTCCAGATGGTGCTGTCACCAACCACATCAAGCCTGCTTCCTACCATTGAGGACATTTCAGCCTTTATGACAGTCCAACCTCCAACCTCTTAAGTTAACAACTCTCTCCCCACTACAAAATGCTTGTGGAACCTTCTCTATGCCTTATAGTCCCACAACTCCCATGACAGATCACTAAGGCTGACGAGGGCCCCTCCATGCCTCTGTTCAGGAGCTCCACATTAGCTTCATCCCTTGCCTATGGTTTGATTGCTGCTCTGTCAGAGACTATCGTAGGGAGGGGCAGGGTGAGAGTAGGGCAAAAGTTCTCACACTGTAACAGTCAGACCCCTGCTTGAAGCCTGACCCCAGGGACTTGTGATGTCTTACACATCTATCCAGAGCCTAGCATCGAATGACCCATGCCACGTTCCCTACATGAACAGTCTCAAAAGAGACCTGCCACTGTAAGGTGTACTACTTAAAAAGATGGTGAAGGGCTGGAGAGACAGCTCAGTGGTAAAGAGCACTGGCTGCTCTTCCAGAGGACTCAGGTTTGATTGCCAGCACCCATGTGGTAGCTCACAACCTTTTGTAACGCCAGTTCCAGGGGATCTGATGCTCCTTTCTGGTCTCTGCAGGCAGCAGGCACACATGTGGTAGAGGCATACATACAGACAAACATATACACTTAAGATAATAAAATTTAAAATGATAGTAAAAAAAATTTTTTTTAATTAAAAAAAATGGGGGTTCGCTTAAGAGATGGCTCAGAGGTTAAGAGCACTGGCTGCTCTTCCAAAGGTCCTGAGTTCAATTCCCAGCAACCATATGATGGTTCACAACCATCTATAACGAGATCTGGTGCCTTCTTCTGGTGTGCAGGTGTTTCATGCAGGCAGAACATTGTTTAGATAATACATTTTTTTTTTTTTTTGGTTTTTCGAGATAATACATTTTAAAAAAATAAATTTTAAAAAAAGAAGATGAAAAAGACAAAGTCCACCGAACTGTTAGGAAACCACGCCCCTTGCGTCAGAGGGGTAACTTGGGTAGCCCTCTACCTCTGTCTCCTCTTGAAGTACATTCTAACTCTTCTCTGCCTCTGGTTTTCTCAGTGCTTTCACTCCCGCCCATTAGCAGAACATGCAAATCAAGTTCCTGAGTGGACGAGCTAGACCCAGTTGCCAAGTTCCTGTAAAGCTTGGGGATGGGAAGGGCATGGACACCTGAGGGCAAGAAGCTTTTGTGTAACATCAGCCCAGAGGGGATCAGTCTCTGAGCTCTCACTACCTTTTCCAAACTGCCTCCCTGCCAGCTGCCGACATTCCCTGTGACCTTGGTGACACCAGCCAATACAGGTGATCTTCCACCAAGCATCTGCATTGAGACCGCTCTGGAAGTCTTCCTGGCCCTTCTTTACAACACAAGCTGTGCTTATTGGAAGGGAGGTTGTCAGTCTTCATCATCTTTCCTTGTTGAACTATGACCTTTAGTGAGCATGCTCAGTAGGTTACATCATTTTTTTTAATTTTTTTTTCCTTTTTTTTTTTTTTTTTTTTTTTGAGACAGCGTCTCTCTACATAGCTCTGGCTGTCCTGGACTCACTACATAGACCAAGTGTGCAGTTCTGGAGTTGTACCGTGACCTGTTTCCTGTGCTTTGGCTTTGTACTCCCTTGGGGCACCGTATAATCATCTCAGAAGCCTTAAGACAGATTTATATAATGGTTGCTCTGCAGAGAAACGCATGCTCCTTCTCCAAATGGCCCGTCTTTCTAGCACCCAAAGACATGCATTTTCATTTTTAACTTTTTGTTTTGTTTTTTTTCGAGACAGGGTTTCTTTGTGTAGCATTGGCTGTCCTGCACTGGCTTCACAGACCAACTGGCCTGGAACTCACAGCAATCCGCCTGCCCCTGCCTCCAGAGTGCTGGGATTGTGGGCTTGAGCCACCATGCCCAGCTTCATTTTAAACCTTTTTTTAAAAAGATTTATTTATTGGGGCTGGAGAGATGGCTCAGCGGTTAAGAGCACTGACTGCTCTTCCAGAGGTCCTGAGTTCAATTCCCAGCAACCACATGGTGGCTCACAACCATCTATAATGTGATCTGAT
>OU015745.1:55154098-55199677 GCA_907169655.1 Acomys percivali | reverse complement strand
CATTATAGTGAATTGTTACAATTCTTTTTATTTTATAATTATTCTTGTTAATCTCTTACTGTGCCAAGTTCATAAATTAAAACATTATCACAGGTACACTGTACATGTGGAGAATAGAACATTGGGGCTCACTGCTTCCCAGTTCCGGGTGCCCACTGGGGGTCAGGAAACACACCCCTCAGATGAGGGACCACTGTACCAAATCCACAACAGTGTGGTACTTTTAACAAACCATGTTCATTAAAACCATAGCAGGAAAAAAAAATAAATGTCTCTGAACAAATTAGAAAAAAGCTGACCTCTTGATAAACTATGAATTTAATTCCTGTCACTCTATCAAATCTATCATGGCTGCTTTCTCCACACATTGTTAACTTCCACAGCTATACCAGGGAAAAAGTAAATTTTAAGAATCAGTGTTTCCTCAGACCACTTTACTGATGTAATGCTATAATCTGGTAAAGTGGGTTGGTTTCTATTTCTTGAGTCACGGTGTTGCAATAACCCAGGCTGGCTGGCCTTGAACTCTCCCCTCCCTCCCCCACCAACAGTGTCTCTCTGTGCATAATTGGCTGTCCTGGACTTGTTTTGTTGACCAGGCTGGCCTCGAACTCACAGAGATCCCCCTGCCTCTGCCTCCCTGAGTGCTGGGATTACAGGCGTGCACTGCTGTACCCAGCTTTGACCTTGAACTCTCAACCCTCTCACTTCTGCCGCACAAGGACTGAGTTTACAAGCATGCACCACCAACACAGGCAGATTTACTTTTTTTCCTCCTAATATTTGTGGCTATGGCAGTCACTGGTGACCTTCAAGCAGTGAGCATAAAAGCTAGGTTCCTTGAGCTTTTGCTACATAGAAGGAGCCTGGACGCCCATGTGCCACCACAGCTGAGAGCCACTGTCGCGAGGTTTCAGCTGCGGGCCTCTCACCTCGCACGCCCAGTATCTATCTGATGTGCTCTGAACTCAGGTTGCCATGGAGACCTGAGTCCAAGGCCAACTGTTCTGGGCTCACCCAAGCTGCCTCTTCTCTAGTGCTAGTTCCCATGAAGACCACTGCTGAAAATCACCGGGCAGTCCCCTCTGGCACAGGTCTGCTGTTATTCACATTTATGCTGCTCAGCACTTTAAGGCACTCAAAGCTCTCTATAGACGGTTTAATCCCATACTTGGGACTTGCTCACCTTTGTCTGCATGCTAGAAACTTGAACTTGACAAAGGCTACAAGTGCCAAGACTTCATCCTCAACCCAGGAAAGCCTATTCTCTGGATGTGGGTCCTGAAGCTCTTGGGGCTGGGCATGTAGCTCAGTGGTAGGGCACTTGTCGGGGTCCAGGGTTCAAGCCCCAGCACAGTAGAGAAAAACACAGACCTCTTCATATGCAGGCCTCACATTACAATGCCAGTTTCTTGATTTAATAGCCTATGCTTGGTTCCCATTGCACAGGATTATATATGTTTCTATCTCTGAATCTATCCCTGATCAAACCAAGGCAGAAGCAATCAAAAAAATTACATTCTTAGTCATGACTCCAGGCTTTTGCACATTTACATGAAGAAAGTATAAACTGCCAAGAATTGGAGCTGACACCTGTATCCCCGTACATGGGAGGCTGAAGACAGGAGGATTGCTGTGATGAAAAGACCAGCCTGGGACACATATTGAGTTCCAGCCTCGGGTGCAGAGGAAGACCTAGTTTCAACACCCCCAAAAGGAAGAAGAGAGAGAAAGATTCCTGTCTAAGCAAATCCAGGCCCACACCAGCCCACCAAACCCAAATCCAGGTGTTTATCAGGGTCCAGGTGACTCTTATAACCAGACAAGCCCAGAAAACACTCCAGTGTTTCCCGGAACAGTTAACTGCCAGGCTGAGGCAGTAGGATTCCACCTGGACAACTTAATGAGACCCAGTCTCAAAAGAAAAACCACAAAGTGGGCTGGGTGGGGGGTGAGGGGTGGGGGGTGGTGGGGAGGGTAGCTCAGTAGTACAGTGCTTACCCAGTATGAACACGGCCTTAGGGGCAATCCTCCTCCCGCACCTCCCCCAAAACGGAAGCGTGAAAGACACTCTGGCTGAAGGACAGATTCTCTGAGAAATGGGAATGGCGTTTTTCTCATGACCCAGATGAAGAGTCCTGGTAAAGACTCAAAATCTTCTCCTCCGCCGCCACTGAGCCAGCGCAAGATGCTCTGGGGAGGGGCAGCGCTCAGAGCTCCGTCTTAAGTTTTTCATACAGGTCATCCTGGTCAATCATGTGCTCGTTGCCGTTCCAGCGGTGGTAGGCCAGGAGAGCTGCGTTGTAGCCGGCAATGGCACTCATCTCCATGCAGCTGGCGGCAAACTCGATGCCGTTGAGGTAATAGAGCCGGTTGTGGAGGATGATGGAGGGACACTTCTGAGGAGGCTCATAGTAAGGGTAGGACAGCCATGGCTTCCGGACAGCATAGTCATAGGAAAGAAAGAGCTTCGAAATCTGTTCTTTGGAGAGAATGTCCTTGGAGAAGGTCTTCCACACATGCCTACCATCCACTGCCCGCACGGGACCCTCTTTGTCTCTTACGGAGGCTACGACGGCCAGGCTGTTAATAAACATATCTGAGTCCTCGGTGACAAGAATCGCGGAGAGGCCAAACTGACCCTTGGGTCTGGAGCTGAAGAGAGTGGAGTTGAGTTCTCCTTTAATGAACGTTGTCACCAAGTGCTGATATGGGTCATTGAATTCCTCGACGGGAGGGTCGAAATTACGGAAAGTTATGTTGGACATCTTCCGGTTCAGTGGAGCAGCCACAAGGACAATGTCGTAGAAGTCGGAACGGGTCTCAGATCCTGTTTTATAAACCACTTCATACATCTTTGTGGGGTTTCCTACAGGGCATGGGAAAGCGTGCATCTCTTAGTGCCTCTAACACTCGACTTCAGGCCTTGTACAAAGAATTCTGTAGCGTTCCTTTGTGTACATGCACAAGTATATGTTTATATGTGGAGGCCGGAGGCTAACTTCATGTCACGCGTACACCCTTCCCCACCCCCCCCCCCCCCCCCCCAAGCCCCTCCCTGAGTTTCTCTCTCTCTCTCTCTCTCTCTCTCCCTCTCTCTCTCTCTCTCTCTCTCTCTCATCCCTCCCTCCCTCCCTCTCTCCCTCTCTGCCCACGTTTGTCTGTGTACCAAGTACATGCCTAGTGCCTGTGGAGGGCCAGAAGAAGCAGAAGAAGATGCTCTGGAACTGAAGTTACAAGCCACTGTGAGCTGCCATGTGGGTGCTAGGAACTGAACGTAGGTTCCTTTGCAGGAGCGACATGCGCTCTTAAGAGCACACAGCCATCTCCCCAGCTTCCCGCCTTGTGCTTCCCTCACTCTCACTCCCCAGTTAGGCTAAGCTGGCCACACCAGTGAGGCCCAGCAACTCCCAGCATCTACCCCCACCCCCCAGCACCACAACTACAAGCACTGGCCATAACGTCTAGCTTTATATATGGGCGCTGGGATCAACGTCAAGCTCCCATGCTTGCCTGACAAACACCTGCCTGAAAAGGCTCTTCTCTTCCCAGCTCTGTTTGTATTTTTGAGACAACATCTCCTGTAGCTCAGGCAGCCTGTAAACTCACCACCATTGCCAAATGATAACCATGAACTTCTGGTCCTCCTGCCTCCACTTCTGAAGTATTGATGAGGTCTCTGTATGGCATCACCTAGTTTCTATGGCGCTGGCGACCAAACCAATGGCTTCATGCACACTAGCCAAGTGCTCTACCAAGCAAGATACACACCCAGCCAATGACTGTGTGTGTGTGTGTGTGTGTGTGTGTGTGTGTGTGTGTGTGCGTGCGTGCGCGCGCGCGCGCGCGCACGCGCGCACAGGTATATATTTACACACCTATGCATGTATATGTGTGCATCTGGGCATGCACACAAAGGCTAGAGGAGGCCGTGGGTGTTCTGTTCTATTTCTCTTTACCGTATTCCCTTAAAACAGGGTCCCTCACTGAACCCAGAGCTAGCAGCAAGCCCCAGCACTGTCTATATTCTCCACAGCACCGGGATTACAGGCATACACAAGGGACAGCTAGCTGAGGACCGAATCCAGGGCCTTGCGCTTGCTAGGCAAGCACTCTACCACTGAGCTAAATCCCCACCCCTCTAGCTGGTTTTTTTAACCATGGGTCCTGGGGATGTGAACCCATGTCCTCATGCTTGTGCAGCAAGTGCTCTTACCCAGGAAGCCATCAACCCAGGCCAGAAAAATCTTTTCTCCTGGTACCTCTTACAAAGTCCCCGAAGACTGAACTTCACACTGCTCATGCAGAAATGTTCCCAGCTGTGCTAAAGGGCATGACCATTGTTCATGGGACATGGAAAAAAACCTCATCCTCAAAGGGAATTTTCCATTTTGTTCTTACTGTTTAGAAAATTGTCCTCAATGTAATACAATTAGATAAACATCCCTTAACTTTAAAAAAAATTAATTTATTATAATTTATTTAGATTACCTCCCAATTGTTATCCCCTCGCTTGTATCTTCCCCTAACTTTTACAACCATAGAGAAACCATTAGAAGTTATAGAATTATGGGACCTGAGTTTAAATCCCCTTTACCCATATAAAGAGCCAGTCCCTTTTTTCTGGGGGGGGGGGTGCCATACAGCTTTAATCCCAGCACCCAGGAGGGGGAGGCAAGCGGATTTCTGTGAGTTCCAGGCCAACTTGGTCTACATAGTGAGTTCCAGGACAACCAGCGCTAATTGGCATAGAAAAGCCCCAACTTAAGAAATTAAAATAAAAATAGGGGCTGGAAGACAGCTAAAAATGAAAAATAGAGGCAGGAAGATGGCTCAGTGGTTAAGAGCACTGGATGTTCTAGCAGAGATCCTAGCTTGATTTCTAGCACTCACCTGGTGGTATCCAATACCCTCTTCTGGCCTCTGAGGGCACTATATGCCTATGGTACACAGGCATACATGCAACAAAACACATCCATACACATGGGAAAAAATGGGGGAGGGCGCCTGTGTGATATTTCCCCTTCAGCTACCATTTTGCAGGGATGACCAGGAACAGTCGAAGCGCAGCCTCACCTGCCTGCTTGGCCCGTGTCTTCTCCTCTATGGACACTACAGCGCCAGTTATAAGATTGCTGCTGGAAGCCTGAAGAAGCCCTGAGCACACAACTTTATTACCGCCTTCCACTGACCAAAGGTTGGAGTCAGCAGCCGAAATTGACACCGCCCCTGTCAGGAGGGAACAAAAACACGCCTTAATTCTCTCTTGGTTGGGTGAGTGGCCTTCTCCTATCTCACTTAGACACTCTGCTCCAAAGGCCTCCAGAGACTGACAGATGGCCCTAAGGGGCAAAAGTCTTGTTCAGGTAAAGGCCACACTGGACCGACTAGAAGCACAGGACACTCCACCACTAGCAACTCACAAACAGAAGTAAACTATGTCAGTAAAGTGCGTAAGCTACTAAGAAACCATCCTCCCCCATCCAGGGCCTGATGCCAGAGCTCTGAACCCAGTGGCTAAGTCCCTCGGCTATGGCCATCCCTGGTTTCCTCCAAACTTGACTTACCCACAAAGGCATTGATCTCAGTGCCTTGGCCAAAATTGACCTTCATGACAGGAGCGATCATCTCCTTGAGGAACGTCTCAGAGAAGCCTGCTTTCTTCAGGTTTTCACGGAGAGTTTGGTTAAGGAGTCTGAGGTAGTCGTCCCCTCCAATGGCATGCATTAACTTTTCTACACTGCTGAAGGCATAGTCATGGGACTGATAACGATAGATCCTTGAAAACAAACAAACAAAACAGAAATTGTAGGATAAACGTGTTTTTGTGTTGATCCCAAGTGTGGAATGGGGAACAGGATGTTTATCCCCTTAGAAGTCAAACCATTTTGTGGGGGAGCTTGGATGCTGCCAGCTGAAAAAATCCTAGTGGAGACTCTGAGAGGGATTGTTTTGGCTGTTCATCCCTGCACTTTGAGAGAGACTCCTAGAGAGAACTGCTCCAGGGAAAGTTTCAAGGCTTTGGACTCCAGTTGAGGCTTCAGGTTCCGGTTGCTCCAGAATCCAGCAGCAACTTTGGTGGGATTGCTGGTTTGCTGAGGTCCTGCTGACTATGCCAGGAGAATTGTTCCTCAGAACTGATATCCTTAAGGTTTCATTATTGTGTTCTTTAATCTCCTTTTCCTATTGTTTGGGTTAGTCGGGTTGTAAAGGAGGTAGGCTCGTTTAATAAGTTCATAATAAAATATAGTTGTTAAGAAAATTGAGCCTACAAGAAATGGTCATTAAATGTCACACAGGTTGGGGGAGGAGGGAAAGCACTGGCTACAAGCAGCATCAGAAAAATGAAACTGATGCCAGCCTGAGATACACAGTGAAACTCTATCTTAAAAAAAAAAAAATGAGCCGGGCGTGGTGGCACATGCCTTTAATCCCAGCACTCAGGAGGCAGAGGCAGGCGGATCGCTGTGAGTTCGAGGCCAGCCTGGTCTACAAAGTGAGTCCAGGATGGCCAAGGCTACACAGAGAAACCCTGTCTCGGAAAAAACAAAAACAAAAAAAAACAAAACAAAAAAATGATGAGGAGGATAGAATAGCAGTTACGAGCACTTGCTGCTCTTGCAAAAGACTTGGGTTTTGTTTTGTTTTGAGACAGGGTTTCTCTGTGTAGCCCTGGCCGTCCTGGAACTCTATAGACAAGGCTGGCCTCAAACTCACAGAGATCCGCCTATCTCTGCTTCCTGAGTGCTGGGATTAAAGGTGTATGCTACCACCGCCCGATTTAGGGCGCAGCTCACATTATCTGTAACTCTTTTTCAAAGAGATCTGATGCCCTCTTCTGATCTCCTCAGGCACCAGGCACACAAGTGATCACGGGATACATATACAGACTAAACACACACAGAGGTTTTTGGCTTTGGGGGTCCTTTTTAGATCATGAATTGACTTCTGTGTTTCCTTTTGCTGAGTTCCTACCAGCAAGGTGAGGCACAGCTCAACGTTATCTTTCACAGCCCTCTGCTCTCCCCTCTGACTTTCACCCAAGGACATCTGTGCTCTTAAATATGGTCAATGGGACATCTTCAAAGAGATGGGCTTGTCCTAGGGCTGTAGCTCAGCTAACAGAGCATGCACCTAACTCAGACTCCTGGGTCTGATCCCCAGGGCCATTTAAAACTGCACATGGTGGTACACGACCGGAATCCCAGCCCTTGCAAGCAGGACAATCAGAAGTTCAAGGTCAGCCTGGGCTAATGGGAAGACTATGTATTGTTGTTTTCTGTTTTGTTTTGTTTTGGGTTTTTTGTTGTTGTTGTTGTTGTTGTTGTTTTTAAATTGGGTTAAGCTGTGTAGCCTTGGCTGTCCTGGACTCACTTTGTAGACCAGGCTAGCCTCAAACTCAGAGTAATCCTCCTGCCTCAGCCTCCCGAGTGCTGGGATTAAAGACCTGTGCCACCACATCCAGCTTTGTTGTTGTTGTTGTTGTTTAAATATTTATGACCCCCAAGCCCTAAAAAAATATCTTCTTTGTTTTTTTCTACTTATAATATTTATACCACCTCTTATTCTCTTCTTACCCCTCTTGTCTCTTACCTCTTCCCATCTCTTACCTCTCTCTTTCTTTCTTGTTTCTCCACCCCCAGCCCCCCCCCCCATCTCCCCCTCTCTTTCTCTGGGGTATGCCTTCCCTCCTTTCCTTCTTTCCCCATGCTCATATAATAAACCTGTTAAATAATATCTGTTAAAAAATAATATTTACACCAAAAATAGTATTCTCACTTAAAGTCTAGAATACTTAATCTGACTTTAAAAGAAACAGGGATGGGTAAAAAAAAAAGAAAAGAAAGAAAGAAAAAAAGAAAGAAAGAGGGACGGCAAGATGGCTCAGCAGGTAAAAAGAAGCATTTTGCCCCATGAGCCTGATGACTTGAGTTTAATGCCCAAAGCCCACAGTGGAAAGAGAACAGACTCACAAAAGCTGTCCTCTGGTTTCCATGTGCACTCTGGGGCACAAGTGTACCCACATTCCCATTATATACAACAAACAAGAATAAAAAATAAGATTTAAAAAAGAAAAATTACAAAAGAAAGAAAAGAGAAGAAAAAAAAAGCCTTTTGTTACACAGAGGATTGAGCCTGACAAGCTCTTGCTTCTTTACTTGGGGTGAATTGGGAACGTCGACACCAAGGCTCAAGTAGCTCACAATGACCTTGAGCTTACTAAGAAGTCAAGGCTGGCCTTAAACTCATGATGCTCCTCCCTCCTCTCACAAGCACTGTAGTTACAGGCATAAGCCATATCTGACTCCTAGCCTATCTTTACTTCTTAGTTGTCAGGATTGACCTTGGCCTCACTGTGGCCACATGCACACACTGCCATCCTTAGGCCTTGGCCTCCAAAGTATCCAGGCCTGCACTACAAGACCCAACATTAAGAAATAACCTTCAGGATGGAGAAATGGCTCAGAGGTTAAGGGCACTGACTGCTCTTCCACAGGTCCTGAGTTCAATTCCCAGCAACCACATGGTGGCTCACAACCATCTATAATGCGATCTGATGTCTTCTTCTGGCCTGCAGGTGTAGATGTAGACAGAGCACTGTATACATAATAATAAATAAATAAATCTTTAAAAAGTAACCTTCATTTTCTTTTCTTTCTAATCCTTTTAAATGTATTTATTTATTATGTATACAGCAGTCTGCCTGCATGTACAGCTGCAGGCCAGAAGAGGGCACCAGATCACATGATAGATGACTGTGAGCCACCATGTGGTTGCTGGGACTTGAACTCAGGACTTTTCTGGAAGAGCAGCCAGTGCTCTTAACCTATGAGCCATCTCTCCGGCCCCTCTTTTTGTTTTTTAAAGACATGGTCTCATTATGCAGCCCTGAATTCATAGAGATTTGCCTTCTTCTGACTTAGTGCTGGAATTAACAGAGTGTGCCACCACAGCCAGCTTGTTGGGTTGTTATATTTGTTTGTTTTTGGAGACAGGGTTTCTCTACGTAGCCTTGGCTAGCCTAGAACGTACTATACAGACAACGCGGGCCTTAAATCCAGATAAAATCTTTGTTCTAATTGCAGATAAAGAACAAAACTGGCAAAAATATAATTTAAAAATAACAACAAAACTGCTGGAAAGATGGCTCAGTCCCGTGGTTAAGAGCACTTGCTGCTCTTGCAGAGGACCAGGGTTTATTTTTCCAGCACCCACATTGTGGTTCACAGCCATCTATATCTCCAGTCCCACAGGATCACACTCCCTCTTCTGAACTCTGAGGCGTTATACATACATGCAGGCAAAACACTCATATACATAAAATAATTAAATCTTTTAAAATTATAAAGAAAACCTGGGCCTGGGTGTGGAGGCGCATGCCTTTAATCCCAGCACTCGGGAGGCAGAGGCAGGCCATCAAGGTGAGTTTGAGGCCAGCCTGGTCTACAAAGCAAGTCCAGGATAGTCAAGGCTACACAGAGAAACCCTGTCTCAGAAAATAAACAAACAAACAAACAAACAAAAAGACTGAAAAAGTTCTTACAAAAGGCCTCACTCTAAGTTCAGTGGAGATGGCTCAGTAAGTAAAGGTGTTGGATATGCAAGCCTAGAGACCTAAATTCAATCCCACCTATGATGTAGTTGCATACACATGCACACACAGTCACTTGAACACACACAAAAGGTAGTGATTGAGGAAAATACCATATGTTGACTTCTGTGTGTGAGGACACACACAGGAAAATGTACCCACATACACAAAAGCACATGCACACCAAAGCTAAACTTCCCTTCACTTGCGCACTCACCGGAAGCTCTTGTGCTCAGTACTCACCTATACACCAGCACAACACAGGCACTAAGAGTGAGACTCCAGACTGAGTCACCTGGAGGGACTCTCGCTTTACCACTTTCTAGGTGGGTGGCCTTCCACACTTAAAACCTAGACATCTGCATTGTCCACATGTGCAGAAAGCACCCAGCAGCACTAGCTCCAGAGCCAGCCATGAGAATTCATTCCTTTTTTTTGTTTGTTTGTTTAAACCCAACTTCCAAATTGTGCTTTGCAAATGTGGGGGGTATTTTTGTTGTTTTTGTTTTTTGAGTTTTCAAAACAGGGTTTCTCTTGGTTGTCCTGGAACTCTCTTTGTAGACCAAGCTGCCTTTGAACTCACAGATCCACCTGCTTCTGCCTCCCGAGTGCTGGGATTAAAGGCGTGCGCCA
Source organism: Acomys percivali (assembly GCA_907169655.1). Lineage (NCBI taxonomy): Eukaryota > Metazoa > Chordata > Mammalia > Rodentia > Muridae > Acomys > Acomys percivali. Next base: position 55,189,452 of record OU015745.1, on the reverse strand, counting down.
CAACGCCAGGCTGCAAATGTTTCTTTAGTGTTGCCAGACACTGTTAGATTCTATACAAAAGTCAGCTCCTTAAATGGGATGGTCAGGCGTGCCAGGCAACTGTTCTATCATCGAGGCACACCTCAACCATTGCAAAGTACAACTTAAAAGCGAAAACCAATGACATGCTCAGCTCCCGAATGTAGAAACGACCTGTGTGTTTTCTACCAGTTTGCCTAACCAGGTGCTGACTAGGTAGAACCAGTCCGGAAAACTAACGCTCGGTGCTCGTCAGACTAGTGGGCCTTAATTTCAAAAGAAGCGGAATAGTTACCTCATGAACTTGTCAAGCAAGTCTTCTACCCACATGTGCATTCTCAGGGGCTGAAATCCGTAGCGCCACACCAGCTTCAGCATGTTGATTATAAACCAGCTGCTCTCCTCAAACACCAGAGCCTTGCCATTATACACTCCCACCAGGCCACCTGAAGCCGGGACACTGGAGAGACCTGCCAAAACAGAGGAAGGGGCTCGAGAGATGGCTCAGTGGTTAAGAGCCCTTGCTGCTCTTGTAGAGGACCTGGGTTCAATTCCTGACACCCATGTCAGACAGCTCACAAGCACCTATAACTCTAGCTCCAGGGGACCTGATGACCTGAGGATGCCTTCTTCTGGCCTGTGTGGGCACCTGTACTCACATGCACCTAACACACACACACACACACACACACACACACACACACACACACAGATACATAATTTTAAAAAGAAAATAAATCTTAAAAAAAAAAATAAAACAAACTAGGGGAAAGGTACGCAAGTGGTTTCTATGTTGGCCCAATGAAAAGGGAATTTGGGGACCCGTCAGAGACTTTCCAGAGTGAGTGACTTAGGAGCTATCCCCCGGTCTCAGGAGATAGAGTACAGTTCTATTAATAGAACAGTGTGGACACAAACGCTCCATCCACAAACTTGCATACTAGGAGGTGGGTCAGAAGCTCAGGTCCGTGTTCCTGAGGCACAGGGAAGGGAGCACCTGCTGGGATGAGGAGGGAAGCTGAGCAGTAAGACACATCCCGTTCCTACCCAAGTCTTACCTCACAAAACTGGGAAACGCAGAGAAATGGAAAAAGGCCAAAGTTACCCAATACTCCCTAGAGGAAGGCTTGCAGAGGCCTGCCATGCATCCGCAGAGCACACCCTGCCCCTCCGCTGGCAGTGTATCCGCCATGTGTCTCTGGAAGCACAGGTCTCTGTACCCTATTTGAATGACTACGAGTGTTTGGAAGTCCATGGCTCTATTTTTTTTTCTTTTCCCTTTTTTTTTTTAATTTTTTTTATTTTGGTTTTTTTGAGACAGGGTTTCTCTGTGTAGTTCTGGCTGTCCTGGCACTCACTCAGTAGACCAGGCTGGCCTCGAACTCATAGAGATCCGCCTGCCTCTACCTTCCCAAGTGTTGGGAAGTCAGGTTGGGTTTCATTTTCTCATCAGCAAAATGAGCTAAGGTTGCTGCTAGCTCAAAACACTCTGATCCTTCAACCCCAAACCCTGTCAATAGGGGGCCAGTGCAGTGGCTCAACTGCCAAACCTGATGACCTGAGTTCAATTCCTGGGACCCACATGATAGAAGGAAAGCCCTGACTAGATCAGTTGCCCTCTGCCCAACATACACACTCTGGGGCACTCAGACCCCTAACCCACAGTCACACAAAATAAAAGGCTAAAACAGAACTTTTTTTAAAATTAAGAAGAAAAAAAAAATTTTTTTAAAGAATTGACAGCAACAGCCATCTTCACTCCACCCATGTCTGTAATTCCAGAGAACTGATGACATCCAGATAACTAGACTCTTATTACAGGAGAGCGGCTCAAAGCTAAGCTGGTACCAACTGCGGAACCCCACAACCAGAGAAACTGTTCCACCAGCTTGTCTTGCATTAGACAAACAAGGGGGGAAATATCTCAGCTCTCTGTATTATGAAAACATCTAGGGCCAGTCACACAGAAATCTGCTTAGCGCTAAAACCAAAATCACATACCCAGCTCTTTGACAAAACGCTTCATGTGCAAATTTAGAGGGTGGATGACAGAACCCCCGGCCTCGTAGTCATCACCCTGCACCTCCAAAGTGGCCAAGCGGCCCCCGACCTCTTCTCTTTCAAACACGTCAATTTTCACGTCCTTCCCAAATTTCTTCCGAAGATAATAGGCCGAGGAAGTGCCACCAATGCCAGCGCCAACGATTGCTAGAAGGAGGGGGAAAGAGGAACGGTTTGTTTCTCCTCTTAGCACTGTGGCTTTTGTTTTTGAAAGACCAGTAACCAGTAACAGACATTACTCAAGACTATAAGCAACAACTTGGGGAAACCAGAGGGCAGGGTTCCCTCTGAAAACACCCTCCCTGTATCTAAACAGACGCTGTAAATGAAGTTACAAGCTGACAGTAAGTCAAAAGATGCCTAAAAAAGATCCTCACAGGTTCTTAAGGAGGCACCGCGGGACCCACGGACCCTCTAGGGCCCAATTCTTGGGGAGGTATGAATAGGCTACTCCCGCACGCATTTTAAATAAAGTGGCCGCCATCTTCGCCCAGCTTTATTCTTTGTTTCTCTAAGGCCCCAAAACCGTAAACGACCCCGAAAGACACAGCTTCCGATGGGAATAGAGTGCCCGGTAGTGAAAACCCGAGGCAAAGCCAGGAAGAGACCCGATCCTCCCTGTTAGCTGCTGCAAGTTACGACCTCGCAAGCAGAGCGCAGGTGCGGGGAGGCGGTCCTAGCCCTTCTCGGGGGAGGGAATTGAAGCGGGGGCGGGGGGAAGGGGGGACACAAACTGGTCCTTGTGCAATGTCTGCATGCCTCAATCTGCCGGACAGACAGACGCGGCTCCAGGGACAGCTAGAGGCGGGCTCCCGAGGGCGTCCTATTACTAGAGCCGAGGGCCTCCCAGGCTGGGGCTGTAGGGATACCGGATCCCCGGCTTGCACACGCCTCCAGTGACACCGCTCCGCGTTCCAGAGCGCACGGCTCGATCATCTGGACCTCGATCTGCACCCTGCCAAAGGAAGACCCACGTAGATATCGCCGCGCCTCCGCACCCCCTGCACCTACCGATCCTGTCTGGCGGGGCCCTAGGCTCGGCGCTCGCCAAGCTGCCCAGACCACACAGCAGCAGCCCCAGCCCCAGCAGCGAGCCCACCATCGCTGCTGCGTCGCGCTGCATGGCCTCCCGCAGCTGCACTGACCGAAGGTCGGCCAGCAGACGCCGAGCTCTATGCGTCAGCGTGAGCTCGCCCCGCCCAGACCCCGCCCCAAGGCCCACCGCCACGCCTACTCGCCCCACCCAGTTTTTTTTTTTTTTTCTTCTCATGCCCATGAGGCCCACCTCAGCTCTCCTCCTTTCTCTCTGCCTCTCCTGAAGATGCACCTTTCTTCCCTCTGCAGTCCTCCAAATCGCGTGCTTGCGGAGAATGCACGCAGCCAATCTAAAAAAACGAAGCAGTATTTCTGAAGTGAGCATTTTGTTCCAGGGATTCCTTGGCTGCGTGGTAAGAAAAAGAAGGGAGATGCAGTATTGTGAAGTAAGGGGAGCAGAACACGGGACCCACGTCCATGCAAATAAAATTAAGACACCAAAAGAGGCTTGTCACGTTAAGGTCTGTTTCCAAGTTGAAGACAGTTGAGAAGACAGGAACACTAGAAATGCTCTGCACCTTCTTCCAATTACCTAAAAACAAAACACAAGCAGGGTGGAGGCTGGAGACATGGCTCCATGGTCAAGTGCGCTTCTTGCTCTTCCACAGGAAGAGTTTGGTTTCCACGCCCACATCCTGGTGGCTCACATCAGCTGTAACTCCAGCTCTAGGCGATCTGATACCGTCTTCTGTCCACTGCCGGCACCCACAAACATACAGGTCTTTAAATTTTGTTTTGTTTTTCAAGACAAGGTTTCTCTGTGTAACCTTGGCTGTCCTGGACTTGCTTTGTAGACCAGGCTGGCCTTGAACTCACAGCGCTACACCTGCCTCTGCCTCCCCAGTGCTGGGACTAAAGGCATGAGCCACCACGCCCGGCTTCTTCTTATGCTTCATCATATCTCTAAAAATGGACTATTCATCGAAGGCAACTTGTATTCCAAGCCAGCTTGTAGAGAGTCATTCATTTACCTGGAGCATCTTTTATTATTTATTGAGACAGGATCTCACTATGAAGCCTTGGCTGGCCTTGAATTCAAAGAGATCTGCCTGCCTCTGCTGACGTTAAAGTGCTGCCATTAAAGGGATATGCCACCACTTGGGTTATTTTGCTCTTGTTACTATGGGTCTGTTCTAAACAAGAATTTATAAAAATGAGGGGGAAATTATTATTTTCCACTCCCCTAAACTGATGTCACACTATAAAGCACATCCACACAGTGAAAAGACTGGGTACTGAGGAGATGGCTCACTCTGTAAAGTGCTATGCTTGCAAGCATGAGGACCTGAGTTCAGATCCCCGGGCCCCATGTCAAAATCTGGATTTGGAAGCAGGTGACTGTAATCCTAATGCCAGAGGACAAGATGATCCCCGGGGCTTGCTAGTCAGGCAACCTGACCTAACTAGCAAGCTTCCAGTTTAGTGAGAGGCCCCGTCTTAAAAACTAGGGAGAAGGCTGGTCAGTTGTGGCCATGGTGAGAGACAGAGGCAGGCATAGCTCTGAGTTTGGGCTGACCTGGTCTGTCAGAATAGCCTAGGAATGGAGTCTTGTGAGGAGAATTCTAAGAGCAGGTGAGCACACTCCAGGAAAGCAAGCCCTTATGATCTTAGTTTCTTCAGAACATGGAATTGTTCTTGGAATGTGATTTCATGGTAGCTCCTCCAAGTGTAGCAGACAGGAATGAGTTTACTTCAGTTACTAAGTATTGCTTGCTGGTTGTTGTTACTCAATTAAATCTTTAAACTAGCCCTGTATGCCCCAATGGAAAAACAGATTTTTCTTATTGTTTTGTTTTGTCACCGCATGTGGCTTGTCCTTGTGATTATATACAGCTTGATCTCATGAAAACTTTACTCATGTGGGTTTTTTTTAAATTTACATTTATTTATTTATTTATGTTTTTTAGATCTACTTGCTTCTGCTTCCTGAGTGCTGGCAAAACCCTGTCTTAAAAAGCCAAAAAAGCTGAGCACAGTGGCACATGCCTGTAATCCTGGCACTCTGAGAGACAGAGGCAGGAAGGATCTCTGTGAGTTCAAGGCCAGTCTGATCTACAAAGTGAGTCCAGAACAGCTAAGGTTACACAGAGAAACCCTGTCTCCAAAAACAAAACAAAACCAAAGAAAAAAGTAGAGAAAGGAAGGAAGGAAGAAAAGAAGGAAGGAAGCAAAAAAGTAGGCAAAGATTCATTTGAGGAAGATACTTAATGTTGACTTCTGTGAGAAAAACTATGGGCTCTAACATGACTCCATTTCTCTTGACACCCCCCCCCCCCAAATAAACACAAACGAAACAGTACATGGCCATAAAGAACAGTAATACTGTGGCTGGAGAGATGGCTCAGAGGTTAAGGGCACTGACTGCTCTTCCAGAGTTCAATTCCCAGCAACCACATGGTGGCTCATAGCCATCTATAATGTGATCTGATGCCCTCTTCTGGCCTGCAGGTGTATGTGCAGGGAGAGCGCTATATACACACTAATAAATAAGCATATATAATTAAAATTATTTTTTTAAAGAACAGTAATACTAGAAGAGAACTGCCTTGGAAACAAAGAAAGGTTGAACTTGGGGCTGACAACATAGCTCAGCCAGTAAATGTGCTTTGTGGTCCAAGCCTAGTGACCAGAGTCACTCTAACCTGAACCCACATAAAGGTTGGAGAGAACCGACCACAAAGTTGTCCACTGTGGTCTGCGTCAGGATAAGCCTCACTGATAGGAGAGAGGAGCAGGGCTGTGTAGGTAATATTGTAAAAACAAACAACGCATGGGAGGTGAGTGGATCAGTTTCAGTGTGCAGGAGTGGACGAGCTCAGGGACCAAAACACAAGAGCTGCACATAGGACCGCACAACTCAGAGAGTGCTCCTTCCGTGTGTCTACGCACTGAGAAGGAGATGGAGCTGAAAGCTGTGTGGTCTTTACATTGTGGCACAGGAGTTCAGTGCAGTAAATGCAACAAGTCCTTGGGAGATGCTATCTGTTTGATGAGAACTGGTGCTCTTACTGACCTTGAGCCTAGTGTCTGTCATATTTGGAAATGGATTTCTACAACTGAAGCCACGTGACAGAATAGACAGGAAGTTCAGTGGGAGGCAGCCGAGGTGCTCCATAAAGTGGGAGCTAAGACGTCCTCAGTCTGCACCCTGGTCCTTTCAGAAGAGCAATATCCAGAAGATATTCCCCTGAAAAGCACACCGAGAAAGCCAGGTGAGGTAGTGAGCCTCTGTCTCCCACATTTGGAACGTGAAAGCCAGAAGGTTAAGAGTTCAAGTCAGTCTGTTTTACATAAAAGGCTGCTGGAAAAAAAAAACAATAACAACAACAACAACAACAACAGAACAAAACACAATAACAATAAAACGAAAACAACAGAGAAAATGTTACCACAGACGTAAAGTACACTTTTTGTTTCTTTTGGGGACCTGGTCTCACTATGTAACTCAGGGAATCCTCAAACCTAATCCTCCTGGCTCAGCTCAGAGAGCCCTGGGTTGCTAACACCATGGCTCGGCACTCCCAGCCTGTGAAGAATGATGGTTAGGAAATATAGCACACGTTTCCTCAAAGGAATGTTGTCTGAAAAAGCAGCCTCTTTCAGAAAACTCAGGGGAGCTGAAGAGATGGCTCAGCGGTTAAGAACACTGACTGCTCTACCAGAGGTCCTGAGTTCAATTCCCAGCAACCACATGGTGGCTCACAACCATCTATAATGTGATCTGATGCATACTGATGTATTACTGTATACATTCTTTAAAAAAGAAAACTCAGGACTATGCAGAATTTTCTGGAGAGATGGCTCAGTGGTTAAGAGCACTGGCTACTTTTCCAGAAGACAGGGTTTGAGTCCCCACACCCACGTGACAACTGTCTGTAACTCCAGTTCCATAGGATCTGACATGCTCTTCTGGCCTCCTCAGAGACCAGGTACTTAGAAAATAAAATAATTAAATTTTTAAAAAAGAACTTACTGCCAGGCGTGGTGACACACATCTTTAATCCCAGCACTCAAGAGGCAGAGGCAGATGGACCGCTGTGAGTTCGAGGCCAGCCTGGTCTACAAAGCAAGTCCAGGACAGCCAAGGCTACACAGAGAAACCGTGTCTCAAAAAACCAACCAACCAAACGAACAACCCCCCCCCCCCCAACGCCAAAGAACTTACTGTTGATTTTAACCAATGTCTCCAGCTCAGGCTCCCCTCCCAGCCTCTGTAGGAGACCAGGCAGGGTCACTTCAGAGCAGCTAAGCCCACAAAGAGGCCATCAGCAAACACAGCTAAGTTGCACATAGACTGACTTCCTGCTTTCTATAACTCTGAATCCCCGTGCTCAGCTCCTTTCCAGTTATCTTGCCCTAGAATATTCGCTCACCCCTATACACATTGAATCTGAGTTACTGGAACAATGTCTTATTGATTAAAATCTGTCTCTATTAATTTCTGTACTGCCATGTTTGTCTTTGAGAACACAGAGACCCAAAATTCTGCCACTGCTCACAGAGATCCTCCTGTCTTTGCCTCTGGAATGCTGGGATTAAGCACCATACCCAGAAAAGAGTAGAATTTTAAAACTGAAAATATTAATAACTAGGCACAAATAGGGATTTTCTTTCTTTCTTTTTTTTTCCTTTCTTTCTTTTTGTTGTTTTTTGTTTTTTGAGACAGGGTCTCTCTGTGTAGCCGTGGCTGCCCTGGACTCACTTTGTAGGCCAGGCTGGCCTCGAACTCACAGCAATCTTCCTGCCTCTGTCTCCCAAATGCTAGCATTAAAGGCATGCTCCACCACTCGACAGCTTTTGCAAATTTTTGCCCAAATGTTTGCAACTAAATATCAATTTGGCTGCTCTCACTTGAGCAACACTGTACAGGTGCACAGAGCTCTGCCTTACAGAGACCAGCCCTACAGAAAGTGTATCCTTCGGAAAAAACAGAAACCCACGCTAGATTCTGGGTAGGAGTCGTCCGTCCTTGAGCACGTGATTGAACTGTTTCCTTTGTGCATTTTCTCTTAAGATCTTTCCAAGAAAGACATATATGTTATTGAGCTGAGTGTGGCAGAAGGTCTGTGGCCTAGGGACCAGGACAGAAATGGCAATAGGAAGCTGAGAGCCATCAAAGCCTGTGGCTCCTCACATCTGTTTCTGAAGACCCAGGGGTGGCGGGGATGAGGGGGAGTGGAGGGGTTGGTAGTATCGTTCGCTATAGTGTGGATTGAGCGCCCCCTCGAGGTTTCTAGAGCAACTTCACCTTCAAGGGCCTCTGGCAAGAGGCAGCAAAAATCCCAGAACCCCCGCAACATTGGGCCTGCCTAAAGATCAAAAGAGATACTTTATATGGCGGCTGCTGTGGAATATTTGAACCGTCATTTTCACCAATTTCAAAAATTTTGTTGAAGGGAAATAGCTAAAATTAGGACACTTAGATTGTATTTACGCCTTTAATCCCAAGAGACAGAGGCAGGAGGATTGCTGGGAGTTTGAGGCCAGCTGGTTTACAAAGGGAGTCCAGGATAGTCAAGGCTACACAGAGAAACCCTGCCTTAAAAAGCAAAACAAGCCAGGCATGGTGGCGCACGCCTTTAATCTCAGCACTCAGGAGGCAGAGACAGGCGGATCGCTGTGAGTTTGAGGCCAGCCTGGTCTACAAAGTGAGTCTAGGATAGCCAAGGCTACACAGAGAAACCCTGTCTCAGAAAAACAAACAACAACAAATATATATATATGGTTATCTGTACTGAAAATTTGATGTTAGATGTAGCTTTGAAAAAATAGACACAGTGGCACACACCTGTAATCCCAGCACTCACAGAGGCAGAGGTAGGGGGATCTCCTAGTTAGAGGCCAGCCTGGTCTACACAACAATTTCCAGGATGTCCAAGATTAGACAGAGAAATGTTGTCTGACAACATTGGATAAATAAACTTACACACTTTTAATAAATGCTTCACGTAGCTGAATAAATTACAATTTTTAAAAAATGTTTCACATCATGTGTAAAGTGTAGTAAGAAAGGATAAGGCTACCACATTCCAGAGCCCTGACCCCGAGACCTGAGCAACACTGACCTCCGAGATGCTTCTCACCAATTGACATTAGTAATTGATTCTTTGTTTGGTTGGGGTTTTTTTTTGTTTGTTTATTTGTTTGTTTGTTTGGTTTTTGAGCCAGAGTCTCCTTGTGTAGCCTTGGCTGTCCTGGACTCACTTTGTAGACCAAGCTGGCCTCAAACTCACAGCGATCCCCCTGCCTCTGTTTCCCAAGTGCTGGGATTAAAGGTGTATACTCCCCCCCATCCCCCCCCCTGTTTAGCAATTGTTTTTTAAAGCGTTTCAATTACATTGAGTATCCAAAAGAAAAAGAAATCCAGACATAAATACATTAGGTATACAATAGCAATTGTTTCTTTTTTTTTTGTTGTTTGTTTGTTTAAATTGTTTCTTACAAGCTTCTCAGTTAGATACAGTATACAAAAGAAATCCAGACATAAATACACTGGCATGCGAAAATATGATTGTTGCTCACACACAAAAAAATTGGTTATTGTCAAGTAGCCATTATTTTCTTACTGCAACTCTTACTTCTAAATAATAAACAAAAATGAAAATCGAAAAGTTTCTAAAAGTGTACTTTTTTTCTGTAGAAAAAAACCGCTCAATAGTATTGGGATGAGAAAAGATAAATTGTTTCATAAAACAACGAAGAAGATACAAGTATCGATACGTTTTTCTTTTCACATGCATAAAACAAGCCTATTGGCGTCAGTGAATATACGTATGCATCTCCTATGAGTTTCTGGAGAGCCAAAGTACCAACAGCGCCGCTGGTGTAGTGGTATCATGCAAGATTCCCATTCTTGCGACCCGGGTTCGATTCCCGGGCGGCGCAAGTTCCCTTTTTTCCCTTTTAAAACAAGATAATTTGAAAAAAAGAAATGCTCTTTTTACACACATGCTATTTTATTCCTTTGTTTCCCAAAGATTTTTATTTCACTGTATAATTCACTAATAAAACACTCCGCTCTGGAACTCGACAAATGCTGACTATTGGCACTGAGTCTGCGCAGTCTGAGCCGTCCCTTGCCTGGTGGAAGCGCGGCTGCGCAACAAGTGAGTGAAAGGCTTGAAGCCCGAGAATGCTAGCCGGCTGTGCGCATGCGCCGCGCGGGTTACTCGGCTAGCGGCTCTAGGCGTCCGGCTCGCCGCCATCTTGGATCGGGGCTTCATTGTTCGCGGTGGGCCGGGCATTTTTGTGTAATTGCCGCCAAAGAAGAAAGCGAAGTAGCCTCCAGTCAAGCGGAGAGGTCCGCTCTTCCGCAGCCAGCAGCCATAGCCTCCTCAACAATTTGGGAGGTAGCGAAGGGCAGGGAGCTGGACCCTGAGGTGCCGCCGCGACCGCAGCAGCCATGGAGGACGAGATGCCCAAGACTCTGTGAGTCTGGAGCAGCGTTGAGGGAGGCGGGATGGTGGTCGCCCCGTAGGGAGGCCGCGGCCCTGCGCCTCTCTGCAGCCTATTGTTCTCCGTGGACGCCGCGCTGTGGCGGTTCTTCCCTCCCGTGCGCACGCCAGGATGCTTAGAGCCGAGAGGACGGTGGCGGGAGAGGGGCTCGGCACTGTCAGCCCCCCGGCTGGCCGCGCTCGCGGCCCCCAGACCTGCAGGAAGGACTTTTCATTCAAAGCTCTCCTCAGGACCCGGCACATCCTCCTGTAGTCCCATGCTTGCTTCCTTTTATTTCCCCTGCCCCCTCTTTTTCGATGAACCTCTTCTGGATTTCCTACCTTGCTCGTTCTTGTGATAGGATTTGTTTTTATGTTTAATTCTTGGGGCTGAGGTAGAACTTTATTCTTGCAGTTGAGAACTGGGGGGTGGGGGAGTGGGGAGAAAAGGCATACATCTTTCTAGAAAGTCTTTGGCTTTCCCTCTGTAACACATCCCAAGACCCTCGACCAAAAAACCTTACTGGACACCCAAGGATGTTAAAACCGTTCCTTAAAAACGGAAATCACACTCAGAGGAATGCATCTACTGAGGGAAAGTGATTTAGTTATAAAACATGTGTAACACCATAATTACCATTTGCTAATAGTGATTGACATTTTTACCAATGAAGCAACCGTAGGCAGTCAAGTCTAAGCATCTTTAGTGAGTATTAAGTAACTCAAGTTTAGGATGTTTTCTTTGTGGAGTAACTTCCCCTCTTTTCCATTCTTTGTTTTCCAACTCTCCAGAGCCTGCCTTTCTTGGATTTTACAGGGCAAAAAAGGAAAAGCTCAAGGAATTGTGGGTTGGTTTTGTTTGGTTGGGTTTTTTTTTCCGTATATTTGAAGATTACAATTCGATGCTCGTTACACCGTGTACATAGTCAGTTCATATAAATAAAGTGATTTATTTATTTTGGTTTTTCAAGACAGGGTTTCTCTGTGTAGCCTTTGCTGTCCTGGGCTAGATTGTAGACCAGGCTGGCCTCGAACTCACAGCTCGCCGCCTGCCTCTGCCTCCTGAGTGCAGGGATTGCAGGCGTGCACCACCACAGCAAATGAAGTAGATTTAACAAGTATCATCTCACAGAGTTTAGCTTTGCGCCCAGTTCCTGACATGGCTTTTTTAAAAAAAGAATCCTGGTACTTTTAGAGCCATGTTCATTTAGGATTCTTTTTTAAATTGTTCTGAAGTACAGATAAATTGTTATCCTCCACCCCACCCCACCCTCAGTTTTCAATTTTTTTTCCCTTTTGTTTGTTTGAATTTATTGGGATAGAATGTCACTATTGCCACTCTGGCTCTCCAGGAACTCAGGAACTCACTATTATTGACCAGGTTGAGAACTGCCTGCTGCCTCAGCCTCCTAAACAGTGACGTTAAGGGTGTGCATGTGTCACCACACCAGGCCCAATTTTCAATTTCAGTTGGGTATTTATTTTTTTAAGATTTATTTATCTATTTTATAATTTATTTAATTTTATTCTAAGTACATTGGTCTGAAGGTGTCAGAATCCCTGGAACTGGAGTTACAGACATTGTGAGCTACCATGTGGGTGTTAGGAACTGAACCCTGGGTTGTTTGGAAAGGCAGGCAGTACTCTCAACAGCTGAGCCATCTTACCAGTCCCAAGATTTATTTATATGAGTGCTCTCTCTGCATGTACACCTGCAGGCCAGAAGAGGGCATCAGATCACAGTATAGATGGTTGTGAGCCACCATATGGTTGGTAGGAATTGAACTCACCACCTCTAGGAGGACTGACAGTACTCTTAACTGCTGGGCCATCTCTCCAGCCCCTCAAGCTGGCTTTTTTTTTTTTTTTTTTTTTTTTTTTGGTTTTTCGAGACAGGGTATCTCTGTGTTAGCCTTGGCTGTCCTGGACTTGCTTTGTAGACCAGGCTGGCCTCGAACTCACAGAGATCCGCCTGCCTTTGCCTCCTGAGTGCTGGGATTAAAGGCGTGCACCACCACGCCCGGCCTCAAATTGGCCACAAGTTGGCTTTTAAAAAAAATTATTATGGGGGCTGGAGAGATGGCTCAGTGGTTAAGAGCACTGCCTGCTCTTCCAAAGGACCCGGGTTCAATTCCCAGCACCCAAATGGCAGCTCACAACTGTCTGTAACTCAAGATCTGACACCCTCACACCAATGCACATAAATTAAAATTAAAAATAAAATACTAAAAAAAAAAAAAAAGACTTACTTTCTGTTTTTTGTTTTTCGAGACTTTCTAAAAAAAAAAAATTTATTATGTATACAGTGCCCTGCCTGCACTGCACACCAGAAGAGGGCATTAGATCACATTACAGATGGCTGTGAGCCACCACATGGTTGCTGGGAATTGAACTCAGGACCTCTGGAAGAGCAGACAGTGCTCTTAACCTCTGAGCCATCTCTCTCTCCAACCCTCAAGTTGGCATTTTTGGTTTGGTTTTAGTTTTTCAAGACAGGGTTTCTCTGTGTAGCCTTGGCTGTCCTGGACTCGCTTTGTAGACCAGGCTGGCCTCGAACTCACAGCAAATCGCCTGCCTCTGCCTCCTGAGGGATTAAAGGTGTGCGCCACCACAAGTTGGCATTTTTAATGTATATGTAAAGTCGTCTTTTAAAAAAAAAGATCAGAGTCTTCTTATATGTAGCCCAGGTTATCCTTGAACTTGCTACATAACTACACTGGCTCAGAACTATCAGTTCCATTTCAATCCCAAATCTAGGATTAAAGTCTTCATGCCCAGTTTACATTTTTATTTCTTCTCCCTCCCTCCCATGTTGGCTGTCTTGGAACTCGTGGCTTCCAAGCCTGTCACGGTCCTTCTGAGTCTGCTTCCCAAGTGCTGGGATTATAGGCTGGTACCACCACACTAATTTACACTTTTCTTGATATATTAAATATCTTGATAATTTGTGGGACCTTGAGCTAGCTTTTTAGTAAGGATGCCATACTTAGGGCATGGCCCTTTGTTTTTGGAAAGATTGTATCTGTATTAGTATTTGTAGAAAGTCTTTCCTTTTTCATTTTAGCATTTTGAAATTCACACTGCTATGCTTTATTGGTGTCTGTATAAGATACTTGTAAACCTTTTTAAAGCTTTATTTCAGTTGTAATAGTATTTTGCCTGCATGTGTGTATGTGAACCTTCAGAAGTCAGAACAAGGTATTGGATCTTCTGGAACTGGAGTCAGGGATGGTTGTGAGCTACCACGTAAATTCTACAGAATTTACAAAGAACTAATAAAAAACAAGTCTTAGAATCATTGCTCTCTTTGTTTCCTTACTTCCTATGTGTGAATGGTTTGCCTGCCTGCATGTATGCGCATCACCAGCAGGCTTGGTATCTACAGAGTTCAGAAGAGGATGTTGAATCCCCTGGGTCTGGAGCTACAGATAGTTGTGAGCCACCATGTGGGTGCTGAGAATTGAACCAGTGTCCTCTGCAAGAGCAACTACTGCTTTAGACATCTGAGCCATCTCTCTAGCCTCTCCTTAGGGCATTTATAGGACACTTGATATATTCCAGGCAGGGCTCTACACCAGTGGTTCCTAAGGTTTAATACAGTTCCTCATGTGATGACACCAACCATAAAATTATTTTTATTGCTACTTCATAACTTTCATTTTGCTACTGTTTGAATCATAATATAAATATCTGATAATCAAGGTATGTGATATAGGACCATTGTGAAAAAGTTGTTCTGCGCCTAAAAGAGTCGTGACCCTCAGGTTGAATGAGAACCACTGTTCTAGACAATAGTTATTTAATACTTTTTTTTTCTTTTTGGTTTTGTGAGACAAGGTTTCCCTGTGTAGCCTTGGCTGTCCTGGAACTCACTCTTATAGACCAGGCTGTCCTGGAACTCACAGTGATCTTCTTGCCTCTACCTCCCAAGTGCTGGGACTAAAGGCATGCATCATTACCACCTGGCTCCTAATACATTTTTAAAAATCTCTGCTTATAAATAATTTATCATTAGTTTAAAAATCTACTTAACCTTTTCCCTCAAATTTTCGATTTTTCCATTATAAAACCACACATTTTAATCTAAAAAACCCAATCTAATGTTCTACTTTGTAAATTCTTTTGTAAGTTAACTGTCTAGAGCTGTGTTAGTAAAACTGAATATTTCCAGAGTTTTGGATTTCGTTTTTATTACTTTGCATTTTAGATGGGAATGGGAAGCTTGAGCACAGGGCCTTAGTGGCTGCTGCTGTCCTTGAGTTCCTGGTCTTTCTACCTCTGTCTCCCAAATGCTGAGGTTACAGGAGTGTTCCTACACCATACCTGGTTTTTACAACTATTTGGAAACTTAGTTATCCACTTTAAAAAGTGCTCAGGGGATAAAGTTGCTCACCTAGGAGGCAGAGGCAGGCAGATCCCTGTGAGTTTGAGACCAGCCTGGTCTACAAAGCGAGTCCAGGACAGTCAAGGCTACACAGAGAAACCCTGTCTTGGGAAAAAAACAAAACAAGATTATATTTATACGCTGGTGTGCATGTGCGTTTATTTGTGACACAAACTGAGGGGTTCCAGTAGTGCCTACTTTCCCAGCTTGGTTCCAGATACAATGTTAAATGCCAAAGAAAACAGGATGTATGTTGTGGGGCTCCCTACTACCAACACTGAAGTTCATGCCCTGGAAGCTTGGACCCCTGTATGATCATGTTAGGAGGTGATAGGCCCTTTAAGAGGTGAGTTCTAGGGCTGGAGAGATGGCTCAGTGGTTAAGAGCACTGCCTGCTCTTCCAAAGGACCCGGGTTCAATTCCCAGCACCCACATGGCAGCTCACAACTGTCTGTAACTTCAAGATCTGACACCCTCATACTAAGGCACATAAAAATTAAATAAAATATTTTTTTAAAAAAAGAGGTGAGTTCTAATTATGTGTGTATAACCCTAGCATTTCAGAAATGGAAATAGGAAGATAAGACTTCCAGACTAGTCTGGACTATCTAGCAAAACCTTGTTTCAAGGAAACCAAAACAAGCCCGGGCTGGGTGGGGTGGCGCACACCTTTAATCCCAACACCCAAAGGAGGCAGAGGCAGGCGGATCTCTGTGAGTTTGAGGCCAGCCTGATCTACAGAGTGAGCTCCAGGACAGCCAAGGCTACACAGAGAAACCCTGTCTCAAAAAACACAAAAATCAAAACAAAAGAAGTGTGTTCTAATGAAAGGCTGTAAAGTCATAGGAATACTATCTTGGGAAATGATTGATGTTCTTTCAAGACTGAGTTATTAACAGCAAAACCAGCCCAGGTACTGGGGCATTTCTGTATGTGCCGTTTCCACTTCAACATGTGATGTAGTCTCAAAAATGCCAGTGAGATGAAAATTATGCTGTTATAACAAAAATATGCGAGACTGGGTAACACCCACAGGCTGGTTTGGCCTGATTCTGATGGCTGGAAAGCCCAAAGATGACACTGGCATTAGTAGTTAACTTTTTCTTTATCTGACTTGACTTTATGGTTCTGCAGAACATTAGTACATGACCCCAAAAGGGTTACTGTAAATGCCAGCATGGTATTTGATGAGCTTGGAGCTAAGGCCTGGTGATTCAGCTTGTGATCTTGGCTACTCTGGAAAGTGAGTCAGGAGGATTGCAAGTTCAAGGCCTGCCATGGTAACCTAACAAGACTCCCTTTCACAATTGGGAAGTTAGTTTTAAAGGACTGGGGATGGCAAAAGCCGTAAGTTCAGTTTTCACAGATATAATGACAAGAAATCTCGGCTTGTAACTTACTGCTCCAGTACAAAGTTTTGTCTTAAGATAGTAAGTACAAGTCACAACAAAACAAAACAAAAACAAGGGCTAGAGAGGGCTCAGAGGTTCACAGCACTGCCTGCTCATCCTGAGTTCAATTCCCAGCAACCACATGGTGGCTCATAACCATCTATAATGAGATCTGGTGCCTCTTCTGGCCTGCAGGTGTACATGCAGGCAGAATACTGTGTATATGATCATAACTAGATAAATCTTAAAAAAAAAAAAACAAAAATAACAAAACAAAACAAAACTGAGTAGTGTAAGCAAATGAGGAATGTATTTAAAGTATATTGAAATCAGGTATAATGGCACACCCTTTTAATCCCAGCACTCGCAGAGGCACATGGATCTCTTCTAAATTTCAGGCCAGCTTGAATTCCAGGCCAGCCAAGGTTATGTAAAGAGACCCTGTCTATATATCTATATCTATAGACTATAATTATATATCTAATATATACATAGCACACCCTTTTAATCCCAGCACTTGGAAGCAGAGGTTTATTTAGCTGATAGACTTGAAACAGCATTGTTTATTTAAAAAAACTTGAGGGTAACATTAACAACTAACTTACTGAGATAGTAGGTTCAGTCCTTATATTATTTGTATAAGGAAGATTTGCCCTTTTAATTTCATTGTTCTTCCTATCCCTACATTTGAGACAGTGTTTGTTTGTTTGTTTGTTTTTGAGACAGGGTTTCTCTGTATAGCTTTGGCTATCCTGAACTGTGTAGACCAGGCTGGCCTTGAACTCACAACGATCCACCTGCCTCTGCCTCCCAAGTGCTGGGATTAAAAGCATGTACCACCACCGCCCGACTGAGACAGTGTTTTTTGTTTTTTTTGTTTTTAGGTTTTTTGAAACAGGGTTTCTCTATGTAGCCGTGGTATGCTGGAACTCTGGAACTCACTTTGTAGACTAGGCTGGCCTTGAACTCAGAGATCCACCTGCCTTCACCTCCCCTGTGCTGGGATTAAAGGTGTGAACTACCACCTTATTTGTTCCAGACTCTTGAACACCTCAGCCTGACAAGGGCTGAGATTACAGGCATGTGCAATACATTGCCTATCTGGCTCCCCCTTCTCCCTTTCTCTCTCTTTCCTCTTCCTCCCTCTCTGAAGCAAGATCTTGTGTATCCCAGACTGACTTTAAATTGTATAGACAAGGAATTTCTGATCTTTCGGCATATTGTGAGTGTTGTGTGAGTTTGACCCTGCATTGTTAAAACTTTCTGTACATTTAAGAAGCATTCTTCTATTTAAAAAAAAAAATAGCGGCCCCTCAATCTCTAAGGCATACTTTCGTTGACTGTTCTGAGCTCCTATTCAAAAGGCAGCTTCGTTTTCCTTTTGGAATTCTCATTTTCAGAGTAGTAGGCTCCAGTGTTAGGAAACTGCCATTCCAGGCAGATCACTGTGAGTGTGAGGCCAGCCTGGTTTACAGAGTGAGTCTGGGACAGCCAACGCTTCACAGAAAGACCCTGTCTTGAACCCTCCTCCCCGAAAAAAAAGAAGAAAAGAAAACAGAAAGAAATTGCCATTCGAAGCTGGGAGTGGTGGCACATAGCACTTGGGAGGCAGAGGCAGGTAGATTGCTGAGTCCCAGGCCAGCCTGGGTTATAGGTGGAGTCTAGGACAGCCAGGTGACACAGAGAAACCCTGTCTTGAAAAAGGAGCTGGGTGGTGGTGGCGCATACCTTTAATCCCAGCCCTCGGGAGGCAGAGGCAGGCGGATCACTGTGAGTTTGAGGCCAGCCTGGTCTACAAAGCGAGTCCAGGACAGCCAAGGCTACACAGAGAAACCCTGTCGTGAAAAACCAAAAAAAGGAAGAAAGAAAGAAATTGCCATTCGCCAGGCAGTGATGGTGTGGTGATGCATGCCTTTAATCCCAGCACCTGTGAGTTCAAGGACAGCCTGGTCTACAGAGAGTTTCAGAGTTCTAGGACAGCCATGGCTAAAAACAAATTTCCATTTGATACATGGTCTTCTTTTTCCAAGTACACCTTTTCTAACCCTTTCCTTGAGTGTTGTTTCTCAGTGCTTCTCCCTTTTCCTGCTTCCTCCAGCATCCTCATAGTCACAGTGGCTCTATGCTGAACAGTAGAAAAAAGAAACTATATTTTGTGGACATCTAAAGATGCTTGTTTTGACTTGAAAGAGTCAAAGAAGTTGGGTGTGGTCACACATGCCTTTAGTTCTAGCACGCAGGAGGCAGAGGCAGGTGGATCTCTGAGTTCGGAGACAGCCAAGGCTACATAGAGAAACCCTGTCCCGGTGGGGGAAAAGTCAAAGATATCTATGAGTGCTCCCAAAACTTATTTTTCAACAAGCAGCTTTAGAAACATGAAAAGTAATTTCCCCCCTGAGACATGAGCTTATTCTGCAACCATAGCTACCCTAGAATTTAGCATGTAGATTAGACTGAGACTGGCCTTGAACTCGTGCATGTTGGGATTACAGGTATGAGGCACCATGCTTGGCAAAAAATAAGTCTAAGGTGATAAACTGCTTCCCTCTGTGTTTCAGATACGTCGGTAACCTTTCTCGAGATGTGACAGAAGCTCTCATCCTCCAGCTCTTTAGCCAGATTGGACCTTGCAAAAACTGCAAAATGATTATGGATGTAAGGGTATTTCACTTGCCATTGTTCTTTTGTCTTTTAAATGTACTAATGAAAGCTCATTACTGTAGAACTTTATTAACGTTTAGATTCATAGAGATCTTAGTGAATTTATAATTAACCTGTTTAGTAGGCAACCAAGTTTAATTCTTTTTCTAAGTTAAGGAAGAAAATTAAACTAACATTTTCAGAAAGGATGGTGCATGCCTCTTATAAATCTATTGAAGTATCAGAATTGTTATATTGTTACTTGGTTGAATGATCTACAAGTTTAAATACTAGATTGGGAATTGGGCTAGACATAATGAAAAATATAATATATAATGAAAAGCATTTTTAGCTTCAGTTTTAAAGATTTTCTTGAATGTCTATCCAGACCTTAATGTGTAGAAAACTTACTCATATAGTTGGTTTTAACTATGAATGATACCTAGTTTTTTTTGTTTGGTTTGGTTTGGTTTGGTTTGGTTTGGTTTTGGTTTTCCAAGACAGGGTCTCTCTGTGTAGCTTTGGCTGTCCTGGACTCGCTTTGTAGACCAGGCTGGCCTTGAACTCAGCGATCCCCCTGCCTCTGCCTCCCAAGTGCTGGGATTAAAGGCGTGCGCCACCACGCCCAGCTATGATACCTAGTTTTTAAAAACAAAATTTATTGTATACATATACAGGTGAATGACGTGTATGGAGGCCAGATGTCAACGTTGGTGGTCCCTTGTGCAGACAGAGTAGACATGTTCATATAATCCAAGATGATCTGGAACTTGCTGTGTAATTAGAATGACCGCAGTCTTAACTTCTCAAGTGCTAATATTACAATATGCCACCATAGCCTGGCGATCATCTTTGTGTGTGTTTGTTTTGTTTGTTTTTGAGGCAGGGTCTGTGTAATTCAGACTGGCCTGTAACTTCAAACATCCTGCCTCAGCCTCCTGAGTGATTAAATAAATGGTAGAGATGTGCTATCAATCCCCAGAATCTCAATTATTCTAGAATAAAAAAGTGTTTATTGAATTAGTAACCTTTAATAATTCCTTAAAAGCCTTAGAATTAAATGATTATAAAGTAATTTATTACTCTGCACTTGATAAGTTCAGACAATTGGATTTATTTTCTGCTTTAATTTACCATAAAATATATTGAAGCAGTAATGATAGTGCATGCTTAGGAGGCAGAGACAGGAGGATCACTGCAAGTTGGAGGCTACAATAGGCTACATAGTAAGTTCCAGACCAGCGAAGGCTCTTTAGATAGACTGTCAATAAATAAACAAACAGCATCCTTCCTTGAGCTAGAGGTATGCTCAGTGGTAGAGTGCTTCCTTAGTGTGCACATGACCCTGGCTTTTGGGCTCTAACATTAGGGAGAGGAAAAATCCAGATTTTGCTTTTGTATCCCAGTAAGAGTGTCTCACTAAGCATTCCAGGATGGCTTTAGACTCACCCAGGATGTCCTCAAGCATTCCTGATACTGGGTAGATAGATTTTTTTTTTTTTTCTGATTTAAATTTTTTATTTTATATGACTGTTTTGCATGCCTCATACCCATACAGGTGAGAATATGGTGTCAGATCCCCTGAATTGGAGTTTATGGGTGGTTGTGAGCCACCATATGAGTGCTGGGAAACAAACATGAGTTTTCTGCAAAAGTAACAAGTGCTCCTAAGCTCCGAGTCAGCTCTCTAGATCCCAAGGGAAGAAATCTTTTTTTTTTTTTTGGTTTTTCGAGACAGGGTCTCTCTGTGTAGCCTTGGCTGTCCTAGACTCACTTTGTAAACCAGGCTGGCCTCGAACTCACAGTGATCCGCCTGCCTCTGCCTCCCGAGTGCTGGGATTAAAGGCGTGCGCCACCACCGCCCGGCTCGAAGAAATCTTAAAATGCTTCTCAACAGGCAAAGAACTTGTATTAGAAGTCCACATTCTAAAGCCTATTGTAAATATTATCAGAGCCTGTTTAGGATACAAAACCTAGTTTAAGAACAGGCTGGAAGGCCAGGTGTGGTGGTCCATACCTTTAATCCCAGCATATGGGAGGCAGAGGCAGGTGGAGCTCTGTGAGGCTGAGGTCAGCCCAGTCTACAAAGCCAGGACAGCCAGGACTGCAAGAGAACTCCTGTTTCAGAAAAACCAAAAAATAAAAAATAAAAATAACAGGCTGGCAGCTGAGTGTGGTGGCACACACCTTTAATCCCAGCACTCAAGAAGGCAGAGAGGCAGGAGGATCCCTGTGAGTTCAAGGCCAGCCTGGTCTACACAGTCCAGAACAGCTAGGGCTACACAGAGAAACCCTGCCTCGAAAAACAAAACAAACAACAACAACAAAAGATTAGTTAAGATTTTCTGTTGGGTGATGGTGGCCCACACCTTTAAGCCCAACACCTGGGAGGCAGAGGCCAGCCTGTTTTACAGAGTAAATTCTAGGACAGCCAAGGCTACACAGAGAAACTCTGCCTTGAAAAAAAAGAAAGATTTTCCCTCTCTCTCTCTCTCTCTCTCTCTCTCTCTCTCTCTCTCTCTCTCTCCCCTCTCTCTCTCTCTCTCTCTCTCTCTCTCCCTCTCCCTCTCCCCCTCCCTCCCTCCCTCCCTCCCTCCCTCCCTCTCTCCCTCTCTCTTTGGTTTTCAAGATAGGGTTTCTCTGTGTAGCCTTGGCTATCCTGGATTCACTTTGTAGACCAGGTTAGCCTCAAACTTACATCAATCCGCCTGCCTCTGCTTCCCAAATGCTGGGATTAGAGGTGTGCACCACCATGCCCAGCTTTCTATTTATTATTCCACAAATTAGAAGCAGTAAGATGTGTCAGTTTGTAGCAGTAAAATGTAGTATACAGGGTGAGAGTGTACTTTATAGTAGAGCATTTATTTATATAGTGGCTATGAGGCTTTGGGTTTAATCCATTGCACTGCAAAAAGAAGCAAGAAAGGAGCTACAGAAAAGTCATACTTGATATTTATTTTTGTATGAAAATTTACTTGTGGAATGAGTGAGTCATTCTCCATGGCCTGGTAACTGTAGAAGTTCTAATATGGTGAAAAGGGGGGAAAATTTTTTAAAGTGCAAGAGTAAAGCTTAAAATTGATTTCTGTATTTCTTCTCCAACAGACAGCAGGAAATGACCCATACTGTTTTGTGGAATTCCATGAACATCGTCATGCAGCTGCTGCACTGGCTGCTATGAATGGGCGGAAGATAATGGGTAAGGTAAGCTATCAGACTTACAGAAGGTGACTTGGACTGGAGTAACATTTTTCTGTCTCATCTTTCTGCTTCCACCTTCCAGATAGGACTACAGTGTATGCCACCACACCCAATTTTATGCAGTGCTTGGGGTGGATAGGCACTCTACAACATAGGTACATACCTAGCTCTTGGAATAGAAAGTTTTAAGTTGGATTTCACCTTGTTTCTGTTTTAGAACCATTATATTCTCTTTGTGGCAAAGAGTCAGCTATTTGTATTTGTATTAAAAAGGTAGGACAGGACTAGAGAGATGGCTCAGTGCTTAAGAGCACTGACTGCTCTTCCAGAGGTCATAAATTCAGTCTCCAGCAACCACATGGTGGCTCACAACCATCTATGATGTGATCTGATGCCCTCTTCTGGCCTGCAGGTGTACATGCAGACAGAGCACTGTAAATGAGTAAATCTAAAAAAAAGAGCACTGACTTTGTTCTTCCAGAGGACCTCAGTTTGAGCTTTGTACCTACTTGATAGCTCACAATCATCTATAACTTTAGTCCTAGGGGAGCTAATTGTAAAAGGTGCTGGGTATAGTGGCGCACACACTTTTTTGGTTTTCGAGACAGGGTTCCTCTGTGTAGTCTTGGTTGTCCTGGACTGGAGTCATAGACCAGGCTGGCCTTGAACTCCCAGAGACCAGCCTGCCTCTGCCTTATTGAGTACTGGGATTAAGGTGTGTACACCACTACCACTACCTGGCTTTTATTTGTTTCTTTATTTGTTTTTCAAGACAGGGTTTGTTCTGTGTAGCCCTGGCTGTCCTGGAACTCGCTTTATAGACCAGGCTGGCCTCAAACTCAAAGAGATCCACCTGCCTTTGCCTTATAAATGCTGGGATTAAAAACGTGAGCCACCATCCTTTAGCTTTTTTTTGATTCTTTGTGAAATTTCACATCATGCACCCCAATCCCACTCATCTCCCCATCCTTCCATATCTGACCTTGCAACCTTCCCCCAAAAGAAAATAAAAAATAAAAACAAAAACAAAACTCATAAATTAAAACAAAGCAAAAAAATAATCTGGCTACAGGAATTACAGTGTGTCACACAGTATATCCTTTTGCCCAGTTTTCTAAACAAATGTTTAGTGCAGTGTTGGGTGCTTTTAGGCTTCTGGCTTCTGCTGCACTATCAATACTGGATCCTCACTGGGCCTTCTTTGGGATAGCCTGTTGTTGGATCCTGCAGCTTCGCTCTACGGGACCAGCATCGTCATGCACTCCAGTAGCTCATAGATGGGGTAGATGTTGGGGTGGGACAACTCAAGGCCCTGGATCTGAGCCCGGGTAGTAGCTGTGTTGTTTATCCTGCCAGTTCTCCTTCACCAGTGGCACCAGGCCCAGCTCTCCTGCTTGTGGCTGCCATCAAGAGGATGGATTGGTTCTCCTGCTCTCAACCCTCTGGCCAGCTCTCCTCACACCCATGCCACCAGGACCAGCTCTACCTTGATAGTAAGGCAAGGTGTGGGGCCCACTCTCCTGAGAGTGGCACACACTTTTAATCTTATCAGTAATGAGGTAGAGACAGGCATATCTCTATGAGTTCAAGGTCAACGTGGTCTATATAGCAGGGTCTAGGTCAGCCAAAGCTACATAGTCTAAAATGAATGAATGAATGAATGAATAAAACTATAGGCTAAAGCCTCTAGAGACCAGAGCCCTGTGTTAACTTCTTTTCTCCATAGTGCTGTGCAAAGGATAATTACTAGATAGTTATGGCACTACTCAAATTTGAATGGAACATAATAGTAAAATGGAGTACTAATGGAGAGGCATCCAAGGGAAATGTATGGGTAACTTTGATTTAAAAAAAGAAAAAAGAAATTGTGGCTGGCAGTAGTGGCGCACGCCTTTAGCCCACCACCACTCATGAGGCAGAGTCAGGTAGATCTCTGAGTTCAATGCCAGCCTGGTCTACAGAGCAAATTCAAGGACAGCCAGGACAATGCAGAGAGATACTCTGTCTCAAAAAACAACAAAAACAAACCCAAAACCAGCCAACCAGACCCCCCCCCCAAAAAAGTGAAAGCTGAATATAGTGATATACACCTTTAATTGTAGATTTGGGAGGCAGAGGCAGGTGGATCTCCGTGAGTTAGAGGTCAGCCTGGTCAATATAGGTCGTTCCAGGACAACAAGAACTACATAAGGAGACCCTTTCTCGGAAGCAAAGACAAGAATGGAGCCAAAGGTTTAAAAAAGCTATTTGAACATCAGCAGAAATATGCAAAGATTAGGATCGTTAAACATATCTACATAAACTGGGCTTGATGCTAAGGCAAGAGAATTACTAGCTCAAGGCTTGCCTAGTCTATAGAGTGAATTCAAGCTCAGTCTGGCTGGCTTAGTGACTCATCTTAGAGTAAAATATAGAGTGGGCAGAGCCAAAAATACAGTCAGTGGTAGAACAAAACAAACAAAAAGAGGACCTGTTGCCCTTCCAGAGTCTCTGGATTAGGTTCCCAGCACCAGCATGATAGCTTACAACCTTCTGTAACTCCAGTTCCTGGGGATCCATTGCCCTCTTTGGCTTTTCTATAGGTGTGTATATCTAGTAGTAGGTACAAAAAGCAAGACAGCCATACACATAAATAAAATCAATCTTAAAAAAGAACAGCTAGCTGGGCAGTGGTGGCACACACTTTTAATCCCAGCCCTTGGGAACAGAGAGCAGAGTGGATCAGGTTTGAGGCCAACCTGTTCTACAAAGTGAGTCCAAGACAGCTAAGGCTACAGAGAGAAACCCTTCTCACAAAAACAACAACAGCAAAAAAGGAGCTGAAGTGTATTTACCAGTTAGAACTTATTAAACTAGTCCAGAGGATGGATGCTGAGACTGGCAAAGGCCTCCCCTGACTGCCTCTCTTTGCACTGTCACAGATAATGTGATTTTGAGCTTTATTTTTATGGAATATAAATTTTTAAAATTTAATTTCTTAAAGATTTATTTGTTTAGCTGGGCACGGTGGCTCATGCCTTTAATCCCAGCACTCGGGAGGCAGAGGCAGGCAGATCACTATGAGTTTGAGGCCAGCCTGGTCTACAAAGTGAGTCCAGGACAGCCAAGATTACACATAGAAACCGTGTCTCAAAAACAACAACAACAACAACAACAAAAAGACTTATTTGTTTATATAAGTATACAGTGCTCTGTCTGCATGTACACCTGCAGGCCAGAAGAAGGCATCAGATCACATTACAGATGGTTGTGAGCCACCATGTGGTTGCTGGGAATTAACTCAGGACCTTTGGAAGAGCAGCCAGTCCTCTGAGCCATCTTTCCAGCCCCTTAATTTTTTTATTTTTTATTTTTTTAGGAAGTCAAAGTGAATTGGGCGACAACCCCCAGCAGTCAAAAGAAAGACACAAGTAGTAAGTACATTTAATGCCCTGTGGGCGTTTGTTGTCGTATTCCCCATATTCTGTTGTAAAGCATATAACATCAGACATGTTTGCAGTAATATTTTGATCGTTATCCTGATATGATTTAATGTGTTTGTGTTAATAAATTTAAGAACAAATCTAATCTTTGTCATCAGGTAGTACCGTTGTCAGCACACAGCGTTCACAAGGTAATTGTATCTTCTTAAACATAAAATGAAC
Organism: Acomys percivali; assembly: GCA_907169655.1. Taxonomy (NCBI): domain Eukaryota; kingdom Metazoa; phylum Chordata; class Mammalia; order Rodentia; family Muridae; genus Acomys; species Acomys percivali. The sequence continues at coordinate 55,163,585 of OU015745.1, read as the reverse complement.
TCTCTTGAAAGGGTATTCACTAACCACCTCAAGTTTTTTAATTTGATATTGTTTGGGGGGAGTGGGGGGGAAGGCTATAGTATTTTTATTTATTTATGGCAATACTCTTCCCTTCTTCCCATTGTTGACCAAGTGTGGCTTGTCCATCACTTTGTTGCTAGTTTAAGTTCTCTGTCCCCCTTGGTAGCAGCTGATGCCTTAGAAATACTTTCACCACCTAAAGGGCAAGATACCCTACTTCCCTGAGGCCACCTGGGCTTCATACCCAGATCTTCCAGTGCTCAAGTTGCTCCTGAAACAGTGTTTCCAGAAGAGCAACCCAGTGTGTTGCTTAAGGCCTGCAAATAGGGGTAACTTCTCTTTCCAAATGTACTTTGTCAGCGTTGATGTGTGTGTCCACTTTACAGTGTTACTCAGCAAGTTCTATTTGTCCAGTGTTTCTTTTAAGAACTGTCTGTAAATAACAGAAAACAAAGTTTCAAACATAGGATGGTTATTTCTCTCCAGTGCTTTTTTAATGGTGCTGATCTAAAGTGAAGGGATCACTGTTTTCATTCTGTTGCCTTCAGTCTTAGTTCACTTGCACACGGATTCACATAAACAGAATGGTGTAATGTCTGGGCAACCAAAACTGTTGGCTTTTGAGAAAACTGTCAAATACTTTAACATCAAACTGTTGCAATGCAAGGTATTTCTTTGATTGTTCTTCACAAAATAATGGCTAAACCAATTATTTCATGTAGCTAGCTTCAGTAAATTGCCTTCAATAAGGCAAATCTAGTTTTCATAACTTGCAGTACCTCTACTTAATTATAATTTATAAAGCCTAGATGTAGTAATAAAATGAGTAATAGTAAATAATTATTATTAGAATGATAACTAAGTCTTACTTTTTTTGCAGAACTGAAAGCTTTTATATGTTCCTAGGTTGTTTCCTAGACCCTTGTAATGATTGTAATGACTGTAAATAGTCAGTGACTACCAGCTTCTGGTAGCTCTCAGTCTTTTTAGAAGACTCTTTCCTATGTTGTTAACTTTGATTTGTTATGTTTAAGACTGATAGGATTTTATAGCGAGGATAGTATTTTATTTATATTTGATTATATAGTCTGTATCATTTTAAGAATACTTTATTGGGTCAGTTGTAGTATTTAAATTCTGAAGTTGTATTTTTCTTTTCACTTCCCTCCTTCCTTTGTAAGATCATTTCCATGTGTTTGTTGGTGACCTCAGTCCCGAAATCACAACTGAAGACATCAAAGCAGCTTTTGCACCATTTGGAAGAATTTCGTAAGTAACAAAAGATAAATAAAACAATTAGAAGTAGTTTTATGTAATAATTGTAACTTTGTGGTAGCTGTGAACCTTAATTTTAACACTTTAAATATAGCATATTCCACTGTTTAGAGATCATCCAGGAGTCTGACGGCAAGTTGTAGTCCTACTAATAGTACCTGATGTTGGGTCATCTTAGACCCTTGTTCAATTAGCTGTGCTTTCCAGACTGCCGTCTGTACATTCAAACTCCTGAAGGTGTTGTGCCCTGACTCAAGCACTTACTCAGGCGCTTGTATGATTCCATGTATTTTATGTTACTTTACCAAAACAAACCTTAACAGTTTTGACTGAAACAAACAGTTGGTAGCTATTACTTCCTTGGCATTTAACCTCGCTCTCCCTTTAAAACTTAAAAATAGTGCTTTATACTGTTTTGTGATAGTAGCCATGCCTTTTAGGCCCTTTGTCGGTATTTATTCAGGGTAGCACTCAAAATAGAACTTTGAAAGTCTGAAAAGCATGCCATATCATAATAAGAATAATAAGCAATTTCAATACTTATGCAATAGCCATTGTTGAGTTTAGGGAAAGTGTTGTAGGGTTTCTGATTCCTTTCTTATTGTGTCACTAGAACAAAAATAAAAAAGGATTTCAAGCTATGACTAGTTTTAACAAAACAGCAGGTAAAGGTGAGAAGATTGTGCCCTGCCGGTGTAGCATGCCTGTAAGCCCAGCACTCAGGGAGGCAGAGACGGGTGGATCTACAAAGTGAGTCTAAGACAACCAGGGCTCCACAGAAACCCTGTCTCCAAAAACCAAAACTGAAAAAAAAAAAAAAAAAGGTGAGGAGATTAGAGAGTAGATGCCCATAGCATTGTGGTGAGTTTTCAGTTGAGAGTTGCAGTTGGTTGGTGAGAGAGTCATCTTGAGGTAGGAAGGACAGGATTGGAACTTATTTTTTGTTTTGTTTTGTTTTGTTTTGTTTGAGATAGGGTTTTTCTGTGTAGCCTTGGCTGTCTTCTCGCTTTGTAGACCAGGCTGGCTTCAAACTCACAGCAGTCCACCTGCCTCTGCCTCCCTAGTTCTGGGATTACAGGCGTGCGCCACCATGCCCAGCTTATAAATGGACTATTCTGTTACATGACGCTTTTCTTTGTGAGAACTAGTTAAGAAAATAGTGAGGTTTTAATTTCTTGATTGTTTTTTATGTGCTGTGTTAGGATTTCAGAAGTGGTTGGTTTGCTTTCAAGCATCTAGAGTAGGCAGGTCTTGTTCTCTCCACCTCTGAAAGCCCCTCTCTGCAGATTCCTGTGCATTTTCAGTTTGGTGTAGAGAATCGTGGTAAGTTTCATCCTGTCCTCAGAGTAGTCACAGTCCCAGAAGACTTAAGAGCTCTGTTCGGATCCAGGCTGCTGCTTTTTGTGTGAGTCATTTTAGAAGCAAGGAAGAGCCGAGCATATTTCAGGGCTGATACTTCTGAGACATTAGAAAGAAAACAGCCTTTTCTAATACTGTGAACAAATGAAGTAACTATTTTGGTGGATTTCTAATTTTGATTGAATTACCTTTTCTGGTGAGAATTTTAGTTTGAGAAGAAGATAAAGATTGTTAATAATTATTGAAGGGCTGATCAAATGGCTCAGCAGGTAAAGGTGTGCCAAGCCTGATGAGCTGAGTCAGTCCCAGAACTCCACATGGTGGAAGGAGAAAACTGACTCCTGAAAACTGTCCACTGACCTACACACACACAATTTAAAAAAAAAAAAAAAAAAAAGCCAGAAGTGGTGGCATACACCTTTAATCCCAGCACTCGGGAGGCAGAGGCAGGCAGATCTCTTGAGATGGAGGCCAGCCTGGTCTACAAAGTGAGTCCAGGACAGCCAACAAACGCTGTACAGAGAAACCCTGTCTCAAAAAAAAAAAAAAAAGAAAGAAAAAAGAAAAGAAAAGAAAAAAGAAAGAAAGAAGGAAAGAAGGAAGGAAAGAAAAAGCCAGAGGGGGTGGCACACTCCTTTAATCCCAGCACTCAGGAGGCAGAGGCAGGTGGATCTCTTGAGTTCGAGGCCACTGTGGTGTGCAGAGCAAGTTCCAGGACAGCCAAGGCCACACAGAAGAAACCCAGTCTCAAAAATACAAAATAAAACAAACAGAAAGGAAGGAAAGAAGGAAGGATGGATGGATGAATGAATGAATGAATGAACAAACGAATATGATTTCTTAGCAAATACTTTTAGAAAGTCTCCACCAGAATTATTAGAACAAAAGATCTTCAGAAAGTTCATAGGGTGTGGTGGATTACGCCTTTAATCCCAACAGGTTTAAAAATGGTGAAGTTAAATAACCCTCAGATTTAACAGTTTCATCACTTTGTTATTAAAAACTAGTCTATTTTTTGTTAAATATGACAACATCATATTTTAGTATAGATTTTTTTGTTTGTATATATGTATGTGTATATATTTGTGTGTGGGTGTATTTGTGTATATAGATAAAAGGTTAACATCAAGTGTCTTCATCCATCACTTTGCACCTAATACTTTGAAGCACAGTTTTTCACTAGAACCTAAAGCTCACCAGTTCTACCAGTCCAGCCCCCTTACCTTGAGTTTCCCCTGTCTCTGCTTCCCAAGCACTGAAATTACAAGTGAGCTGCCATATTGTCCTGGCATTTATGTGGATGCTGGAGATCTGAACTTGGGTCCTTTTATTGTATGTTAGCATGTTATCTACAGAGCCATCTCCCCAGTCCCAGTATTTGGATTTTCTTATGGGCCCATAATTGTTAGCATATTAATTTTTTTTATTGAAAAGGCTCTTTTGTTGAGGTAATGTGTGTTTGAATGTTAGCTTATACAGGAAGTTAGCTTTCCTAAGTTTTAAAGAACTATTTGGCAAAACAAACACAACATTTTTATTTTTGTTTATGTTGTTTCTTGACTTAAAGAATTAGTCTCATATCTATGTTTATGGGTTTTTATAGTAGATGTCTCTAGGAGGTTTACACCATGTTTGATTTATAGAAGGTGTGGGGTAAATGGTGGTCTATTGAATAGTTAATATGAAAATAGTATTTTTCCTAATTTATATAGTTTAAACCCCTCCTGTTTCTTGAGCTTAGGGCCATATAGCAAATTTTGATATTGAAATAAATCAACTGCCAAGTTAAATGCATGTGTGCCATGTAGATAATAGTTACTGTGAAGTGACTTAGAGTAGCTTTCCCTAATCATCAGAATCTGCCAATTTGATTGCACTTAGTAAATCACTTCTAAACTGATCTAAAATATGCTTATGTGTACTGACAATCACATTGCATGGCTTTCTGATGTGGGTTCTTGTTGTAAACATGCCTGTTTTGTTCATGTGTCTTGAGAGAACAAGCATTGTGACATACCTGGCTAATTAAAAGTAGATTGCCTGTGAAGCACAATTTGAGTCCAGTTTTTTTGAGGTATGGAGTTTTAGCTTTCGTGGCTGGGTTTTTACTCAATCTCAAATAATAGGGCTCTGGTTATTTTGCAGAGTGTCTCTGAAGAATGGACAGAATTGCCCTGGCTAACTACAAGCTACAGTTCACAGTGGATAAATGTTGGCGTGCTTTTTTACTTTCTGACTTTTTAAAACTTTGTTTCATATCTTGTAGTTTCCAATCAATCTTAATATGAATGCTGTTATGAAATTCAGTATAAAATCTTTTCTTATATAGTGTAAAAGTAAAATGTGTTTGTGTATTCTTCAATGATTTAGCATTTCTGAAAATGTCAAATTCTCAAAATTTACCCTAGCCCAGAATGGGGTTATATATTCATCTGAGAAATGAAGTAATCAGCTTAGGGAATATACAGCTTTTTAATCCTTTAGTTTTCAGTTTTGTATTTTAATTTTTTTGAATTATTAGGTAGCATAGCCACCAAATAGCAAATTATAAGTTGCATGGTTAAAGAAAGCCTATGTATTGTACCTAAGTACCTTTTAATTACTAAGTAATTCATGGGAACATCTGCTTTCACCATGCTTAATATTTAGATGTTCATAAGACATTTTGAAGTGAGAAACTTTCTTTATATTATAGACTCATATTTAAGACATTATTGATTTGCATGTCTATAAAATTAACCCTCATTAGCCAATAAATAAGTTTTATAGAATAAAAGGTGAATTTATATTAATGGTTTACTGTTAGTGAAGGTGAAATATAAAAATGAATTGTATTTGGCTCTCATTTTATGCCCAGAGGACCGTTTATAAAACTCAGTTTCTGGTGGATTCTGTTTCAGAGATGCCCGAGTGGTAAAGGACATGGCTACAGGGAAGTCTAAGGGATATGGCTTTGTCTCCTTTTTCAACAAATGGGTAAGAACAATCAGAAGTGTGTATAAAGTGCTGTAGAGAAAGAGGACCATGCTCAGCTTGTTTTGTTTTAGTTTTTTTTTTTTTGTTTGTTTGTTGTTTTTTGGGGGGTTGTTGTTTTTCAAGACAGGGTTTCTTGGTGTAACAGCTCTGGTTGTCCTGGAACTTGCTCTGTAGACCAGGCTGGCCTCAAACTTAGAGATCTGCATGCGCCACCACTGCCTTGTTTCAGTCTTTTTATTTACTGTGTATTTAGTTTACTGATAATAAACATCTTCACTAGAAAACAGTCTCGTCAAAAAGCTGGGCGCGGCGGCGCATGCCTGTGATCCCAGCACTCGAGAGGCAGAGGCAGGTAGATCCCTGTGATTTTTGAGGCCAGCCGGGTCTACAAAGCAAGTTCGGACAGCTAAGGCTACACAGAGAAACCCTGTCTCAAAAAAAACCAAAAAATTAAAAAGGAAAAAAGAAAACAGTCTGTTTCGTTAGTCACTTAGCACCAACACATGCAAAATACTGATACTGTTTCAAACTAAGCAAAGCAAAAATGCTTAACAACCAAAATAGCCCAAAACGTTTTGTCAAGATACTTTGGACAATTTGTAGTTGCTGCTGTCACCAAAACTGAGAGAGCTGTATACTGCTGCCTCTATGTATCCTTCCCCTTTTTTAGCACTCCCCAAACCTATTCTCCAGGAAATGGAACTTAAAAGCAATGTTGCAATTTTGGAAAGCTGTTAGATTTGTGTTTCCTAAGGCATTTTCATTTTTTAAAATCTGCAAAAAGCATCTCGTTTTCCTTATTGCTATGAGTTGTTTGTAATGTCAACTAATTGCAGCTTCTTTGTTGTCTCTACTGCGCGGAACAGGACGCAGAAAATGCCATTCAGCAGATGGGTGGCCAGTGGCTTGGTGGAAGACAAATCAGAACTAACTGGGCAACCCGAAAGCCTCCAGCTCCAAAGAGTACATATGAGTGTAGGTGCATTGGAGAAGAGAAGCAATGTGGAATTGTGGAGAGAAAATACACTAGAGTTTAAATGTTAGAGCTGCTCCCGGAGACTTAATGCAGAAATAGATGAGAAGCAGATCAAGACTACTGTTGAAAATGTACTTAGTTTTCATTTTTGCGATTTTCAATAATTATCTCTAATGTCAAGTCTCCTGTTAAGTAGAGCATATGGAGTAATGTTTATGTATTTTGGGGGGAGGCTTAATCCTAAACTAAAATGTAATGTGTTTTATAAGAATTTTGATTAAGGAAAACTGCCATTGTAGCAGTGTAGTAATGAGTTAAACCTTCCAAATACGGGTAATGATTTGAAGATAGAAAATGTTCTCTCTCCCCAGCAAACACCAAACAGCTGTCATATGATGAGGTTGTAAGTCAGTCTAGCCCTAGCAACTGCACTGTGTACTGTGGAGGGGTGACATCAGGACTGACAGGTATGGGAGTTTATTTGTGTGGTACCTTGAATCTAGCTTAATCTGAAAAGTTTCATATTTATAGGTTTTTAATAGTGTGAACTCTTTATGTTCTTTGTTTTCTAACAGAACAGCTAATGCGTCAGACTTTTTCTCCATTTGGACAAATAATGGAAATTCGAGTCTTCCCAGATAAAGGATATTCATTTGTTCGGTATGAGTAGTTTCTTTCAATGCTGTTTTTCTTCAGAAATAAATTTGAACATTTAGTATAGTGGTTTTCTTTCTTTTTAAATATTTATTTGTTTATTTGTTTGTACAGTATTCTGCCAGCATGTGTACCTACACGGCAGAAGAAGGCACCAGATCTCATTCTAGATGGTTATGAGCCACCATGTGGTTGCTAGGAATTGAACTCAGGACCTTTGGAAGAACAGACAGTGCTCTTAACCTCTGAGCCATCTCTTCAGTTCTGTATAGTGCTTTTCTTAAGAATTTATTTTGGCTTGATCATTTGAGACCCAGCTCAAATGTATTTACTTGGATACACTAAAGCCAGAGACAGAAATGTCTTTAGTATATAGCTGTGTGCTCATTTTTCTTTTTTTTTTTTTTTTAAAGATTTATTTCTTTATTATTAGGTATACAGTGTTCTGCCTGCATGTACACCTGCAGGCCAGAAGAGGGCATCAGATCATATTACAGATGGTTGTGAACCATCATGTGGTTGCTGGGAATTGAACTCAGGACCTTTGGAAGAACAGGTGGCACTCTTAACCACTGAGCCATCTCTCCAGCCCGCTCATTTTTCTTATTCGCTCTTTATTGACAAGATCACACTGTGCTGCCCTGGATGGCCTCGAACTCACGTAGCACCACCTGCCTCTATCTTCCAAGTGCTGGGATAGTGCTACATACTGATACATTTTTGTAACTCCCTCTTTCCAGACCAATACCAACAAAGCATGCCTTCCATTAATGTATTTCCTATACTAGGTTTGGGGGCACAGATTTATAATCTTAGCATTTGAGTGATTGATGATCAGAAGTTCAAGGTCAGCCTGGACTGCATGAGACCCTGTCTTTTGTTTTGTTTTCAAGACAGGGTTTCTCTGTGTAGCCCTGGCTGTCCTGGACTCACTTTGTAGACCAGGCTGGCCTCGAACTCACAGAGATCCGCCTGCCTCTGCCTCACTGAGTGCTGGGACCACCATGCCCAGCTTGAGACCCTGTCTTTTAAAAAATTTTTTAAAAAGGAAGAAAAAGAAAAATCTCCACAGCTGTAAGATCTTTGAAAAACATAGCAAAGGAAATATGCCACTTTTTTTTTGTTGGTAAGTGGGGATTATTTCAGAATCCCCCCCCCCCCAGGGTTCACCTGCCTCTGTTTCCCGAGTGCTGGGATTAAAGATGTGCTTAGAATCTCGTTTTTTTTTTTTTTTTTTTTCACACTTGCTTTGCTTTTCTTCCCCCCCAAATGTTCAAATTTATTTATTTATTTATTTTTCATTTTAAAAATAGTTTGTGTTCATAAATACTTAAAAGAATTTATATTGGTGATTCTTAATATTGTTTTCAATAGGTTCAATGCCCATGAAAGTGCAGCACATGCAATTGTCTCTGTTAACGGTACTACCATCGAAGGGCATGTGGTGAAATGCTATTGGGGCAAAGAGACTCTTGATATGGTCAATCCTGTGCAACAGGTGAGAGGGTCCTTGACTTTGGGGTGGAATTGCGGGGCTAGTAATGAGGTTGCTTTAAAATGAAGCGTGTTGATGAAGCTTGTTAATGAGTTTCTAGCTCACTTCATAGTATATAAGGGCTCTTCCTACATGTATTATAGTTCCGGAGTGGTGTGTCACAGATTGCAGTGGTGACATGATGAGTGTAACCGCCTCAGTTGACTCATGCTCACACAGTGGATTTTAAAATGCTCCACCAAACCTAAGAGGGATTAAACCCTTTCTTAATACTTGATCCATATATTCACATTGATTTGGAGAACTCAAAGCATGCTTGATCCTACTGAACAAAAAATAAATATAGAAATATATGTACACTTTTGTATTGCTGCTTTTTTTTTTCCTAGGCAACTCTAGTCATCCAAACTCAACCCCACAGTGATTTCTATGAGGGTGTTATAAATGGAGCATAGAGGTGCCAGTGAGGAAAACCCTAAACCACACATACAGATTTCTAACGTTCCTACTCTAGAGGAAACAATCCTCTACAGTTATGAGCACCAGGTTCAGTCTTTATCGTTAGTCTTTTGCCTGAGCCTTACAAAGACTGCTATTTAGAGCACCATATAGTTACAGCAGTACGATGATACTTTTTCAGTGGTCTTTCCGTGTGTGTGTGTGTGTGTGTGTGTGTGTGTGTGTGAGAGAGAGAGAGAGAGAGAGAGAGAGAGAGAGAGAGAGAGAGAGAG
>OU015745.1:55127099-55144858 GCA_907169655.1 Acomys percivali | reverse complement strand
GAAAGAAAGAAAGAAAGAAAGAAAGAAAGAAAGAAAGAAAGAAAGAAAGAAAGAAAGAAAGAAAGAAAGAAAGAAAGAAAGATAGATTACCTTTAAGCAAGTACTAGCAGGAGTATGAAAGGGAGGTGCGTGCTGGACGTGGTGGTGCACACCTGCGAGCCACCGGCAGATCTCGGTGAGTTCGAGGCCATCCTGGTCTACAAAACAAGTTCCACAATAGCCAAGGCTACACAGAGAAACCTTGTCTTGAAAAAAAGAAAGAAAAGAAAGGCAGGTGCTGCCATAGCCCCAGGGATTGAACCTTACTGGGGTTGCAAAAGAATGAAGACAGACACATGTGCACAGAGAAGCTGGTTATCCTGTGGGCTGGACTGACACACAGACCTCAGCACCTCACAGCTCAGGATGCTTATTATTAGATGCAGTTGAACAGAAAGGCAGGGTTATGGCATACAGGGGGATCAAGGAGAGAGGTTTAGCTAATCTTATAAATATGGGGTGGAGGTCACTGTACCTGTAGTGTACATTTTCTGTGCACACTGTCGCCATTTACACGCAGATCCCCAAGGAAGGCTTTGCTATCCCTCTAAGCCTTACTTGGAGAGATAGCTTTGCCATTTTTCTGTGGGTCTGTGGCTGGAACCCTGACATAACCATGGCAACAGGTCACACCCCCAGGGCTGCCTCCATTCCCTGAAGGGAGGGAACTTCTCCAGGTTTCATAGGTCTTTCCTATTTTGGTACAATAATGAATTCTTCTTTTGTTTTTTAAGACAGGGTCTCTCTATGTAGTCCTGGCTGCCTGGAATTTACTCTGTAGAGCAGGCTTGCCTCAAACTCAGTGATCTGCCTATCTGCTTCAAGGACTGGGATTAGCCGGGAAGCAGAGGCAGGCAGATCACTGTGAGTTCAAGGCCATCCTGGTCTACAAAGTGAGTCCAAGACAGCCAAAGCTATACAGAGAAACCCTGTCTGGAAAAGAGAGGGGGAAAAAAGTGCTGGGATTAAAGATGTGTACTACCATGTCAGGCTTTCGGTTATGAATTTTTTTATTTTTATTTTTTGGTTTTTTTTTGTTTGTTGGTTGGTTGGTTTGCTTTTTCAAGACAGGGTTTCTCTGTATAGCCTTAACTGTCCTGGACTCGCTTTATAGACCAGGCTGGCCTCGAACTCACAGCAATCCTCCTGCCTCTGCCTCCCGAGTGCTGGGATTAAAGGCGTGCGCCACCACCACCCAGCTCAGTAATGAATTCCTAAAGAAGGAGGTTGAGGAAGAAGGCTATGGAGAGGTGGCTCAGCAGTTAAGAGCGCTTGTTCTTGGAAAAGAACTTTGATTTGATTCTCAGCGCCTACATGGCAATATAGCACAATCTGTTTACTCCTGTTTCAGGGAATCTGATGGCCTCTGCAGGCCCTACAAGCATGTGCACTTGAACTTGCAGGCAGAACACTCATGTAAAATAAGAAAGTTAATCCCAAAACCAAAAGGGACTGGAGTCTAAGATCAAGGGTAGGAAGCCTTGTTTAGCATGTTTGGCGTCTGAGTTCACTCCTTGGCTCCCTCATCCTCTACACAAAGGGATCCAGCTTCTGTCTTCCAATTTGATTCCTAAAATGTGTGTCTGGACCCCTGGGCCTGCCTTTGCACCACCTCTGTCTGTTCACACACTGGCTCAGCCCTCACACACTGGCCTGGGCTACATTCAACTGTTTCAAATGATACATAGGCGACAACTGAAACTACAAGACTTGCAATGTCTGTGATAGTTTAGCTTTTACCCAGAATCCCATCTTTATTCTCCCATAATCCCTTCAGTGCCACACTGACGTGTTTCTGAATGAACAATTTATTATCAGGCAGGAGGCAGAGATCAAAAGGGAAATGTTGGGGCTGGAGAGCTGGTTCAGCTGGTAAGAGCACTTGGTTCCAAGCATCCAAGTAGTGGCTCACAACCATCTGTAATTCCAGTTCCAGATGAGCCGATGCCCTCTCTGTCATCAGCAAGCACCAGGTATGTATGTGCAGGCAAAACACCCATCTACGGTTTTTAAAAATGTTTTAACTTTAAGGGAAATGGTAAAAGATTTGTTAACTAATAAAGGTTGGATCAAAGTACACATTGGCTAATGATCAATGGGCAGACAGTAGTCAAAGACGTGTAGGAGACAGAGCAGGGAGAGAAGTAAAGAGAAGGTAAAGGAAACACTTGCAGCCACAGCCGAGTTCCTGACCCTTTGAAAGAGCCCAGTTACCACAGAAAAAGAAATATGCTGGCCTGGGAGGAAACACCAGAAGTGGAGAAGCATTCCACTAGGTAGGTAGGCAGCTGGGCTTGCCAGTTCCCAAATGAACATACAACACAATGCATGGCTTAACTGGATATCCTGGGGGGGGGGGGGGTGTTGTTCTTGTTGCTGTTGCTGGTTTTTGTTCTGTTTGTTTGTTTATTGTATATGAGTGCTTTATCTGCAGAAGAGGGCATCAGATGACATTATAGATGGTTGTGAGCCACCATGTGGTTGCTGGGAATTGGACTCAGGACCTCTGGAAGAGCAGATGGCACTCTTAACCACTGAGCCATCTCTCCAGCCCACTTTTTTGGTTTTTTGAGACAGAGTTTCTCTGTGTAGCCCTGGCTGTCCTGGACTCACTTTGTAGACCAGGCTGGCCTCGAACTCACAGCGATCCACCTGCCTCTGCCTCCCAAGTGCTGGGATTGAAGATGTGCACCACCATGCCTGGCCTGTATTTTATAGAAGTTGGAAAGAGTTGTAAGCTAGCACAGCCAGGGGCTTCAAGAAATCTACAGAGGGGAGAGCATGGTGTGAGGATTCAGCTAGCTGGTTCTTAAGGACAGGGAGGTGACCATTACAGGGCCTTTCATGAAGCACTGTGCATTGTATAAGATGGGAGAGAAACAACACCCCAAAAGGGAGTGTCTGCCTCCCTCTATTGACAGCCTGATACTGAATGAGGCAAAGGAGAAACACTCCCCAATACCAAGCCGAGAAATGTGGGTTGGGGGCTCTTGGTCATCACTTGAGCAGATGGCTAGAAACTAATTAACCAACGTAAATGTTTTTAAACGAAACAACAAATGAAAATTGTGAAGAGTGGGAACATCTCTTCTTTAGCTCCTCCCTCCAATCTCTAAAACAATACTAGAGAAACTGAACCCAGAAAAGACCATTTCTTCAACCGAGAAGAGTGAGATTTGGCCAGAGTAAATCAGTCTACAGAGCTACCAACACAAACTTCACCAAAAGCAGCATTGCTCTCTGGAGATAACTGAAAAGTTACTGAAAAACTTAGATTTATTCTGTGTGATTCTGACGAACGACCAGGCGGTAGTGGTACATACCTTTAACCACAGCACTTGGGGGACAGAGGCAGGTAGATCTCTGAGTTCAAGGTCAGTCTCGTTTTCAGATCGGGAAACAGGAAACCCAGGGCTACACAGGGAAACCCCAGTCCCCCGCTCCCAAAACCAAAAACCGATTCTGAAGAACAAATACACAAAAAGCCTATTTCGGCTGCTTCCGAGAGGGGAGCGTTCAAATACTGTCCAAGTACCAAAGGAAAGAACCAATCAAGTGAAAGACTTGTCACAAACTGGAAACCAGCTGTTTCTGCTAATGAAGTAAAGCAGATCAGATGAGATTTGCTTCCCTTTCTAGAACTGTTTTCAGTAGAGTTCTGGCTCGAAGTAACTGGGACCCCAGGAAAGCCCTGTAGGTATTTTCTGTACCTAGGTCAAGCTAAGGTGATTACGAATGTGTGACAGTACCCAGAGCCTTCTGTGCAGCTGCTACTCTAGATCACGTCCCAAAGATAGCACTTTCCGCTGAGGACACTACAAATCCCGTCGTGCCACTCCAGTGGAGGTGGGTGGGCCCTTGACGCATGTTGGCCACCCTGACCAATAGCGACTGTTGTTACAACGAACAGTTTGGCTGCGTTTGTACAAGGCCTCGGTAGGTAAAAGGTAACGCGGCGAGGGTGGTCGCCAGCGAGAAGTCCCGGAAGGTGCGAGGCAGGTAAGGGGGCGTGTGGACGAGTCCAGGCAGCGGTGGGCCGCGGCTTGCAGCAGGAACCGGGGCCGAGAACGTGTTCCTAGAACTGTGTGTCGAGGCGGTGGCACTTATTCTGGCTTCTCACTTGCCAACGGAAGTGAGAGTCACGCTGAGGATGCCGGGAGGCGGGTCGCAGGGAAAGTGCGTTTTGCAGCCGTCCGTTCCCGGAAGCCGCTCTTAGGCGCGCTCTCCCAAACAACATAGCGCGACGCCGGGACTCAAGTCTGACAGCGAGCAGGCTGATTCCACGTTCAGTAAAGGCCCGCGGGCTGTGACGCTTAAATCCAGCCCTACAGCTTCATTCCTAAAATGGGTAAATAGCATCTCCACAGGACTCCTTGAGTGAATGCGCGTACTCAAGTAGTTTCTTCTTGCCTGGGGCGCTCTTCACACGCCCAAAACAGCTCTGCGGCCAGATGGAACCAGGGGGAAACCTACTGCATCCCGGGTTCCCTCTTCCAGCGCCAGGCGCTGTTCATCCTCTTGCTGAGGAGAGACGACCATCCGGAGACCCTTCAGGTTTCCAGCGCAGCTCCTTCACAAATCGCGTTCCTTGTGTATCCTTTTAAGACAGTCCGCAAGCCGGGCCAGGTGGCGCTGCCTGTCATCCCAGCACTCCGGAGGCGGAGGCAAGAGGCTTTCTACCTGCATACCCTGGCTCGAAAACAAAACAACAATCTGGGCGCGGTGGCAAGGTCCTCTAATTCCAGAACTCTAGAGTTCGAAGCTAGCCTCGCCTATTCCATGATAACCAGGCCTATACAGAGAAACCCTGTCTCAAAAAAACAACAAAACAACAAAACAAGAAAAACTCTGTAATGGGTTGTAGTAGTACGTTTTCAAATTCAAACAGTAAAAAAAAAAAAAAAAAAAAGTGTAAATCTCCATTTCTTAGGTCTCAAAGCACTGCTAAGGGAATAGACATCTATGCTGGGTTCTTAAAAATATTTTTAAAAGGGTGTGTGTGTGTGTGTGTGTGTGTGTGTGTGTGTGTTCGTGTTCCCAGTGGACTAAAGGGGTTGGATTTCCTGGGTGAAGAATTATAGTCAGTTTTGTGAACCCTGATGTTGGTACTTAGAACCAAGCTTGGGGCCAGGGTTAAATGGCATCTGCTTTTAATCCTAGCACTTGGGAGGCAGAGGCAGGCAGATCTCTGTGAGTTGGAGGATAGCCTGGGCTACATAGAGAAACCCTATCTCGGAAAAAAAAAAAAAAAAAAACCAAAAAACAAAAAAGCTTGGGTCCTTTAGAAAAGCTCTTAACCACTGAACCATCTCTCCAACTTTGTCCACCACCACTCCCCCCCACTTAGTTTCTTTTCAAAACCAAAAATAGCATACACAAAGCACTACATATGTTGATACTTACTGGTACACAGATCTCACTTGTTTTTAGTTGCTTGACAGTAGCATACTAATTAGTTACACTGTGCTCAGTTCTTTACTGAAAGTCCCTTCCCTATTCTGCGGTTATGAAGTCTCACAAGGGGATCTCTGATTTGGATGCCAGTCTAGTCTACATATAGAGTTCAAGGTCAGCCCAGGTGTACATCGTGAGACCCTATCTCCAAAAAAAGGGCGTGGTTTAGAGTGCGTATAAAATATCTGAGTTCAGTCCCCAGCACCTCTGTCTGGTAGCTCACAACCACCTGTAACTATAGATCCAGTGCACCTGTCCTCCATGAACACCTATGCTCATATGCACATAGCCTGACACAGGCACACATATAAATGTGATTAAAAATCAAAATACACATATAAACCATGATATCATAGAAGTGAAATTGCTATGGCAAAGTGTTTATTATAAACATTTTATTTATATCCTTTCCAATCGTGAGATGAAGGTCCAGTAACAGTGTAACAAGAACACATTCAGTTAATATGCAATAGCTTTCATCTCATATTACTTTACTGAAATTTTACTTTGTGGTTTGTTTGTTTTGTAGTGCTGAGGATTAAACTCCCAACCTTAAATATGTTGACAAGTACTCTACCTCTGAGCTTCATTTCTAGTCTTTATAACTATTATAAAGTCCTTTCTGCTCTTTTCTGATAGGTTTTGGGTTTTTGTTTGTTTGTTTGTTGTTGTTGTTTTTTGAGACAAGGTTTCTCTATGTAGTATTGGCTGACCTGGAACTCCCTCTGTAGTCCAGGCTGGCATCCAAATTACAGCGATCCCCCTGTACCTGTGCCTGTGCCTGTGCCTGTGCCTGCTTCAGCCTCCAGAGTGCTGAGAGTAAAGGCAATTTCTTTTTCTTTCTTTTTTTTTTTCTTTTTTGGTTTTTTTTGGGGGGGGGTTGAGATAGAGTTTCTCTGTATAGCCTTGAGAATCCTGGACTTGCCCTGTAGACCAGGCTGGCCTCAAACTCACAGCAATCCACCTGCCTCTGCCTCCCAAGTGCTGGGATTAAAGGCGTGCGCCACCACCACTCAGCAAGGCACCTTTTGTGAAAAGATGTATTTCTTTTTATTTTATGTGTCTGACTCAACAAAATGAGTTCAGGACAGCCAAGGCTACAGGGACAAACCCTGTCTTGGGGGAAAAAAAAAAAGCACTTGCTGCTCCTTCTTAGGAGCTTGGTTTGGTTCCCAGTACCTGTATGGCGGCTCACAACTGTCCACAACTCCAGTTCTAGAGGGCCTGGTACCCTCTTCTGACTTCTATAGGAACCAGGGATGCAGTTGGTGCATAGATATACATGAAGGCCAAATAAGCACTCATATACATAAAAATGAATTTTAAGCTTTTCAATGAAAGCTGGGCAGTAGTAGTGCACACCTGTAATCCCAGCATTTGGGAGGGAGAGGCAAGTGGATCTTTGTGAGTTCAAAGAAAGCCTGGTCTAGAGTGAGTTCTAAAACAGCCAGTGCTACACAGAAAAGCTTTGTCTCTAAAATAAGACAATGTTTTTTGATGAAAAATAAAAATAAGAAAAAAAAAAAGAAAGAAAAAGAAAAAGAAGGCACTTAAAAATATTCTTTAGGGAAGGCAGGTGTTTGACTAGTTCTGTACTGTAGCTGGTGCTCCTGTCAACCCTGTGTAATAACATTATTGTTGCTTACTGTTTCCTTGTTGAAAGTATAAAATGTGGCTGGGCGTGGTGGTGCACGCCTATGATCCCAGCCCTCAGGAGGCAGGGGCAGGTGGATCGCTGTGAGTTCGAGGCCAGCCTGGTCTACAAAGCGGGTCCAGGACAGCCAAGGCTACACAGAGAAACCCTGTCTCAAAAAACAAAAAAAAAAAAAAAAAGAAAAGAAAGTATAAAATGTTAAATTTCCATAGCAATATCTAACAAATATTTATTAAATATTGTCAAAAACGTAGATGTAGACCCTTGCAGGGTTGGTTTGTGATATGTTCTGGTGCTGCGGACTAGCCCCCACGACTTCATGTGAGCTAAGCTTGTGCTCTGCTACTGAGCTGTCCCAGCCTCTAGTTTTCCTGTTTCTGAGCAGAAGGGTCCATCTTTGTCGACTGACAGCTACCCTTCTCTTGTTTTGCTTTAGGTTGCCAAGCCTTCTTCCCAGGGGAGCTAGAATCTGACTGGAACCCTGAGCAAGAGCTTTGCCAGGGAGAAATGGAATGTCTGCATTGTTACGTCAAAGTTCAGCCTTCAGAAGACTAGGCCAAGTGGCTCATATCACTTCAGATGAGCATGCCTGTCTTTGTGCGGTCTGATCATCACAAACTAATGAAACGCATCTTAGGTCTTATGAACACAGGTTCCATGGTCCTCCAGGTGCCCTGGCAGCTAGTACAGGTAGGCCTGGAAGGGACTGGGCTGGGCTTCAGGGGCCAGCAGAAATGAAGTAATCCATCTTTCCTGTGCTCTGGGCCTTTCTTTTTGAGACAGGTTCTCACGTAGCCCAGGTTGGCTTTGAAGGCCTTTGTAGCCGAGGATGACACTGAATTCATGTTCCTCACTGCTGCCCCAGTTCTGCTTTTCCCCCGGGGCATCCAGGCACCATTGCCCATGGGCTGACTGAAGAAAGTGAAGCTCAGCCTGGGCGAGTGCCACGTGAATGCCTGAGGAACAGGGCTAGGTAAACCTTGGGGAGTGGGTAGGGGTTTGGGGATGAGTGTACATTATTGGCTGGGGCCAGGGGTGCTAGGAATGCTTCATGTGCATAAAGAGGGATTCCAGGTGGTTGTTGGACATGCCATAAGGAGAGTGGGAAGTTTAACCTGAAATCTGACTGCTGGGCTATGTTAGCACCTCAAGGGCAGCAGAGGTGGGGGGGGGTCTTGAGGCTGACGTGTGCTGGCACAAGCAGGCCTGGAACAGGGAGGAGGCAGCCCTAGTCCTGCCCATCTCAGGACAAAGTTTTCTAGGGTTACACTTGTCTCCACCTCACCCTTGCTCCTCAGTCGCATGGCTTTGCTGGCCCCACGCTCTTGTCTCTACCTCCTGAATGGTAGGGTTACAGACACACACCACCACCTCCAGCTTATGTGGTGCTGAAGCAGCATCGTGGTCCCAACAACTGGGAGCTCAGCTGAGGCAGAAGGGTCTGTGACACACGGAGACTAGCTGGCTCCTGCCTGCCTTAGGCTTCCCAGTGCTGCAACAAAACACCGTGACCGAAAAGCAAGTTGGGGAGGAAAGAGTTTATTTGGCTTACACTTCCAGATCACTGTTCATCACTGAAGGAAGTCAGGACAGGAACTCAAGCAGGGCAGGGACTGGTGCAGAGGCCATGGAGGGGTGCTGCTTACCAGCTTTCGCAGCCTGCTCTCTCATAGAACCCTGGATCACCAGCCCACAGCCCCATCAATCACTAATAATCACTTAATCACTAATTAAGAAAATGCCTTACAGCCTTTGTCTTAGTTAGGGTTTTCTTGCTGTGAAGAAGCATCGTGACCATGGCAACTCTTATAAAAGACAGCATTTAATTGAGGCTGGCTTATAGTTTGGGATTTAGTACATCATCGTGGCGGGAAGCATGGCGGTGTGCAGGCAGACATGGTGCTGGAGAAGGAGCTGAGAGTTCTGCATCTTGATCTGAAGGCAGCAGGAGAAGACTGACTCAACCTCAGATCCCACCTCCACAGTGGCACACTTCTCCAAAGAGCCCATACCTTCCAGTAGCGCCGCTCGCGGTGGGCCAAGCATGCAAACATACAAGTCTATGAGGACCGTTCCTATTCAGCCCACACAGGCCATAGCTTATGAAGGCAGTTTCTCAATTAAGGCTCCCTCTTATCAGGTAATTCCAGCTTGGGGCAAGTTACTATAAAACTAGCCAGTTCAGCTACTTTTTTTTTTTTTTTTAAGATTTATTTTTTATGTATATAAGTACTCTATCTGCATGTACACCTGCAGGCCAGAAGAGGGCATCAGATCCCATTATAGATGGTTGTGAGCCACCATGTGGTTGCTGGGAATTGAACTCAGGACCTCTGGAAGAGCAGTCAGTGCTCCTAACCTCTGAGCCATCTCTCCAGCCCTCAGCTACGTTTTTACAGTCCAGTCTGAGCTACAGAGTGAGACCTTATGCCAAAAATAAATAATTGAAAATCCCTCACTCACCGTCTCTCTCAAGGTTAACGTTGTGTGACTGTATTCTCCCACTGATGGTCTTGTCTTTCTAGGGGCTGTGAACAATGGAACCAAACTCTCAGAGGACTAAAGTCCCGGCTTTCTTATCTGACTTGGGGAAGGCCACGCTGAGGGGGATCAGGAAGTGTCCCCGATGTGGCACGTACAATGGAACCCGTGGGTTGAGCTGTAAGAACAAGACATGCGGGACCATATTTCGCTATGGTGCCCGGAAGCAGCCTAGCATTGAAGCTGTCAAAATCATCACAGGCTCTGACCTACAGGTCTACTCTGTGCGGCAGAGAGACCGGGGCCCTGACTACCGATGCTTTGTGGAGCTGGGTGTTTCAGAGACGACAATCCAGACAGTGGACGGGACAATCATCACTCAGCTGAGCTCTGGCCGGTGTTATGTCCCCTCATGTTTGAAAGCCACCACTCAAGGCATCGTGGAAAACCAGTGTCAGCACATCAAGCTAGCAGTGAACTGCCAGGTGGAGGCCACCCCTCTGACCCTGAAGAGTTCAGTCCTGAATGCGATGCAGGCTTCCCCAGAAACCAAACAGACCATCTGGCAGTTGGCCACGGAACCCACAGGTCCCCTGGTGCAGAGAGTCACCAAAAACATCATGGTAGTGAAATGCAAGACAAGCCAGAAGCACAGCTTGGGCTATCTGCACACGTCCTTCCTGCAGAAAATCAGCTCAAGAAGCCTGCCGGAGCGCCGCTTCCTCTGCTCCTGCCAAACCCTGAAGTCACACAAGTCCAGTGTCCCCAAGGCTGAGGCAGCCCCAAGGTGCATCCACTTCTTTGCTTGCCTCTGTGCCTTTGCCAGTGATGAGACATTGGCTCACGAATTCTCAGACTTCTTAAATGTTGATGCCAGCGGTACGTGGGAAGATTGACAGTTACTTGGTTGTTCTAAAATGGCAGAGAAGGCATTCACTGATGCATTTGGAAATTGTCCTAATAGCCTTTAGATTCAGGTGCTAGATAGTACAGATGCCTGTGTGTGTGTGTGTGTTGCATGTGCACATATGTATGTACCATGGCACATAGGTGGTGTCAGTACTCTCCATCATTTACAAGGCCTCCATGGCAAGAGCTTCTACCTACTGAGCCATCTCACCGGAGGTTAGGAGCACTGACTGCTCTAACAGAGGTTCTGAGTTCAATTCCCAGCAACCACATGGTGGCTCACAACCATCTATAAAGTGATCTGATGCCCTCTTCTGGCCTGCAGGTGTACATGCAGGCAGAGCACTGTATACACAATAATAATAATTTGAAAAACGAAAAGATAGTGTTGGTGCACTCCTTTAATCCCAGCGCTCTGGAGGCAGAGACTGGTGGATCTCTGAGTTCGAGGCCAACCTGATCTACAGAGTGAGTTCCAGGACAGCTAGGGCTACACAGAGAAACCCTGTCTCTAAAATCCACCGGCAAAATAAGTAAATGAAGCATAGCATTTTGCTAAAGTAATCCAGCTGGCCTCAAACTCAGTCCTTTTGCCTTTCCTACTTGCTGGGATTACAGACCACAGTCACTACTCATCGCTAGTAGTTTTTCTTTGAATTCAAACCAGCACAACATATGTACATAAAAATTTGGTTAAATGGTTAAAACTAATAATTGAAAGAGCTAAACATTTTGAGATAATGGATTTAGCAAAGGGGGGGGGGGGGGGGGGGTTGCCCACTTCACTATCTCTCCAGCCCATAGTTTGATTTTTTTTAACTTTACAGATACCATAAGTTGACCAAAATTACACAGAAAAAAATATTTTATTATAGCTTTTCTTTTTTTAATCTCCAAAAATGAAGATACCTTGCTCAAAATACCTTTTTTGTTGTTGTGTTGTTGACATTTTTTGTTTTGGTTTGGTTTGGTTTTTGGTTTTAGTTTTCCGAGACAAGGTTTCTCTGTGTAACCTTGGCTGTCCTAGACTCACTTTGTAGACCAGGCTGGCCTCGAACTCACAGCGATCCACCTGCCTCTGCCTCCCGAGTGCTGGGATTACAGGCGTGCGCCACCACCGTGGCTTGTTTTGTTTTTCAAGACAGGCCTCTGTGTAGCAGTTGTCGACCTTTTTTTAGCTTATTAATTTATTGGTTGATTTCATATGTATGTGTGTGTGCTTCAGAGTATATATTTGTGCACCATGTGTGTGCCGAAGCCTGCAGAGGTCAGGAAAGGCATCGGATTTGTTGGAACCAGAGTTACAGATGGGTGTGAGCTACCATGCTGGTGCCGGGAGCCAAATCCATATCCTCTGCGCGAGCAGCCAGTGCTCTTCAGACCTTTGTCGATGAAATATTGTTATCTTTTTTGGCTTATTTATTTTTGTGTACATATGGGTGTTTTTTGGTTTTGTTTTTTTATTTATTGAGACAGGGTTTATTTGTGTCACCATGGCGTCCTAGGCTCACTTTGTAGACCAGGCTGGCCTCGAACTCACCGCAATCTGCCTGCCTCTGCCTCCCAAGTGCTGGGATTAAAGACGTGTGCCACCACACCTGGTGTACATATGGGTGTGGTCATGTGTCATGTGTAGAGGTCAGAGACACCTCAACTATCAGTCTTTGCCTTTCTCCTCCCCCCCACCCCCAAACCTAAGGACTGAACCCCAAGCTTTGCAGGTGTGTTTTGCCTGCATGCACACAGGGGTACCTGGAAGCCCACAGAGGCCAGAAGACTGTATTGGAGCCCTTTGAACTGGAAATACAGATAGATAGTTGTGAGCTACCATGTGGGTGCTAGGAATCCAACCCAGGTCCTCTGAAAGAGCAGATAGTGCTCTTAACCACTGGGCCATCTCACTAGCTCCACTTGACTGTTTTCTTAAAACTTATTTTATGTGTATGAGTGAGTGCCTGCATGAATGTACGGACAACACGTGTGTGCCTGCTGCCCATGCAGACCCGAAGAGGGCACTGGGTCCACTTGAGCTAGGTTACAGGTGTTTTTGAGCCACCATGTAGGTGCTTAGAACCAAACCTGGGTCTTACAAGAGCAGCAAGTACTCTTAACTGCCAAGCCATCTCTCCAGCCTCGTGTCTGAATTTTTACATGGGTTTTGGGGGAAGTGTGTGTGGGTATCAGGGAAGGGCCAGAGGCATGAGGTACTACAAGAGCTCAAGAACAGGTAAGTCGTCATGAGCCTCCCAAGGTGGGTGTTGGGGACTGAACTCAGTCTCTTCTGCAAGAGCAGCAGGTGCTCTGCACCACGGATCCGTTACTCCTGCACTATTTTCAGTTGTTGTTGTTGTTGTTTGGTTGGTTTGGGTTTTTTTTTCCCCCCTCTCTCTCTTTTATTTTTTTAATTTTTATTTTTCAAGACAAGGTTTCTCTTACAGTTCTGGCTGGCCTAGACTCACTTTGCAGACCTGGCTGGCCTAAAACTCATAGAGATCCTCCTGCCTCTACCTCCCCAGTGCTGAGATTAAAGGTGTTTGCCACCACACCCGGCTTTTCATTTGTTTTTTTGTTTGTTTGTTTGGTTTGGTTTGGTTTTTGGTTTTTTGAGACAGGGTTTCTCTGTGTTATCTTGGCTGTCCTGAACTTGCTTTGTAGACCAGGCTGGCCTCAAACTCACATTGACCCGCCTGCCTCTGCCTTCCAAGTGCTGGGATTAAAGGCGTGCACCATCACGCCCAGATCATTTGTTTTTTAAAGTGTGTGTGTGTGTGTGTGTGTATGTGTGTGTGTGTGTGTGTGTGTGTGTGTGTGTGTATGCTGGAGATGGAACCCAGAGTCTTAGACATTCTAGGCAAGTATTCTGCTCCCAATCCACTTCCCCCTTCCTAAATAGAGCAAAATGTTTGGGAGAGTTCTTTCAAGTAGCTTATTTTATACCAAGCAGCTGTCCTATGCTTTTTTTCTTTTTCTTTCTTTTTTTTTTTTTCCCTGTGGAGTCAGATTTTTATAGATCTTTTTCTTAAGATTGGGGCCCTTACTTGCTTTTGGATAGTAGTAGTCGCAATTCACAAACTGTTTTTTTTTTAAGGTCTTAAAGAGATAATTGTGCCCCAGCTAGGCTGCCACTCAGAATCATCTGTCTCTGCTTGTGAGTCTGCTGCCTCTAAATCAAGAAAGAGGAAGAAGGATGAAGTGTCTGGTGAGAAAGTTTATTATTTCTTTGGTATTTTGTCTTTTGTCTTCCACTGAGTCTGAGGAATTGTGAGAAAGGACTGTTGTTCTTGAATTTTTAATACTAATTTTTTTTAAATGTAAGGGGTAGGCCTGGTGGTGTACTCCGGAGGCAGAGGCAAGTTTGAGGCCAGCCTTGTCTACCTAAAGAATTCCAAGACAGCCAAGGCTACATAATGGAATCCTGTATCAAAAACAAAAATAAAACCAGGTACAGTGGCACACATCTTTAATCCCAGCAATAGGAAGGCAAAGGCAGGCGGATCTCTGTGCGTTCGAGGCCAACCTCGTCTGCAGAGTGAGTTTCAGGACAGCCAAAGCTACACAGAGAAATCCTGTCTTGCAAAAACAAAACAACAAAAACCATATGATGTATTGGAGATGTAGTTTAGTGTAAAATTAATTTTATTCTTCTGACTCTGGGAGGCTTACTGCCTCTGTCTGCTAACTTAGGCCTAGTCGTGGAAGCTTCTAGTATCCATACAATCTAACCTAGGCCTAGAATGTTTTCAGCCTCTGAGACTTACTGCTTAATGAGCTCACTTTTTCTTGTTCTTCCTGAGCTCCGGGCTGGCTGGTTCAACTCAGCTGTTCTGGCTCAAACTCTTCTCCCTGCTGACTTATTTAATCTGGCTTCTCTCTGGGCCTGGAAGTGCTCTGCTTGGCCTCAAACTAACTCAGCAATCTGCTCTAATCTTCTGGCTTCTCATTTTCTGACTCAGTCAGTTTTACCTGGGTTCTCTCTCTCTGCAGCCTGACTTTACCTTCATTGTTTGGGATTAAAGGCGTGTACCACCATGCCTGGACCTAAGCTTCTCTTTACCTGATACTTGCTCTGCACCAGGCTGGCCTTGAACTCAGATCTGTTTGCCTCTGTCTCCTGGATTAAAGGTGTATTTGTATTCCAGCCTAGATCATCTTTGGATGTGATATCTTGCTAGCCAGATCATACAGACCTAGAAGGTCTTTGGATATGATCTCTTGCCAAAACAACCATGTTCTAATTAACATTCTTCTACAGTTCAGTGGCAGAGTACATGCTTAGCATGTACCAAGTCCTCAGCACCAAACAGCTTATAATAGTGGTTAGGGTGTTTCTCACTCTTATTTAGGGATATAGTTTGTTGTTGCATTTTGAATTGTAGCTACACACAATCTACATCTACATACATGTCTATATACATATGTACGTACACACACACACATGTATTCCTAGTCTTATGAATGTTACACCCTGGTGAACCCAGAGTAAGTTGAAAATAATCCTGACTCTAAAATGCATCTCATCAACCTCATCTATTAGAACAATAGTGCTCACAGTGTCATGCAGTAGAACATGAGTTATTTCTCTCCTGACCTCAGGCTAACAGGACTCACAGCCACTGTTCTTCACTAGAAAGTAGGATCCCACACAATGCTTATGGAGAAAACAGTTACAAAACTGAAGGTGCACTTTCTACTGAATGTAGATAGCTTCCTGTGCCACCATGAATTTGTCAAATTGTAAGTGAAACCATTGTAAACCAGGACCCATTTACACACACACAC
This sequence comes from Acomys percivali, assembly GCA_907169655.1. NCBI lineage: Eukaryota > Metazoa > Chordata > Mammalia > Rodentia > Muridae > Acomys > Acomys percivali. Next base: position 55,129,542 of record OU015745.1, on the reverse strand, counting down.
TACACATGTGCTCCACCTCTGAGCTACCCACCTATTTTATTTATTTATTTATTTATTTTTACTCACCTATTTTAAATTTAAATTTAATTGTGTGTGTGTGTGTGTGAGGCACTAAGCTCAATCCATAGCACTACAAGAAACAGAAGGAAATGATGTCAGTTGCTCATGTGCATCAGTGTGAAAATCCTAACGTGCCCTTGCAGGGAAGTATCAAGGTAACTAGACCGAAACAAAATGAGGATACTGCCTGCTGCTCACAAGGAGACCTAACCGCAGACTCCCTAGCAGTGTTGTTATAAACATTTTAGAAATGAAAAATTAAGCATAATACTTTTGACACCAAATTAGTAAAGCTTTTGTTTTGTTTTGTTTTTTTATGATAAAAGTATCTCTCAGTGAGCCTGTGAAATGGCTCAGCAGGTAAAGGCACTTGCTTTGTAAGTCTGATTGATAACTTGAGTTCAAGCCCCAGAACCCACTTACAGGTTAGGAGAGAGCTGGCTCCATAAAACCATCCTCTAAGTTACACACACACACACACACTAGTTTGTAGTCCTCAAATGTTTGGAGTGTGGCTCATCAGTTAAAGGTCCGGCTGTGCAGGACCTTAGTTTGAGTCTCTGGCACCTACATAATTTCTGGGCATGGCTGTGGTACCTGCATGGCCAGCATTGGGAGGTAGACACAGGTGGATCCTGGGAGTCTGCTGTCAAGTTAACTTAGCCAAAGAGGAGAGCCTCAGGTCCAGTGAGAGACTCTGTCTCATGGATAAGGTAGAGAGCAATACAAGAAGATACCCAACATCCTGTTCTGGCTACCACATTCTAACTCACAAATTTGCTCACAACACCACCACCTCATAAATGCACATCAAACAAAGAGTAAAGAGACTGGCTTTAGTGGTATATGCAAGTAAACCCAGCATTGGAGATGGAGGCTGGAGGATTAAGATTCAAGGTCATCTTTAGCTACACAGCAAGATTGGAGCTATCTTAGGCTACCGTGTCTGAAAAATAAAAGCAAGGCGCATGCCTTTAATCCCAGCACTCGGGAGGCAGAGGCAGGTGGATTGCTGTGAGTTCGAAGCCAGCCTGGTCTACAAAGTGAGTCCAGGATAGCTAAGGCTACACAGAGAGACCCTGTCTCAAAAAACCAAAAAAAAAATCCAATGAATAAATATCATAAATCTATTCATACAGAAGAAACTGGAAGAGTGCTCAGTAGAAAGCGTATTGGTCATTGCAGAGGTAAAAGCAGGTTAGGGTTCTTCCTTCCGCTTCTTTTTCCAGTCCCTTAGCAGCAGCAGCAGCAGCAGCAGCAGCAGAAATTAAAATGTTGTGGTGAAAGGTTAACACTGGTTCCTTCTAGAAACTGTAGGGCTGTCCTGGATCTTAGCAAAGATTGTTTATGTTTTAGATGTCTTAGAAAACACTATCAATGGGCGGTGGTGGCGCACACCTTTAATCCCAGCACTCGGGAGACAGAGGCAGGTGGATCTCTGTGAGTTCAAGGCCAGCCTGGTCTACAAAGTGAGTCCAGAACAGCCAAGGCTACACAGAGAAATTCTGTCTCAAAAAAAAAATCACAACCAAATCAATTTTTATGGTTTTATAGAATTAAAAATGATATTTTAAATTATTTTATATGTGTGTTGCCTGTATGTGTGCACATGGATGTTTGTACATCATGCATGTACCTAATATCTGAGGGGCAAGTATTGAATCCCCAGAGCTGGAGTTCTAGGAGGTGTGAGCTGCCATGCGGGTGCTGGGAAAGTGAGCACTGTTCTTATGCAAAAGCAGCCAGTGTTCTTAACAGCTAACCCATTGCCCTAGCCCCAGTTTTGGAGACTTCTTTTAATTTTTTTTTTTTTTTTTATGTTGGATGCGGTGGCACATGCCTGTAATCCCAGCACTTGGGAGGCAGAGGCAGGTATATGTCTTTGAGTTTGAGGTCAGCCTGGTCTACAAAGTGAGTCCAGGATCTCCAAGGCTACACAGGGAAACCCTGTCTCAAAAAAAAAAAAAAAAAAAAAAACCAGTAAAGTTATTTTCTTCTTTCTTTTTTTTTTTTTAGATTTATTTATTTTTATTATGCATACAGTGTTCTCTGTGCATGTACACCAGCACACTAGAAGAGGGCATCAGATCAATGGAAGAGCCGTCAGTGCTTTTAACCTCTGAGCCATCTCTCCAGCCCTTTTTGGTTTTTCGAGACAGGGTTTCTTTGTGTAGCCTTGGCTGTCCTGGACTAACTTTGTAGACCAGGCTGGCTCCGAACTCACAGCTATCCACCTGCCTCTGCCTCCTGAGTGCTGAGATTAAAAGTGTACACTACCATGCCTGGTTGTTGTTTTTTTTTTCTCTCTCTCTTTTTCTTTTTTCTTATATTTTTTGGTGTGTGTGTGTGTGTGTGTGTGTGTGTGTGTGTGTGTGTGTGTGTG
>OU015745.1:55116134-55127089 GCA_907169655.1 Acomys percivali | reverse complement strand
GTGTGTGTGTGTGTGTGTGTGTGTGTGTGTGTGTGTGTGTGTGTGTGTGTGTTTTGGTTTTTGGTTTTTGAAGACAGCGTCTCTCTGTGTAACCGTGGCTATCCCAGACTCACTCTGTAGACCAGGTTGGCTTCGAACTCACAGTGATGTTTTCCTATATGAAGGTAAATGACCTTTAGCTTCTGACCCCCCTGCCTCTCCCTTTCATTTGCTAGGATTACATGCCTGGTTGCAGACATGATGTTATGTTTTGTATTGAGACAGGATCTTGTAAATCCCAGGCCGGCCAGGGAATTAGCTTGCAGTGGAGGATGACTTTGAATGTGTTACCCTGTCTCCACTTTCTGCTTACTGGGGTTACTTGTGCCACTACCCTCAGTTTATGGGGCGCACGTGCTCAATCAGGGTTTGGTGCATGTTAGGCAGGCACTCAACCAGCTAAGGTGCGTCCCATTCCATAGGCGTGTCTTAAGTATTGCAACCTATTTGTGATCCAGGTGCACAGGTGAACAGCTCTCTGATGCCTCAAGATGCAGTAAACAGCAATCTAAGGAAGAGTGGCCTGAAAAAGCCTGTAGTTGCTTCTTCACTAAAAAGGCAGGGTAAGTTTCCCTTCCTAGAAGGGGCTTCTAGGGTGGAAAACCATCCAGAATAAGTCAAAAGGAGTAATGAAATAACTGTTGCATGTTGTCTCCCATGCTGGGTTACTAACATAAACAACAGCAGCTGATGGAGTCAGCAGGTGAGGTCTCTGCTGGCCCTGGATTCCAACCGTGCTCAGAATCATGCTAGAGTAGACAGGCGATACAGCAGTTAAGAGAGTATTTGCTGCTCTGTCATAGGTTTGGTCCCAGGACTCTCTTTGGCAGGTCACAAACACCTATAACTCCAGCTCCAAGGGATTTTCTGTCTTCTGACCTTGGAAAAACACATACACACAAAAAAGAAACAAATCGAAGGGTGGAGAGAGTCAGCGCTTTGGAGCACTTTCTGCTCTTTCAGAGGACCTGGCTTGGTTTGTGTAGCTCTTGGCTGGCCTTGAGCTCGCAAAGATCCACCTGCTTCTGTCTCCTGAGTGCTAATATTAAAGTCACATACCATCACATCTGGCTGTCCAATCGATTTTTCTCAAAACCCACTGTGTAGCCACAGATGGCTCTGAACAACTGCTCTGCTTCTACTTCCCAAATGCAGACACAAGCTACGTCATCATCCCTCGCATCTATGTCAGTCTTAATAGGAAACAAATAGCTTCATTACTGAATTTGTGTTATGTAAATACACACTCAGAAATGGGAGTAATTTCTAGAAGAGGCTGTAGGATTCCTTAGAACTGAAATTATAGGTGGTTGTGAGCCACTTGATGTGGGTGCTGGGATCCAAATTAGAGTGCTCTGGAAGATCAGCAAGTGCTCTCAACTACCAACTCATCTTTCCAGCCTGTGGTTATTGGTCTTGAGGACTTTCATTCATTTTTTAAAAAAGACTTATTTATTTATTTATTTATTTATTTATTTATTTATTTATTATGTATACAGTGCTCTGTCTGCATGTTCATCTGCAGGCCAGAAGAGGGCATCATATCACATCATAGATGGTTGTGAGCCACCATGTGGTTGCTGGGAATTGAACTCAGGACCTTTGGAAGAGCAGTCAGTGCTCTTAATCTCTGAGCCATCTCTCCAGCCCCTCATTCATTTTTGTAAATGAATGTGGTTTTGTTTTTTTGAGACAGGATCTCATGTAACCCAGGCTAGCCTCAAACTAGCTGTATAGTCCAGGTGTGCCTGAAATTTACAAATCTACTGCCTCTACCTCCCATGTGCTGGATTAAAGGATGTACCATCATTAACTCTCATGCTCAGTAGAAATGGATTTCGTTTTTGGAAGTTTGTTATGGAGCTAGAGAGACGGCTCAGCAGTTAAGAGCACTTGGTACTCTTGCCAAGTCCCAAATTCAGTTCCCAGAATTCACATTAGGTAGCTCACAAAGAACCTGTAGCTCCAGCTTCAGGGGATTCAGTGGCCTCGCCGGCCTCAGAGGGCACTGCATGCACATGGTATATATATATATAGAGATACAGATGCCCATGCATACACATAAATAAAAATGAATATTAAAAAGGTCTGCAGGCTGGAGAGATGGCTCAGAGGTTAAGAACACTGTCTGTTATTCCAAAGGTCTTGAGTTCAATCCCCAGCAACCATGTGGTTGCTCAACCATTTATATGAGATCTGGTGCCCTCTTCTGGCATACAGGCACACATGTGGGCAGAATACTGTATAAATAATAAATAAAAAAATCTTTTTTTTTTTAAAGGTTTATTTTATTATTATTATGTATACAGTGTTGTCTGCTTGTTTACCTGCAGGCCAGAAGAGGGCACCAGGTTACATCATAGATGGTTGTGAGCCACCATGTGGTTGCTGCGAATTGAACTCAGGACCTTTGGAAGAGCAGGTGGCACTCTTAACCACTGAGCCATCTCTCCAGCCCAAAAATCTTTTTAAAAAAGAGGTCTATTATCACACTGGAATCATAAAATGTATAGTTATTTTATGTCAATTAAAAAGAAAAAGTCCTTAAATCTATTTCACTTAGATTTCTTTTCTCTGTATTTAATTTTTTTTTTTTTTTTTTTTTTGGTTTTTTGAGACAAGGTCTCTCTGTGTTAGCCTTGGCTGTCCTGGAGTCACTTTGTAGACCAGGCTGGCCTCGAACTCACAGCGATCCGCCTGCCTCTGCCTCCTGAGTGCTGGGATTACAGGCGTGCGCCACCACGCCCGCTTGTATTTAATTTTTATGTTCTTTTTTTTTCCTGTGTAACCTACTTGACTGTTTCAAGCTTCAGTTAATTATTTATTTTGAAAGAAAAATAAAGTTAATGAAAAAATTTCTTTTTTTTCCCCTTTTCCTAGTCTGTGGTCAGCTGTTAGATGAGGCACAAGTGACCTTGTCCTTCCAAGATTGGCTGGCCAGTGTCACAGAGCGTATCCATCAGACCATGCACTATCAGTTTGATGGTAAGTACAACTGGAAGTAGGAGACATCAGAGTCGTAGGCAGTAGTTCTACACTGGTTTGTAGAAAAAATAAGTGAACTTGAGTTCCAAGAGCACTGAGCCATAAGAAAAGAAAAGTCAAGTTTGGTGTGGCGGTACTGAGGCTCGAGGGCTGCCCTGCGTTTGAGGCCAGCCTGAGTTACAGAGGAACCTTGTTTTATTGTTTTAAAGAAGAGTAGAGGGGCTGGAGAGATGGCTCAGAGGTTAGGAGCACTGACTGCTCTTCCAAAGGTCATGAGTTCAAATCCCAGCATCCACATGTTGGCTCACAACCATCTATAATGAGATCTATATACATAATAAATAAATCTTTAAAAAAAAAAAAAGAAGAGTAGAGTAGAGGCTTAGCTTGATGTTAGAGTGTGTGTCCTGCATACACAGTCTCTGGGGGTCTCCAGTACTAAGAGAGGAAAAAAAAGCTAGCTAAAATGGCTCAGTGGTAAAGGCCCTCGCTGCCAAGCCTGGCAAGCTGAGTTTGAAACCCAAGACTCCTGAAGTGGAAGGAGACAACCAATTCCCACAAGTTGCCCTCTGGCACAACTCTTCCCCTCCCCATAAATAAATGTAAGCCAGGAGCACACCTGTTATTCCAGCACTCAGGAGGCAGAGGCAGACGAATCTCTGTGATGAGTTCAAGGCCAGCCTGGTCCACAAATTGAGTCTAGGATGCCAAGGCTACACAGAGAAACCTTGTCTCCAAAAACCACCACCAACAACAAACAAGCAAAAGAAGAAAACATCAAAGTTGAAAGAACTAAAGAATCATTATTAAGCCAGGCACAGTGGTGCACGCCTGTTATCCCAGCACTCGAGAGGCAGAGGCAGGTGGATTGCTGTGAGTTCAAGGCCAACCTGGTCTACAAAGTAAGACCAGGACAGCCAAGGCTACACAGAGAAACCCTGTCTCCAAAAACCAAAAAATAAAAAAATCATCATTAAATAATTGATTTAATCATAATTGGAGTTCAGGACCAACAAAATGAATTTAGAAATAGAAGAAAAAAGCACAGCAGATAAACTTTGTAGTCTGCCTGGACCTTTGTCTTTGCATTTGTGTCTGGTGTGGCAGATGCCAAAGCTTTAGATGTAAATCAGAACAGGGAGAGGACGGCTCAGAGAAAGCCAAGCCTGGGAGACTGACATAAGAGCATCAAATGCATAGGGTGAGGCTGGGCGTGCAGGCTGCATCTGGGTGTGGTGTGCAGCCTCCGCAGCCCCAGTGAAGTCAGAGCACAGGGGAGCCACCAGTGCTTGCCCAGTGCCTTGAGCACGGTCTAGGTGGACAGTGTGGCCATTTATCTTCATTCTCCACTTGACTAGATTTGAATTCGCCCAGAAGCACACCACTGAGTGTACATGAGGAAGATGAAAGATTTAGCGACAGAGTAAGCGACACCATCCCATGCTTTGGGATGAAAACAAGGAGTGTTGTGCCAGCCAGTATTTCTCTCTGCTTTCTGGCTGTTTGTTTGTTTGTTTGTTTGTTTTTTAAGATTTATTTATTATGTATACAGTGCTCTGCCTGCATTACACCTGAAGGCCAGAAGAAGGCATCAGATCACTGATGGTTCTGAGCCACCATGTGGTTGCTGGGACTTGAACTCAGGACCTCCAGAGGAGCAGTCAGTGCTCTTAACCCCTGAGCCATCTCTCCAGCCCCCTGGCTTTGGTTTTGGTGGGACCAGCCACCTCACACTCCTGTTGTCCAGCACTGGAATCTCTCTTGCTGCCATGGAGTCCACACTCTGAACCCCTATCCTTAAACTGTGAGCCCAAACAAACCCTTTCTTCCGTAAGCTGCTTTCATTGGTGTTCGTTCCAGCAGAGCTCCTAACACACGTTTCCTAGGTTTGTCAGGTGATGAAGAGCTCCCTGCTTTTTGAAGAACTTGGACTGTTTGATCCCCAGAACCCACTAGGTTAGGATTAGGTGGTGTGAACTTGTAATCCCAGTGCTAAAAGGGTGGCCAGCTACTCCAGCCTAATGGTCCAGCTTCAGATCTTGACAAGATACCCTATCTCAAAAACCCATTTGTGGGGTAGGACACTAAGATGGCTCAGCAAGTAAAGGTCCCTGCCACCAAGCCTGATGACCTGAGTTTACTCCTGGGATTCATGGTAGACAGAACTGACTTCCACAGGTTGTCCTCTGACACGCCTCCTCCATGTATGCCATAGCATGCATGAGCACACACACACACTAAGTCAAAACAAAGCAAGAGTGGGGTGATGGCTTAGCAGTTAAGAGCACTTATTGCTCTTTCAGAGGACCTGAGTTCAGTTCCCAGCACCCGCACGGTGCCTCCAGACCCCCAGTTCCACAGGGATCTGATACCTCCTCCTGACTTCCTTGTGTGCCTTCGTATTACACACACAACCATGCACACAAAAAGCTCATATGCATAAAATAAATGTTTAAAACTGTGTGGGGTGTATTTGGTTTTGATTTTTTGAGACAGGGTTTCTCTGTGTAGCCTTGGCTGTCCTGGATTCACTTTTGTAGACCAGGCTGACCTCGAACTCAGAGATCTGCCTGCCTCTGCCTCCCTGAAAGCTAGGATTAAAGCGTGGGCCCAGCTTTTAAAAAAATGTTTCATTAAGCAAAAAGCCACACAGACTTCAAGGAGAGAAGTCTGCCTTGGTGGTGCCTACACAACTGGGGATCTAAAATGTTATCCTCGGTAGATGATAGGTATGTTATGAGCAAGAGGAAGGGCAAGGCTGATGCAGTCCTTGGCTTGCAAAGGCCCATCAGCATTTTGTCTTTGAATAAAGAAACCTGAGATGGTGGTGCTGGTGGTGGTCCTTGTATCTGACTTGGTTTGGAGAGGGCATGTGCATGCCATGGCCAGTTGGCCAGTGTGTGACAGGCAGAGGACAGCTTGCAAGAGCTGGTTCTCCCTTCCTACCATGTGGGTTTCATGAATTGAGCTCAGGTGGTCAAGCTTGCTAACAGGTGCCCTTACTGGCCTGTCGCCCCAGCCCACACACAGCAGGTAATTTTGGCCACTGCCCCATTCCTTCCCCTCTGCATGTTCAACAGGAGAACAGCTATGTTTATTTATGTGACATCCTTCTTCTTTCTGCAGGCAAACCAGAGCCCCTGGTGTTCCACATTCCTCAGTCCTTTTTTGATGCCTTGCAACAGAGAATATCCATAGGAAGTGCAAAAAAGCGGCTCCCCAACTCCACCACAGGTGCGGAGTGCCCCTGGGGGGAAAGTGGTAGCCTTTGTGACCTTAAAGAACTGTGTGTGAGCCAGGCGTGGTGGCCCTTGCCTGTAATTCCAGCACTTGGGAGGCAGAGGCAGGTAGATCACTGTGAGTTTGAGGCTAGCCTGGTCTACAAAGCAAGTCCAGGACAGCCAAGGCTACACAGAGAAACCCTGTCTCAAAAAACAATTATGTGTGGAAAAATCTATGTGGGACTTTGAGGTCCAGGCAAGTTATTGGAACATGAATCTTTGGGTAATTATCTGTTAGAACAGTGACCATCCCTCCAAAGGCAGTGTCTTCTCTCAGTAAGAATGAATGAAGACATTGAGGAGATGTAAGCCTGGTAAATGATGAGCAAAGGCTGTTTGATACATCTAGGTGTGGTGCAGTTTCCACAAACACAGCTGAAGCCCAGTGGATGTCAGTAGATAGGTCATTGACACACAAGTGGAGCTCAGCAGAGCCCTAGCTGATGTTCAAGACATGATTGCACACTAGCATCTTTGAGGGCATTTATGTCAAACTGACAGAAGTCCAGAGGGACCTTTCCAGAAACTGTGGTTTAGAGGAAACATTTGCCGTAGTACATTAGGAAAATAATTCAGGGGCTGGTGAGATAGCTCAGAGGTTAAGAACACTGACTGTAAACCGGGTGTGGTAGTGCACACCTTTAATCCCAGAATTAATCCCAGAACTCAGGAGGCAGAGGCAGGCGGATCACTGTGAGTTCAAGGCCAGCCTGGTCTACAAAGCGAGTCCAGGACAGCCAAGGCTACATAGGGAAACCTTGTCTCAGGGGAAAAAAAAAACAAACAAAAACACTGACTGTACCTTCATAGGTCTTGAGTTCAATTCCTAACAACCACCTGGTGGCTCACAACCATGTATAATGTGATCTGATGCCCTCTTCTGGCCTGCAGGTGTACATGCAGACAGAGCACTGTATACGTAATAATAAATAATAAATCTTTAAAAAAAGAAAAGAGGGCTGGAGAGATGGCTTAGGTTAAGAGTACTGCCTGCTCTTCCTGAGGTCCTGAGTTTGATTCCCAGCAACCACATGGTGGCTTATAACCATCTATAATGAGATCTGGTGCCTTCTTCTGGTCTGCAGGAGTTACATGCAGGCAAAACACTGTATGCATATTAAATAAATAAATGGATCTCTGTGAGTTCAAGGATAGCCTGATCTACAGAATGAATTCCAGGACAGAAACAAACAACAACAAAAAGAATATAATTCCAACCTGACATGGTGACTCACACCTTTCATCACAGCACTCAAGAGGCAGAGGCAGATTTTGACAGAAGCTTGGTATACAGAGCAAGTTCCAGGAAATAAAGAACACATTCTTGCTGGACAATGTGGTGCACCCCTGTAATCCCAGCACTCAGGGAGGCCAAGGCAAGTGGATCAACATGAGTTCAAGGCCAGCCTGACAGCCAAGGCTACAGAGAGAAACCCTGTCTCAAAAAAAAAAAAAAAAAAAAAAAAAAAAAAAAAAAATATATATATATATATACACACACACACACACACACACACACACACACACACACACATTTTTTTCATTCCTTGGTAAATACTATTAGAAAGAACCTCCACCAGTAAGATTAGAATAAAAGGTCTTCAGAAAGTTATAAGGATGTGGTGGCTCACCTTTAATCCCAGCACTCAGGAAGCAAGAGGCAGGTGAATCTCTGTGAGACCAGCCTGGTCTAAAAAGTGAGTTCCAGAAAAGCCAGGGCTGGAGAGATGGCTCATAGGTTAGGAGCACTGACTACTCTTCCACAGGTTCTGAGTTCAGTTCCCAGCACCCACATGGTGGCTCACAGCTATGTGTAATGGGACATAATGTCCTCTCTTGCCTGATGCTCTCTTCTATCATGCAGGCATACATGCAATAGAGTACTTATGTACATAAATAAATAATATTTTTTTTTTTTAAACAAAACCAAAACAACAGAAAAGGAAAGTTTCTGTAGGAAAGCAACAACTAAAACCCTAAAAACTATGTTGATTACTTTTCTGGTTGTTATGACAAAATACCTCAAGAATACAATTTAGGAGAGAAGGTTTATTTGGGCTCATCATCGTGAGGAACTCATGGCAGCAGTAAAAGGCAGCTGGTCCCCTGCAGCCACAGGGAACAGAGAGAAGTAAATGCTGGGGCTCAGCTTGCTTCCTCCGCTTTATTCTGTCTAGAACTCTAACCCATAAAATGGTACAGCCCGTATTTATTTATTTGGTTGATTTTGGTTTTTTTTGTTTGTTTTGTTTTGTTGGTTTTTTGAGACAGGGTCTCTGTGTATCCTTGGCTGTCCTGGACTCGCTCTGTAGACCAGGCTGGCCTCGAACTCACAGCTATCCACCTGCCACTGCCTCCCGAGTGCTAGGATTAAAGGCCTGTGCCACCACATCCAGCTCCAGTTTTGGTTTTTTTTGAGACAGGGTTTCTCTGTGTAACAGCACCAGCTGTCTTAGACTCACTTTATAGACCAGGCTGGCCTTGAACTCACAGAGATCCATCTGCCTCTGCCTCCCGAGTGCTGGGATTACAGTCATGTGCTGTCACACCCAGCGTATTGCACACTTTTAATATCTTCTCTGCTCCTTTTTTGTTCTCTCTCCTTGGGGACCTGAATAAGCAGTGAGCCACATCCATGATACACGGTCTGCATGCCCCCTGTCTTGAGATAAGGAAGTCCATTCCTTTATAACGGAGCCTCATGCTCCATTTTATATATATATGTAGCCAGTTTCTTTGCTAGACTCTAACATGAGTGACTACTGGCTTGGTTCCTGATAGAGTCTTCATTCCTCTCCTGGTCTTTCTTGGCATTCTCCCACATCCCCTATCAGAATGGCCCATTAAGCTCTACTTACAGCTCTTTTGGTCTTTAGCCCACAGGCCAAACTCTTCCACATTCCTCTTCCAGAAACCATTTCCAAAGGCCCATTAACCACATAGTCAGGCTTATCAGATCAACAGCCCCACTTCTTGTTTTTTAAAGGATGCCAAGTTTTTTTGTTTTTGTTTTTAAAAGATTTTTATGCCGGGCGTGGTGGCGCACGCCTTTAATCCCAGCACTCGGGAGGCAGAGGCAGGTGGATCGCGGTGAGTTCGAGGTCAGCCTGGTCTACAAAGCGGGTCCAGGACAGCCAAGGCTACACAGAGAAACCCTGTCTCGAAAAAGCAAAAAAAAAAAAAAAAGATTTTTATGTAGCCGGGCACAGTGGCCCAGCCTTTAGTCCTAGCACTCATAGCTAGGCAGTGGTGGTACACACATTTAATCCCAGCACTTGGGAGGCAGAGGCAGGCGGATCTCTGGGTTCGAGGCCAGCCTGGTCTACAAAGCGAGTCCAGGACAGTCAGGGCTGTTACACAGAGAAACCCTATCTCAAAACAAAAAAAAAAAAAGAAAGGAGCAAAGTGTGTTCAGGACAGTCAAGGCTACACAGAAAGACCATGTCTCGAAAAACCAAAAAAAAAAAAGGATGTTCATGTATTGTTATGAATACAGTTCTCTGCCTGCATGTACACCTGCACACCAAAGAGGGCACATTATATAGATGGTTATAAGTTACTATGTGGTTGCTGGGAATTGAACTCAGGACGTTTGAAAGAGCAGCCTGTGCTCTTTGCCTCTGAGCCATCTATCTCTCCAGCCCTGATTTTTGTTTTGTTGTTGTTAGTTTGGTTTGGTTTCGTTTTGATTTTTCAAGACAGGGTCTCTCTGTGTAGCATTGACTGTCCTGGACTCACTTTGTAGACCAGGCTGGCCTTGAACTCACAGCCATCTGCCTGCCTCTGCCTCCCGAGTGCTGGGATTAATCTGTCCCAATTTTGAAGCTATCAAACTAGAGGCCTCACATACTGTTAATCCCTCAGCTATGCTGTGGGCCCTGTGCTGGAGCTGTTTTAATTTCACATGCAGAAAGGGGGTAGGCATCACTTGTAATTCTGTAAAGACTATGATTTGACCCGTTATATCTCAGGATATAAGAGGTTTTCAGAACTGAGTTCTATGCACATGTCTCTACCAGACATGGAACAGTAGGCCAGGGGCCTGGGTTCAACATAGTATACTACAGGAAAGAAACAACAACAAAATGTAAAGTTTCTAAGGTCCAAAAAGGAAAATCTGGAAGAAGCCTTGGAGACTTCTGTCGTGGAGGTCCTTATCATCTGGTCGTCAGCACCTGCCAGACTAATCTGAGGAGAGGGCTGGGAGTGGTGGTGCACGCCTTTGATCCCAGCATTCCAGAGGCAAAGGCAAGCGGTTCACTGTGAGTTCCAGGCCAACCTGGCTTACAAAGTGAATCCAGGGCAGCTAAGGCTACACAGAGAGACCCTGTCTCAGAAACATAAAAAATAAAAAACAAAACAAAAAAAGATCTGTGAGGAGAGCAGCTGTACTGCAGTGAGATAGACACTGGAGTAGCGAGTACACTGAAAGGACACTGCTGTCTGGTGTTCAAGTTTGTCCCTTCCTTTCCACTGCAGCTTTTGTTCGGAAAGATGCCTTGCCACTGGGAACCTTTTCCAAGTACACCTGGCATATCACTAATATCCTGCAAGTTAAACAAATCTTAGACACCCCAGAGGTAAGAGTTTATTCCTCAGGAGCTGTGTGTGTGTGTGTGTGTGTGTGTGTGTGTGTGTGTGTGTGTGTGT
>OU015745.1:55080437-55116124 GCA_907169655.1 Acomys percivali | reverse complement strand
TGTGTGTGTGTGTGTGTGTGTGTGTGTGTGTGTGTGTGTGTGTGTGTACGTGGAGGCTAGAAGTTCACCTTAGGTATCTTTTTCAGTCACTCTCTATCTTATTGTTTGGGCTTTTTTCATTTGTTTGTCTGTTTTCTTGAGACAGGGGTTCTCTATGTAGCCCTGGCTGTCCTGGAACTCACTCTGTAGACCAGGCTGTCTACAGAGAGCGCAAGAGATCTTCCTGCTTCTGTCTCCCAAGTGCTGGGGTTAAATGCATGGACCAGCACTATCTGACTATCTGGCAAGTGACATGGTCTGTCTGTCTGTCTTTTTTGTTTGTTTTGTTTTGTTTTCTCTGTGTAGCCTTGGCTGTCCTGGACTCACTTGTAGACCAGGCTGGCCTTGAACTCACAGTGATCTGCCTGCCTCTGCCTCCCAAGTGCTGGGATTAAAGGCGTGCACCACCACCACGCAGCTTTTTTTTTTTTTTTTTTTTTTTTTTTTGGTTTTTCAAGACAAGGTTTCTCTACGTAGCCTTGGCTGTCCTGGACTCACTTGTAGACCAGGCTGGCCTGGAACTCACAGAGATCTGCCTGCCTCTGCCTCCTGAGTGTGACATGATCTTCCATTGGCCTGAAGTTCAACCCATTTAGTCAGACTGGCGGGCCAGCAAGCCCAGGACCCACCTGTCTCTCCTGCTCCACCTTGTTTTTGAGTCAGTGTCTTTCTCTGGCCTGCAGCTCACCAAGGCTGGTTGGCCTGTGAGCTCCAGGGTTCCTCAGGTCTCTGTGTTTCCAGCACTGAAATTGCAAGCAGGTTCTGCCACACCTGCCTTCCTGGAGCAGAACTGAAACACAGAGCCTCCTGCTTGCATGCCAAGCACTTTGCTGCCTGAGCCATTTCCCCGTCTTCCTTTTTCATGCCAAGAGATTATTTAGATGTAGTTTGTATAGTTCTGAGTCTGATTTTGGTGAATATTCATGCTTTAGAAAGTGTCATAAGAGCCAGGCATGGTGGCGCATGCCTTTAATCCCAGCACTCAGGAGACAGAGGCAGGCAGATCACTGTGAGTTTGAGGCTAGTCTGATCTACAAAGTGAATCCAGGACAGCCAAGACTACAAAGAGAAACCCTGTCTTGAGGGGAAAAAAAAAAGCAGCAGGTGTGGTGGCGCATGCCTTTAATCCCAGCACTTTGGGAGGTAGAGGCAGGCGCATCTCTGTGAGTTCAAGGCCAGCCTGGTCTACATAGTGAGTACAGGGCAGCTAGAGCTACACAGAGAAACTCTGTCTCAAAAAAAAAACCAAAAAAAAAAAGATACTAACCTGGTAAAGGTATGATGACCTTGAGAATGATCCTAATACCATATAAAATGGGGTGCAGTGGTACACACTTTCAGTTCCAGCACTAAGATGGAGGCAGGAGAATCAAAAGTTCAAAGCCATCCTCAGCTGCTTATCAAGTTAGAGGCCAGCTTCAGCAGTATGAGACCCTGTATGAACAAATAAAGCATCCACCAAAAAGAATCTAAAGTCAAAGGATGCTATGTTCTGCCTTTGGGGTCAGGAAGCGGGATTTGGGTCCAGGCATGGTGTTGTACTCCTTTGTCCCTGCACTTAGGAGCCAAACCAGTCACTTGCCTGGTCTACATGGCAAGTTCCAGACTTCCAGAACTACCAAGTAAGACCCTGCTCCCCCACCTCCCTCCACCACCACCCCACCCCTGCCAAAACCAAAACACCAAAGCAGGATTTTCCTTGTGAATTCATTCTTCCACCTCACTGATTGGCACTAGAACAGGAATGAACGATATAGATGAAATTCTGTTTGTGAAGCCACTAGTCCTTCCCAAACTATAATTTGGCCTGAACTTATTTTTCACCAGGGACACACTGTATATTTTACTACATTTACTTTTTTATTATTTATTTATTTATTTATTGAGAGCGAGAGAGAGAGAGAGAGAGAGAGAGAGAGAGAGAGAGAAAGAGAGTGTGTGTGTGTGTGTGTGTGTGTGTGTGTGTGTGTGTACGTGTACGTGTGCGTTCGCACACGCATGTATGTAGAGGTCAGAAGACAATTTGTAGGAGTCGGTTCCCTCCTCCTTCTATGGGTTCTGGGGGTTGAGCCCAGGTTGTCAGCCTTACCAGGTGCCATTAGTGCCGTTACTGACTCACCCATCTCATAGGCCCTATAGTATGCATTCTAAAATGGTTTGTTGAAGTTAATCTGAAATTTTGACAGATTTTTTTTTCCCTTCCTACAGAAGTAGAATATTTCAGAAAATTCAGCACAGTATGGCTCTGATACATGAAGGTTAATTTAACCAGGCTTAGTAGCTCACACTTACCATCCTAGTATTTGGGAGGCCAAGGCAGAAATCTGGAGTTCCAGGGCTACACAGTGAGACTGTCTCAAACGCAACACAGAGTAGATGAAGGACCAAGCATCGTTGTGTTCAGAAGTAAGGTTTTGATGGCTGCACAGCTAATGTGTGAGCCTTAGAAGACAGGTTCAGTGAAACACCCTGTGTTGAGGTTGAAAGTGATAGAGTAGCGCTCTTCATCCTCCTCTGGTCTCTCTCTGTGTGGACAATAGGCACATATATCTGTACATATAGTCACATCCACAACACATACATACATGGATACGAAAATATTTTTAAAGAATGTACAAAAGAAAGTTTATTGACTTGCCTGCACTTAAGATAAAAAAGAGTAAATACAAAGAAACCCTGTCTCGAAAACCTAAAAAACAAAACAAAACAAAAAAACCCCCAAACCAACAACAACAAAAGATAAAAAGAGTAAGCCCAGCGTAGTGGTATAGTAGTACAGGTCTTTAATCCCAGCACTTGGGAGCCACAGGCAGGCGGATCTTTGTAAATTCAAGGCCAGTCTGGTCTACAAAGTGAGTCCAGTACAGCCAGGGCTACACAGAGAAACCCTGCCTCAAAAAAACAAAAATAAAAAATAAAAATAAAAAGAGTACATGGGGGCTGGAGAGATGGCTCAGTGGTTAAGAGCACTGTCTCCTCTTCCAGAGGACCTGAGTTCAATTCCCAGCAACCAAAAGAGTACATGGGCCTGGAGAGATGGCTTAGGTTAAAAGCCCTGGTCGTGCCTCCAGAGGACCCAGGTTCAGTTCTCAGCACCCACATGGCAGCTCACAACTGCCATGCAACTGTAATTTCAGCTCCAGGGGATCCCACTTTTCATCTGGCTTCTTTAGGCACCCACATACATGAGAGGCATACATACAATACACATTGTCAGGTCCCAGAGAAACCTGGGACAAGTCTCAGTACTTGTGGCTGCTGCCAGCACATCTCACCTAGTCCCTACCCGAAGTTCTCAGCTCAGAGCCTGGGCTTCCTTCTCCCCGCTTCTCTTTCCTGTATAGCCAGCCTGGGCTTCCTTCTCCCCGCTTCTCTTTCCTGTATAGCCAGCCTGGGCTTCCTTCTCCCCGCTTCTCTTTCCTGTATAGCCAGCCATTTTGGCTACACATACTCGTGCTTCTGCTCTTGGCTCTCATGTTCTCTCTTGGTCCTCTTCCACACTCCCCTTCCTCTTCCTCTCTCACTTCCCACGCCCTCCTCTCATGGCCTGGTTCAGTCTGGTTCTCTTCCCTCATATGTGCAATAAAACTCTTCTCAACCATCCCTACAAACAGTCACATCCTCATTTTCATTCACACACATATGTATAAACACTTTGAAAAGATAAAAAGAGGCCAGGAGTGCTGGCTCATGCCTTTAATCCCAACCCTCAGGAGAGGCAGGTGGATTTCTGTGAGTTGGAGGCCAGCCTAGTTAACCAAGTGAGTCCAGAACAGCCAAAGCTACATAGAGAACCCTGTCTCAAAGTGACACCTAAGATGCACGTATGTCAAGTTTTCCAGGTCCCACTTACTTACTGTCTCTGTGTCCAGATGCCCCTGGAAATCACACGTAGCTTTATCCAGAACCGGGATGGGACTTACGAGCTGTTTAAATGCCCTAAAGTAGAAGTAGAGCGCATAGCAGAGACCTACGGCCGCATAGAGAAGCAGCCGGTGCTGAGACCCTTGGAGCTGAAAACCTTCCTCAAAGTTGGTAAGTGACCTTCAGAAGCACCTCTCCCTTGAGGGCCACTGTCCTCAGGGCTGCCTGAGGCTCTGGATTTCATCAGTTTGTTTGGTTTTTTGGGGGGTACAGGGGGGTATTTGACACAGGGTTTCTCTGTGTAGCCTTGGCTGTCCTGGACTCACTTTGTAGACCAGGCTGGCCTTGAACTCACAGCGATCCGCCTGCCTCTGCCTCCCGAGTGCTGGGATTAAAGGCATGCGCCACCACGCCCGGCTCCTTTCTCAGGTTCTTACAAGGTGAGTGCGTGTGCTTTGATGAAGGATGAGATCCAGAGCAGGGTGTGGACCCCAGCACTGGAGAGGCAGAGGCAGGTGGATCGCTGCCAGTTTGAGGACAGTCTAGTCTACAAAGTGAGTCCAGGACAGCCAAGGCTACACAGAGAGACCTTGTCTCAAAAAAAACCTAAAAAATAATTAATTAATTAATTAATTAATTAAAGAACCTGAGAAAGGGAAAGTGTTTGTCTCTTTTAAGCTGGTGCTTTCTGAACAGTAGCTGAATGTTTGTGCACCATGGAGAGATGATGAAAGCAGCAATAAAACCCCTCAACCCGCCTTCTTCACAGCAGTGTCGGTTATGTCCATGTAACACTCCCCCCCCCCCCCCACCTCATCTCACTGTGTACCCCTGGCTAGTCTGAAACTCACTATGTAGACTGAATGAAAAAAATTTTTTAAGAAATTAAAAAAGGACATGGCTGCTCTCAGGCGTGCTGAAGAAGGGTTACTGTAGGTAAAAGGGAGCTCATAGCCAGGGATCGGGACATCTGGGGGAGTCCAGAGTAAGCATGGCCCAGAGCCAGGCCACGTAAGAAGAGAGGGGAGACCCGGGAGAATAAAGGGTAGACGAAATGGCTGGATTATATAGGGAAGGTCAACTGGGGAAGAGTAGCCCAGCCCCTGGCTGGAGAAGTTTAGAGTAAGGGGTGGGTATGCCAGTCATATCCTGTAATGCGTAGCGACTGAGGGATGCTGGGAGAATGTGGTGGCCAGGTCAGTTAGCCATTCGTTCTGGGTTTGAGACCTAATATAGACCAGGCTGGCTTTGAACTCAAGAGACCTAATTACTATGTCTGCCTCCCAGTGCTCAGATTAAAGGTGTGCATGTCTGGATAATTTCTCTCTATCAAAAGTTGCTGAAGACTCATATCTTAGTTGATTTTCTCCTTTATCTTACACCATTCTCCATGGATATGCTCAATGCTATTTTTCCATTTTTTCTTTATATGTATTACATTTACTACAGCATGTATGTGGAGGTTAGAGGAATCTGTTCCCTCCAGTAGGTTCTGGGCATTGAACTCAAATCATCTGGCTTAATAGAAAGTATCTTAGCTGGGCATGGTGGTGCACGCCTTTAATCCCAGCACTCGGGAGGTAGAGGCAGACAGATCTCTGTGAGTTCGAGGCCAGCCTGGTCTACAAAGCAAGTCCAGGATAGTCAAGGCTACACAAAGAAACCCTGTCTCAAAAAACCAAAAAAAAAAAAAAAAGATTCTTTACCTGCTGGCTCATCCTATAGCCCTGCCCCCCCCCCAAATTATGTATATGTATTTGTATATGGGTATGCCGTGTGTGGGGGTGCCCAGTGATGCCAGATTAGGGAATCAGATCCCTTTGAGCTAGAGTTGGGGATGATTGTGATGCACCCAATTGTGAGTGCTGGAAACTGAACTCAGGTCTTCTGCAAAAGCAATACACCCTCTTTAACTACTGAACCATCTCTCCTTCCCAATAATATTGAATTTTTCTTTCTTTCTTTTATTTTTTTTAATATTGAATTTTTCAAAAGCAATCTATAGCCTACATATTGTTTGTTTGAGACAGGACTTCTCTGTGTAGTCCTGGCTGTCATGGAACTCACTGTGTAAATCAGGCTGTCCTCAAACTCAGAGATCTGCCTGCTCTGCCTCCTGAGTGCTGGGATTAAAGTCATGCACTGCTGCCTCTGCCGCTGCCGCCGCCACTACCACCTGAGTAGCCTACATATTTTACCACATGTAAATGCTTGAGCCTCTGAAACTTGCTCTTGTGTAATTGATATGCCAGCTGTCTTCTGTTCTTTTCCAGATGATTATTGGTGAATGTCCAATATTTAATATAATAAACTTTTACAAAATCAAGTGTGGTGTTGCTTGCTTTTAATCCTGACATTCATATAGCAGAGGAGGCAGATCTCTGAGTTCCATGACAGCCAAGGTTACAGAGACCCTCTCAGAAACTAAAATATACTTCCTTTTGTTTTCGTTACTGGTGGGAGACACCACTACTCTGTGTGCTCTTAAGCTAGTACTACAGTCGTTGCCATAGTGGTTTGGACTATGTTGTGCAACCTTGTAGATTTAATTTTGTGTCTTTGAACTTGACCCTCTCTCTCACCTCAGTCTGGCTCTGCTGTCACTGCGGCTATTCTGTTTGATGTCATAAAGCCAGCACTGGCTTTTAGCTTTTAGTTGTATCCTTGGTGGTGGGAGCCATCTGTGGACTACATGTTTATTTACTTAGGAGAGAGGTATGCATGTCACAATGAGCTTGTAGAGAGAGGTCAGAGGGCAAGCTGTGGGAGTTGGTTCTTTCCTTCCAGCATGAGGTTCCCCGGCTTTAACTCAGGTCATCAGGCGTGTCAGCAAGTGCCGTAGCCTGAGCCGCTCACTGGCCCTGGAATGTCCTTTTGAATGCTTATAGCAGCACTGACTTCTCTTCCTTTTATTCCTCTAGTTCTTTTTCCTTTTATTTTTTAACCCCATGAAGGGTTTTTTGTTTTTTACTTTTTTTACATTTAATTTATTTGGGGCTGGGGTAAAGAGCACAATGGAACATGGATAGAGGACACTTACGAGAGTTAGTTCTCTGCTTCCACCCTGTGGGCCTTGGGTGATTGGAGTCAGCTCATCAGACTCCCTGAACAATGCCCGTAGCCACTAAGGCACCTGTTGGCCCTGTTCCATTTATTTATTTTGCAGCGATGCCATGACGGGGTCTCTCTATGTAACTCGGCCAGGCTAGCCTCCAGCTCACAGAGATCCATCCACCTCTGCTTCCAAAGAGTGCTGAGATCATGGGCGTGGACCACGAAACCAAGTCTGGTTTCTTTCTTTTTTTTGTTTGTTCAAGACAGAGTTTCTCTGTACAACAGCCCTGGCTGTCCTGGACTCTCTTTGTAGAACAGGCTGGCCTCAAACTCACAGTGATCCACCTGCCTCTGCCTCCCCAGTGCTGGGATTAAAGGTGTGTGCCACCACACCCAGTTTGGGGAACACTTTTAATCCCAGCGCTCTAGAGGCAGAGAGGCCAGCCTAGTCCACAGAGCTAGTTCCAGAACAACCAGGGCTACACAAAGAAACCCAGTCACAAAAAAGAAAAAGGATAAAGTGCTTGTGGGGGCGAGGAGCTTCAAAAACTCAGACTCTCAGACTCCAAGCATGTATTCCCAGGTTCTTTTTTTTTTTTTTTTTTTTTCTTTTAAAGATTTATTTGGTTTATACATATGAGTACACTGTCTTCATGCACACCAGAAGAGGGCATCATCGGATTAGGTTATAAACTACCAGGTGGTTGCTGGGAATTGAACTCAGGACGTCTGGAAGAGCAGCCATCTTAACCACTGAGCCATCTCTCCAACCCTGGTTCTTTTTTGTTTTGGTTGGTTGGTTGGTTTTTTCAAGACAGGGTTTCTCTGTGTAGCCTTGGCTGTCCTGGACTCACTTTGTAGACCAAGCTGGCATTGAACTCAGTTATCTGACTGCCTCTGCCTCCCAGAGTGCTGGGATTAAAAGCATGTGCCACCATGCCTGACGCAGCTATTGTTAATTTTGTTGTTACAGTGTGTCTCTCCATGTGTGTGTGCGCGTGTGTACACATGCATGAAGGTGGAGGTGTTATGAGTGTGCCACAGCATGTATATGGGGCTCAGAGGACAGATTCGTGGAGTTGGTTCTCTCCATCCAAATGTATGTAGGTTTGGGGGGGTTGAGCTCAGGTTGCCAGGCTTGTGCCCCAAGTGCCTTTATATCGAACCATCTTGCTAGCCCAGACCTAGAGTTACTATATGCTACACAGTAAATGTGAGGACATACTGGGCTCTAGTAAGACCCTGTCTCGGGGGCTGGAGAGATGGCTCAGAGGTTAAGGGCACTGGCTGTTCTTCCAAAGGTCCTGAGGTCAATTCCCAGAGACCACATGGTGGCTCACAACCATCTATAATGAGATCTGGTGCCCTCTTCAAGTTCACATGCAGGCCAAATACTGTATAAATAATAAATAAATAAATCTAAAAAAAAAAAAAAAAGCAAGACCCTATCTCAAAAACAAACCAAAAACAAAGAAAGGAATACTCTTTATTTAAGTCAGGTAGACCCATACTAATTGGCCTCCTTTTTTCCCTCTGTAGGTAACACTTCCCCAGATCAAAAGGAGCCTACACCCTTTATCATTGAGTGGATCCCAGATATCCTCCCGCAATCCAAGATTGGTGAGCTTCGAATCAAGTTTGAGTACGGTCACCACCGGAACGGACATGTGGCTGACTACCAGGACCCAAGGCCACCCATGGACCAGCCTTTGGAGCTGGCCCCTCTGACCACTATCACTTTCCCTTGAGGCAAATCAAGAGTATTTTGCGGAGTTTGCACATCCCAACCCCTGACCACTGTAAACCCTAGTAGAACTTACTCAGCCCCTGCATTTTGCTAAGATGCAGTTGCTCAGCACATTCACGTGGGTTCTGTAGAAGAAACTCCTGTAAATAGCCTTGTTGGCACTGCTGTGTACAGTTTTCATTATAAACTGGGCACTTATTTCTGACCGGAGTTTTAGAAGAAACAACAAAAATCCAGATCATTGGCCTTCTCCTGGATTCACCTGCAGCAGCTTGTTTCTCTGTAATTCTCTAAGAAGTCAGCAGCACTGGACCTTAGCCAACAGTGTAGGAAAGTAATGATGCCCCGCGCAGGGCAGATGCTCTCTGCCTGAGAGCTCCAGTCACATTCTTTATCCTGATAGCAAATAAAATACAGTGTCACTAGTTTTTCAAAATGGTACCATTGATTTCATGATTTTACCATTAGAAACCTTTGGGAGAATTTACTTTGTAGTCAACAGGAAAAAGTGGGCAGTGCCAGGGATCAGCAACACTTACCCATCCCTCATATGACAGGGCTTCTCTGTAGCCCTGGCTTGTCCTGGAACGTACTTGGTAGACCAGACTAGCTTCAAACTCAAAGATTAGCCTGCCGCTGCCTCCCAAATGTTAGTATTAAAGGTGTGTGCCGCCACCACCCTATTTTTCCTTCTTTATTATTCAAATTTTTAGGGTTTTTTTGGTTTTGGTTTTGTTGTTGTTTGTTTGCTTGGTTTTTTGTTTTGGTTTGTTTGGGGTTTTTGTTTGGTTTGGTTTTTTTGTATTTTTTGGTTTTTCAAGACAGGGTTTCTTTTGTATAGTCATGGCTGTCCTAGACTCACTTTGTAGCCCAGGCTGGCCTTGAACTCACAGCGATCCTCCTGCCTGGTCTACAAAGCGAGTCCAGGATAGTCAAGGCTACACAGAGAGACCCTGTCTCAAAAAACCAAAAGAAAAAAAAAAAAAGTTGTGCACCATCACCCCGGCTCTTCAAATCTTTGAGCAGCTGAGCGTTTGGATGTCTGAGGCCAGCGTGGTCTACATACTGAGTTGTAGTACAGCCAGAAGTACATAGTGAGAACCTGTTTTAAAACAAGAAGAGTGGTGGCGCACGCCTTTAATCCCAGCACTTGGGAGGCAGAGGCAGGCGGATCGCTGTGGGTTTAAGGCCAACCTGGTCTACAAAGAGCCAGGACAGCCAGGACTACCAGGACTACAAGAGAGACCCTGTCTCAAAAAACAACAACCAAAACAAACAAACAAAAAACTAGTTCTGGGTTCACTCATCACAGAATGAATGGAGCTTTGCCTCCTAGGAGAGGAGGAACCGTTTCCCACACACCTCCATGACTTACTTACTCCAGGGTTTTTTCCTCATTGAGTCTTCACTTTTCTCTGGGTTATAAGCATTACTCCTTCCTGCAAAGTCCTCTCACTGCGGTTACAAATCTGTCTCTACACAGTACTAAAATTAGGTTTAGTTTACCTCTATGATACATTCGTTCTACTTGAAACAACCATATTGGTTTGAAATGATTTTTTTCCTCTCATGTTTTGCCTACATGTATGTATGAACACCACGTGGATGCCTGGTGTCCTGGGAAATCAGAAGAGGTTGCTGGAGCACCTGCAGCTGGAATTAGGGACGTTGTGAGCCATTATGTACCTGGGAATTAGCCAATACTAATTTATAAATCTCTCTCCAGCCCCTTGATAGTTATGTCTTACAAAGTAAAAGTGTTAAAGCAAGGAATGCATGTGTTTATGAAGGCTGGACAAGCACTTTATGAGTGTGGGGTGTGGCCAGGTGTCAGACTCTCTCCATTGGGGCAGGCCTATGCCTGGCTCTAGTATTACGCTTCCACAGTAAGACTTGCTGCATAGTAGCCTATCAAACATCAGTGTTTATAGGATTCACTCTTAGTTGAAATGCATATTCTGGCCTCAACAAGCGCAAAGTATATCTGAATTCTAAGCAGGGCAAGGTCCAAAGCACGCATTTCTAGGAGGCATCCAGACATCGTATGAAGAGCTATGTGGAAGACTGCATGCACTTCAAAACACAAATTGGTTCCTAATCCCGTGCGTGACCTCCCTCCTTGCTCTCCCCGCTCTGACTTGGAAGCGTGGGGGGCGGGGCGGGGCGGTGTGGATCCAGCAGCTATGGCTGCAATCTGGACTGCGCTCCTGTGAGCGACTCGGGATACTCGACTAATGGACTAGTTCGTGAAAATCAATGCACTGAGTCCCAATTGGTCGTCTGCATAAAACAACAGCATCACGTGCGAACTGCTCAGATTGCCGGAGATGGCATATTCTGTCCCTTTCTGAGACACGATTTCGGTTGATGACAAAAGCAGCACGAGTACGCAGTCTCCTGTGTTCGTGTTTCCTGATCCTCAAACTTCCAATGACCCGCAGCGCGACGTTGGCAAGCAGTTTCAGGAAACCAAGAAGGGCATGAAGCCACGCTTCCGCCCAGAGTGGCTCAGGGGCGGCCGACGCAGCACGCGGTCATGCGGCCCCGAGAGATGACGTCACCGTGCTGCCGCTGCACGTTGCCTTCATTCTCACCGCCAGGCGGCGCGGCAGGTTGGTCACGCGCCTCCATGTGCGCAGCCGAGCAGTCGCTCAGGACACGTCACCACCTTCGCGTCTTTTCTGGAGAACGCGGGAAGGAGGGCGCTGCGGGTTGTGACGTCACCGGGGTTCCCCGCGAAGCTCGCATGGGCGGGGCTGCGGACGTGGCTCCCGCGAGTGCGGAGCTGGAGGGGAGGAGACCATTGAGGGTTGGGTGGGATGGGTAAGGGAGCTGGGCAGAAAGGAGTGGAAAGGACCGTGGGGGAAAGGGTCGGTGTGGAAGGTGTAAAAGAGGAGGGAAAAAGAGGGTGAGGAAAGGAGGGGACTGGAGACCAGGAGGGGTGGCAAGAGAAAGTGGGGGGTAGGGGAGAGTAAGGAAAGAAAGGAAGCGTGGAGGCGAGGGGGAGGGGAATAAAAGGCTGAGAGGAGGAGACTGTAAAGGAAGTGGGTAGGAGGAGGGTGGAAGTGGAGGGTCTGAGAAACAAGGAGGGGAGTGGAGAGAGTGGGAAGGGACTGAGAAGGCCTGCTCCACCCCGCCCCCGCCCCCACCCCCACCCCCACCCCCTCTTTCTCCAGGCTCAGCCTGAGGCCTCTCCAAGGTGAGTCTGTGGCTCCTTCCTGTACTGACTTTTTGTCAGAGCGGCCACTTCCAGTCTCGTTTACCCACCATCGCCTCAGGACCAAGGCATGGTCTTGGTTCTGGCCATCAGGTAGCAGTGTGAGCAACCTGAGTCTTGGGTTTTCTTTGCATTGTTCATTGCATTCCCAACACACGAGCCCTTCCTTTACCTACCCCTGCTGAAAGCCACGAAGGAGAAGACTGGCTCCCCTCCTTTCTTTGCTTTAATTTCTTTACTTTTTTCTTTTTTTTTCTTTTTTTTTTTTTTTTTTAGGCAGGGTTTCTCTGTAGCCTTGGCTGTCCTGGACTCACTTTGTAGACCAGGCTGGACTCGATCTCACAATAATCCACCTGCCTCTGCCTCCCAAGTGCTGGGATTAAAGGGTGCACCACCACGCCCGGCTGTTTTTCTTTCTTTTTTTATTAAACCTCAAATGCTATCTTTCATCTGAAACCCAAAGTGGTCTCATCATAATAAACTTGGCAAGAGTGGCACAGAGAAGGGTCTCACTATATTGCCCAAGCTAGCCTCAAACTCAGTCCTACCTGAGCCCTCCCAGCACTGGGACTACAGGTGTGCACTGTCCTGACTTCAAGAACTTGGGAGAAGTATGGGGCAGGGAAATTACCAGGGTGTGGCACACACGTGAGGTGTGGACGTTTTGTAGTGGTTCTTTGGAGCCCAAGCTTCCTGGGTTTTTTGTTTGGATTTGTTTTGTTGTTCTTTTGTTTGTTTGTTTTTCGGAGACAGGGTTTCTCTGTGTAGCCTAGGCTGTCCTGGACTCAACTGGTATACAAGGCTGGCCTGGATCTCACAGTGATCAGCCTGCCTCTGCCTCCCGAGTGCTGAGATCAGCTCGAGCCCATGCTTCTCAAGTAGATGCTTCTTGGCAGGCAGCTTCTGTTTGATGCCCAAAGACTTTCTGAGCCTGGTGGATAGAGCCTGTGTGGAGGGAAGTGGGGACCTTTCCTCTTGCCTTGGCTGGGAAAGCAATGGTTCCTATCCTGAATCAGCCATTGAGACCTACAGACACAGGCCCTCAGGAACTGACTGGCGAGGGTCTGAGCAGTGGTAAGTACCTGAGTAGTCATTAACGTCAGAAACTGCCTTGGAGAGCCGAGGATGTAGCTCAGCTAGTAGAATGCTTGCCCAACATGCACAAAACCTTGGCTTCTGTCCCCATCACCACATAAACTGAGTGTGCTGCCTCCTGCCTGTGATCTCAGCATTCAGGAGATAGAGGCGGCAGCAGAACCTCACAATCTTCAAAGCTACTTGGTCAGTTCAGGTCCAGCCTGGGATACAGGCAACCCTGCTTCAAAAATAAATAAATAAATAAAAAGGCTGGAGAAATGACTCAGCAGTTAATAATATCGGCTGCTCGTGCATAGGACCTGCATTCACATCCCAGTACCCCTATGATGACACAGCCATCTGCTTCTCCAATTCCAGGGTTCTGACTCCCTCTTCTGACCTTGTGGGCAGGAGGCACACACGTGGTACACAGATACAAATGCAAGCAAAACACACATACAATACTTTTTTTTTCCGAGACAGGGTTTCTCTATGTAGCCTTGGCTGTCCTGGACTTGCTTTGTAGACCAGGCTGCCCTTGAACTCACAGCTATCCGCCTGCCTCTGCTTCCCAAGTGCTGGGATTAAAGGTGTTCATACACATAACAATACTTTTTTTTTTTCAAATATTACAAAAGAACCATAAAAAACTGAAGGATGTTGGTGAATTAAGAAGGATAGAAGCAAGTGCGGCCCGGGCCTGTGCTGGCTGTGCCTAACCAGGTCTCTCTCTACTGTACGGACTTGAATTTGATGATTTTCTTGACATGGTGCCTCCTGTAGCAGGAAAGAGGAGCTCCAGTCCACTGTCCTCAAATGTTAGCAGCAGCCAGTGTTTAGTTTGCATACCCTCAACTCAGTGCACTGGCTAAATAGACACCTTCTCACCCTGGACCATCGTGAGAGTATCAAGGCCACATCTGAGCCTTCAAATCAGCACTGGCCGGGGAGGGGGGGGGGGCGGAGAGCAGTGGCCAATGGCAGAAGGGAAAGCAGGAAGCCTCCCAGGGCAAGCTAACCAGCGTCTACTGGTCAGCTTCTTGTAGGCACGTTCTGGAAGGTGATACCAGCGCAAAGCAGAGTAGGAAATTCTAGATGAAGGCACAGGCTGCCTCCTCTGGGTCAGGGAGGGGAGCTGGCTGGGGGAGGGGTGGAGTTGCCGACCGACACAGTATCTGGAGGTGGAGAGGAACTGTTACCACCACACTGGGAGAGTTGCCACTGGAACTGATACAGACCTGTGGTCATCTGAGCTCTCAGCTGCTAAGTCCATGGAAAGACATGGCTGTAGTGGGAGAGGGAAGTGGTAGTTCCAGAGAGAGAGGAAGCATTGCCCTCACCGAGCATTTGGTGCAGCCTTTCTTAGCTGTCAGGCTTTGCACTGGCCTTTGGCTACAGTAATGAAAGCTCTGTTCCCAACGTCTTCCTATCCTTGTGGGGAGAGAGTGTGAGAATGAGATGCTGTGTGTAGTGACAGGTGACACTGAGAAAGGCAAACAAGGTGGGGAGCAGGAGGAAGAGTAGAGCTGCTTCCGCCTGTGGTGTTTTTAGAGCACACGTGGGCCTTACTGTTGAGTAGCACAGGGCAAGCCCAGTCTCTTGTCCAGGTGGCTGTGACTGGAGATGCATTTGACCCCACCCCTTCTCAGCCACCATGCTTTAAAGTTAAGCTGTGTGTGTGTGGAGGCTGGGGCTGAAGAGCCAAAGTTTGAGGTCAGCCTTGGCTACAGAACAGGACAGGGATGTGGCTCAGTAACAGTGCTTGCTCAGCACACACAGAGCCCGAGGTCAGATTCCCAGCGCCCCGTCCTCTGTGCACAGTGTAACCGCCACCCTGAGAAAAGTCAGTTCAAGGCCATCTTCAGCTTTATAATTAGCTCAAGGCCGGCCTACAGTAAATTCATCAACATGTGTAACCCTGACCCCTTGAGATGAGGCTCTTCTACCCAGCAGGAAACCTGCCTTTCTCTGCAACACTAAAAGACTGCACGCAGGGCCTTGTGCGTGCTCTGCACCTGCTTCTGCCATCCAGCTGTCTCCCCAGCCCAAGGTAGGGAGCTTGAATATATACTGCATAGCCACCATCTAAGCTCCTGGTTCTGCAGCTCGGTGTGGGTAGGCATGATAACCTGGCCACCGTATCTTGCAGATCCTCACGGGTACTCTGCAGACCTGACTGCAGCCTCAGGTGGGCAGAGGCATGAACACCCACCAGAAAGGGCAGCTCCCGTATACCTTAGCACCCCTATACAGGACAGGGGGGTGTTGAGCACACACTCTGCTCCTAAGATTTGGGTTTTTTGGTTTTTTGTTTTTGTTTTTGTTTTGTCCTGGAACTCACTCTGTAGACCAGGCTGGCCTGGAACTTTAAGAGATTCCCCCTGCCTTTGGAATGCTGGGATTAGAGGTGTGTGTTGCCACCACTTATTTTGTTTGAGTAAATATAGAAGTAAGATGTCTAATGGCCTTTGTGAACTGGGGAGCTGACCATGTTGTCATTTATAAAGATGACTCACTGAGGATAAAATAAGCCAAGATCTCCAACTGAAGCTAGGTTCGGTGAAGGAAATGGAATTTCACCCTGAGTGTAAACATGTTTGATGAAAATGAGCGTTACCTGTGAGCTGTGACAGAAGCATGCTCTGAGCCTGTTCCTGCCCAGGGCATGGCGCTGTGAGCATGCAGGGAGGAGATCAGCTCTGAGACAGTGGGGCTGTGGGGCCCAGGGAACCCATGTATTTCTTCAACAGCCTGTGCCTGGAAGGTCATCTCACCTCACCTCTTCTGATGCTGCCTCCAAACTTGTAATGTCTGTCATTCCAGAGATCAACACCACAGGCATTCCACAGACATTTTGTCAAGGAAGTAAAGGCTTATGGTCAAAGCAGGAAAGATCGAATATGGGATAATGTGACTCCTAGTGCCAACAGATCCTGTGACAAAGCCAGGAGGTACCCTACCAGCATCAAGGTGTCTGGGCTGACCTGTGAGACCGCTGAGCTGAGCTCCCAGGTGCTCTCCTTGAAGCTGAGGAGTGGGCAATGAGCCTGAGACTGCACAGCACAAGGAGGGCTGTCTGCTGAACTCTGCCTAGTAACGTACGTCCCCGATACCACCTACCCGCCCAGAGACCGGAGGAAATAAGTACCCTGGCCTCCTACAGAAGGGGACCTGGAAGATGGGATCTGAGCTGACGCTACTGGCAGCTCTTCTGCCTGTTAGGTTCTGGCTTTCTCTTGTGCACAAGTCATGAACTCCTCTCTTTTGATCCTTCAAGCTCAGCCATTGTGTAAAGAGAGGATTCTGGGCCCTTCCTTTACTGTCTTGCTGGCCACCTTAAGTTAGTTGATATCCTTTTGTAAACAGGATTCTCCCTGCTTGCTTCCACTGCACAGAGGACTTCCTGGTAATCACACGAGATGTGCAGGAAACTGGCAAGAGTGGTACCTGCCCCCCACCACAGTAACGTGTAGTCTGCAGGCCAGAGCACATCTGCAGCCGTCCTTGCCTAAACTGACAGCTGCTTCTCTGTAATCCACTTCTTCCCACTTCCCACTGGCACTGTGTTAGTTCAGCAGCTCCATCTTTTGTCTGATTCCTGCGTAAACCCCTTCACAGGGGGTAGAATTCTTTCCTGGCATACATGAAGCCCTGGATCTCACCAAGCACTCAGGAGCTGAAGGAAGGAGGATCAGAAGTTCAAGGTCATATTTGGCTACGTAGTGAGTTTGAGGCCAGTCTGAGTGACAGGAGACTGTCTTTCAGAGGCTCCTCCAGGTTTTACTGACATGTGCACCTGTTACTTTTACTTTAATTCTATTATTGATAAACATAAGACCCAGCTCCTGCCAGGTGTAGTGGCACACGCCTTTGATCCCAGCACTCAGGAGGCAGAGGCAGGTGGATCTCTGTGAGTTCGAGGCCAGCCTGGTCTACAAAGCGAGTCCAGGACAGTCAAGGCTACACAGAGAAACCCTGTCTCAAAACAACAAAAAACCCAGCTCCCATGGGATGCAGCTCACAGGTAGGGTGCTTGCTGTATGTCCTCAATGCCCAGGGATTGAACCCCAGCACCACAAAAGAACAAAGCAGCCCCTCAGCAGGCTTCAAGCTGCTCATTCTCCACCTATCCTCTCTCACACCATACTCCCTCACTCTCAGCACTCGGGAAGCAGAGGCAGGCAGATCCCTGGGAGCTTGAGGCCAGCCTGGTTTACGCATTGCGTTCTAGGACAGCCAGAGCTACAAAGTGAGACTCTTGTCTCAAAACACTAAAAAGAGAGAGAGAGAGACTAGGGCTCAGCCGTCTTGCATTTCCTACAGCGCTCTAAGCTTAGGTGTTTGTAATGTGTGCTAAAGTTATGATTTGTGACTAAGTAAATGAGTAGGTGAGCCCTGTCTGCTCACACACTTGACAAGCCCAGTGTAGATCACCCTGGGTCCCACACCCCCAGACTCACCGCTTACCCTGCAATACTGACTAGGCAGCACTTCCAGGTGGGAGGCATACAGGCCCCACAGGTGAGGGAGGCTTGGACCCAGGTTTCGCACATCCTCAGAACAAATGTGGTCCATGACTTGAACACAGAGTCCGATCTACCCATAATCCACGCCCGGATCCTCAGCCAGGCTCCTGGGTCTGGATTATGCCTTCATGAAAGAAAAACTGTCACCATGGCGTGGGGCTTTTTGGATTTTTTTATTTGTGTTTATTTGATTTTCTGCTTTGTTTGTTGGTTGGTAGACAGGGTCTTATTGCGCAGTCCAGACTGGCCAGAACTCACAGTTCTCCTGCCTCACCCTCCCCAGTGCTGGAATTACAGGCCTTTGACACCACACCAAGCTAGAAGGGGCTGAGGACTAATACCTGCTGTTGAACTTTACTTTGCAAACTCAGCAGGTTCTGAGTCTCAGGCCACCTTCTGGCATCTTCCAACCTTTCAGAGTCTCAAGCCAGGAAACCGGAGTAACACCTGGCTCCTGTGAGTTGTGTGGGTGAGTGCGAGCCACTTCCTCCGAAGCTTCTTGTTTCTCTGTCAGACTTTGGTAGGCCTTGGAAGAATCCTGGGGAGCGAAGGCCTCCAGAGTCCTCTGCTTTTTGCCCTCAGCCGTCCAAAGGCACTTAAGTGGAAGGAAGCACTGGGGTGCGTCCTCCCTGGAGGGGCACAGACTGCTCTAATATCTGAGGTCTGGTCACACTTAACATCTGTGAAAGAAAGCAACTTGCTTTCAGACCACACGGAGCACACACCTGGCAGAGGTCTCAGATCACATGCCTTAGCTGAGGAGTCATAGTTAAGGAAATCTCAAAGCTGTGTGTTATGGCTGTCAGGGCTAGATTACCACCTGGAGGTTTAATAAGTTACCCAGGGCTGTGGGACTTAGAGTTTATACCTCAGCTGTCTGAGATCTTTGCAGGATAAAAGCTATTTTCCCAAAAACACTAAGGAGGAGAGCGGTACAGAGAGGCAGAAGCTGGCAGATTTCTGTGAGTTCTAAGCCAGCCCTGTCTACATAGTGAGTTCCAGGCCAGGTGGGTTACATAGTGACACCTGTTTTAAATAAGGGGAGAGGCAGAGGCAGGTGGATCACTGTGAGTTTGCAGCCAGTCTACAGAGTGAGTCTGGGACAGCCAAAGCTACACAGAGAGACCTTGTCTCAACACCCCCCCCCAAAAAAAAGAAAGATAAAGGGGAGGAGAGAAAGTAATGGTTATAAGTGATGTCACACACAGTGGTGGCAACAATAAAATGGCCATGAAAACTTGATGTGATTGGCATATGGATTTTTTGTTTTTCTTAAGCAGAGTATTCCAGACAGTGATAGCCAACTGAAGGCACCCAAACAACCCTCACAGATGTTAGAGAAAGAGTTGAGTCTTTTTTTTTTTAATATAATTTATTAATTTTTATTTTATGTCCAATGGTGTTTTGCCTGCATGAATGTCTGTGGGTGTCAGACCTTGGAGTTACAGACAGTTGTGAGCTGCCATGTGGTTGCTGGGAACTGATCCTGTATCCTCTGGAAGAGTAGCCAGTGCTCTTAACCTCTGAGCCATCTCTCCAGCCCAAGAGTTGAGTCTTAAGCCGGACTGTGGTGGCGCACGCCTTTAATCCCAGCACTCGGGAGGCAGAGGCAGATGCATTGCTGTGAGTTCGAGGCCAGCCTGGTCTACAAAGGGAGTCCAGGACAGTCAAGGCTACACAAGAAACCCTGTCTTGAAAAAAAAAGAAAGACTTGGGTCTCTTGTTTCTGTCCCCAGCCCTGGGCCTCAGACAGCTGCAGATACATATTCCATGTAGCTCCAGTCTCTGAAATACCAAATGGAAATTTACTGGGGCTCTCTACTTGGCCAGACTCTCATACAAACTGGCCTGCCCCGTGGGACTCTCCACAGTGCCAGATTATTTTATGAGAACCTGCATTCCCTGTTGATTGGGTTGACAAAATGAAACCAAGAAACTGTGTCTTAAAACTGATTTATCCTGCTTAATTGTACACAGGGGACACTGTAAGCAGGAGGCAGACAAATCTGAGGTTTGTAGATTCTATGAAGTACTGGGGGCTTTTGTGTAGTTTTGCTTTCTTTAGAGATGAGTGACCAGCAGTGGGGCTGGCAGGAGGGCTAGCTGCTGCCTGGCGGGAAGAGAGAAGAAAACACAGTCAGCAAAACACTGGAGAGCTTTCCAGGTTTTTCTGGAAAAGGGATGAAAAGGAGAGTAAACGGGCAAACAGAGGATTGGCTGACTGAGCATCTGGAAGGCTGCATAGCACATCTGCCTCTGGAGTTTCCCGTCGGCAAGTGCTGGCTGCCCTGAAGTGGCCATGCCAAGCATGGGAGGCCACCGCTGGCTGCCTATAAAGGGCATAGAGCATTCTCAAAGATACGTGTCTAAACAAATGAAGAACTAGCTCTCATTTTGCTTTCAAATGTTTGTACATATTTCCTTCTTTGAATAGGTAATTTGTTTCCATGGCTCAAAACTTAACAGCAGCAACAAACAAATTAGTATATATCTCCCCTTTCCTGGTTTTCATTTGGGAATGGTTACACGGGGGAAAGTGCCATGCGCTGCGCACATTACGTGAATACAGGTAACAAATGTACTGTGTGTTTCAAAAATGGCTATGAGAAAGAGATTTGGGGTTTTTTGGTTTTGGTTTTGGTTTGGTTTGGTTTGGTTTTTGGTATTTTAAGACAGGGTCTCTCTGTGTAGCCTTGGCTGTCCTGGACTCACATTGTAGACCAGGCTGGCCTCGAACTCACAGCAATGCATCTGCCTCTGCCTCCCGAGTGCTGGGATTAAAGGCATGCACCACCACTGCCCAGCTGGGTTTTTTTTTAATGTTTGTTTGCTTTGAGTCAGGGTCTCACTATGTAGCCCTAGCTGGAATAGAGCCCACCTTGTAGACCAGGCTGGCCTCAAAGTCACAGAGATCTGCCTGCTTCCTGAATGCTGGGATCAAATGCATTGTACCCAGCAAGACACAATGTTGATTTTTGAGACAGGGTCTCACTATGTAGCACCAGCTGCCCTCGAACTCACAGATCTGCTTGCCTCTGCCTCCCTAGCGCTAGCATTAAAGGTATTAGAGATCATGCTGATTTTTTATTTTATGATTATTATTTTTCTTTTTTGGTTTTTTGAGACAGGGTTTCTCTATGTAGCCTTGACTATCCTGGACTTGCTTTGTAGACCAGGCTGGCCTCGAACTCACAACGATCCTCCTGCCTCTGCCTCTCAAGTGCTGGGATTAAAGGCCTGCGCCACCACTACACGGCTATGCCGATTTTTTTAAAGAGACATTTTGTTTTACATAATTTATAGCCAGGCAGTGGTGGCGCACGCCTTTAATCCCAGCACTCCGGAGGCAGAGGCAGGCGGATCACTGTGAGTTCGAGGCCGAGCTAGTCTACACAGTGAGTCCAGGACAGCCAAGGCTACACAGAGAAACCCTGTCTCAAAATAAAATAAAGAACCGTTCTTACTAAATGTTAACACAGATAAAACATTGGACTAAGCAAGATGAGCCCGAGCAAGGGCGAGGATTACAAGCTTCTGCTTTTACACACTGTGTGGTCAGGGCAAATTCCTAATGGTAGAAGAAAAAGAAAACGACTTGGGCAACAAATCGCTACAGAGGAGAGGAAGAGCGCAGGGCTGGGGCGGACCCGGAAGGGCACTGCGCAGGCGCGAGCGTCTTTTGTCTGCACACAGGCGCAGTTGCTACGCAGAACCTGCCGGTCTGGCTTTGTACTACACTGTTTACTCGGAGAGCGAGGGTTGAGGGACCGTTCCCTCTTCCTCAGCTTCTACACCGTCCCGCTGTGAGCATGCAGAGGGCCTCACAGCAATCACTCAGGGTCTGCACACCCTCAGCGAGGCCACACAACCGAAAACACAGAAACTGTAGACTCACACCACACAGCTCACACAGCACCCACTGTCCTGTACTGCACACACACACACACACCACGAACACGTGATGTTTGCTTTAGTTTGCACTCTCGGTCCGGCAGGCACTAAGCCCCCTTCTACTCCTACAAAGTTCTTACCAAACAGCCCCAGTGAACACAACACAGGAGGTCAATGGTGTCCCAATCCCTTTGTTTCCTGATGTTGCATCACAGATCGGCAAGCTGCCTGCCTCCTGCCCGCCGCCAGTACCCAGTAGAGCTACTCGGCTAGACAGGCTCCCCAGCAGGCTCTGGCCTCACTCGTCCTGAGGTTCTCCTCACGCGAGCACAGCCTGCGGCATATGCTGGGCCCTAACCCCTGCTCTAGGGTGACCTTGGTTAGCCAAGCCCTTCCCTCAGGCTTCCAGTTTCATTGTCAGAAGGTGCCCTGTCAGGAGAAAAGCTGCCTAGGCTCCCTTCCATCTGCTGCAGAGCTCTCTACAGTCCTTTGTAATTGCTTGGTTACTGTGTGCCCATATAAAGGGACAGACAGGACTCCCGGCTGCTAACCGCCAGCTTCCCTCCCCAGGGACAGCAGCAGACGAGGTACAGCTCGCTTGGCAGTGCCTGCAGCCTCTCAGAGGCACCTGCTCTCTGCCTGTCCTCTGCAGACTCTGCTTGCCAAACTACCTTGACTAAGGGATCCTTTGGGACTCACTTGTCACCTTGCCAGGTCACAGCAGCATCCTGCCTCTCACAAGGTCCTATCCACCCTTATCGGATCCAGTCCCCAAATAGCAAACAACATTCCAGGGAAGGGCCCTTAGATTTCTGGAGATGGGCTTCATTTATTGCTCTAGCCTAGGGGACTGGAGCCCCAGGACAGGATCTGGACCCTGCCCCAGTGTTCATTTCTGAGTTCTTTGTTTTCTTATTTTCATCCTTCTGGGGATTTACTTGTTTGGTTTTTGTTTTGTTTTGTTTTGTTTGTTTGTTTTTTGTTTTTGTTTTTGTTTTTTTGAGACAGAGTTTCTCTGTGTAGCCTTGGCTGTCCTGGACTCCCCTTTGTAGACCAGGCTGGCTTCGAACTCACAGCGATACTTGTTTATTTTTGTACTTTAAAAATATATATTTATTAAGCCGGGTGTGGTGGCACACGCTTTTAATCCCAACACTCAGGAGGCAGAGGCAGGTGGATCACTGAGAGTTCGAGGCCAGCCTGGTCTACAAAGTGAGTCCAGGACAGCTAAGGCTACATAGGGAGACGCTGTCTCAAAAAACAAACAAAACAAAAAATAAAAAATAAAAAAAAAAAAACCAAAAAGAAAAAAACCAAAAAATGCATTTATTTATTTATTATTTAATATATATGAGTGTTCTGTCTTCACATACACCAGAAGAGAAAGTCACACCATTACAGATGGTTGTGAGCCACCATATGGTTGCTGGGAACTGAACTCAGGACCTCTGGAAGAGCTGTCAGTGCTCTTAACCACTGAGCCATCTCTCCAGCCCCTTTAAACTTTTTTTAATTTTTATTATTATTATTTTTTGTTTGTTTGTTTGTTTTTCGAGTAAAGGCATGCGCCACCACGCCCGGCTAAACTTTTTTCTTAAAGTGATTCCTCTTTATTTTTTTATTTTTTATGTGCATTGGTGTTTTGCCTTCATGTACATCTGTGTGTGAGGGTGTTGGATCCCCTAGACCTGGAGTTACAGTTGTAAGCTGCCATGTGGGTGCTGGGAATTGAACCAGGGTCCTCTGGTGCTCTTAACCTCTGAGTCATCTCTCCAGCCCCGATTCTGGGTTTTGTTTTTAGTTTTTATTGTTATTGTTATTGTTGTTCCATTTTTGTTTTGTTTTGTTCTGTAGACAAGGCTAGCCTCGAACTCACAGAGATCTGCCTGCCTCCGCCTCCGCAGTGCTAGGATTAAAGGTGTACCATACCTTGCCCAGCTAATAAATAATTTTATTTTTATTTTTATTTTTTCAGGACAGGGTTTCTCTGTGTAGCCTTGGCTGTCCTAGACTCGCTTTGTCGACCAGGCTAGCCTCGAACTCACAGAGATCTGCCTGCCTCTGCCTCCTGAGTGCTGGGATTAAAGGCGTGCGCCACCACGCCCGGCTTGGTTTTGGTTTTTCAAGAGTTTCTCTGTGTAGTCCTGGCTGTCCTGGACTCACTTTGTAGACCAGGCTGGCCTTGAACTTACAGCGATCTGCCTACCTCTGCCTCCCGAGTGCTGGGATTAAAGGTGTGTGCCACCACCGCCTGGCTTTTTTTCCTTTTTTTTTTTTAATTTATTTTTTTTATTTTATGTGCACTGTATGTCTGTGGGAGTCAGATTTTGGAGTTGCAGACAGTTTTGCTCTGCCATATGGGTGCTGGGACTTGAACCCGGGTCCTCTGGAAGAACAGTCAATGCTCCCAACGGCTGAGCCATCTCTCCAGCCCCTTTTTCTTTTTTTCTTTTTTTTGTTTGTTTTTTATTTTTTAGAGACAGGGTTTCTCTGTGTATGTAGCCTTGACTGTCCTGGACTCGCTTTGTAGACCAGGCTGGCCTTGAACTCACAGTGATCCACCTGCCTCTGCCTCCTGAGTGCTGGGATTTAAAGGCCTGCCCCACCACCAGCCCCGCCATTTTTGTTGTTGTTGTTGTTTATTTATTTCTTTATTTTGGTTTTTTTGAGACAGGGTTTCTCTGTGTAATAGCTCTTGCTGTCCTGGAACTTGCTTTGCAGACCAGACTGGCCTCGAACTCACAGAGATCTGCCTGCTTCTGCCTCCCAATTAAAGGCCTTATTCTTGATTTCTTTTTTTGGGAGGTGGGGGTGGTTTCCTAGACAGAGTTCCTCTGTGTATCTCTGGCTGTCCTGGACTCACTTTGTAGACCAGGCTGCCTTGGAACTCACAATGATCCGCCTGCCTCTGCCTCCCAAGTGCTGGGGTTAATAATCTTGATTTCTTAAAAGAGCCTTCCCCAGCAACCCTTGGTAACCCTATAGGCTTCCTAGACTGTATTCCCACATTCTCTTCCCTGCTATACTTTTCTTACAAGTGCATCTCTTTTATTTGTTTGTTTTATTTATTTTATTTATTGCATTTGAGTGCTTTATCTGCAGAAGAGGGTGTTAGATCACATTATAGATGGTTGTGACCCATCACGTGGTTGCTGGGATTGAACTCAGGACCTCTGGAAGAGCAGGTGGTGCTCTTAACCACTGACCCATCTTTCCAGCCCTTGTTTTGTTTTTTAAAGACAAGGTTTCTCTGTGTAGCCCTGGCTGTCCTGGAACTTGCTCTGTAGACCAGGCTGGCCTCGAACTCATAGATCTTCTTGCCTCTGCCTCCCAAGTGCTGGGATTAAGGGTTTATGCCACCAAGCTTGGCTCTTTTTTTTTTTAAGCATTCATTTATATATTTACTGTGTTGGAGGGGCGAAGGGCCATAGAACAGCCAGTTCTCCCACCAGCTGAATCCTGGGAATTGAACGCAGGTTGTTGACAGCAAGTGTCTTTATCAACTGAGCCACCTTGTCAATCAGTCATCTGGTTCGTTACCCTGAGGCCCCAGACTTAGAGCCTCACAGAGTCTGCCTCCATCCCCAGTGTCTTTCCCATTGAGACTCAGGAGTCTGGAGTCCCCAGGGGCTAGAGAGGAGGTGCCTCGCCCCAGTAGCCCAGACTGTCTTTGCTAGGAATCTCATTAACTTCCCTTTTTTCACAGAGGAAATCCTCACAATTCTACTGAAAGACAGTCAAGGGGGGTTCCATGTTTTCACTGTTGTGTACAACCTTGAACACACCCGTGATTGTTTCCCTGAGATAAGCCCAAGAGGAGAAAGGACTAAGTAGGGTGCTGCCAGCCTCTCCCGAGTTTATCTAATTATATCGGAGTCAGCTGCACTGAGCCTTCCTCGGCTTTACATCACTGACAAACGGGGATTTAAAATACACTGAGAGACAAAAGATTGTATTTCCTTTTTCTTACAGGACTGGACAAGTTTAAGAACATGTTTTAATTTTAATTTTATTTATCATTTATACAGTGCTCTGCCTGCATGGGAGCCAGTAGGCCAGAAAAGGGCACCAAATCTCATTACAAATGGTTATGAGCCACCATATGGTTGCTGGGAACTGAACTCAGGACCTTTGGAAGAACAGCCAGGGCTCCTAACCTCTGAGCCATCTCTCCAGACTAAGTTTAAGAACTTTTTTTATTGCCGGACAGTGGTGGCACACACCTTTAATCCCAGCACTGAGGAGGCAGAGTCAGGCAGATAGCTGTGAGTTCAAGGCCAGCCTGGTCTACAGAGTTCCAGGGCAGTCAGTACTGCATAGTGACTCTGTGTGTGTGTGTGTGTGTGTGTTTGTGTGTGTGTGTGTTGCTTATATATCTATGTATTTTGTATTAAGTGCCCGAAGAGGGGGAGCAGATCCTGGAGCCACAGACAGTTGTGTGCCACCACGTGGTGCTGGGAGTTGAACTGAAGTCCTCTGCCAGGGTAGCCAGCTTTTTTGATCATGGTGCTTATCACAGCAGCAGAAACCAAACTAATACACCAAACAAAGAAAACAAGTGTGGGACCCAGTCAACAAAAGATTTACAATTCATAAGGAAAACTTTATCTTAGCGTCTGAACCCACACAGACAGACAGACAGACAGACAGACAGACAGACACACACACACACACACACACACACACACACACACACACACTGCCTCTGACTCAGGATCTTCCTGGTCTTCTGGTTTTGTTTTTGTTTTTTCTTTCTTTCTTTCATGCATTTCCCATGGCAAAGGGGTGATGGAGAGGTCAGAAGAGCCCAGATCTGCAGAGACTGGGCCACTCAGGCTGAACTAAACTTTGACAGCTAACAAGCTGGAGGCCACGCTGTGGCTTCAACCCTGAGGTTCCAGTGAGGAGGCAGAGGTAGGGGGCTCCTGCCCCTAGTCCTAACCTTCACTGGAGTGGGCTCTGGCTTGGCTATTCTTGCGGTCAGAGCTCAGTTAAAACAGACATTATTTCCCTGGCCAGGGAACTAGCCTGATGCATTCCTTAGAGGTGCATACAGGCTGGCTGAGGGTAGGAGGACAGTTGGAAAAACTGCCACAGCCTTCCACTGGAGACTCGATGACTTCCTCCACTGAACACAAAGGAAGTCAGGAAATGATGCCTGGGGCTGGGGAGAGCACTGAAGGCTTGACAATATTTACTGTTCTTCCAGGGGACCTGAATTCAGTTCCCAGCACTCATGTCACCACCCCCTGTGACCCCAGGTCCCAGTGACCAATGCCCTCTTCCATCCAACAGGGGCAACTGGACTTATGTGCACATACATACGCATAATTTCTTTTCGTTTTTTGGTTTTTCAAGACAGGGTTTCTCTGTGTAATAGCCCTGGCTGTCCTGAACTCACTTTGTAAACCAGGCTGGCCTTGAACTCACAGAGATCTGCCTGCCTCTGCCTCCTGAGCACTGGGACTGAAGGGCCTTCCTGACTTTAACTTTGCACAAACCTTTAGGAAGTAAAAAACAAACAAACCAACCCCAAAACTGAGAGTCTCCCCACACACACCCACACAGGGTCTCTCTGTGTAGCCTTGGCTGCCCTGGACTCTCTTTGTAGACCAGGCTGGCCTCAAACTCACAGTGATCTGCCTGCCTCTGCCTCCCGAGTGCTGGGGAGTGTGCCACCACACCCGGCTATATTTTATTTAATTTTAATTCATGTGCGTTGCTGTAGAGGTGTCAGATCTTGGACTTACAGACAGTTGTGAGCTGCCATGTGGGTGCTGGGAATTGAACCTGGGTCCTTTGAAAGAGCAGGCAGTACTCTTAACCACTGTGCCATCTCTCCAGCCCCAAAACTGAGAGTCTTAAAGAGGCTTCAGAACATAGGATAGCATTTCTTTATATATTTATTTATTTTGGTTTTTTGAGACAGGGTTTCTCTGTGCAGCCTTGGCTGTCCTGGACTCCCTTTATAGACCAGGCTGGCTTCAAACTCACAGCGATCCGCCTGCCTCTGCCTCCCGAGTGCTGGGATTAAAGGCGTGCACCACCACCACCCGGCTTGGATAGCATTTCTTTTTTGCTCATTAGGACTGTCCACATACGTGTGCAGTGAGATGCAAGACACGGTGGTCGCCCCCCCCCCCAGTCAAGCACATGACATGTGACCTGGTTCTGTTTTGAACCGCATTTATTTATTTGTGTGTGGGGGGAATGGAGGGATGGTCATAACTTGCAGGCCTTGGTTCTGTTCCACTGCCTGTGTCCCAGGGACGGATCTGAGGCCAGCCCAGCAGGTTTTTGGCAAGCACATTGACTCTTTAAGCCATCTCATTGGTCCCTGGTGTGCGGTCTTCCCTGAGAGCCCTCAGGGGTCCTGGCAAGTAGTGTAGCCCTGCCCCAAGCAGCCCCTCACCACTGGACCCCTCCGGTTTTAATTCCTCTGGGACATGATATGACTGGCAGTTGCAGATTGGCCCATCTCTTTTGTAACCGCTGACTGCGATGCAACCCAGTGGAACAGCCTGAACGCCAGGCTGAATTTATCTATTTATTTATTTTCGAGACAGGGTTTCTCTTGTAGTTCTGGCTGTCCTGGACTCTCTCAGGCTGAATTTATAACTTATGACACTTCCACTCACCCTCCTGAGTGACAGAGCATTTCTGTCAACTTTTCCTTCCTTCCTATCGTCAGAAAATATTCATGGGGGGGGGGGCGGTTGGAGGGTTGCTTTACCCACAAAGGACTTCCCTTCAAAGTCTGAGGAGAGCAGAGATCTGGGCTGGGGTGGAGCTCTGTCGGTACTGTACTTGCCTGACATGCCTGGCTTGCCTAGTTACACAGAAACTGGGCTTGGTGGGGCATGCCCAGTGATCTCAGCTCCAGGGAGGTGGCAGGAGGGTCACACGTTCAAAGTCATCCTGGCCTACTTAGGGAGCATGGGGCCAGCCTGGAATACATTAGAACAACAAGAGAGGGAGGAGGAGAGAAAGAGAAGCGGAAAGGGAGAGGAGAGAGGACGGAGGAGGAGGAGACAGGGCTGCAGACACGTGACCCAGGTGGACAGCTCAGATGCTCTAGGGAATTTGAAACCTAAACGCTTAGCCTCAGCCTAGTGGCTGCTGCAGCCGCAGCACCCAAGTCACGCGGTGGTGTTTGAGAAAGAAGGTCTGGGCTGCCCTGGTTCCTGCCTGTGTGGGCGACCAGCTCTTCCTTCCTTCCTGGGCCACCCTAGTGGCCTTCCAATAAGTTGCTGTTGGTCTTGGTGGGCAGAGTCGCTTACTAGCCCTGAAAATCAAACAGGACACCGAGCCCCAAACAAAGCAAGCCAGCCAAACCACTCCTTCCATGCTTGGGAGGCAGCCTGGTGTGGAGGGAGAAGGAACTTGTGGTTTTTAACTCTTTTCATACCCAGGAAGTGTTTGAGGTGGCTTGAATTTACTTTTTGCTTTTGACTCGGAGTCTGACTTTGTAACCCAGGCTAGCCCCAGCCTCATGAGTGCAGGTGTAACAGGCAGCGCCCCATCCCCACAAGGTACTATCTCTTCTCTCTCAGCTCTCTCCCCAACTCCTTCCTCTTTCTTTCTGACAGGGTATTTCCGGTAGCCCAGGCTGGAACTGAACCATTTATTAAAGATGACTTTGAAGCCTTATCTTCCTGCCTCCACCTCTCATGTACCGGATTCTAGCTGTGACCCACCATGTCTCACCCATTTGTTACTTTTTTTAAAAACTAGGTTCTCATATTAGGCCAAGCTAATTCAGAACTTTCTACTTAGCCGAAGCTAGCCTTGAACTCTTGATCTTCCTATCTCCAACTCTTGGGTGCTAGGGTTGCCAGCGTGCACCTCCATAGCAGGTATCAAAGTCGTTTTGAATTTTCATTTTAGGTGCAAACTGTATAGCTTTAGGAAAGCTCTATTATGAGCCATAATTTCCCGACATTAACAGGAGTATGGCCCATTCAGGAAGTTGATTTGTGGTAGTTGTTGTTTGATAGTTTGTTTTTTGTTTGGTTTTGGTTTAATTTTAGGCTGTGCAAGTTTTTTTGTTGGTTTGGTTTGAGACAGGTTTTTGTTTGTTTGTTTGTTTGCTTGCTTGCTTTTGTTTTTTCGAGACAGGGTTTCTCTGTGTAGCCTTGGCTGTCCTAGACTCGCTTTGTAGACCAGGCTGGCCTCGAACTCACAGCGATCCACCTGCCTCCCAAGTGCTGGAACTAAAGGCGTGTACCACCACCGCCCTGCTTTCAGGGTTTTTCTAGGGTGGATCTTTTTCCCAACTCTGCCATGATAGTTCCTTCCAAAGACTCCTCCCTCTCTGTGCTCTTGCCCTTTCCCCTGCAGCCTTCCTGTGGCGGAAGGTCCCCCTTTAGAAGACACAGCAGGAATGAAACTGCAGGAACAATGCGCAAAGCATTCCTGAGCACCGGGTGCACAGCCCTCAGGCCTCGCAGGCCTATCTTCCTGCCTTCCAGATAATGAGATCAAAGTTCTCCAAGAGCTGACTCTCCAGCTGGACTGCGAGAGGAGGAGGGGGAGGATAGGAGGAAGACCGGACGACTCACTGAGAGGATAGAAAGGCCTGCCTCCCCTCCCCCTCCCTCTCCCCTCCCCCTCCTCCCAAGGCTGAGACCTCCAACCCAGCAGGCAGCCAAGCATCTACAGTAGCGCAGAACCCATTCTTTGCTGCAGGGTCAGACACAAGATCCAGGGGTCTCAGCCAGGTGGCAGAGGCAGGCGTATCTCTGTGAGTTTGAGGCCAGCTTGGCCCACAGATCAAGTTCCAGGATAGCCAAGGCTACACAGAGAAACTATGTCTTGAAAAAAATAAAACCTAGCTGGGCGCGCTGGTGCATGCCTGTAATCCCAGCACTCTGGGAACCAGAAGCAATCAGATCTCTGTGAGTTCTATGCCGGCCTGGTCTATAAAACCAGTCCAGGACAGCCAAGGATACACAGAGAAACCCTGTATGGAAAAACCAAAAAAATAAAACAAAAAAACCAGGAGAGCCATGAAATCTTTCTGCCCCAGCTTCCTGAGTGCCGGGCTAATGGTGTGCACCACCATGCCTGGCTTAGGGCAATCTTTTGTTATTGTTTTTTCCGAAGCAAGGCCTTACCTTCTTGCCTCCATCCCTGAGCGCTGGGGTTACAGGAGTGCACTGCACCATGTCCATCTTTGAAGATGATTTCTGTGGCTGTACGATTATTTATTTTTTGAAACAGGATCTCATTCAGTAGTTCCAAATGCCTGCCCCTCGTTATGTTGACCAGTCTGGCCTTGGCCTTTCTGACATTCTCTTGCCTCTACCTCCTGAATGCTAGGTTTACAGATGTGTCCCACCAGGCCTGGAGTATACAGATGATGATGATGATAATGCAATATCATCATCATCAATCATTTGCTTATTTGTTTTCTGTGTAGCTCTGGCTGTCCTGGAACTCACTCTGTAGACCAGGCTGGCTTGAACTTATATATATATAATTTTTATACTTCCCATGTCCTTGGG
The DNA here is from genome assembly GCA_907169655.1 of Acomys percivali. NCBI lineage: Eukaryota > Metazoa > Chordata > Mammalia > Rodentia > Muridae > Acomys > Acomys percivali. The sequence goes on along the minus strand of OU015745.1, from coordinate 55,085,203 downwards.
GAGAAAGCACAGGCTCACCTGCCCCTGCCCACCGGGGTTCAACTAACACTCAGGAGGAGAATTTTCCTGTATAGGGACAGAACACAAGACACAAAGAAGGGGGCAAGTCTGGATTCTGATCAAACCCTGTTTATTGAGAAATTTCATAGAGTTTTTATAAAGCAAGGGGCAGGGAAGCATATTGCTATGGCAACCCAGCTGTAGGCTATCTCAAGATGCGAGGAATTCCAAGCAGGTCACAACCTTTTGCCACACCGAATATTTTGCTATCTTTATCTAATCTAACTGTTAAACTACAACAGGGTGGCTGTTAGTCTAACTGCTGAACCACGACAGAGTCAGCTGGTGTCTGGTAAATGGCAGACTGCTGGAGAAATAGGAACCTAGGCTCTGACAAGATGGCTGAACATTGGCTGTATAGCCCGTCCCCTGCACTCACCCTGAGCAAGGGGGCAAGGGTAATGTCTGGTGTTAGTGTGTGAGGGGAGTAGGAAGTGGTCCCTCCCCTGACCAGAAGGCTGGAGACATGGCCTGAGTAAATGCATAGCCTGGCTTCAGGCCAACAAAGTGAAGCCCAGCAGGACACTGTCTTTCTGTATACTGAGGTAAAACCGACTTATATCCAAAATTTCTGCAAGGGATTTGGGAATCTAAGAAGTTGAAGCTTTGTTAAGAGAACCTAATCCTTGTGACCTATTTCTTCAGAGGAGAGGCAGCCACAGAAAAAGAAAGTAGACTTTGACAGTTTGACAGGATATCCTTGCTAGCCACAAAGTTACAGAATTATCACTCAACTGCCGTCCTTTCAGGGATCCCTATGTTCGGTCCTTTTACTGAGCTTTTGATGGTACTGACCTGTGATCTCAGCACTTGGGAGGCAGAGGCAGGAGGATTGCTGAGAGTTCGTGGCCAGATGGAGCTCCATGAGTTCCAGGCTAGTGCTGCAAAGGGAGATCCTCTCAAAAAACAGAGCGCCAGGTATGGAGTCTCAAGTCTGTAATCCCAGCACTAGGGAGGTTGGGACAGTATGAGTGCTGCCTGGCTGCAGCACATAGAGAGATCCTATGGAGCAGGAGGAGGAGGAGGAAGAGGAGAAAGGGGAGGGGGAGGGAGAGGAGGAGGGGGAAGGGGAGGAGGAGAGGAGGGGGAGGAGGAGGGGGAAGGGGAGGAGGAGAGGGGGAGGAGAGGAGGAGGGGGAGGGGGAGGAGGAGGAACCATTCATGACCCTCCAGCCTATGCTGTTATTTTATTATTTTAGCACTTTAGAAAATGAAGCAGGGGCGGGGGGGGGGGGGGCGGGGGGGGCGGTGTCAGGAGTTCAAGGCCATGTTTAGAGACATCACACATTGGAGGTTAGCCTGAGCTACAAGAGACCCTTCCTCAAAAACAAAATAACAGGGGCAGGTTAGATGGCTGGCCAGGTAAAGGTAATTCTCGTATAAGCCTGAGGATCAGAGTTTGAATCCCTTGTACCTATATAAAATGTCAGACGTGGTACTGGATCTCTGTCATCCCAGTGCTCTTCCTTGAGACGGTAGTGGAGGCAGGAACGTTCCCTAGGAGCTCGCAGGCCAGCTAGCAAGGACTACAAGCCACAGTGCTCAACACATGACAGACTTGGTCTTAACAAGGTGGAGAACTTAACTCCAAAGAGTTGTCCTCTGACCCTCCCATGTGTGCTGGCACCCACACAGCACACACACACTGCAAAATGGATTTTCACAGAAGGCGACCAGGCCTCTCTACATAGATGTTTCCTCCGTTTCGGATTCATTTCCCACGTTCTCCTTGTTGTTTCTGTTTGCTTTGGAGACAGGGTCTCTCTGTATGGTCCCTCCTTGTTTCCCACATCCTTAACCACACTAGAGACTTTTCTTTCCTAGGTTGGTAGCTTAAAACCATCCAAACAACCAACCAATCACGGGGCGGCATATGCCTTTTCACTTGACAAGTGGAGGGGGAAGCAGAGATTGCAGATGTCTCAGCAGTTTGTGCTGCGCATTCCACAAACGGCCTATTTCACTGAAAATATTTGACTTATTTTCATTTGTGTGTGCACTTCTGAGTGCCACATTGTGAGTGTGGAGGTCAGGTGACAGTCTGTAGCGGCACGTGGTTTTCAGGAATCCAGCTGGGGTCATCGGGCCTGTGACAAACAGCTTTACTCTCCAAGCCATTGTTGGTTCCTATGCCACTATTACTATGGTTTTAATTTTTTATATTGTGCTTTTGTCTTATGCAAATGCTGCCCCTTCTAGAGGCATGACGGGAAGAGAAGGCATGAGAAGAGGTTCTAACCAGCTTCTTTAGGTGGTGACAAGAGGGTGCTTGCTCATAGGCTGGCAAGGGAACAACAGTGGAACAGGTTAAGCATCTAGGAGAGTCACAGAGGGACCCTGTAGTCTGGGGACAGAAGGGCAGGCTGCCAGCTCCTCCTGAAGTGGCCAGAGCACACAGGAAGGACTATTCCGCAACCTTGTGAATGCTGAGCCCCATCCTGGCCCCACAGTGGATGCCTGTGCTTCAAGAATCTCAGCGGGGCGGGACCCAGAAGCTTCAAAGCTGCCCATGTGTTTCTCCCGTGCAGGTAATGGTGAACAGCTAGTGGGTGCAGTGGTTTGTGCCTGTCTTCTCAGGACATAGGGAGGTGGGGACAGGAGGGTCCGGGCTTCAAGGTCACTCTCTGCCCACATAATAAGTTGGAGGCCAGCCTAGGACAAAAGATCCTGACTCTGAACACAAAAAACAAACAAGAAAAAAAAAACTGAGCTTGAGGCTGGTGAGATGGCTTAGTGGGCAAAGAACTCAGGTCACAGAGCCCAGTGACCTGACTTCTATTCCTGGAGCCCATGTGGTAGAAGGAGAAATCCGACTCCTGCAAGTTGTCCTCTGACCTCCATGTGTGTGTGCATGCACCCATATACACAATAAATAAATATACTTTAACCCCAGCACTCGGGAGGCAGAGGCAGACAGGTCGGATGTGAGTTTGAGGACGCAGACACAACACTGGGTGTCCCACCCTGGGAAAAGTGACAAGAAACTCTGTTGCTGTGGCTGGAGCAGTGGGTTCCAGGAGGGGTGTGGGCTTTTCCCTCAGCCTCAGCCCGTGCCCCCCCCCCCCCCAGTAGGTTGAAATCCTGCCTTGGTCAGCCCACAGCCATGTCTGAGTTCCTAAGCTCCACCACAGGCCTCTCTGGCAGAGACACACGCAGGTCTGAAGAGCAGAGCTTCAGGGCTATGATGGAATCACGGTCAACACTGCCTTCTCCCCTCAAACCTAGGACTCTGGGACCTGGTTCACTGAGTGCACATGTGTGAATGTGTTTGCACTTGTGTATGCTGACTTGTTCTTTTTTAGGTTTTTTGAGACAGGGATTCTGTGTGTAGCCTTGACTGTCCTGGACACACTTTGTAGACCAGGCTGGCCTCGAACTCACAGGGATCCACCTGCATCTGCCTCCCGAGTGCTGGGATTAAAGGCGTGCGCCACCACCGCCTGGCGCTGATGTTTTTTTTCCTATGGAACAGAATTTCTGAGGTTAAAGAGAGCCCTGGGCCCCTGAGATGCTTTCCAGAATGTGAAGATGAAACTATTTTCACAAGAATGCTAGGGTTGGGCCTTGCATGCTGTTTGAGGCCCTTGCCTTTACTCAGGAGGCAGAGGCAGGCAGATCCCTGTGAGTATGTGGTGTGTAAGTTTCTGTGTGTGTCTGTAGATGTGTATGTGGAATGTTAGTGTGTGTGTGGCCAGCATTTGCTGCTTTGTGGGTTCCTTTTTTCTTCTACTCCACCCTTCTCCATTCCTTTATTTTTATTTTTATTTTTCACATTTTCAGGGGAAAGGAAAGGGGGTGATCTTGTCGTTGGAACTGCTTCCTGCTGATGAGGGGTGTCCAGTTCCTTGGAGCAAGTCTGATCTCTGCTCTCAGGGGATCTAATCTTTTCTTCTTGTTTCTTTGGACACAACTACTCAGCAATCTGCACCAACGCTATGCAACCAACAGCCCAACCAGCTGGCCCTAGCATTTATATAGCCTCTGAAAAGTTCCCAGAATTCCAAATGTTACCCTATCACAGAAATCATCTGCAGCTGACAAAACCACGCCTCTGCTAGAGCACGAGGCAAATCACAGCAGCTGTGAAGCAGCTCCCCAGCCCACACTTGGGAATCATAAAGACAATTCCCCGTAAGATTTCTGCAATTTTTTTTCCTGTGGGTTTTTTTTTTTTTTTTTTTTTTGGGGGGGGGGGGGGGGGGGGGGGCAGGGTTCTTGGTTTTTTTGAGACAGGGTTTCTCTGCATAGCCTTGGCTGGCCTGGACTCGCTTTGTAAACCAGGCTGGGCTGGATCTCAGAGATCCACCTGCCTCTGCCTCCCAAGTGCTAAGATTAAAGGCATGTGCCACCATACCCTGCTTTTATTTTCTGTGTTTAAAAAATAAAATTCGAGCCGGGCGTGGTGGCGCATGCCTTTAATCCCAGCACTCGGTAGGCAGAGGCAGGCGGATCGCTGTGAGTTCGAGGCCAGCCTGGTCTACAAAGGGAGTCCAGGACAGCCAAGGCTACACAGAGAAACCCTGTCTCGAAAAACCAAAAAATAAAAAATAAAAAAAAAAATAAATAAAAAATAAAAAATAAAATAAAATCAGAATTACAAATTCTCACAATGTGTGTGTGTGTGTGTGTTTTAGTCTGTGTGTGGTGGGATGTGTAAGTCTGTGTGTGTGTGTGTGTGTGTGTGTGTGTGTGTGTGTGTGTGTGTGT
>OU015745.1:55068349-55080427 GCA_907169655.1 Acomys percivali | reverse complement strand
TGTGTGTGTGTGTGTGTGTGTGTGTGTGTGTGTGTGTGTGTGTGTGTACAATTCTAGATGTGCTGTCTATTGGAATGAAAAGAAAAGCAGCCCTTGTGTGGATCTGAGCCTTAGCATGGGACAAGCCGACTCAGGCTTTTGAGCTGGGGGGCCATGGGTGGCAGCCCCTCCCCCAAAGGTGGGGCCAGGTGGGGAGAGTTAGAGACGTGCAGATTGCTACTTGCTTCCCACCCTGCCCTAGGGCCAGGCTCCGTTTGGAACCAAATGCTTTTATAAAAGCCAAAGAGAAAATGTAATTTGTCTTTACTGGCACAACTGAAGGAAGGAAAAAAAGAAAGCCTGGCATGGTAGTACAGGACTGTGGCAGAATGGACAGGATGACCCAGAATTCAAGGGTGGCCTTTGCTACATAGGGAGTTCAATTTTATATTTTTTTTATTTTTATTTTTGGTTTTTCGAGACAGGGTTTCTCTGTGTAGCCTTGGCTGTCCTTGACTCGCTTTGTAGACCAGGCCAGCCTCGAACTCACAGCGATCCGCCTGCCTCTGCCTCCCAAGTGCTAAGATTAAAGGCGTGCGCTACCACACCCGGCTTACATAGGGAGTTCAAATCCAGTCTTGAATTAAATAAAAACAGAACAACAACAACAGCAAAACAGATTTTCCAAGTAAGTAAGTAAGTAAGCAAACTTGGGAAGACATGGGGATTAGAATACACACTAATCACAGTGACTTTAAGTATATTTTAGAGTAGAGGCAGTCGGATCTGTATGAGTTCGAGGCCAGCCTGGTCTACAGTGTGAGTCCAGGACAGCCAACGCTACACAGAGAGACCCTGTCTCAAAAACAAACAAACAAAAAACCATTTTCAGCTGTGTGTAGTGTGTGTGTGTGCTCAGGTACCCTTGGAGACCAAGAGAGGGCACTGGATCCCCAGGGGCTGCAGTTACAGGCCTTGTTGTGAGCTTCCTGGCCTGGCTCCTAGGAACTGAATGCAGATCCTCTTTTGGTCAAAGAGTAAGCCCTCTTAACCACCAAGCCATTTCCCCAGCCTTACATGTGACCTTTTTAAACATAGTCATAAAATGTCCATTACACAGTTATACTTTCTTTTTCAGCTTATAGGAATATGGAGTGCTTTGTGGATCTTTGTGAGCTTTCTGTGGCCAGAGCTCTAGCATGCGTGTTGCCAAGGCTAGCACACAATTATGTTTTTTCTATGTATGTCTGGGTGTGTCCACAGGTGGTGGTAGGTTGGGGGTGGGGTTTTTTAATTGGCCTCAGGCAGGGATGAGATTGGAGTGAGTGAGCCAGAGCTCAGGTGTGGCTCTGAGGAGGGGGACCTGACCAGGAGGCACACAACCAGCTAGAAGAGCACTTTAAAAACAAAAAACTTGGGCTGGAGAGATGGCTCAGAGGTTAAGAGCACTGATTGCTCTCCCAGAAATCCTGAGTTCAATTCCCAGCAACCACATGGTGGCTCACAACCATCTATAATGTGCTCTAATGCCCTCTTCTGTCATGTAGGTATGCGTGCAGGCATGTTTTTTTTGTTGTTTTTTGTTTTTTTCCAAGACAGGGTTTCCTTTTTTTTTTGGTTTTTCGAGACAGGGTTTCTCTGTGTAGCCTTGACTGTCCTGGACTCACTTTGTAGTCCAGGCTGGCCTCAAACTCACAGCGATCCGCCTGCCTCTGCCTCCTGAGTGCTGGGATTAAAGGCGTGCGCCACCACACCCGGCTGTGTGCAGGCATGTATACATAATAAATAAATAATTTAAAAAAAAAAAAAAACTTGCTGGGACAGAGAAACCCTGTCTCAAAAAAACCCAAAAAAACAAAAACCAAACCCAGCACAGCATACACTAGGCATGGTGGGACACATGGGTCTGTAATGCCAGCGGTGGGAAGGCAGAGAAAGATCAGAAACTCAAGGTGATGCTACATAGAGTTCATGGCCAGCCTGGGCTCAGGAGACCCTGTCCTACTGAATAAAACAACAAAGAGGACACTAGAGAACTGGGGAACAGCCCAGCAGGTAAAGGTGCTTGCTACCAAGGCTGAGGACAAGACTTCATTTCCCAGGATTCATGTGGTGGAAGGAGAGAACCAGCGCCCCTGCAAGTTGTTCTCTGACCTCCACACACATGCTGTGGTATACATGAGGCACACACACCACAAATGGGCCAGGCGTGGTGGCACATACCTATAATTCCAGCACTTGGGAGGCAGCGGAGGGTGGATCTTTGAGTTTGAGGCCAGACTGCTCTACAAAGGGAATCCAGGAAGCTAGGGCTAACACAGAGAAACCCTGTCTCAAAAAACAAAAGCAAAAAAAAAAAAAGAAAGAAAGAAAGAAAACCTTCATGATCTTGACCTAGGCAATATTTATTTTAGATACAGCGAGAACAAGATAAAACAAAGTCAGATTTTTAGGCTGGATGTAGTTGGACACATTTGTAAATCTAGCACTTGGAGCCGGGCATGGTGGTGCATGCCTTTAATCCCAGCACTCAGGAGGCTGAGGCAGGCAGATCGCTGTGAGTTCGAGGCCAGCCTGGTCTACAAAATGAGTCTCGGACAGCCAAGGCTACACAGAGAAACCCTGTCTCAAAAAACCAAAAAAAAAAAAAAAAAAGAAAGAAAGAAAGAAATCTAGCACTTGAGAGGTAGAGGCAGAGGGATCAGGGGGGCAAGGCTAGCCTCTGCTACTAGTGAGTCCAAGGCTGGTTTGAGCCCCACCCCAACACTCAGCAGAGTGAAGAGGAGGATTGTGATTTCTAGGCTAGCCTGGGTAAAGGAATAAATACACACAGTAATGGCCACAAGATCTGTATGTTGCATAAGCAGACTGAATCTGGACCTGAATCTACCATAAAAACCAAGGAAGCCTGATTCCTTTTTTTTTTTGTTTAGTTTTGTTTGTTTGTTTGTTTTTTCTGAGACAAGGTTTCTCTGTGTAGTCTTGGCTGTCCTAGACTCACTTTGTAAACCCGGCTGACTTCCAACTCACGATCTGCCTGCGTCTGCCTCCTAGAGGGCTGAGACTAAAGGTGTGCGCCACCACGCCTGACTGAAGACCTGATTCTTCCACAATGTGGATAAGCCTTGAAATTATACATTACCTGATAGGGCTCAGGCAACAAAGGACAAGTATGCTGTCTGCAATAACGCAGGGGAGGAATGTCCAGTGAACAAATACCTGGACACAGGAAGTAGACACGTGCTTGCCAGAGACTGCAGGCAGTGGGCTGGAGGTGAGGGAAGCTGGGGAGAGGACGGGGAGCAAGTGAGGAAGGATGGGAGCTTGGATGAAGTTTTCCTTGGGGGAGATGTGAATCAGCCTACTTCTCCCAAGGCCCTAAGGACAAACCAAAGCTTAATTCCACCAACGTTTACCCTCGGGGAACAAATGAGTTTATTGGCCTTACTTACAGAGTATGGGTAAGGGGTTACAGGCAGGAGCCGAGTGACCCTAGACCAGCCACACTGAGAGGTCTGCAGCCAGCATGGATGATGGCTTCCGGCAGCTGATAGGGACACACCCTTTCTCTTGGCTTTCTCTCTAGCACCTTCCCAGGCCTGGAGTCAACCTGCAATTAGGGCAGAATTGCACACAAATGGCTGTCTCCAGGTGAGAGGGTGTGATGACCCTTCCCTGCTCCCTCCTCAACTGAGGGCGCATCAAGGGCAACAGGCCCAGCTGTGATGACCTTTCCCAAGCAGACGTAGCTGGTCTTGTGAAGATTTATGGTTTGTTCAGTTTGGAGGACAGTGCTATGCAATGCGAGTAAGAGGGAACAGGTACGGAAGGACAGAGGGAAACGGGTGCAGAGAGAAAGAAGAGTGGAGGGGGAGGGGGGTGGGGGTGGGGGTGGGGGTGGGGCAGGGAGGCTACCGTGCAGGTGAGAATGCCTGGTGTAAGCCGGTGGGGATAGGTGTTTGCTGTTTTTTCTTAGACAAGGTTTCTCTGTGTAGCCTTGGCTGCCCTGGACTCGCTTTGTAGACCAGGCTTGGCCTTGTTTATTTCTCTCTTTCTTTCTTTCTTTCTTTCTTTCTTTCTTTCTTTCTTTCTTTCTTTCTTTTTTTCCGAGACAGGGTTTCCCTGTGTAGCCCTGTCTTGGACTCCCTTTGTAGACCAGGCTGGCCTTGAACTCACAGCAATCTGCCTGCCTCTGCCTCCTGAGTGCTGGGATTAAAGGCATGCGCCCCCACACCCCGCTATTTTCTTTATAGCTGTGGAGGCATGGGTGCCTGTGTCCCCTCTGCCTGATGTCTTTCTATAGGCTTTTTCACCTCATTCTCCCTGAACATGGTGCTCATGCATTAGCTAGACTGGCGGCCAGGAAGCCCTGGGGATTTTTTCTGTTTCCATCCCTTCACCCAAGGCTTTGGTTAACCGTGCACAATGACTTTTTTGGGGGGGGGCGGCAGGGGGCGTTATTCGAGACAGGGTTTCTTTGTGTAGGCCTGGATCTTGCTCTGTAGACAAGACTGGCCTCAAACTCAGAGATCACCTGTCTCAGCCTCCCCAGTGCTCGGATTAAAGTCATGAGATACCTTTGCCCAGCCACGATGCCCCTTTTCTGTGGGTTCCGAACTCAGGTCCTCATGCCTGCATAGCTAGCTCTACACCTCTAATATTTGACTGGGGCTCCTGTCCAGGCTGGTTTGGGACTCACAGTAGTCATGTGCCTCATCCTCTTACATGTTGAAACGTGGGCTGGAATTACAGGCATGAGCCGCCATGTCCAGCACACTTTGTTTATGATTGTTGTTGTTGTTATCATTATTATTTGGGTTTTCTTTTTTTTTGGCTTTTTTGAGACAGGGTCTTGGCTGTCCTGGACTCATTTTGTAGACCAGGCTGGCCTCCAACTCACAGCAATCCACCTGCCTCTGCCTCCCCAGTGCTGGGATTAAAGGTGTGTGCCACAACGCCTGGCTTCTTTTCTTTTTCTTTTTTCTTTTGATCTTTCGAGACAGGGTTTCTCTGTGTAACCTTTGGCTGTCCTGGACTCACTTTGTAGACCAGGCTGGCCTCAAACTCACAGAGATTCACCCACCTCTGCCCCCCAAGTGCTGAGATTAAAGGCATGTGACACCATACCTAGCTATTATTTGGTTTTTCAAAATAGGGTTTCTCTGTGTAGCCTGGGCTGTCCTGGAACTCAAGGCCAGCCTGGTCTACAAATCAAGTCCAGGACAGCCAGGGTTCTTGTTAGACAGAGAGACCCTGTCTTGAAAAAAAAAAAAGTTACTAAGAATAGCCAGACATGGTGGTTCTCACTTGTTTTTGGTTTTTAGAGACAGGGTTTTTCTGTGTAGCCTTGGCTGTCCTGGACTCACTTTGTAGACCAGGCTGGCCTAGAACTCACAGCAATCCACCTGCCTCTGCTTCCCAAGTGCTAGGATTAATGTGATTGGGGCTGGAGAGATGGCTCAGTGGTTAAGAGTGCCGCCTGTTCTTCCAGGGATCCTGAGTTCAATTCCCAGCAACCATATAGTGGCTCAAAACCATCTATAATGTGATCTGATGCCCTCTTCTGCAGATATAGAATAAATGAATATTTAAAAAATAAAGTGACTAAAGGCATGTGCCACCACACCGGGCAAGACCCTGTTATTTTTAAATTACTAAAAACAAAAGAAGACTCTGTGCCTAAAGATAGTTTTTCCAGCCTGATGAGACAGTCTAGTAGAGTGACTGAAAGCACAGCTTCTGGATCTAAATATCCAATAGTTGACCTGGGATTGGTCCCTTCAGGACTGGAGGGGGCTCAGTTTTCTTACCCTTTAAAATGGCTTCAAAATAATATCAACCAGTTGGGAGGGGAAGCAAACACCTGTAATCTCAGTGCTTGGGAAGAGACAGGATAGTCAGAGTTCAAGGTCATCTTTAGGTTGCCTGGGGTACAGTAGACCACTTCTTTAAAAATGAAGCAGGGGCTGGAGAGATGGCTCAGTGGTTAAGGGCACTGACTGCCCTTCTAGAAGACCCAGGTTCAAATCCCAGCAATCACATGACAGCTCACAACTGTCTGTAACTAAGATCTGTCACTCTCACATAGACATACATGCAGGCAAAACACCAATGCACATAAAATAAAGATAAATAAAATTTTTTAAAAAATCTAGTTGTGCACAGTGGTGCATACTAGTGATCCCACCATTCTGGAGGTAGAGGCAGGTGGATTGCTGTGAGTTCGAGGCCAGCCTGGTTTACAAAGGGAGGCCAGGACAGCCAAGGGTACACAGAGAAACCCTGTCTGGAAAAAGAAAGAAAAGATAAAAAAGAAAGACCCAAACATCAAGCTGAAGCTGCCTAATGCCAGCTCTGTCACTCCCACTCGTCTCGCTGGCGTTGACAGAGGCTTGTGTGTCAGAAGTCGGCCCTGTGTCAGCAGGCAGAGCAGAGACAGGGGGCACAGAGGCAGCATTCTATTCCTAAGGCAGCCAGAGAATGGTGGGCATTATCTCCTCCTGTCTTCCCACTTGGAAGGCTGAACCCTAGGAGGCAGGAGCAGCTTGTCCAAGGTCACTGTGTGTAGATGCCAGAGCCAAGGCTGGGGCTTGGGATCCCTCAGCAGAGCCAGGATCCTCAGCGGAGTGCAGAGTCACTGGTGGAGCCAGGAGTCCATGCAGATGTGGAAGCTTAGAGTCAGGGTCCTAGACGGCCAGGCAGGGGTAGATGAAGCACCCGGCCAGCCATGACTATGTCCTTGTGCAGGATGCCCAGAAGATTAATGGGGGAACTGCAGTGATTGGGAGCGGGGAGGGGAAAGCAATCCTTCCCCCCCCCCCAAGACAGGGTTTCCCTGTGTAGCCTTGGCTGCCCTGGACTCGCCTTGTAGACCAGGCTAGCCTCAAATTCACATTGATCTGCCTGCCTCTGCCTCCTGAGTGCTGGGGTTAAAGGCGTGAGCCACCACGCCTGGCGGGGGAAGCAATCCTAAAGGAGAGTGGGGCAATCTTTTCTTAGGGCAGGCTGGACTCCATGAATTTTCTCTTGCATGGGTAGGGATGGAGTTTCCTTTTTTTTTTTTTAATTAAGATTTTTATTTTCTTAGCTGGGCGGTGGTGGTGCACGCCTTTAATCCCAGCACTCGGGAGGCAGAGGCAGGTGGATTGCTGTGAGTTCGAAGCCAGCCTGGTCTACAAAGGGAGTCCAGGACCGCCAAGGCTACACAGAGAGACCCTGTCTCGAAAAACCCAAAAAAAAAAAAAAAAAAAAAGATTTTTCTTTTCTTTTTTTTTCCTTTTTCTTTTTATTTATTTATTTGTTTGTTTGTTTGTTTTGGTTTTTTGAGACAGTCTCTCTGTGTTAGCCTTAGCTGTCCTGGACTTGCTTTGTAGACCAGGCTGGCCTGGAACTCAGAGCAATCCACCTGCCTCTGCCTCCCAAGTGCTGGGATTAAAGGTGTGAGCCACCACGCCTGGCTTATTAAAAGATTTTTCAAGACATGGTTTCTCTGTGTAACAGCCCTGGCTGTCCTGGACTCGCCTTGTAGACCAGGCTGGCCTCGAACTCACAGCGATCCACCTGCCTCTGCCTCCTGAGTGCTGGGATTAAAGGCTTACGCCACCATGCCGTGCAGAAGTTACTTTTTTAGGAAGTCCCCTTAGTGGTCAAGCAGAGCAAGCTGAGGTTTCAGCGTGCAAGGCTTCTCTCTCTGTGACAATGGGTTCCTGTCTGCCTTCTTGTCTTCCTGACAGGATACGCAAACACAGAGAACATACCAGACAGTATGCAGTGTGCCACTCCAGAGAGCCAAGAAAGTTGGGGTGAGGTTGCTTCACCTCAGAGGCCTGAAGCTGTCAGCACATAGAGCTGGCTCTGGGGCGGAGGGTGACTGTTCGAGGCATGATATGGGGGCAGTGACTCACACTGTCCATGCTGGGGCTGGCAAAAGTTACCCCATGTGGCAGGAATAGTCTGGGGTGAACGTGAAGAGGGCCAAGTGAGAGAGGGGACTGCGGTCTGGAGGGCGGTGGACCTTCTGTACCTGTCTTAGTTAGGGCTTCTATTGTTGTAACTAACCACCAGGACCAAAAAGCAAGTTGGGGAGGAAAGGGTTTATCTGGCTTATGCTTCCGGGTCATAGTCCATCATTGGTGGAAGTCAGGACAGGAAGTCAAACAGGGCAGGAACCTGGAGGCAGGAGCTGATGCAGAGGCCATGGAGGGCTGCTGCTTCCTGGCTTGCTCCTCATGGTTTGCTCAGCCTGCTTCCCATAGAACCCAGGACCAGCAGCCCAGGGAAGGCACCACCCACAATAGGCTGGGGCTGGGCCCCTCATTGATCATTAATTCAGAAAAATGCCTTACTGCTGGATCTCATGGAGGCATTTCCTCAAAAGAGGCTCTGTTCTCTCTGGGTCAAGTTGACACACAAAACCAAGCACTAGGAAACCCTGGTACAACTCCTATGGCCCGTGACACAAGTATCACAACAGGCCTGTCACCCTGTCCGGCTGTGGCCTAACAGCTGATGGCGGTACTAAGAAACAGTGCAGGCTGGCGCGATGGCTCAAATGGCTCAGTGGTGAAGAACACATACTGTTCTTTTTTTTTTTCTTCCCCACATACTGTTCTTGCAGAGGACCTGAGTTCAATTCCCAGCACCCACATCAGATAACTCCAGTTCCAGGTGATCTGATACACCCCTCTAACCCACACACACACTAATTGAGATTTTTTTTAAAAAAGGAAAATGAGGGCTGGAGAGATGGTTCAGCGGTTAAGAGCACTGCCTGCTCTTCCAGAGGTCTTGAGTTCAATTCCCAGCAACCACATGGTGGCTCACAACCATCTATACTGTGATCTGGTGTCCTCTTCTGGCCTGCAGGTATATATACAGGCAGAGCACTGTATACATAATAATGAATAAATAAATCTTAAAAAAAAAAAAAAAAAAGGAAAATGAGCCGTGTAGCGGTGGCGCACACCTTTAATCCCAGCACTAGGAAGGCAGAGGCAGGCAGATTGGTGTGAATTCAAGGCCAAAAAATAAAAAAATAAAAACCTCAGGTGGCACATGTCTGTTTGTTTTTTGAGACAGGGTTTCTCTGTAGCCCTGGCTGTCCTGGACTCTCGCTTTGTAGACCAGGCTGGCCTTGAACTCACAGAGATCCCCTGCCTCTGCTTCTACTTCCCTGAGATCTGGGATTAAATGCCTCTGGGGTTTATGTATTTAATCCCAGCACTCAGGAGGCAGAGGCAGGCAGATCTCCATGAGTTCCATGCCAGCCTGGTCTACAGAGCTACATAGTGAAAACTGTCTCAGCTCCCTTCCCCAAACAAAGCAAAACAGACACTACAACTGCAAAAAGGCTTGCTGAGCCGCTCCAAGAGAAGCGACAGGGAAGGGGAGGTCTGGATGGAGGGTAAGTCCAGAAAGGAGAGGGGACAGAGTGAGTTCATGTCCTGGAGTCAACTGGTCTCATATGCCCACTCAGACACCTCCCCTGTCGTGTCTCATCTATCTGTACCTTGTACCCTCTCCCTATAGTGACAGTCCTCTCAAAGGCAACAAAACAGCCAGGCCTGGTAGCACGGGCCGGCAATCCCAGTCACTTGGAGGCAGGCGGATAGGATCACACATTCAAGACCAACCTCAGCAATACAGTAGGACTAGCTTGTAGACCAGGCTGGCCTCGAACTCACAGCCATCCACCTGCCTCTACCTCCCGAGTGCTGGGATTAAAGGAGTGCGCCACCACGCCTGGCTTCTATAAGCCATTCTTTGTCAATAAACTTCTTTTTTTTCTTTTGAGCCTAGATCTAGCTATGTAGACCAGGCTGGCCTTGAATTCAGAGATCTGCCTGCTTCTGCTTCCCCAGTGCTGGGATTAAATGGTAAACCACTAAACCCACCAGAAACAAAGTAAAAGGAGGGAGGAATGTGTGTGTGTGTGTCTGTGTGTGTACGTGTGTGTACGTGTGTGTACCAGCCAGGTGCGGCCACACATTCCTGCAATTCCAGCGCTTGAAGCTGCAGGCCAAGCCTAGCTACACAGTGACACCCTCACCTCTTCCCTGATGCTCTCTCTCTTTTACCTCCTGCCCCCAAGCTTTGCGTCAGCAGCGTCTGGCCATCTGAGCGGGCTGCCTCTGCTGGCTCCCTGGCCTGGCCTGCTTCTCCTGAGGTTCCCCGTCAGTCTTCTGAACCTTCGCTCTCCAAGCATGCACGTTCCTTTCAAATGTCTGCCCCGTGTTACCTTACAGCATGTTTGGGGGGGGGGCACAGCAGGGATGTGTGGCTAAAAAAAAAAAACAAACCTTAAAATTTAGATTTAATCTTTCTTTCTTTCTTTTTTTTTTTTTTTTCCTCTTTTTTTTCTTTCGAGACAGGGTTTCTCTGTTAGCCTTGGCTGTCCTGGACTTGCTTTGTAGACCAGGCTGGCTTCAAACTCACAATGATCTCTGAGTTCAAGGACAGCCTGGTCTACAGAGAGTTCCAGGTCAGCCAGGGCTGTTACACAGAGAAACCCTGCCTCAAAATAAATGAATAAATAAAATAAGATAAAAAGGAAACATTGTGTGTGTCTGTGTTACTTGTTCAGTTCAGGCGCCTAAGCCCATCGATGGTGGCACATGCCTTTAATCTCAGCACTCTATGTAACAACAAAACCAAACCACAAGTCCAGACAAACCCCAAAACAACCTACTGAGCTATCTCTCCAGTATGTCAACTTGCTATTTATTTATTTACGTATTTATTTTAGACAGGATCTTACTATCATAGTCCTGGCTGTCCTGGTACTCAATACAGAGACCAGGCTGGCCTCTGCCTCTGCCACCTGAGTGCTAGGATTAAAGGTGTGTGCCACCATGCCTGGCTCAATTTACTTTTTTATTCAGCAAGTGGTGGGGATTGAAATTCCTCCCAATCTCTCAATTTCTCTCTCCTTTCACACACACGCTCTCTCTCCCTCCATCCCCTCTCCCCCTTCTCTCTCCAGAGTTTGTCTGTATAGCCCTGGCTGTTCTGGAACTACTTCTGTAGACCAGTCTGGCCTTCAACTCAGAGATCTGTCTGCCTCTGCCTCCTAAGTGCTGGGGTTAAAGATGTTCGTCACTGCCACCTGGCTTTCAGCCTCTTCTCTCATGCCTGGGTTTTAAATTACTCTCTTAGAGCTCTTATATATATATATTTTTTTGTTGTTGTTGTTGTTTTGTTTTTGTTTTTTTGTTTTTTGTTTTGTTTTTCGAGACAGGGTCTCTCTGTGTAGCCTTGGCTGTCCTAGACTCACTTTGTAAACCAGGCTGGCCTCGAACTCACAGTGATCCGCCTGCCTCTGCCTCCCGAGTGCTGGGATTAAAGGCGTGCGCCACCACCGCCCGGCCAGAGCTCTTGTATTTTTAAAAAAATATTTATTTTATTGCCTATGCAATGTTTTTTTAAAAAATATTTATTATGTATACAGTGCTCTGCCTGCATGTACATCTTCAGGCCAGAAGGGAGGGCATCAGATCGCATTGTACTCCATTACGCCATTACTCCAGCCCCACAATGTTCTTTTTTAAAAAAAGATTTATTTTATTTATTGCATATGAGTGCTTTATGTGCAGAAGAGGGCATCAGATCACATTGTAGATGGTTGTGAGCCACCATGTAGTTGCTGGGAATTGAACTCAGGACCTCTGGAAGAGCAGAGGCGCTCTTAACTACTGAGCCATCTCTCCAGCCTCCCTATACAATGTTCTAACTGCACATAACTCCTGCAGGCCATAAGAGGGCTCATTATAGGTAGTTTTGAGCCACCATGTGGTTGCTGGGAATTGATCTCAGGACCTTTGGAAGAGCAGCCAGTGCTCTTAACCTCTGAGCCATCTCTCCAGGCCCGAGTTCCTTTTCTTTCTTTCTTTTTTCTTTTCTTTCGAGACAGGGTTTCTCTGTGTAGCCTTGGTTGTCCTGAACTTGCTTTGTAGACCAGGCTGGCTTTGAACCCACAGCGATCCACCTGCTTCTGCCTCCCAAGTGCTGGGATTAAAGGCCTGCGTCGAGTTCCTTTTCTTTCAATTATTTATTTATTTATTTATTTATTTATTTATTTATTTATTTATTTATTTATTTATT
>OU015745.1:55057434-55068339 GCA_907169655.1 Acomys percivali | reverse complement strand
ATTTATTTATTTATTTATTTATTTATTTATTTATTTATTTATTTATTATGTATTCAGTGCTCTGCCTGCATGTACACCTGCAGGCCAGAAGAGGGCATCAGATCACATTATAGATGGGTGTGAGCCACCATGTGGTTGTTGGGAACTGGACTCAGGACCTCTGGAGGAGCAGTGTCCTTAACCTCTGAGCCATCTCTCCAGCCCCAGACAGCGTCTCTGTGTAGTCCTGGCTGTCTTGGACTTGGTCTGTAGACCAGGCTGGCCTCGAACTCAAGAGATGTGCCTGCCTCTGCTTCCTGAGTGCCGGCATTAAAGGCGTGCGCCACCACGCCCGGCTCCTTTGATGGTTTTCTAGTGGCTGCTCCTTGCCTTTCATTTCTACAAGGTGGGAGCCATTGTATGCTTTGCTGCCCACATGACCCTAAAAGTACTGGGCATGTTAGGGAGGAAAGCTGGGAGAGTTTGAGCAAATTCCCTCTTCCAGGGACTCTACCAGCTTGTCTGGCCTGGTGTTTGAGGACTCAAGTTTTGTTGTCCATGTACCCTGATTAGGGCTCAGTTTCCAAGACACTGTACTAGGTCCTCACTGGCCTCACGTCCCTCCTGGTCACTCAGCCAAGTTTAGTAAACATTTTTTGTTGTTTTGTTTTTTGAGATAGGGCTCCTCTGTGTAGCCCTAGCTGTGTTGGAACTTGCTCAGTACACCAGGCTAGCTTAGACATCAGTCATCTGAATGCCTCTGCCTCCCAAGGGTGCCACACCACCCAGCAATTAATTTTATTTATTTATTTTAGAGACAGGGTCTATGTAGCCCTGGCTGGTCTGAAACCCACTACATAGGGGCCTCAAACTCACTCTACTTGCTTGTGCTTTCCGCGTGCTGGGATTAAAATTTTACAGCACCTCACCAGTGTACATCATTTCATCCCCCCACCCCACCTCCTTTTTTTTTCCAGACAGGGTCTCTCTGTGTAGCCCTGGCTGTCCTGGAACTCACTCTGTAGACCAGGCTGGCCTCGAACTCGGAGTTCAACATGCCTCTGCCTCCGGTGAGCTGGGATTAAGGGGCTCTCTCCATCTTTTTTTAAAAAAATTTATTTTATGTACATTGGTGTGGGGGTGTCAGATCACCTAGAACTAGAGTTATAGACAGTTATGATCTGCCATGTGGGTGCTGGGAATTGAACCCAGGTCCTTTGGAAGAGCAGACAGGATTCTTAACCACTGAGCCATCTCTCCCCATCTTTTAATCAGGTCTCCTCTGCCCATACTGTGCAATCCCTACTCCCATCTGCTGTCTTCTTTATTCTGCTTTTTGTTGTTGAGTTTTCTAGACAGGGTCTCTCTTGTAGACCAGGCTGTCCTTGAACTCATAGCAACCCGCCAGCCTCTGCCTCCCGAGTGCTGAGACTGAAGGCGTGTGCTACCATGCCCAGCTTGCTTTATTCTGTTCTAAAACTGCTTTTTTGTCCCAAACTCAGGGAGTTAATTTTTTGTTTGTTTTTTAACACCTTCCAGTGTTGTGTGCGTTCCTTGCTCAAGGCCACAAGGGGCAGAAGCATTAGTCTAACCTGGGCTCCTCTCAGCAAGCCCACTGCATGTGTGCAATGATGGGGAGGTCAGGTCCAGGGCTGTCCAGAGACAAGCAGGGACCCGTGTCCGGCAGAGATGCCTCCGCCCGTCTCAACTGCCCACTTTACACCGGATTGTCTTACTATTGTGTCTAGCTCTGCCTGTGGCTAGTACAGTTCTTCTTCTGCCCTTGTGTCCAGCCCAGACTCCGCCGACGGAGACTTGTTAGTAGACTTTTACCACAGCAGTTCTCAATCTGAAGAAAAACTCAGAGATCTCTTCTTGGGTGTTAAAGACACAGCTTTCTGGCTCAGTGTGTAGTGGGACTCAGGAAAACCTGCATCTTAACACCGTGGACTGGTCTACGTTCCTCGGAGGACTGTCCCATTTAGGATTATTTCCTGCTGTAATTAACTAGCCACTGCGCACAGCTGAGGAAAATGAGCAAACTGCCCCTTTGTTTCTGGGCCCCTCACTTGACAGGTGGACATTCTCTTGACTGGCACCTTGCCACAGGTGCATGCGCCCCACGTGCTCTTCCTGTTGGTGTCATCCCGGACCCAGGACCCTCCAACCCGCCCACCCCCCCGCAGCTGTGGCCCTCCTTCCCACCCTTACCTCCAGTCCCTGCCCCCTCCCACAACCCTTCCCCAGCATATTTTATTGTCCCAGGCTAAGTTTTCCCCGAGGGGGTGGGGGCAGGGGACTCCTGGCTAGATGAACAGGATGCTCCGCACTCACCCTGTCCTACTGAATGGGCACTTTTTCCACCTGAGAAAACCCTCTATTTTCTACTAGAGAAACCGGGAGAGGCCTCTCTCTGGAACTTGGAAGGAGAGATGTCACTCCCAGGAAGGGACCCCGTCTTTTGTAAACATCCCAAAGCAGGCCGGACCTGCAGTTCCTTTGTTGGGGCAGGGGGAATGGAATCTTACCGATAAGGCAAGGAAAGCTTGCAAACAAGGGCGGCCCACCCTCCTTCCCTCAGGCCTCCAAGCACCCCATACTTAAAAGGGAAAAGAAAGCACCAACAAAAGAGTTTAAGTAATTCCCAGCTTTTTCAAATACGAAGCATTTTTAACCAATCCATTTTTTTAATTCTTAAATTCTTGACATTACAGAACTAAACTGAAATTTATTAACATTCCACTCTTACATTTTTATCGACAAACAGAAAATAAAATCCATGAGCCAAAAACCCAAACAAAACTAAAAACAGGGAAAAGCTTATAAAACTAAATATGGATCCCAGCATTAACAGCTGAACAGAGAATGTGATTTTCTTTCTTAAATTCTTAGCGGATGATAAAGTGTAGAAACTGAACACTTACAAATTATTTAAAACCTGGAATCACTGACCAGAAATTACACAGTTGGATCATGGGAAAACAGCAGAAGGGGGTTAACGAGCGAACCTACACTGTTCTAGCTGCACCCCATGCCCTTCTCAGAGGAGAGCCTGGCATTGATTAGATACTGGGCCAGGCTAATACTGGCAGCTGAGCCAGTGATAGTGACCTGCCTTCCAGAAGAGCCTTCCACCGGGTTGGCAATTTTGATCTGGGCCCCGGACATCTGGCGGATCTCATTGATGTTGGCGCCTTGGCGCCCGATTATGCAGCCGATTAAGTTATTTGGAATGGTGAGTTCATGGGTGGTTTGAGTAGATGCATCCAAACTTGCCCAATAGCCTTTCACCTCTGGAGAGCTGGAGTCAATTCCGGCGAATCCCGTCCCGCCGTGCATCATGGCAAAGTGAGACTGTTGTCTTGCCACCTGGTTCAGCTTGGCCAGATCCAGCGGAGAAATGGTGTGTTGTCCTTGAATCGAGTAGGCGTCTAGAGGTGGTCCCTCCAGGTCGTGGGTGGCGTGGGGGTAGCCCGCCGCGTCGCTGCAGCGATCTTGGCCGCCCGCGCAGATGACTGGAGAGCTGGCCGGCATGGGCTGGTACGGGATGGTCATGACTCTCCCTTGCGGAGACTGGGAGAGCGTCTCCAGCATGACCAGGCAGATCTGCTTGACACACTCGGTGACTGACTGCGGCACGCCGGCGATGGTGATGGCCCGCTCGGTCGAGTTGGGCAGCATATCCCCCGCCACCTGGACCTGGGCCCCCGTGCTCTCGCGGATCTCCTTGATCTTGCAGCCGCCCTTGCCGATCAGGGAGCCACACTGGGTGGCGGGCACCACCAGCCGCAGGGTGACCGGGGGCCTGCTGGCCGCCGTGCTGTTGGTCATGGAGCTGTTGATATCTTCCTCCAGCTTGTCGATGATCATGGCGAAGGCCTTAAAGATGGCATTGGTGGGCCCGGTCAGCGTGATGATTCTCTCCGGGCAGTTCCCCTCCGAGATGTTGATCCGCGCGCCGCTCTCCTCGCGGATCCTTTTCACCGACTCCCCTTTCTTCCCGATGATGCTGCCTACTTCCTTTCCGTGCATCAGCAGCCGAATGGTGAGAGTCACGTTGAGTCCGCTTTCAGTCACACCGGCGTCCATGGCGAGCGGCGGGCGGGCGGGCGGCGTTCGGGAGTTGGGCTCGTTACGTGGTCAAGTCCTGGGCGGCTGGCGGGGGAGGGGAGGAGTAGGCCCGAACTGCCGGCGCGAGGCGAGCGGGGGCCGGCGGGAGCGGGCGGGCGCGGGCGGGAGGCCGCGGCGGCGTCGCAGGAAGAGCGGCGGCGGCGGCGGGGGCGAGCGGGGCCGGGAGCGGCGGACGGGCGGGTGGGCGAGGGCGCGGCGGTGGCGACTCCGGCGGCAGCCTCGGCGGTCTGGGCGGGGCGGGAAGCCCGCTTTCAACCCCGCGTAGCCTCTGACCCCGGAAGTGCTTGACGCGCAGGACCCCTAGGAGGGGAAAAAAAAAAAAAAAAAAGGACCGGCTTTTTAGGTCACAAGACTGCGCCAGCGCGCGCGCTATGTTTGAGAAAAATAACCCCGTGGCGCCACGGGACGGGAGAAAAAACGCCCAACGAGGGCGAACCGGGGAACCCGGCAGGGCTTGAGAGGGAGCACGTGTCCTATTAACCGTAGAGAGACGGGTCAGGGGGCTGGGACGATGACTGTTCTGGGGATGGGGACAGGTGACATTTTCCCGCTCCGCCGAGGAGTTCCGGACGCGGAACGATACAGGCAGCCACGGAGGCTACTGCAGGCGGCAGCCGGGACGCCGCGGGTTTAAAAACGTGCGCGTGAGGCGGCCAGGGCGCATGCGCGGGAGCGAGGCGGCGGCGGGGGGGGCCGGGCAGGGCCCGCGGTGCCTTCCGGTGGGGGGGAGGGGCGGCGAGGCGCGGCCCTGGCGTCCGTGCACGCGCCGCGGAGGGCACGTGGGAGCCCCCCCTCCGTCCCCGGCGTCCGGGCGCCTCGTACCAGCCCCCGCCCCTAACCTTGGCCTGGGGGGTCCGGTGGCTGCGTCCCGTGCGCAGAAAAGCCTGGAGGCTCGCCCACCCCAGCGAGCGCCGCTCGGGCCCGCGGTGGGGGTTTTTTTTGGGGGGGGATGGGGTTGGGGGAGGGGGTAGTGTTTTCGGAACTCGGGCCGCTGGAAGAATGGCGTCCATTTACATAATGCTTTGTTCGCATTCTGTGGGTCTCCGGTCCGCCAAGCCCTCAGGCCCCGCCTCCTGCCCCGTGTGCCGTCTCTCCCGCGATGGCTTCTTTTTAGACGTTAGAAGTGTGGGGCGCACTGAACGGGTGCCGGCCGCGCCGACCCCCCGTCCCCCCGCGCGCGTGCAGCCAGGCCCGGGCCACGCTCCCCGGGGTTGGCCAGCCCTCGGCGCGTCCGCCATCTTGGGAGGTCTCCCCGACCGAGTCCTCACGCCCCGAAATGGCCATCGGCGGTCTGGAGGAGCGAGCTGTGATTCCTCCTTGGTCCACCGCCATAGTCAGCCTAGCGGGGAGTCGTGTGAGAAGGCGTTTAATACCTCAGAGAAAGGGCTAAAGTTTGCGCTCCTCCGCTACCCGCTTCCACGTTCTCCCCCCTACCCCCACCCCCCCCAAACAGCGGGGAGGGCTGGGAGCCATGTTTCGCAACAAAATGGCGACACGTGTCGCCAACGGGAAATTGGGGGTGGGTCCGAATGCTCTATAACGTGCGTCTTATCATTCTCAGCCCTTCCCCTTGTCGAAACGGCAGGCTACTTGGAAGATTTTTTTTTTTTTTTTTTTGGCAGAAACTTAACGCTCTCCAGCTCCCTTGTTGGGCCCGTGAATAACTAAAATGCAGGCCTAACGCTGCTGCTTACCGAGTAATGGCAGGCAGGTCTGTGCAGTAACTAGCCAAGCACCCGAGCATCTAGAAACTCATTTTCCTAGACCTTGTACAGGTTGTGCTGTAACCGATTAAAGATTTTATGGCTAAGAGGTCATCAGGATGCCCCTGGCTCACTATTCAACCGTCCAGTGACCCACACGTTCACAATTAGGTCCATTTTATAGTCGAGCAGATGGTGGTGGTTGAGTTCCCACACCAGATTCCATTCTAAACATTTTACTACTTGCAAACCTTTTTTTTTTTTTTTTTTTTTTTTTTTTAAATCGCAGTTTCCTGAAGTGAAGTGGGATTTACTTCTCTTTTTCCCCTAACAGAGCAAGATAAACCCAGAGAGGTGAAGTGACTGACTCAAGGTCACACAGTATGTCGAATGGGATCCATTTCTTCTGATTTCCTTACTGGTGAGCACCTTTTGCATATTTTTATTCAAATTAGTTTGAGGTTTTAATGTTGCAGAGCTGGATGTAAGACATAGGGTCTCTAGCACTTTTTAGCAAACTCTCTGCCCCTAAGCCACATTCCCAGCCTTTGTGTTTTTCAGTGCAAAGTCACTATGTAGCCCAGTTTGCCCTGAACTCTGGATCCTCCCGTCTCAGCTTCTCAGCTAGTGGAACTACAAGCATGTGCCATCACTGGCAGGATTGTGGAATTTAAATTTTTTTTTTTTTTTTTTTTTTTTTTTTGGTTTTTTCGAGACAGGGTTTCTCTGTGTAGCCTTGGCCATCCTGGATTCACTTTGTAGACCAGGCCAGCCTCAAACTCACAGCAATCCGCCTGCCTCTGCCTCCCGAGTGCTGGGATTAAAGGCGTGCGCCACCACGCCCGGCTGTAGAACTTAAATGTTGAAGAACGTGGTAAGAAGCAGGTGGATTTCTGAGAATTTGAGGTCAGCCAGGGTTACACAACAAGATCCTATTTCAAAAAGAAAAAGAATTTAAATGCTTTTCAGTGCTTGAGATGAGCTTGTATTTTTTTGTCTTAATATTTTATTTAATTTTAATATATGTGCATTGGTGTGAGGGTGTCAGATGTTGGAGTTTCAGACGGTTGTGAGCTGCCGTGTGGGTGCTATGAATTGAACCTGGGTCCTTTGGAAGAGTAGGTAGGGCTCTTAACCACTGAGCTATCTCTCCAGTCCCCCACGCCCCTTTCAAAAAGGTTTTTCAAGACAGGATTTCTCTGTGTAACAGTCCTTGGCTATCCTGGACTAACTTTTGTTACCAGGCGGGCATTGAACTCATAGTGATCCACCTGCCTCTGCCTTCTGAGTGCTGGGATTAAAGGCATGGGTTGCCCTGCCTGGCCTTTTTTTTTTTTTTTTTTAAGATATATTCATTTATTATATATACAGTATTTCACCTGCGTGTACACTTGCACATCAGAAGAGGGTACCAGATCTCATTATAGATGGTTGTGAGCCACCATGTGGTTGCTGGGAATTGAACTCAGGACCTTTGGAAGAGTAGCCAGTGCTCTTAACCTCTGAGCCACCTCTCCAGCCCAGGCTTGTTTTTTTAAAGGGGCCACTCAGATAACTGGTTGCTGTACAATCAGTTCCTGTTTGTCTGTCCAGTGTCTTCCAGTTAGTGACACTTATTTAGGCTCAAATATTAAAAGCCTCTGGATGAGGACAGGAAATGGAAGTGACTCAGTTGCCCAAAGGTTCAAGTATCTGTTAATCTGGCTCCGTCTGTGTCACATTTTTGTCCACTGCCTCCAGGGGAGCAAACAGTTTTCTATATGACTCACTTTCCTCCATTATGTGTGTGGTGGATTTCTGGCTTCCGCATCCCAATCAATGCCTTAAGTAGATAGATAAAATAAGTTATTTTATCCAACTCGAATCCTCCATTTCTCTGCAAATTCTGACCGAGCATGGAAGAGCGATAGGTAAATCATGACCTGTGGACTCTTCAACGTGTGGGCCAAACAGCAAGCATGTACCTAAGCGGCTTTACTGTGTGGGTGTCAAGGACAGAAGTGCTTTTTGTTTGGAATTCCAATGAGAACCTGTGTGGAACTTTTCCAAATAAACATTATTTTACTTAACTTTGCAAGCAGCTTTACTGGGTACACAGTAGCAGCAATGACAGTAGCACGAAGAGCTCAGTGTGTGACAGGCGCTGTTGTGAGCGTTTTTGGGTGCTTTAGTTCAATGCTTCCCACATTTTAAAAAGTATTGTAAGAAATTTAAATGACTCATGTACACACACATACAGTGAAACTATTACAAAAGAGAATTACTGCTTGAAATATACTCTAGAAAATTCTGCCCATTTCTTTATATTCAAGGAAACAGGAGCAATTATAACTAAAGTAATTATACACTCATAAGTAGGTTATGACAGATACATATGTTTAGTCTTTACAGAATGTGAAATGAATGGTGATATTTCTGTTTTACACAAGTAAAGGACTTGAGTATAGGCCATTTGAGTACAGAAACTACATGCTGAACTCCTAAACTACATATGGATTTTGCTGAATTCCTCTTTTTGCATGGGGACCCAGTAGATTAAGGCAATTGAACTCTCTGGGACCTTTGGAAGAGCAGCCAGTGCTCTTAACCTCTGAGGCCCCCCCCCCCCCTTTTTTTGGCTTTTCCAGACAGGGTTTCTCTGTGTAGTCCTGGCTGTCCTGGGCTCACTTTGTAGACCAGGCTGGTCTTGAACTCACAACTACCCACCTGCCTCTGCCTCCCAAGTGCTGGGATTAAAGGCATGTGCCACCATGTCTGGCTCCTCTTTTTTTTTTTTTTTTTAAGTTATTTTTAATATTTTTATTTTATGTGTGAGTGTTTTTGCCTACATGTATGTAGTTGTACCTTGTGTGTGAAGTGCCTGACAAGGCCTGAAGAGGTTGTCAAATTCCCCAGAACTAGTGTTACAAATGGCTTGAGCTGCCATGCTCACAAGTGCTGGGAATTGAACCCGAGTCCTTTTGGAAGAGCAGCCAGTGCTCACTGGATGAGCCATCTGTTTCTCCAGCCCTCCTGATTTTCTTTTGCCTGAGTACCTCTAGGACTTAGTGTCCTTCCTCTGGGAACCCTTCCCTTCCCAGGTCTCTCAGCACTGTGTCTCCTCTCCTTCTACCAGAATACTATTCTTTTCCTTTCAGAGGTCCATATTTTGCTGTTAAGTTGTACAGTGATCTCTCAGGTGTTAACATGTACCCTGCAGGCTACAGGAGCCTTGGGTGATCCTGTAATCCAGCAAAGAGGGCTCTGGTCTTTAGAGTCTTAGGATCTGTGTCCAGCCTCTGGACTCATTAGGTGTGAGACTTATATAATCTGTCTGGGCTTAAATGTTTCCATATATAAAACAAAAGGCCAACTAATCTCCAAGTTCTTTTCTTCCTTATTTTATTTTATTTTGAATTAAAAAAATTTTTTTGAGGCAGGGTTTCTTTGTGTAATAGCTGTGGCTGTCCTGGACTCACTTTGTAGACTAGGCTGTCCTCGAACTCACAGAAATCCGCCTGTCAGATGATTTTTATTTCCTCTTAGCTTATGTTGACATGCTACATAAACCCTTTCACAGTGTCCCCCCCCCCCCTCCCGAGACAGGGTTTCTCTGTGTAGCCTTGGCTGTCCTGGACCCGCTTTGTAGACCAGGCTGGCCTCGAACTCACAGCGATCCACCTGCCTCTGCCTCCCAAGTGCTGGGATTATAGGCGTGCGCCACCACGCCCGGCTTCACAGTGGTTTTTACATTGCTTAAGTATCACAGAAAACTTTGCCATTCAGCTGTTAGTACCTATGCGCTTCATGAAGATGACTATGCTGAATGAAGGTTAGACAGCTTGTTGGGACTTGAGTCTAAGGTTTTAGTCTCTTGACTCCTGGTTGTAGATTATTCCTTTTTTTGCTGTGCCTGTGGCGATAAATTCAACTGTAGGAAAGTCCTTCCCTAAACTCAGAGGGCCTCCCAGCTAATCTGTCTCTGTCTCGGAGCATCTATTGACTTGCCTTAGGCCTCTGACCTCTTGTGTCACTCTTCACCCCTCTTGTTCTTTCTTTTTTAAACTTATTTGCATATGAGTGCTTTATGTACCAGAGAGGGCGTCAGCTCACCTTATGGATGGCTGGGAGCCACTATGTGGCTGCTGGGAATTGAACTCAGGACCTCTGGAAGAGCAGGCTGCGCTCTTAACCTCGGAGCCATTGCTCCAGCCCCCCTTGTTCTTAAATGTTTCCATTTATGGCTTTGAGAAAGGATGGAGATAATTATTACTCAAGTTTCCTGAGAATAGGGAGCTGAGTGAGTAGGGACCACAATTCTCTATCTGATCAAGCAAATATAATAGAGCTATATAAATTGGCTGACATGGGCTGGAGAGATGGCTCAGTGGTTAAGAGGACTGACTGCTCATGAGTTCAGTTCTGAGCAACCACATGGTGGCTCACAGTTATCTATAATGTGATCCGATGCCCTCTTCTGGCCTGCAGAGTACATGCAGACAGCACTGTATACATAATAATAAACAAATAAACCTTAAAAAAAGCAAAAACTCTAATTTGCTAACATTTAGTATTCTGTTTTGTTCTAAAAACAGTTTTGCTTTTTTCTCTTTACCCTTCAGTTTTGTTTGTTTGTTTGTTTGGTTTTGGTTTTTCGAGACAGGGTCTCTCTGTGTAGCCTTGGCTGTCCTGGACTCACTTTGTAGACCAGGCTGGCCTCAAACTCACAGTGATCCGCCTGCCTCTGCCTCCCGAGTGCTGGGTCTTTCTTTTTTTTTTTTTGGTTTTTAGAGACAGGGTTTCTCTGTGTAGCCTTGGCTGTCCTTGTAGACTAGGCTGTCCTTGAACTCACAGAGATCGCCTGCCTCTGCCTTTGCAAGTTTAAAGGTGTATGCCTGGCTGTTGTTGTTTTGAGATAAGGTCTCACTATGTAGTTCAGTCTAGCTCAAATTTGCAATTTTCCTACTTTAGTCTTTCACTAAACTGGTTATTATTTTTTTCTTCCTCCTCCTCCTCCTCTTCCTCTTCCTCTTCCTCTTCTTCTTTTTCTTTTTCCAGACAGGGTTTCTCTGTGTAGCCTTGGCTGTCCTAGCACTTCACTCTGTAGACCAGG